>OY787664.1:40180449-41430449 GCA_963678985.1 Spisula subtruncata | reverse complement strand
CGCATTGATAATGGTAAGTACATTGTAAGTTATATACATGTATATATCTCAGACGACAGAAATATGTGCGTTAATTTATTCCTTTTGTATTATACGAAGAAATTCTGTATTGATACGTATTTGGAACAGATATTTCGATAGACAATCTAAGATAGGGTCAAATCAACATTGCTATTTTATATATATCATGACATACGCATGTGTGCAGTTTACACTTTTTGACAAAATAAATTCATACCATTTTCTTTCTAGCATCAGTGGCAATGTGTAGGCTTAGACCACCATGTGTATGATTTTGTGCACAGGCCTGCGAAAGTATTTCACAGACTGCAGTTTTGACTTCCCCAAATTAAAGTCTGTTAAAACGTTAGTGAATGGGGGAATATTTGGGGAAGTCCAAACAGTAGTTTGTGATATAAATTCTTAGACCTGTGTTTTGTGATTCGTAGCCTGATGAAGTAAATATTATCTGAACCGCAATTATATAATACATATAATAGACGTACGATGTGTTTCCAATATATACTGAGCGTCAAAAGTTTCGCAAACGAATTAAAAATTCAAATTGTTTTAAATTGTTAACTCGAAAGAACATTTTTCTAACACTGTCTATTTCTGTAACCATAGTGGTCATGTTAAACCCATTTCCGTTGGCCTCCGTTACGCTTGAATGATCACAGCATTATAAATGGTAAAACGTCTATTCAAGCGCGCAAAGTAAGGGCTTTTCATTTTCCACTAAATTTCAACTTCCAATTTACTTGATTCATGTCTGTGGTACGAAAAACACAAATAGTTAGTCAAAATAGTTTGCAATGTACGCTACATCTGTTGGCAAAACTTGACAAATGTGACGTAAAATCTGGGACGAAATTTCGAGGTTTTGGTAAAAACGACCATTTTGATGGGACGTTCATTCGTGGATTGTGCATTTCAGTGAATAAATATAAGGGTCAAAAGTATCGTGGTTGAAGATGGACCATGAAATCCACGAAATTTATTCCCTCGAAAATTAACGATTTCACAGTTTAATAAAAGCCAATCAACATAAACTTATCGCCATCAAGTGTGAGCGAAACTGGACGAACGACTCAAAGCTTATCAGGAAATTACCTTCCCATAGAGAAAGTGTGTCATATAAACTTAATAGCTATCACACGATATATGAGATTGCTTCCAGTACTCAAGTAATTAAAATAATACGACTACACAGCCTGTAATATGGGGTGTCTTTGTATTTTCTAGTATTTATGTTACCATTGATGCCTTAATTATGTTATAGTTGCCATTATCTATTGATTAACAGCGTGCTATCAGACTGCTTATAGAGAAATATTCATCTATGGATTAACACGTCAGATCAGTGGTATAATTTCATACACAGCCATTTATTTAAGGTCAGTTGTGATGAGATCATTCCACTCCATTCTGCATTGAGTTATCTTCTAGGGACATATTCCAGCAACTGATCGTAGAGATCATTCCACTCCATTCAGCAGTGCGTCATCTTCCTGGGACATATTCCAGCAATGATCGTAGAGATCATTCCCACTCCATTCAACATTGAGTCATCTTCCTGGGACATATTCCAGCAATGATCGTAGAGATCATTCCACTCCATTCAACATTGAGTCATCTTCCTGGGACATATTCCAGCAATGGTCGTAGAGATCATTCCCACTCCATTCAGCATTGAGTCATCTTCCTGGGACATATTCCAGCAATGGTCGTAGAGATCATTCCCACTCCATTCAGCATTGAGTCATCTTCCTGGGACATATTCCAGCAAAGTTCGTAGAGATCATTCCCACTCCATTCAGCATTGAGTCATCTTCCAGGGACATATTCCAGCAATGGTCGTAGAGATCATTCCTCTCCATTCAGCATTGAGTCATCTTCCTGTGACATATTCCAGCAATGGTCGTAGAGATCATTCCCACTCCATTCAGCATTGAGTGATCTTCCAGGGGCATATTCCAGCAAATGATCGTTGAGATCATTCCACTCCATTCAGCATTGAGTCATCTTACTGGGACATATTCCAGCAAATGAACGTAGATATAACCATTGCACGCATGTCACTCACTGGCCTGAACCCGATTCAATAGCACCATGAGGTTGCGATCCGCGTTATACCAAAGGCACAATTCTGGTACTACTAGTAATACTTGTACGTACTAGTCTGGACGGTCCAATGTCTGATCTAAACCCGGTAGTTCCATAGCACGAGGTTGCGATCCGCGTTATACCAAAGGCACAATTCTTTATCTGGTTGACCGACCCTAGTTCCAGAGGAACGCGAGGTTGGGTGCAACACCATGCCAAATATGCTATACGGGTAAATGTATTGGTAAATGTACTATACTGAATGGAACACTGCCTTGACAATATGACTTGAAAGTCTTGATAAGGGACCCTTCCTCCAACACTAGCAATCAGTTTACTTTATCCCCACACCGTATGTCCATTCTTGCCGATGCGAAGTTTGTGTAGGTGTTTTATTGCGTTTAATTAAACAGTACATGAATGCAATGTACATAAATGCCTTTAAGTACAATGTATAATCCACACCAATATACTGTATAATAAGAATATTGTCACGTATGCATTATAACAAAATACAAAAATAATTGACATTTCTAAACATGTACATGTAGTCATCTTACATAGGCCTACGTATGTGCGCAGTATGATGTACTGTATACGAGCGATTTCAATTAACGGCAACTGCGATCGGGATTTCTATTTCTTACACCGAACAAATATCTGCAGTTGATAAATGGCTTTAAAGTTCAGTGTTATTGTCTGAAAGCTGCAGTACATGTGTCGACTTCTTATGTCTGTATAATGGATCATATCAGATGAATCGTGATGCTCAAACAGATGTATGTCGACATTGCATTGCATCTTGTTTCCTTGTACAGTAAAACTTCGTTATGACGAGTATCGATAGCAAGAGCACCCGGCCTATTTCTTCTTCTTCTTCTTCCCGTTAAAGTACAGGGCTTACTCTGGAGCATCGACGTACTTGTGATATATACAAGGTGAGCGTGAGGCACGTAAACAAAGGTGACGGATAAAAACAGATAAAATCGTGAAGTACGTCTAGTGGAGAGTGACCAGTCCAGCCTTGAAGCTGTCCAAGGTCTGGGACATGGCAATGGCTTCCGGTAACTGGTTCCACAGTCTGATATACGACGGAAAGAAGGAGTGTCTGTAGGTGTCTGTCCGGCAGTACGGTAAGAAGTACCTAAGTATATGGCCTCTGGTGTTGAGGGCTGCTGGATGGAAGAAGACATGTGCAGGGATTTCGACCAAACTGTGTGTAATTCTGTACACAAGTATCAGTTTGGCTTCGTCCCTGCGCTGCTGTAGTGGGGGCCATCCTATAGTGGCCATCATCTCGGTGGTGCTACTTGTTCTCCTGTAGCCTCCTGTAACAAAGCGGGCTGCTAGTCTCTGGACTGCTTCCAACTCCGTGATGTTGCGGGTGGTATGGGGTCTCAAACTGGGGATGCGTACTCCATGATTGGCCTCACCAGCGTCTTGTAGCACTGTGCTTTAATACTTGTAGGACAGCTGGTGAGGTTTCTCCTGAGGAAGGATAGACTGTTGCTCGCTTTCTTGGTAGTAGCGTCTATATGGTCGTTCCACAGGAGTTTTTCATGTATGGTAGCTCCTAGGTACTTTCCACTAGTGACAGTTTCCAGTATGTGTCCATGGGTGGTATAGTTTCTCATTATTGGGTTGCGCTTTCTAGTGATACGGATGGTTTCACACTTTGTCGGATTGAACTGCATCTGCCAGTCTTCTTCCCATTGTTGTAATCTCCGAAGGTCATCTTGCAGAATCGCCGAGTTTTGTTGGCTCCTGATCCTTCTATAAAAGAGGCTGTCGTCTTCAAAGAGCCTGTTGTTCGACTGAACTTTCCCCGGCATGTCATTTATGTACAGGAGAAAGAGCAGTGGACTGTAGTGTTGTGCTGTACTGGTATTCAACAGTTGAGTGATGTACTGTTGTAAACATACACAAGTCTATTATAATTATAAACTATATAGTCTATAGTATTTCAAAGTATGAAATATAAGTCCAAATACTCGTATAAGTTCTAGGTATTTTATTAACTCCCAAATCACCAAATATAAATAGTCTAAATAGCTATAACACAAAAGCATGTTAGTTCTCACGAAACATTCAAAGTAGTTCTTTAAGCAATATGTTCATAAGTGTCATTCGTTCTCGTAACATAATATCCACACTGCGGCATCCGCCGAGTGACAAGTTAGTCCGTGGACTGCCCTCCTTTTCTGGCTTGTTCATCTCAGAGCTTTTAAGCCAAACTGCCCGTGTGTCATATTTACGTAATTAAACTGTAATTAAACTATCATTATCTATTATTAATTTGCCTTCATCACGAGCTGTTGTGCCCCAACATATTTAGTCGTAAAGTTCCACTAAAACCGCACTAGCTCATTCATCATTTGTCAAGTATATCTGGTGTTCACATATACGACTGTCAGTATTTGATTTGTTATAATTAGTCTATGATGTCCTTGACGCAGTTTGTCAAAATATGGCATTGTAATCTCGCCTGGCTAGGCTATGTCTCGCCTGGCTAGGCTATATTACAGGACCCAGGACTGAACCCTGTGGAACTCCGTAAGTGACTGGTGCTGATGGAGACGTGTGACCTTCAACAAGGACTTGCTGGCTTCTGTCAGAAAGGAAGCTCTTGATCCAATCTAGCAGACTACCTTGGATACCATACCATTTCGAGCAAATTAAAACCAATAGCTGTTTGTAGCATTAATACATGCCATTTGGTTATTTCGAGCAACCGGTTTATCGCGAGCATTTTCCTGTCCCGATCACTCCTCGAGATAACGACGTGTTACTGTACATGTATATATACATTAGCAATAAAAGGATCCAACATTTCAAACAATAGTTGGTTTATGTTGGATAAATATTATATCAAATGTCTGTTAGAACTAGAAGCTCTAGAAGGGGTCTGATAGTCAGGGTCAACGATGTTGCTCAATGTTTCATCATTATAAACATACATGTACCACAAACTAACCACGTTTTGTTACAAAAGTGTTACCAGTTTGAATGGTTTAAATCAGACATTGAAAGGCAAATTGAGCGTCTTTAATCAACGCCTCAATACAAAGTATACGCCACTCGAATTCGACCTTTAAAACATGTTTTCTAGTGTGATATGTCATTCCCTGAGAAGAAACACTGGTCATTGAGAGCCATAATGATCAGCACGATTAACTGTTACAATGTAAGCAAGCAATATATTGCAGATTTCACAGTTCACTATATTATCATTCATCATAAAAATTGTGTCTTGTTCAAAATGACTCCTTTCGCGTGAGGGAATATTTTAACACCCCGATCACTTCTTGTAAATAATCATCCATGAAAAATCAATTCATCCCAGACATTTTGCTCGCACATTCAGATTTAAACAGCGGAAAATGAGAAAGGATATCTGACAATTCCAGCCGAGCAGCCCGTACTGAGGTTGTTTAAGAGGATATCGCTCATTAAGTCGTCAGAAATTTCTGCGTATTATATCGAGTCCTGGATTAGGCAACTGTCTCGGTGAAACGCGTAAGGAAACAAGCGAGTCTTTGCCGTTTACCATTCAAAATATAGATGAAACATTTGATGGAGAAATGTTCACAATACTGTCGGGAAATCTCCGTGTTAGGTCCGGTGGTGTTTATGCTAACCATTACAAGGATTAAGCTGACATGTTTTAAATACAGCGTAAACATGTTTTATTACGACGATACGACGATGTTTTTATTGCAACATTGCATCATACGCGAATGCACGTCTCGTCTGATCACAATAAAGTATAAACATATTAAATATTCAAAGAAGTTTATACATGTAAATAGATAAAACTTCCCGCGGCAACGTATTCTGTTCCGAATTTACTTGAAAGTTGCATCTCCGTAGCCAGGACATAAGGTGACTGGCAAATTATATGGGTTATGCTTGGCATTTTGTAACCATTGCCCACGATGTTGATGACAACATCACAGCTGGTTGACCTTGTGGATGCTGATAGTGTTGTTTGTTGAATTCATGATTCGTTTAGTAAACGGCTTGTTCCCCTTGCCAAGCCTGCTGTCATTGCTACTGCTGTTGATTTAATAGCTGTTGTTGTTCATCTGTGATTGCTGATGCTGCTGATGGTTTGTTTCTTTCTGTGGATGATGTGTTGTTGCTCTTGTTGTTATTGTTCTTCCTGCGGTTACAGTTGTTATTGTTTTGTCGCTGTTGTTTTTGTTGTTGTTGCTGCTGTTCTTTATGTGTTGCTACTGCAGCGATATAGGATGGCACAACCTGATTATTGATGGTCAATATAGAGCTGTAATAGTCTCCTTTCCTGATAGGTTTCAGTGGTAGATATTTGCTACATACATGTATTATAATGAAAAAATACACAATTATAAGAATATACTCATATTTAATTAATTAATATGAGTATAAACCATACTAGTGTTATATAATTTTCGAAACGTTAATTAAATATGAGTATGAACCGTACTAGTGTTATATAACTATTCCCTATGGAATTAAATCAGAGATATAAGAATATAACTAAGAGAATCCTGAGTATGTGGGTGATGCATTAGAAATATGATTTCATTGTTTGTCATCCCAACCACGTCAATGAATTAATCAGTTGAGTGATCTCCTATATCCAATGATCCACCATTGCCTAATCCCTTTGTCCCATCTCCCGAAGCAATTCAACTCAAATTGAGATTTGGTTAAAATAAGAGTCGCAATTAGAGATAAATCTGAAGTTTAAGCTCGTGAGTTGTTATCAACACAGAACACCATATCTGTTTAGTGATGCTAATTTTGAGTCAAGTCTTGCATGGAAACTAACATTTAGACGCATGCTTATATTTGAGATGAGATTGTTCTCTCCTTGAGATGCTTCGGGAGATAGAGGCCTTATACGGCGTCTAGCAGGAAAATGATTTGGCCTTCACGTCACGTTAAAATTCAACATATCTTAACAACTTCTCGATTTGCAGTAGTCAATAATTGAGTGTGCGAACAGTGATTTGACTGATATGTAGTCGTACGCACATACGATACCAGTCGGATAGTGGATGTCGGTCACATACGAGACACCCCTCCAAAAGAAGACAAATACATGCATTGGGCCACACAGAGTAGTTTTTATCTAATATTCTTATTTTTGGTTGTTGTGCATCGACAAAAGTTGTTTAAGGACATGCATATCATTAAGCGTGATTCATAGAAAATTGAAAACCGGACAATCATGTGACTATCCAATTATGTGTCCAGCACTGGGGTAGTTTTGTTGGAGTAGTAACCCGGTGAATGTTGTAAAAGGCAGTAAATAGCCATGGTATGCATCGCCAGGATGTCCCTGGATAGAAACATCGTCTCCTTGGTTGAGTTCAAACACCATAGTCTGGCTGGCCGTACTGTCAGGATCATGCAGGTACATTTGACACTTATATACACCATTTACGGTCATATAAGCGAAATTAGTTCTGCTGTCATAAGATAGAATGCTTGTTGAGAATACATACACACCCGATACAGGGGCAATAAATGCACCTTGGTGAGGGTTATAGGCATTCCCCACATTCGTTATCACCTGATCGAATACAATGTTCTGTTTGTCGCCGACTTGCAGCATGTGTTGAGTAAGGGCAGCGGAGAATGCAACCGTCATCTCGTTTTCTGCTCGACGGATTCTGTTGTTGTCACCACGTATGTGCCTTTTATCTTTACGTGCTATCAATATAAAAACAAGTATCTTTACAATTTAATCATTCCGTTTTGACAATACAAAATGTAATTGTATTTACTTTTTCAAAATAATGTTAAGCACGTGCGTACGTCCTTATCACTGGCTACGCCCATGTGTCAGATTAAAACTCTTCAGTTAACACATCATATCCAATGTCATGAATAGTGATAAATGTGATGAAGTTCATCAGACGCACTTTTCTCATTTGTTTTCTAAGAGACAATCACCACCTATGCATGAACACGTAGACCATACTTTAACACTAATCACTGACTTACCTACATGTGTAACAGAAGTATTAGTTGGTAGATAATAAAAAAGAAGCCTTCTATATGTTTGCTTCAAACATTTTAATTTTTGTACAGCCCTGATTATAATTGAGAAACGCACAAATATATAGAGTATAACAATGATAAAATGGAGGAAAGTAAGGAACACTTTACCATGGGATTCATCTGTCATCAGTGAGTCGGGGTGTTCTTTTTCATCCCTCGTATTTCCATCTTCATCGGATTTGCTGTTTTTATGTAGAAGCGCTTGTAGAAGTCTGTCTTTGGCATGGAGTTGGGAACGTAACTTCGTCACGTATCCTCTCTGTTGAGCCATATCGGCTTTAAGAGTGTGTATTTCTTCTTGTTGTTTCACACCTTGTTTCTCTAAGACATCCACACGTGCTAGTAGACGCTGGATCAGAGGACTGGAAGCTAGCTGCTCATCTGTCAACGCTGACTGCTGGTCCTGGGTCAACGCTGGCTGCTGGTCCTGGGTCAACGCTGGCTGCTGATCCTGGGTCAACGCTGGCTGCTGGTCCTGATTCAACGCTGACTGCTGGTCTTGGGTTGCCAAAGCAACGGAAGTCCAAACACAAACATTAATTACACAAAGTAAACTCATTTTAGTATAGTCCATCACATTGAAGAACTAATGTTACTATAAATCTAGTGCGTATATTTCAAAATACCAAAGCATTCTTATCTCTTTTATCTATTTTAAACGATTTAAAGTGGACACAACATGTAGTTAAAAACGCAGTTAATTCACGGACAAACAATAGGCCATTGTAATAGCATCTAACATATTTTGCATTTTACATTTATTAGGATTAACACTTTGCGAGAAACGGTGAAACATTTCGCTGGCTTAGAAGAGAATATCAGGAAAAACTGTCAGGGAAGTACTCTTTACTTATGGAAACCCAATATTTTTCAGACATCAGTTTGGCCAACATGACTATCCTGATTTTCATGAACATATGCTCATATGAAGTGCCTTATGTAATGCAGATTTTAAATACATATGAGTCTTATAAGGTCATAAGTACTAAGTAAATATTACTTACGACTTTTTCATTGTAAGCCAGCTTCATGTAACGTTAGTTCTCTTAGAATAAATTACCAACCGTTATCTACTACGAGGTTTGTTGAAATATGAATGCGTTTGAGACTATATCACACTTCCAATGCGCCCCGGGTTTGTTGTATCTCATTTGGTCGCTGTTTTGGCATGGTTTGTGTGGTGGGACTTGGGGAACATGGTTGAGTCTTGACTGCGTTTTATTCGGTCGCTGTTTTGGCGTGGGTTTGTGTTGTGGGCCTTGGGGAACATGGTTGAGGACTGACTGCGTTTCATTCGGTCTCATGCAATAACCGCTATTCTAAAATTAATTTGTGAAATTGAGTTATCCTGCATTTTTTCGGCGGGGACTTTTTCTCGTTTCTTTGGCTTATGTGTCGGAATTGCTCAGGGTAGCTGTGTTGTGGTGTTTCTGAATTCTTTGCTCGGTTGGTTAGGTTGAGTGCTTCCTTCCCTGTCAGATTTTCTCATACCTTTTTACGTAATACTGCATTGTAAATTGCAAATTATGCCATCTTTAAAATATCATATGTTAAAACCCACACAGTCTAGCTGTGACAATTGTCTACTTGTTTTCACTAACGTCAAACAACTTTTGGGCTTCATATGTGAGACAGCACCTTTAAGCTGAAACGTTATAACTTCTAAATTCTATTTAGTTCATCTCGTCATATTTTCGAACCATAATGACATTAATATAACTTTGCACAAAGGGCCACTCTGTATATGAACTTCAGACATGCTTAGGCGACTAGCACACATTCTGTATTTGTTGTTGTGAATGTTTCACTGTTGCGAAGGATAACACCATCGGCTACTATCAAGTATTGGTAGACTAGGTTGTATCCCATCATTCGTACAGTATAGACACCAATCGGAACTCCTCGGCGTATTTCTCAGTTTCTCAGAGTCTAGACGCTCGTACATACGGCTTTTAATTTTGTACGTTCACGTCCAGTACATATAAGTTCGAGGACAGTTCGCTGCGTTTGGGCTACGTGGTCCCAGTTGGTGGGAGGTGCGTGCGACGCGCGTGGCTTCTACAGCCAATTTTCTACGAAGGGACAACGCTCGTGAGCAGTGCGTGCAAGTTCGTCTACCGTATCATAACATGGCAATCGCCCGAAATCATGGAGATACCACACTGTTAGCACGTTCAAGTTACTTGTCTAATTAATACGCGACGTGATGCAAGTAGTACACGTAATCACCCACATTATCGAAAATAAACGTACCTGCCACAGCATTAAAAAAATGTACGTGCTTAAACTCGCAGGTCGGGTTTTGACCAAACCTTACATGAGACGTTGTAAATGTTTCTGTAATCACGAATGCGTCATTGGAAATAATGATACCAGTAGTAATATCTAAATTTAATGATGTCATTAGTAGCAAAATGTGTACCCCACGTACAACATCCCATTCTCGTTCAACCAGCGTGTTTTTTATCCGTAATACAGATAGAGACTTGACTATACACTGATTCATGAGAATGACAACATCCTTGAATGTAAATTGTTCTACAACTTGTGAACATCCCTCGTATTCACAAACAAACGTGGCGTTATTGCAGTCGTTGTAAATGTTATCTGAACACACATTTAGGTACCAAAAACATTATTTTTTGGTTTTACTTCTTTTCTTATTTCAACTATTTGTCGGTGATATTCCGCGGTATACACGAGTATACATATCGGGCATCTTTGTGAAAGATGGGAAAGTATACCCCGATATGTGCTTACACAGGACACCATTGGAGCAAAATGCAGATTTTGACAGTCGAATCTTTGCGAATTTTCTTATTTTCGCGGACTTTATGCTTTGAGAATTTACATACGGAAACAAAGGGATATGACGGAGCTTCCACGTTTGCCGTGTCTGCTCCACATCATGCTCCGAAAGTATTGCAGGAGTTTGACTTATGTGCAGAAACGCCGGAAATGATAATAATCTATAAAGATCGATTGTCGCAAATAAAGATTCGTTGCCACATACCTACAAATAGCCCTTGTATTTGTGTTTATACATGCACACTTGTGCATGATACATTTAATGAGCTTATTACACTCCGTCATGAGTCAATATATTCACGGAACAGCAATATGCACCTTTTCAAGGATGTCCATTTATATATTATATTAACCATTTAAATAAAATAACACACATTCTTCAGGAGTCCCGAGAAAAGTACTTGCTCAAAGATTCTGACAATGGCCTCGTTCCCATGTTTTTTCACTGGTTGCAGACTTATTTCCTGACAGCAAGAATATATGAAGCCATATTACACATCATAACCTAATACATCATTCTATGTCAGCTTCCAATTAGTTACAACATTACAATATTCTGTCAAACC
Organism: Spisula subtruncata; assembly: GCA_963678985.1. Taxonomy (NCBI): domain Eukaryota; kingdom Metazoa; phylum Mollusca; class Bivalvia; order Venerida; family Mactridae; genus Spisula; species Spisula subtruncata. The sequence goes on along the minus strand of OY787664.1, from coordinate 41,418,918 downwards.
CCGGATTCTCTATTTACCGCACAAATATTCAAAGTGTCGGAATTTGAGCTAAATGTTTCCGATAAGACCAACCATTCATCCTATAACCGATCGTTGCAGTTCGATGAAAATATATTGTGCAGAACGTCGACCAGTGATTGAATTTATTGCTGCTTTTGTAAAAGGCGTGTGAGCGGCGAGTGCTTAACTAGAGGTCTTTATGATCTGGTGCAATTCATATGACGGAATAACGATTTTACGTGAATAGTGCGCTGTATAATCGTCGGCTCGTCTACGTGGTATATATATCTATATGGTATACATATATGCATCGCATTGATAATGGTAAGTACATTGTAAGTTATATATATATATCTCAGACGACAGAAATATGTGCGTTAATTTATTCCTTTTGTATTATACGAAGAAATTCTGTATTGATACGTATTTGGAACAGATATTTCGATAGACAAACTAATACAGTGTCAAATAAACATTGCTATTTTATATATATCATGACATACGCATGTGCGCAGTTTACAATTTTTGACAAAATAAATTCATACCATTTTCTTTCCAGCATCAGTGGGAATGTGTAGGCTTAGACCACCATGTGCATGATTTTGTGCACAGGCCTACGAAAGTATTTCACAAACTGCAGTTTTGACTTCCCAAAATTAAAGTCTGTTAAAACGTTAGTGAATGGGTGAATATTTGGGGAAGTCCAAACATAAATTCTTAGACCTGTGTTTTGTGATTCGTAGCCTGATGAAGTAAATATGATCTGAACCGCAATTATGAAATACATATAATAGACGTACGATGTGTTTCCAATATATACTGAGCGTCAAAAGTTTCGCAAACGAATTAAAAATTCAAATTGTTTTAAATTGTTAACTCGAAAGAACATTTTTCTAACACTGTCTATTTCTGTAACCATAGTGTTCATGTTGAACCCATTTCCGTTGGCCTCCGTTACGCTTGAATGATCACACCATTATAAATGGTAAAACGTCTATTCAAGCGCGCAAAGTATGGGCTTTTCATTTTCCACTAAATTTCAACTTCCAATTTACTTGATTCATGTCTTAGGTACGAAAAACACAAATAGTTAGTCAAAATAGTTTGCAATGTACGCTAAATCTGTTGGCAAAACTTGACAAATGTGACGTAAAATCTGGGACGAAATTTCGAGGTTTTGGTAAAAACGACCATTTCGATGGGACGTTTATTCGTGTATTTTGCATTTCAGTGAATAAATATAAGGGTCAAAAGTATCGTGGTTGAAGATGGACCATGAAATCCACGAAATTTATTCGCTCGAAAATTAACGATTTTACAGTTTAATAAAAGCCAATCAACATAAACTTATCGCCATCAAATGTGAGCGAAACTGGACGAACGACTCAAACTTTATCAGTAAATTGCCTTCTCATAGAGAAAGTGTGTCATATAAACTTAAAAGCTATCACACGATATATTAGATTGCTTCCAGTACTCAAGTAATTAAAATAATACGACTACACAGCCTGTAATATGGGGTGTCTTTGTATTTTCTTGTATTTTATGTTACCATTGATGCCTTAATTCTGTTATAGTTGCCATCATCTATTGATTAACAGCGTGCTATCAGACTGCTTATAGAGAAATATTCATCTATGGATTAACACGTCAGATCAGTGGTATAATTTTATACACAGCCATTTATTTAAGGTCAGTTGTGATGAGATCATTCCACTCCATTCAGTATTGGATCATCTTCCTGGGACATATTTCAGCAATGATCGTCGAGATCATTCCCACTCCATTCAGCATTCTAGATGAATAAGTCCAGATTCGTATATAAATGTATTAGGTAGGTCAAGCCAAAAAAGATAGCATCTTGATAAATTTTGCAATTTTCCAACTGGGATTGAGTCCCTTTAAGAACTAGAAGCTCTAGTAGGGGTCTGACAGGCAAGGTCAAAGATGTATAGATGTTGGTTAAAGTGTTTCGTCATTATGAACATACCACAAACGAATGACGTTTTGTTACAAACGTTTTACCAGTTTGAAAGGTTAAAACCAGAAACCGAAAGGCAAATTGAGCGTCTCCTGAACACAAAGTGTACACTACTCGAATGCGACCGTTAAGGTATACTTTCTATTGTGATATGTCATTCCCTGAGAAGAGACACTGGTCATTGAGAGCCATATTGATCAGCGCGATTAACTGTTACAATGTAAGCAATATTTTACAGATTTCACAGTACACTATTTTATCAATTATCATAAAAATTGTGTCTTATTCAAAATGACTCCTTTCGCATGAGGGAATATTTTAACACCCATATCACTTCTTGTAAATAATCACCCGTGAAAAATCAATTCATCCCAGACATTTTGCTCGCACATTCAGATTTAGACAGCGGAAAATGAGAGAGGATATCTGACAATTCCAGCCGAGCAGCCCGTGCTGAGGTTGTATAAGAGGATATCACTCATTTAGACGTCAGAAAATTCTGCGTATTATATCGAGTCATGGATTAGGCAACTGTCTCGGTGAATCGCATAAGGAAACTAGCGAGTTTTTATCGTTTACCATTCAAAATATAAATGAAACATTTGATGGCGAAATGTTCACATTGCCGTCGGGAAATCTCCGTGTTAGGTCCGGTGGTGTTTATACTAATCATTACATGGATTAAACTGACATATTTTAAATAGAGCGTAAACAAGTTTTATTACGACGATTTTTTTATCGCAACATTGCAACATACGCAAATACACGTCTCGTCTGATCACTACAAAGTATAAACATATCTAATATTCAGAGAAGAATATTAATGTAAAAAAACTTCCCTGTTCTGAATTTACTTGAAAGTCGCCCCTCCGTCGCGAAGTTGTTAGTGCGCTTGACGACTAATCTGGTGACACAGGTTCAAATCTTGATGGCCACGAAATACGGTGACTGGCAAATATAGGCTATGTTATTACTATGCTTGGCATTTTTTAACCATTGCACACGATGTTGATGACAACATCACAGCTGGCTGACATTGTTAATGCTGGTAGTGTTGTTTGTTGAATTCATGGTTCGTTTAAAACAACGACCTGCCCCCCTGCCAATCCTGCTGCTGTTGCTGCTGTTGTTGGTTCTGCTGTTGTTTTTACGGTTGTTGCTGTTCTTCTGTGCTTGTTGATGCTACTGATGTTGTTGTTCTTTCTGTGGATTTTGTGTTGTTACTGCTGTTGTTGTTGTTGTTGATTTTACGGCTGTTGCTGTTCTTCTGTGTTGGCTGATGCTGCTTTTATCGTTGCTGTTCAGCTCACACCAGCTAACAGTTTAGTATGGGATTGGTTCATCTTAGAATCAATTTAGCATGTTCAATGAGTACATGTAGTAACACATTTCTAAGAAATCATTTGGTTCAATATATCGCCCATAATCAAACTAACTCTAAAAGAAATTAATTGTCATAACTTCCTACTTCTTTGTCCAATCAAAAGCCAGGGATTTTCAAATTTTGGGACCACTTATTCATTTATTTTTGCAATGGGCTAATAACTATTTAGTAAATCTGTTTATCAGGACAATTTTGCTGATTCCAAATATGGAAATCTAGACCCGTCTACCCTCCTAATTTTACAGTTATTCAATCACCAAGCATACAAGCACTTTTGTGCAAGTTCACTCTCTTTTTTCATAAATGTGCATGCTATCATTTGCATATAAAGGGTCACTAAAAGTTGGGCTATCGCTCCCTTGCACTAATTGGTTTATAAATTTAATATATGACCTATAACCTATAGGCCTACTTACTAAGTAAATATAATCATCATATTTTGGGATTCAATTTTTAAGACACGTTTGAAACTTGAAATGAACATCACTGTCAATATTGGTGCCCGCGGGGCATATAATACACGATGTTAGGTGAAATTCACACACATGTTGTATGATAATGTTGTTAAAGTGTCTATATACAAACCAGACGATATAACCAATCCTTTTTGCTATCAAATTGTTTTGAACCTTTAACACAGCTGTTTACATGACCATCGTTCGGTAAACAGTCCTAATGGCACAGCGGCCCTTTAAAGCAAATATAAGGGGCCAAAATAAGTCATGAGTAACCTATACAGAAACTGCACGTGAAGTTGGTCCTACTGATATACATGATTAATGAAGGAAACTTTATTATTTACCTTCATACTACCTACCATCCTTTATTATTTCTTATTATAGTTATGTTGTTTGTTCATGGGTCATTTATGACCTAAACAATCGTATAGAAAAACATGTAAAACTTATTTTGAATAAACTTGTAAGCTTGTAAAAACTTGTACGTATATAATTATTATATATTGGTTTAATAATATGCCAGAAATATCACAGTACTTAGTAATAAGTAAATATGGGCATACTTCTCTTGAATAGTTTTTCAGCTACTTCGTAAAAGCTAGCTGACTTTATTCTTCTAGGAGGTTCGATACGATACTTATGACGTCACACACAAATGATTATAGTCTCTAGTTGTCGTCTGGTTGGACATCTGCACAATTTCTCCATTGCTATGTTAAGATGCATTGTGTCTGTTGTCTCCAGAAAGGCAAAAAGTCATATTGCCAGACAGTCGTTTATTTCTATCCTAACGAGCAAACATCGTGTGTTCTCCTGGAACCAGATGATTATTGTGAATGGATTGAACCAATCGTAAAAGCTCGGTCATTTCCGCTTGTCTCCGGTAAATATACAGGCATTGCTAAAAGGCCGGGGTGATCAGAATGTAGATTAAACATGGTTACCAACATGGCTACCAACAGTTTGACCCATGCACCAAATATGCAAGGCAATCATTTTTATAATTCCTTGTTTTCGCGGTGCAAAAAAATACACGGACATGAAAGATAGCACTCAGATGCATTAACGCACGAAATACTGAACAATTTCAAAAACTTGACAGCCCACTTCGACAACATGCCGCCTCAGTCACGCAAAAACACCAGGGACAAGAGCCGGAAGACGAGAACAGGACAAGAGGACGACCCACACTCAACCGACGACATTATTATTTATTGCTTTTATTTATCCTCCCCAACGGATATTCCATATGGACGTGGCTCCCTGAAGAGTTTTAGTAATTTTATTTTTTTTGGGGGATAGTGCATGATACAGAAGATGTCCAAATGTCAGAAGCATCCCTGGTTCTTTTACGAGCCTGATGTATAACATCATTAACAGGATCATGGTTAAAAATCTCATCCGAAATCCTATGAAATGAGCAGACGGACAGTGACCGTAAAAGAATGTAAACGAATGTACGAGGGTGTATGCTAGCCACGGATTGTATTTTTCTAACTACGTAAAACAACACAATGAAGGTTTGAAAAATATTGAACGATCAGTCGTACAAGAATGTCGGACTAATTGAAAAAAGCTCAGGAACATATCATAAACCCCTCATAAGTCCATAGAGCAACATTCATTCGAGTTTCAGAATATTTTATCGATGAGCAGATTATTGCCTCGTGAACTTTCGGCCATTTCCGTTTGTCTCCCGTAAAAAGTGCCAATATGTACGAATTTAAGTCCATCTATGTTAGTGTTTTCAATGCGCAGACGAGACTGACCGGATGTCATATTAAAGAATGGTATGTGACCAACCACCCACATTATTTCTGATATTTTTATATTTATTATCAATGAGCAGACGAGAGTGGGCGCAATGAAGGCTGTTTTTGTTTACAAACATTATGAGCAAGCTGCATACCAATCACTATTACGCATATAGTGATCGGACCTACGTCCGTGTACAGATATATATGACAGATTATTACGATCCGTAATAAATAGTTGACAGTTTCAGTGCCTTTGGTCACGCGTTGACCTAGGCAAATGGCGAATTGTCAATATCGATCTAATCAGATATTCAATTTACGCTATCAAAATTACTTACATATCTATGTGGTTTGTAATTAGTTAAGTGATAAGATCGCTTACACAGTTTGTAACTTTCGTTAATTAACTTACGTGGACGGATTTTTCTCAGGTTAATTGGAAATTTAAATATTTTATCAAAAGGTAAATTTCTTATCAGTAATACTCAGGTAATTAATCAAAAATAATTAAATTTAAAATACTTTATAAATAGTTCACTTTATAATATATATTTCAATTAACAAACGTATGTATTAACTAACAAATAATTACATTATCCATGATCAAAATTATTCTAATAAGTTTGCAGTCCATTCGGGATGACGTTCGACCGCGATTTAACTAACGCGAACTTTTGACAGTGTGGATATCTTTTTTTGGACATTGTCATATATGGTCATATACTTATCTAGCTATATGCATGTTATCTTTCTCTAGATAGTGACACTGTGACACCTTTGATAATGATTCTAGTGTATAAGATCACTATGACTCGGCAATATATTACATACATTTTTAAGCAATAATTGTCAAGCGCGCACGCCGAGTTTGTTGTAATAAAAATCAACAAAAAACTAAAGCAGTGCGTATATTTAGCCAAACTTTTATATCTATGGAAAATTACCACCCATTTTACCACTGCCGTGTGTTAATTGATCAAGTGCGAGAATTCCATAAACAATTCTGTTAACTTATTAACAAATATTTCGTTTTTAACAATAAATTAGAATAAATACCACATCAACATTTAGAACATTTTCTATGTTTTGATTTTTTCAACGCCGAATACGCCTTAGTTAATATATGGCCAAATGTATGACCATACACACTGTTTGTTTCACGGATACGAAGTTTTACTGTTCATACAATTGTACTACTACATATATAGTATAATGTTTTGTGATAGGAACGATGAAAACATGATTAGAAACTTGAATTAAAAATCGTTGTTAAACAAACAAGTTTTAGTTATAAGCCTACGTGTATAGACAACATGTATTTAAAGCTTGTTTGTGGTCACATTTGCTTATTTTTTTACTCATTTCCGCATTGAATATTTTTTTTATACTCGAACGTGTTTTTATTAAACAACCACATATACTATAAATTGCCCGGTGTCTTTTAAATTTCAAACGCAACACAAGTAAATAACCATTTATATGTCAAACCCAAAGCGGATCACGGCTCCATGTATGTTCTAGTCAGTCCAATTTACTTTAAACTAAGTTTCTGATCTAAACCATAGCTAGTGCAGTGGGTCAAGTGCTGGACTGTCTCTAGATTGATTTGTGTCCGAAGTTGCTATTCTGACTTGAAATTGTATTTCTAAAGGCGACTACAGTTTATACAGCGGGTAACGTCAGCATGTTTTTTAATCATAAAATGGACACATACGCGTATTTAATATATAATTCCTATTTATAATCTGACTAATTATCAAACTTAACCAAGGTTCCATCGTTATAAGAGTCCAAAATGTAATAACCAATACGATTTTAAAGAGTACCTTGAGTGGTTCCAGAAACATTTGGCGACGCCGGGTTTGGAACCATCATATCATGTGTATTACAATCTCACTGATTAAGAAGCCCGACCATGGTCACATTGTATTACAACATCACATACCTGTATCAACCTTACCCTTCATTTTCAAACCATTAGAGGGGATGAAATCCTATATGTGTGAGTGCTACAAGTATGTCTGTATACATGGAGAACTACAGTGTACCACAAGGTTCTGTGCTTGGTCCGAAGAAATGCATCATGTACACAAAACTAGTGGGTGCAATATGTATAGCAATAGCAACATCATTTCTACGCTGACGGCTCAAAATTGCATATGACATTCAAACCAAATACTAAAAAAGACAAATAAGTCAACTCAGACAATATTTGACTGTTGAAACAACAAAACCTTATCAATTCTTAAAAGTAAAATCTTAACTGGATTACTGTATTTCGTTATTGTGCGGATGAATAAATTACAAAGTATTCAAAATACAGCTGATCGCCTCATCACACGGACACCGCGTTACAACCACATCACTCCTGTGTTGAAGGACCTTCATTGGCTACCTGTACACTACCGGTCTTGATTCATGTTTTCAAAGCACTAATAGAAAGTCGCCTAGCTACCTCAGAAGCATGTTAGAAGTATATATACTCCACAAAGACATTTTAGGTATCATAATGACTCTGTTCTTGTTGTTGTGCCGATGATGAGCACTGTCACATTTTGTGGTCGATGTTTCACGACTGCAGCACCGAAACTCTGAAATCCACTATCGAACCAACGCAGAGACAACTATTACTATGAATTATTTTCTCTTACACATTCTTACTTCCTAACACAACTTATCTACTTTAACCATCTTTTTTTTAAAAGAATGACATGATTATGGGACATTTTCCTATTTATGTTTATCATCCCTCGTACTAACCATGTTTGTACCTTGATGATATTTAACATTATATAATATTATGTAACTAGCTAACACCAGTTATATGTATATTTACAGGAGAGTCAAGATAATATTTCCCCCTCTAACACTGAAGAGCCTGATATGGGTAACGGTATGTATCGTTTTTAACACATGCCCACAAGTGCACGTACAGTTTTGTAACTCTTTTAATTCATTTAGAGTAAAACATATGATACTATTATAAAATTTTTTTTCTTCTTCTTCTTCTTCTTATTCTTAATATTCTTCTTCTTCTTCTTCTTCTTCTTCTTCTTCTTCTTCTTCTTCTAATACTATTATTATTATTATCATTATCCATTATCCATTATCCATTATCATCATCATCGTCGTCGTCGTCGTCGTCGTCGTCGTCGTCGTCGTCGTCGTCGTCGTCGTCGTCGTCGTCGTCGTCGTCGTCGTCGTCGTCGTCGTCGTCGTCGTCGTCGTCGTCGTCGTCGTCGTCGTCGTCGTCGTCGTCGTCGTCGTCGTCGTCGTCGTCGTCGTCGTCGTCGTCGTCGTCATTATTATTACTATTGAACGGCACAGCCTTGTAAAATATGTGGCCATGTAAAGGCCCTATATCGAATTGGTTCAATACCAAAATGCTCCACCAAGAGAGGGATTTTAAAATATCATTGCTTCGTTTGATCTCCTTCACGATTGGGCATTCGTGTCATTTGTGTTTTATGTTATGTTGAATCCGTATCACTGGCTACGCCCCTGGTCCCCACTTGGTCACTCTGTTTTTTTCTATGCATCTTCTATTTGGCTAGGTGTTAGGTGTGTTTATATGATAAAGAAAACATTTTGAGTGTATTAAAATGTTTCATTGTCTTACAATTCTGTTGTTGTTTTCCAGTGTACGATCATTGCTATTTTTGTGTCCGGATATGGTTCCTGGATAGTGTCTGACAGTATACCAGTAACTGCATTATTGTTCATAGGACATATATCCCAAGGTCTTACCAAATAAACATTTAGTACTACTTGTAATTGTACTACTGGCTAATACGGACCTGGACGTAAGTCAGTGCCGGGTCCCGGGAACGGTCCTCCTCTCAGACTAGAAAACAAATACGAATACAAATCACGTTTATCCTTGTACGTAATCACTGTGTATAAACCATATCACTGTACTCATTTTTGGATTGCTATTAAATTCAACTTGTACTCATTATTGCAATTGAAAGCACATGTAAAATCTGATCACTGTACTCATTATTGCCATACTATAAAATTCAACGTGTACTCATTATTGCAATTGCCGGAAATCAACTTGTTTATACGCAATGATAATACAACATTCGTAACAATTCTACATTTCATCTTCATGTCCTTAAAAATAGATATTTCCACTGATAAACATAATTTCACATGATATCAGATCGATATACAGTCATTATCAGTGAAAACTTGATGGGTTTGAATTGGTCTATTTTTCTTAAAGTTTCATAAAAACAGTTGAATAAGATAAAGCACTGTTCAATTTGTTTGTGTGCATATTAATATTAACTACTCGGGTATTTCCGTAAGCACTTTCGTGAGATAAACGCTGAGGAGTTCCGATTGCATCTGGACCGTGATTGCTAATATTTCTGTCTTCGTATCGAATATGTGATACGGAATTTGTCGAAATGCTCCGAATTTTAACGACAAGCGACTTATCTTGTATTGCGGCTAATTAGGGAAACAAATTCAGACACTCGTACGATTTCCCGAGATATGAACCTTGCAGTATTTGGTGAAGTTGTATGTGTCTATCTAGAAGCGGAATTAAATTCCGACTATAATATGTCGTACACCGAAAGAATAGATAACAAAGTGACATCGTGTTTGAGTCATAACAACTTTCAATGTTGATGACAAAGGGCCACGTTGACTGGTGTCCGTTGCGTAAGCAAAGCGCTATCGAGCGCTTTCATTGCGTTACCTCCCGTTCAAATCAAATATGGAAGGCATGGACTACCTCTACCGTGGAAAACGCTACGTAGCACTTTGATTAGGCAACGCACACCTGGGCAAATCAGCAAAGAAAGAACAATGTATCTGTCACTGGGAGTTTGACAAGATGCTTTAGTGAAACCAGGATGATGTGATGTTTATAAACATTGGCCGGTTTAGTCTACCGTCTATAATAAAATCGGTAAATTCTGTACAAACATAACACTGATAAATCGTGCCAACTTGAGTAATCGACCTCCGTGGCTTATTCCACATTTTCCCACTTTTCACAATATCCTGGATACACTATAGTGAACTGAAACTTGTATTGAACTTCCAAGGAATTAAATCCTGTAAATCATAGAAAGTGGAAGCACACCGAGCAACGTGTCTTGTGCCACACATCCAATCCGATTACTGCTCGGTGTATTTATTGGCTTATCAGACTTGATGTAGGACGAACGTCGGGATATTGTTGGAGAAAACCTAGTTGTCACCGCTGAGCAACTAAAAGATTTGTCGGTGACTCTCTGATCAGTGTCATACAATTATCGAACGATGCCTGTTCTGTGCCTTTCTTAGATTCAATTTTGATCACCGACCAGAACCCAGCGTGTAGCCCGTGTCACCCGTAAATGCATCAGTCAGTTGCAACCACGGTCCAACACCCGGGGATGGGCGGGGATGTTTACTTTTGGGTTGTCAAAACCCCGCCATTCGAGGTAGACTTTCCGGTATTTCCCCTGCCCCTGACAACTAAATATTGACCCCGGGGTATTGGGTCGGATAGATATCGCCCATATTTCCCCGGCAGTGAAGGGAAGCTGGAAGGTAAAAAGACCCCCATTCCCGGGTGTGGGGTCGTGGTTGTAACTGACAGATGCATAAGGAAAACCTACTTATATGAAACATTAACGACTTTTGAACATAATATTATACATTTTAAAGTATTTAAACAACATATATTTCACGCATCAGGTATGACTTTGCAGTACATAACTATATACATTGCATAGGTGCAATTAAACCGGCACGATCTTGAAGTAGTCGAATGTAGAACGACTACATGTATAGCCAAATACCATTACTATGTTTATCCGGCAAAACATGTTGGATTTTTCTCGTTATAAGTGTTAGAAATTTTTACGAGGCTATTGGCGTCAAATGATTGTATCAATTACATGTAAATATTTGATTTGGGGACTGGAAAATCGTTCCCCCCGATGTATGATATGTCCGGGCAAAGTGTAACCAGTGTCCGATGTCTTTAAAATTAGTAGCTGGACCTGTAATTCTAGAGTCCTGTGAAAGTTGATATAGCTTGGCCAATTTGACATGAGCCTGACCTATTGATTAGCATACTTTAACAGTCGATAGATTGTCTACGTTTACAGCACAGAGTGTATGTTTTCATAATCGGGGAGTATCACGAAGACTCTCGAGATGTAATACAAGCACAAATCTGAAATACCGATATTGCACGATTTGCTTGCGGAAATTGATATATTCAAAGCAAGAACCTTGTAATATAGTCTTGCATAAAGGTCAGGTTCACGTCAAAATAGCCAAGCTATACGATCGAGTCAGCCTTTAATTAAAGGTACTCACTACCTGAAGCGATGGCAAATTTATTATTCTGTTTCAAATGTCGCTAGGACGGTTTTATAGGCTCATTAAAACTAGCTAATTAATAATTAGCGATAACGATGTTGACTATATCGGTATGTAAAGTTTTCATACATGCATGACACCGTCACCACGTGTACACTGATTGTACGAATCAAACCTATCTCTTATATCAATCCTTCTACTCGTAGTTTGTAGTTGATGAACATTTTGTTGTCTTCGTTGGTGTTAATGTTTTGTGAATTGTGTTTAATTTAAATTCGATTGACCATCATGTTTAACTTAAATTCGTCTGACCAATGTGTTTAATTTAAATTGAAAATTGATTGACTGTTGTGTATACTTCAAATTAAAAAATATCGACGTTGTGTTTGAATTGAAATTGAAATTTGATTGACTTGTGCGTTTGATTCAAATTGAAAACGGATTGCATGTTGTGTTTATTTTATTGCAATTTGGTTGACTATTGTGTTTAATTTAGATTGAAAATGGATTGACTATTGTGTGTGATTTAAATTGAATGAATATTGTGTTGAATTTAAATTGAAAATTGATTGACTATGTTTGGTTTGATACAACATACATGGACTTACTATAGTATATAGCTATGTATCGACCTGTGGTTATTACTCACTGACTTACAAATCACTGCAGGGCATATCAGTGCTTCACAACGTTTGTTATAGGATCGTTACTAACTAGGTACGTTTTTCATTTTTATGATACGAAATTTAGTAATGTATGTTCTTAAACATTGCGTTTTGAAGCTTGGTATGCTTGGTTCTGTCTGTGTGTGATGACTAATTTATTAGAAACAACAAACGACCGATTTTACGTGTGCTAACCCTGGTTATGATTATGTGCTGGTGTCTGGCCATTGTACCTAACATGGTATTATAATACATGCTGTGTAATACTACATGATACACAATTGTAGATTTGCTTCATATTACAATTATATTTTGCTAGATTGGATAACACATTCAAGTAGCGCTTTAACAAGAGTATTTTTTTTATTTTTCTCTACTGACTTTCATATGTAGTTGACCAGGACAGTACTACCTCTATAGACCATCACCCTTTGGTACTTGGAAATATTGGCTGTTGTTTAGAGGTCAGTGTTCTACAAAGGGACGTTCTGGAGATGCTGTATCGTATGTTAATACGTGTATATGTAACTTTTGTAAACAACACCCGGTGTTAACTGAAAATATTGGCTGCTGTTTAGAGGTCATTACTCTACAAAGGGACGCTCTGAATAGGTTGAACTGTATGTATATAAATATAAATATCTAAATATGATAGGAAAGACTAGGTGCATTTGATTTATACCTATTCGGGAATGCAGAACATGTTAACAGTCGAATACAATGCCTTTATATATATACGCAATATATTATATAAATTTATGTACAAGCATTGTATAATATAAATGATACTCTTGCGTGTGAAATAAGAAAAGCAAAAGATAGAAATGTTCGGTGTTCAGTTAGCACCTACCAGGAGATAAATAAATGGTAGTAATAAAGTCACATGGTTAATAAAAAAAGTAAGAGGACTTCAGATGTAACATGAACACAGGGCATAAGTGAGTTTCGGGCACATATCACGGTCGCTAGAATATAACTTGGGTTCGAAACAAGGACAGTTATGTATTGACAATTCGACTGAAGAATATATTGAAACCCAAGTCAATGGTTCCCATACTTGAACTTTAAATGAAAAAGTTGTCGGTATCCTGCTTGCTTTATGGACTTTGTACAGTGGCTTATTTCCCAAGAACTGTGATTAGATCAACTGACCGATGTGTATATTTGATGAACTGTTGTTATGTCTTGCCTCCACGCCTCACGAGGTACCTTGACAAAGAACAGAACAGTTGGTAAACGGAAAAAAACGTAAAGCAAACAAACATGATTGGCGATTTATTTCTGACAGTTACACATGTGACCATGTCATGTGACCATGTCATGTGACCAACCATGTCCATCTGTGACTCGTTTTGACGAGCAAATTACGACGTAATCACATTAGTAAAATGACCGACCAGATATCCCAAAGCAATTGTTCTTTTTGTCTGTGTTGTGATTAAAATACCATTCTGATCACCTCGGTCTTTATTCATTGCAATAGGCCGGAGAAAGACGGAAATGGCCGAGCTTTCACGACTGATTAGAATACATGCGAACCAGCAATCAGTTGTTCGTCGGCTTTAATCTAATCTCCGTACTCTCATTATCGTCTGCGTTCAATCTCTGTGAATGTTTCTGACTACCATTGTAAGCAGACAGACGATTTAGTACCAAACTTGGATATAAATCTAACGTAACAACAATATTGGAGTTATAGAATTTGTCGCCTCGATGGTGTTCGTGGCAATGTATGATTCGTTCCGTAACTTTGTTGGGGGCAACTTCAGAGTGATTTCACCAATTATTATAAATCTAACGAAACAACAATATTGGAGTTATAGAATTTGTCGCCTCGATGGTGTTCGTGGCAATGTATGATTCGTTCCGTAACTTTGTTGGGGGCAACTTAAGGGTGATTTCACCACTTATTACAAATCTAACGAAACAACAATATTGGAGTATAGAATTAGCCGCCTCGATGGTATTCGTGGCAATCTATGATTCGTTTCGTAACTATTAGTTTGGTTTCATTTTATCGTTTAGTCCTGTGTTGGTCATTGTGCCGAGTGATTGCTGACTGTGCTGTTTCTGTCTTTTTTTGCTCTGTTGTTTCAAGTAATTGCTTCCTTTCCTGTCTGATTTTGTCTTATCTTTCTGTTGGGGAAAACTTACGAGTGAATGCACCGATGCTGTCTGTGTTTATCAATGCGTATAAACGATTCATTTCTGGCAATTGCAATAAGGCATAGACGTTGAGTTATATAGTACTGCAATAAGTCATACAGTGATCAGATTTTTACATGTTCTTGCAATAGCAATACATGATACAAGTTGAGTTTTATAGCAAACATCCGATAAGTCATACATTGATTTGGTTCAAACGTTGTATGTTTATGTCAAGGTACAATGCATGTATATTGTATCATGACTTTATGGGGGAAACACATTTTGTGATACAGAAATATGCAAGTGGGTTACGTTGACACCTTAGTGTTGCTGTTGTTGTTGTGTTTTTGCTTCTTTGTCTCTTCACATGACAGCTGCATATTTGTGTTCACATGTTCCTATGATCTTAATGCGTGAACGTGAAACAAAATATTTGCTCGTATCTTACTGAAAGTGAAAATAGACTACGACAGCTGTCAAACGGTGTTGTTAATCACACTGTGACGTGCATGTTTGTAAATGCATTTGCAACCTGGCATAACCGATAAAACAACGACTTACGAGATAATGCTCGCACAAATGACATGTATGCGAGTAATTTAAGCATATACCATACACACGTAAGTTCTACTGCACATGTAATCGAATTTTGTCCTTGGTTTCAAAGACTTTTTATATTTTAGTTTGCTTTTCTGACCTCTTTATCATTTTGTCATTCCATCGTATTTTCCTTTATTGCAGAGGTGTCCCATCGTGAGGGGGTCAGACAAAGCGTTGGAGGTGAAGGTCATACTGGACAATTCCACAAAGTATTTGTTGAACCGAAAATCAGTGAAGAGTCTGACGTAATAGCACCCAATACCCAACCGCTTGAAAATATACACGACCAAGCGACGCTGAAAATACGTGAGTTACCATACATTTAATATGATATTTTTTTTAATCTTGGTCTGATGGATTTGAGTTCTGACGCCGATCTCCCGAAGCAACTCAATTACATTATGAGTTTATGACAGCATGTTTTCAAAAGATGGAACTTCGTATTTATCTATAATACTGACCCGACTATTAGCAAAATCTCAATCTGAGTTGAGATTTCTACTTGAGATGCTTCGGGAGGTCGGGTCTTGATCTTGGTAATCTGTTTTAAGTTCATGCTAATGATGTAAGGTAAAGTTTGTTCATTATAGTGTGAAAGGGCCAATCAATTCCGACTTATGAGACACGTATCATTCGTGCTTACAGTACCTTCCCGAATCCCTTCTCGTAATACCAGGCGCCTGGCAGAAGATGGGCCTACGGTAACCACTAACTTGTGGCTGACCAACTGGTCTCATCAGTTTCAACCCGGCGTTCGTCGAGATTCGAATATTCGACGCCCCCCCCCACTCCCTGGGCGGAACACCCTAACCACTAGGCCACAGTCGCGGTATATGATATACATATGCTGTAGTAGGCATGCCAAACGCTGCATGTCATATTGCTAGGTACTTTGATATGTCCGGTCAGCTAACTTTGTATCTAACCAAATTGACAATTCTTGCGGGAAGACAAAAGTTAATTATTTCTGCTTGATTCTTATTTACGGGAAACATAACATCGAGAATAAAATACATAAAATGTTACAATACGAGGTAAACGCCTAGGCTTATGCAAACAGACAACTACTGTCGAAACCAATAAATGTATTGAGACGCATTGATTATGAAACAAATGACAAGATATACATATTGTGGACCTGCACAGGTTGATAGGGCATTAATTTAATAGAGATTACATCTGTCATCACCATTCACTGTGATATCTGTACACAATATAAGCGTTTTTCATTCTCTGTAAGAATCACAACGTATAAACCAACTCTCTGTATGACTTATTGGGATGTTATAAAATTTAACTTATATGACTTATTGCTTGCTACATAATATTAATAATATGTAACTTCCGATCACTGTATGACTTATTGGGATACTATATACTTCAACATTTATACCTCATTGCGATAACTGGGAGTTGACTCGTCTATATTAATACATTTATGATTCTAAATGTAAACACACACATACATGTATTTGTTCGTCTTTTTAACTATTTCAAACACATTTCTGTTTGCGGTCATAAAATTCCCATGATAAACGGAAAATTAGCGAGTCGATATTTATATAATTCGAATTTAAATTAAAAACAACAACAAATGGACCAATTATTATTTCATTAAAATATGGGATTTTGTTTTAATATAATGTCTCCACAAACGCAATAAACAGCGATTTTACAGCATGTTATATATAGTTGCCTGCCCCCATTATCCCCCATATCTTATGCCACCCAACGATCTCAATAATTCGAAATTAATCCTGTGCATATAATACTACGTGGTATAAATAAAACGTTACCCTGCCAGTATAAATGTGACACTTCCTGGTGATTTATATAATACGTTTTTGGTACACTATTCTTGTAACTTTGTGCAAAATCGTGTCGAATACCAAACGTTTAATCCAAACCAGAACTTGCAGCATTTAAGCCTTCAAATTGATTTATTTCAATACGGGCTTTTCTAATACTTTCGAGCATTTTTTCTGTACCGTACACCTGTTTAACAATACCACGTGACTTTTGGCATGACACTGTAGCCACCATTCTGATCACCTCGGTTTTTATCCTATTGAAAATACGATGTAATTACCGGAGACAAACGGAAATGGCCGAGTTTTTACGATTGTGTAGCCACATGGTATTGCTACACTGGTGCACGGCTGGAATCAACTCCTGCTGAAACAAGCAGTTAAAAGTTATGACTGGTGCTACGGTCACAATGCTCATACGATGAACGTACGGATTTACAAACTCGTACGAGTCTGAAATATTTTAACCCAAACGGTATTTGTACTATTAGTATCTGGTCACAGCTCGTACGGATCTCGTACGAGTTGTACAGAGTGTATAGTTTTCACCAAATCACCGAGTCCCCCCTGTGAAAATCCGTACGATGCTCTTACAAGTCTCGATATCCGTACGGGCTCCGTACGGACGTCGTGCGAGTTCAGAAAAATCAACTCGTACGGAGCTCGTAGGGCAAATGTGACTAGGGTATGATTTATGACTGATTTTAGTGAGCAATTGTGTCAGTGATTTTAAAACAATAATCTATTTTAGATGATCTTAATTACTTTATATAAGTGTGTGTTTTAATAATTTCAAAAGACATTCTGTGTATATACCTCGTACTAAAACATGACACTATCATACGGTATATAAAATACCAATTACACAATTACACATCAAACTTGTCTTCATATTTATTTATACTGTATGAATATTAAGCATAGGTCACATTGAACATGGTGGCCTCGGCGATGTACTCCCGATTTAATAAATGATCATCTGAAGGCATCGGTTAATACAACTTTATAGTCCTTGTGGTCTATGGCCTTTGGATAGCTGGACAGGGGGGGGGGGGTTAATTAGAAAATTTGTAAAATCCCTGCTCCCAATTCCACCTACGCTCATATATTTCCATTCGGAGTACATCGTCGAGGTAAAAAATGCCGAAGTCGGACCTAGGTTTAAGTTATTTACTATTTATTTATGTCCCCAACGTAACGTTACAAGAAGGACATTAATCGCTAAAATAATAACACAACTATAACTGATTTCATCTCATTTGCCTGAAGCAAGTCGTTTTCTTTGTTTCTTCTTTCTGTTTTATTTAATTGCGTTTTAGTGCGATTTAAGCGCAATTGGTTAGATGCTATCGTTAGCTTTAACTCGCACACACGTCGAGAAATGTAAAGTAGTTCACATGTAAAAAAGTGAACACATGTAATTAAAGTAATTTATGGAGCATTGCTACACCGAGTGTGCATATCAAATTACTTTCAACAAAATGAATATCTAATACAGTAAACAATTTAACGTACTCTCCATAAAAGGAGATAAGCTTCATCTTGTATATAAGCTACGTGCTGACAAATTGAGTATTTACAAAAAAAGTTGAAAGTTTTATTTCTATACAGTGAGTGATCATATTGAAGAGGCGCGTATGATTTAACCATGTTTATACGAATTACGTGTCGAGAATTTGTAATTAATTAATTTCCCTAAGCGGTGGTGTGTAATTTTAACGCGAATAATGAATATTAATTTCAACGTCAGCATGTATACGGAAGGGATTTTATTAGATATAGCTTTATAAATTGACAATGACGTTAAGTTTCATACAAGAGATATATTAGACATTTCAAAATCGTGAACCATCTTACGTTGTAACAACTCGTGTGATATATAGTGAACAAAGTGGGGTTGTTGTCATACGGGGCCGGTGGACGTTTAATTAATTAAGGGATTGTCGTAGTGAGAACTGGCTGAATTCTTACATTACGTGGTGATGGGACCAGCGTTTGACAAACTGTTTAATAAGGTGCGGGCTTGGTTTAACTTCTATGATACCTAGATATGTTGGTTATGTAACCAAATGATTGAATACTTTTAGAAGTTAACGAATACTTGTTAACTGTTAAGATATCAATGACCAAACATATACGACTTTCTATATCAATAGTAGGGTGAAAGAGATACGAGTAAATATTAGGGTGGAAGGGAGGGGAAGGGGAGAAAGTGAGGGAGAGGGGGAGACAGCCAATGTAAGAGGTGCAGATATACCATAATTGGAGATAAAAAGTATACTATTATTATAACTTTATGTTAAAAACACATGTTTAAAAAGGGGGGTAATTACGTAATTTCGTAATGAGTTGTAATAAAGATATGGCATTTGACCAATGCAAAGGGAATTTGAGTACTAGTATATGATACTTATAGGTAGAAACTGGGGCCTCATGTCCAGTGGGCAAGGGTTCGGGTCTCAGATTCACGTGTGCAGTTCACGAGCATGGGTATTCTTCACTGCATCCAGTCCACAGAAATTGTCGCTATTAAATTAGAACAGCTTTGAACTCCTTGTCGATGGTCAAACAGATAAGTTGTGAGAATATCCATCTAAATTGATGAAAAAATCTTAAAATGATGAGTAAACAACAACATGACTAGATAAATATTTGTGGATATGGAACCCCACCCCATTGGTCATATTATGGCTCAACATGGGTCTATATGTTAGTTAGTGGACAGTTTTGGAGGGTTGTACATGACAATTATAGTTGATATGATGCATTGCTTGGCTTTCTCTGCTAAAACGAGGTATACTTTTTTGTTGTTTTTTAGACCTCTGGTCGAGAAAATGATTTACCACCCATTTCCCGAGTTATACCGGTAACTCATATAGCTATACCACAAAAAACATTAACAATATTCAATGAAAGGAGATATGATCGCTTATAAAGGTTTATCATTAGTGTACGCATGTGTAATTCGGTGGTATTTAATGGTAATATTAATCACGCATAAATTATATAAATACGAACGGATGATCAGTTAAACCTTAATTGATACATTTGACGATTGCCTGTGAGTTCATATTTAGTGTTAACGCTTGTAAACATAAGACTAGGATTTTGAAAATAGATTTATATTGTATACCTCAAAGATACGGATTGGTATTTCAGTCGGATTTTAGTGTACAATGTAAAGAATATACTACAGAATTGTCATATTTTAATATTTCTTCTTAAAACCACAGTTATACAGAAATATACGCACTGTAATTGTGATAATAATGGTATGCGAGTTGAGTAATACGAAGGTTGAATGAAAGTGAACTTGTTTATTTATATGATCTTTTAATATAATTAAGCATCAACTCTCAAAATTTTCAAAAAGAAAAAACTCTGAGAATGTCTAACTCAACCCTGTGATTGCCAAATTCTGATAATGTCGAACCAAATTCTGAGTGAATGTAGAACCAAATTCTGATAATGTCGAACCAAATTCTGAGAAAATGTCGAATCAAATTATGAGAATGTCTAACCAATCTCGGAGAGAATATCGAACGGACTGAAAATGTCGAACCAAATTTTGAAATGTCTAACCAAATTCTGAAAATGTCTAGTATTTCTCTGAAAATGTCAAATCAATCTCTAAGAACGTCTCAAATTATTCTAAGAACGTCTACTCAAATTTGAGATAATATAATGCTACTGTCTAACCAAACTTTCAATATTTTTCAGGAGGAAGTGTTGCCACAGAGAAGAATGAGCATGAAGCAGATGCTGAACAACAGCGGCCTAAACTTTCCGATGAAGAATATAAACTAATTGTTAAGTGTAAAGCGTTGATAACCGAGGCTGCAGGTCGAGCCGAGGAAAGGCAATCACTAGCCAGACCAAGCTGCTCTGAACAGGTCACGGATTTAGATGAAATTTCACAAGACCAAGTCGGTGATGATGTTTTTGTTGTAGATCATAAGAGTACAAGCGAGAAAGAGACGTCTAATGAAATAGTGGATTTAGATGCTACATATACAAATATAGAAGCATTACCAGACACACAACGCGAGAAAACTGGTGAACATACCACCGGTAAAACAAAGAGTCCCAAAAAATCACCAACGAAAAATAAAAATTATGCTTTAAAATGTGGAATTGTTACAGATGATGATTTCAATGAAAAATCTAAACGAGAAAGTGAAGTGAAGCAAAAACAAAAACAAAAAGCTGTTGATGAAAAGAAACAATCTTCGACAGCAAGCCCTATACGCAGATCTGATAGTAAGTGTAAGAATACTAGTGAAAATACGGATGCTGTTGTAAAACAGAGTCCGAAACGTAATCCACTTAAAATGTTTAAATTTAGTAAACGAAAAGCTAAGGTAAATGCAGACGTTACGTCTGATACAAAGGGGAAGAAAATAGACGGGATCGAAGAGGAGAACGTTAATGAAGAAATTGTTAATTCAAACAAAGTTTCTGACGGAGAGATTGCGACCAATGGCAATGTTATCAAAAGGCTGAATTCACTGGACAGTGGAATAGTCGTTGATAAGGTCACTGAACAACAACTTATTGATGGTGTTGAATATGCTGTGGTACAGAAAAAGAAAGCAACAGGATTAACACCAACAAAAAAAGTTGATAAGGATGATTCTCCAAGGAAATCAGAGACTGAAAACGGAAATGCCAAGCCCGATGGCGAGTCTGAACAGAGCAATGGGACAGCTAAAGAAGAAGGAAAAGAAGCGGTTTACATGAATGGGAATAGAGATGATCAGGATTTTGTTTATATAAATGAACGGGCAATAGATATAAGCGGTCTAGTAGAACCCGTTACAAACAAAGTTTTAGAAACACTGCCTAACGTGAAGGCGGATGATGTTGGTGGGAGTGATTTAACTTCTGACAGATCCGGTAATGAAGCTGAAATACAGTCGATAATTTCATCAGATTCCGGGGCTAGTTCCGGTACAAAGTATAAGATTATTGATAAAGAAAAGCCGGAAAAGGCAAAGCTGAAAAAGAAAAGCTGGTCATTCCAAGTGTTGGGTAAGAAGGAGAAAAAAGGTTCGTCTGATGGACTTGATGCTGATAGTGGCAGTAGAGTATCAATGGACCCAAGTGCTTCACCTCCCCCAGAGACCAAAAAATCTAAATGGTTATTTGGAAAATTTTCGTTTCGAAGGTCCAGTGATGATATGACGTCATCTACGCCGAACTTGCAGCAAGCAGGGATACCAGAGGAACAGGAAGCCGATGGGGTCAATGTTAAATCTAGGTCAAAGTTGAAGAAGAAAGGTAAAGACAAGAAGAAGAAATCTCCAAAGAAAGAAATGACTTCCTTGGAGAGACGAAGCACATCGTTAATGGACATTGTAGTTGGGGATTCGAATGCACCTAGATCAAGAAGAAGTAAGTTATGATATTTAAATTTAAATTGATAACATTTTCTTTTGTTTGACCCCCTCCCCCCATTTAACTATAATGCATGTTTTAATGTCTCAAAATAATAATTGGTTGAGATGCTGCCCTTGTAACTAACATCATGTTAAACCCGAATTGATTCTTATATTTTGAATGATCACATAGTTTGGTATGATCTTAAGCTAACGAATGGTAACATTTTTATAACCCGAATGATCACTTATTATGTTACAAAATGAAGGCGTGCAAAAACGACGTCTTTGGATCTACTGCCTATAGTATTGAATATGCATTGAATGTTATGCAAATATTAAGAAGTTAGCATTCCTTTGAAATAAAACGAGTGTCCAGATTCCTGGAACTAACCATGCTAAGTGCCATGCAAGGGAAACATACAAGTATCCCTTAACAGTATATCCCGAGCCTTAAATACTAAGGGGACGCTCTACCACTTGGCAGTCAATGCTAATAAACTTTTTATTATACATAAAAGTATGTTTATTATTCACTTTTTCATCATAAGTCATACATTATTATGCATTTATAAATGGAAAATTTGTCTTGTTGAGGGCCTCATAAACTATATTACACAGGCAATATTTTTACTCGTCGGTTAAGCCAAACTGTCATTTTTACCGATATTTGATATAATCTATGAAATAGAGCTCACGGATGATATATAGATTGACATGAGTGATAAGGGCGTCCACCTACTCGAATATAATGTAATACTGACAATATTGTGACAGTAGCCAGGGGAAGGAATCTATTCGACAGGTTTGAAACACAGTATCGTTGAAAAAAGAAAAAAAATGAAATTGAAAAAAAAATTCTCGAAATTTAGGTACTATATATACAAATGTAATTTACTTAAAATTCGAAAAAAAATAATTTTATTTTTATTTTTTTTATTTCTTTTTCAACGATACTGTTACCTGTGGTTTGAAATGTAAGAAAGATCGCCAACTTAACATTATGGGTAGGCCTTCTGCCGCGGAAGGGTAGCTAGGGTATGGATCGATAGGCCTCTCTGATCCCAGCGGCGGACGTGGGTTCTGTTTTCTTAACTTCAGTAGCATAGAGATTTATGTGCCCCGCCCCATTTACACATTTTTAAGACTCCACTTCACTCTATGTGATTTTAAGCCCAGCATCATAATTTAAATAATGGACTGCAATTGTAAATATGATCAAAATATGTACCAAGCAAATCAGCATATAGGAGCTCGTAAGGCGCTTGCATGTTTTGCCTCTTCTTTTTTGTACTCGAATTCATTTATATTTGGTTAAAAGTGTGTCTATATTTGAATAGTGTATTACCAACAATTTGACACAGTCAATCTGAAGGCAAACATTATTTCAGTTATAAATTGACTTAAACATACAAGGTTAATTTGAAGCAATTACCCCAATTTTCAGGTAGAATGAAAGTATTTTACGTTTAAATAAAACCTCTCAATTAGGTTAAGTTTGAAGGCTGAAAAAAACATAAATGGGAAAAAATATGACCGATGAGAAAAAACTAGATTGTTTACATTAACAGTTTTGTGTCGTGGTTTATACATGCAAATAACTAGGGAGCCGCTGTACTGTTATATATTTTTGTATAAAAATTAATAGCTATACAAACTACATTTTGAATTAACATTCCTTCGCTTAGGCTATGAAAAAATAATAAGCAAACCTCTCTCTAGTTTTGGCTAGATTTACTTAACCTGTTCAGAAAGCTAAGTGTTTTGCCAATTAATTTGCAGTAAATAGGTTGTAGGTTGTTAGCAGTAACGTGATTACTTTCTAGTCCGTTAATGAAGGGCTGGTATCACTCACAGGTAACTGTATCGTTGAAAACGTAAAAAAACGAAAACCCTTTTTTTGAAAATTTATATCTTTCTTTCTTTGTAGCAAAAATATAAATTCACAAATATGTTTTTCGTTTTCTCCAAATTTGTTTTTCGTTTTTACAAATTTGTTTTTCGTTTTCAAATTGCCTTTATCAAGGATACAGTTATCTGTGGTACAAATACTGTATCTCCCTAATTAAATGACAAGCCGCAATCAGTGACTTCCCTTAAAACTGCTGCTTTTTAAAATTGTGTCAATTCTTCTGTTACTAAACGATATCGAGTAAATCTTTTACAATATCACCAAAGCTCGAAAAAGGATAATATAGTTTTGTTATTGCTGTCAAAGGTGGTCGTTCAATGCATTTTATTTTATTTTGATTTTTTCTCTAACTACATTTTATTTTTGCTGTAGGCAGTTTGCTTAATTTTTCAGCTTTTTTTCTTTTAATTGCCGCGGGTTATTGCTTTCATTTTTATAGAGCTGTGTATCAAACATGTACACTACTAGAAGTTAAAGACAATTACTTTCTACAAACGTGTACACTTAAGTTTATCATGACCACCTGGTTTCGGAAAATAAGTGTTTTGGTTTGAACATTGGGATCACGTAGAAATTAGAACATTATATGTACCTAATAGTATGTAGAAAAGTAGTTCAACGAATTAGGGGTCTATGAACGAAATGATTAATGTAAAACTTCTATAAAATGTTTAATGTAAGTGTCTAAGTGAAACAGTATTAGCAATTACTTATAGTACTCAAATGTACACTTCTGAAGAAGCCATCCTCATAAATCAGTTGTTAGTCATGTCTCCATACTACCATATTTTAGATGAAATATACGCTGGTTGAACGAGAATGGAAGAAACTTGCAACTTCAAAATGTGAATGTACCTACCGTAGGTCGTACATTATAACTGAACAACAACAAAAAGTTACCATCACATGTATCATTTTGTATGGCATGCAGATATCATTCATCCTTTTGATAATACTATAGTCTGCTAGTAGTATGAATTATCTATATATATATAAAAAAAACCTAGGTCAGACACGTAGCGGGGTTTTCAGTGAAAACATTAATGTACTGTCGACAATAATCTAAGTAAACAATACATCATTTCACGTTAGATTACCTTCCTGATTTACATAATGTAATGAACTGGGATATGTAACCATTTATTTTGCAGACTCCAGTAATCAGGGGGTAAATCAAGGTATGGTAATACGAGGTTGTCTTTCTGATTGCAATACTAGAACGTACTGGGTAAATGGGAGCATTTAGAATACAAACTGCGTTGAATAACGTCGTCGTTCTGTGCTGCACGTGTTAGCCATAATACTGTAAAATTATTTAAATTCAACAGGACAAAGTATCTGGTTTTTGTAAAAAAGACCATTTCATGGAACGTAAATTCAAAGATACATAGTCCACTAAGTCAAATACTAGATTCATTAATATTCATCGGGGATTCAATTTCGTCGTTGATGTCAATAACGAATATTATTGCCTTTACTGTAGTATACACTTATTATGTTAACATATTTTTGTCTATTCCGTAAAAAAAGTTTAATAACATTTTGCATGCATGCTCCGAACATATTGCCTGAATGACAGAGAAAATTCGAAGTAATACGAATGACATGTTTTATAAGATAAGCAAACGACACGAATTACTTGCACATTCATCGTAACTTTCCAATACTTTTTATCAAAGAAATGCTCATACATGCCATTGGATTTTGTTGTTTTGAGCGCAATTAATTCAAATTTTAGTAGTGCATGTTTATATAATATGGTGTTTACTAGTGGTATTGGCAACAGTCATGTCGGTCACATGTGGAGAAGCTATTAGTTGCGTTGTCAGAAATTTTTAGAAGAACACACGTATGAGTACTGATGGATAAGAAATTTCCAGGAAAACAGTTCACTGAAAAATATTCTAAAATTGGAACAAAACCGACGACAACATAATGTAGAAGTGCATCAATTAATGTTATATTATTTATGTAATATATACAATATTAGTTTTTGATCAAAAGTGTCCTCTTACAAGCGTTCTAGTACAGTTTTGTAAGGACAAACAAGATTTTTTTTGTAGATCTATAGTATATCGGTACAACTGTTTCCAGTCAGATATTTTGATTCATTTATTCCATATACATGTACACAAAACATATAAAAGTAGAATTTATATGGCGTGAAAAAATGTTTTAATATGTGTATTTTAGTTTACGATTGAACCAGCTGTTAGCAATACAGTTCAGTTAAAATCGTTAAGGACATTAATGCACCGACCTATGATATTTTATGTGAAATTTAGTGGTAAATTATATGTGTGCATGTGAAATTATATATGACGTAGTGTTTCTGATACATGAAATGATAAATTTAAGCGTAGATGGTTGATAGTGATGCATGATAAAATAGCTCGCAGTAGGTATTCAAATTACGTAAACCACACACTGCCGTAGTTGTTATTATGCATTTAACATTTATAAAGATATTTGATATTAAAATGATATCTATTTCAAAATTTCCCCTTTAAAAGTTCCTTAAAGGTGGATAGTTGATTTTTTCTATTAAAATATAAAAAGTAAACTTTTCTAGATGTTTGAAATTAATATGTTATCTATTTCAAATATGACCAATTACTTTTCTATATAATGACATACAATAATCTCTAACTAATGCGTGGAGACTTTTTAAAATTGCAAACACGTTCGTTTGACACAAATAGATGCTTTTGGTAACTTATTGTAGCATGAGGTCTGCATAAAACTGAATCAGGCTTCAATCGTACTAGTTACTCTTAATTTGGCATAGTGCTCATTTGACATCACTCAACTCCGGTAAGACGACTAACCCAGTAGCATGCATCAAACCAGTGTAGTATCAACTTGCAAACGCAGTTATCGGACACATTAAGGTGATCAAGAACTTTTAGAATAGGCCACATCTGTATGTTCAAAGTCATTCACCACTGACATTCTTATATTAATAAACAAGTTTAGTTTGTCCAAAAACCATTGTCCACTATTTTTGACAGTGTGTATTTCGTCAATAAAAGCGACAATAATGCACATATGTCATTCAAATGATTGGTCCAAGATATTATAGTACAGTATGTACACGTAGTTAATTTAGTTTGGTACACTTGGTCAAAATCCATTAATATGTATGGGTGGTAGGTTGTTGCTCCTTTTTTTCTTTATGCTGCCTTCTTGCATGGAATAATATTTGCTAAAATACCAGTTGTAAAACCCAATTATTTTCTGTGTTGACAGTACCATGATCCTTTTTTTTAAATAAACCATTGACTCTGAGAAACTGGCATTCTGATCACCTCGGACGTTATGCTTTGCAATAGATCGGAGAAAAGCGAAAATGGCCGAACTTTTACGATTGACAAACTGAAAGACTTCTGCACTCGAATTGATAAACATTTAAAAACATACTAATGTATTAACTGACCGCATTAAACTGAGAAATTAGTATGATAGTATAATGACGTCGCGTCACAAGTTGGAGCTATTTTCAATTTCGCGTAATTTATTTGCCAAATGGTGCAAATGTAATTATGTTTGTTTCAATAAATATCATATGTTATATATCAATCGAACGAAGAAAATCAGCATAATCGACCTGAATGTATATGTTTTGAGTTTTATTACAAAATCCCACATTTTCAGGGTTCGAAATAACCAGAATACGGTGAAATATCACTGTAGAGATGTAACATCCAATCTCGTGGGGCTTGAGAAAAATGTGTGGAGAGCAAAAACCATACGCAAAATTTCTATATTTTTTTCGCAAAAATGATTCTTAAACGTAAAAAGTTGATGCCATTTACGTAAAAGAAAGTGACATCATCATAAAGTCAAATATTTTTATTCTGTGTTGAGGGAACAGTTGTGTAGAGATTTCAAAATTACGGGAAAATAAGTTGTTATTACACTGATAAAATTGTTCTGCAATATTTATTTTTAATAATTTCTCTTTGAAATTTCCTATAAAAAATACGTTTTTCATATATTATTAAATACGGTATTCATTTTAAATTTTGATTCAAGAGATCAAAAATAATTTCAAATTTTCTTTGTCTACCTAAAATGTCCCACCCGGTGCTTAAAACTAAAAACTGAATTGAACATGAAATTCGATTTGATCGAACGTGAAAATTTCTGTAAAAAAATATTCGTCACTGCAATGATAAAATACGTTTTTTCCACGCTGTTGAATAGTATATTGTTTATCAAAATCGTTCAATATACGGTGAAGTTATTAGTATTTTTCAATGTCGCCACAAAATGTCCCATCAGCAAAATTACGTACTAAGTAACGTCAAAATATATTAGTGTTTATGTTGTAGCTTCGATAATTCAATGCAAAATTGAAATTGAAATTTTATAGATTTGTTTGAAATTGTTTTTTTTATATACTAGGAAATGTATACAGTACTTTATTCATAAAGGGATTTTTATTCAGCATTTTGTGTTCATTGGGGTATCACCAAGCAGGTCTAAACTGTAGAAAGAGCAAATGGATAAATGTACACATTACAGCAATATGGTTAATTACAAGTTATTTTGCCTAAATCTAAGTTCTGTAGTTCCTAAGGTTGCTGAATATACCCCCTTTACACATAGTTACACAATTTATGTGTTTATGGTTGTTGTACGCCCATGATTTAGTTATTCTGTCAATTGCACGCCTTATATCCGTCATATTTAGCTAAAATAACGGCGTTTTTGACGTTACGCAAAATAGCTCCAACTTGTGACGCGACGTTTGTTTGCAAGTTTGATAAAGAGACCCAACTAACTTTAGAATGAATTCCTCGAGTATCACCCTCGCTTGTCCCCTTTTAATAACCCTTAAAACATACTTTAGACTGTTATAATGCTTCCAAGTTATCAAAAAGAAGAAACAATCCAAATTGTATCCAAAATCATTTAATATTGAAAAGAAAATAGTTTTATGATGATGATTTGCATTAAGTTTATACATTACATTAATAATTTACCGAAGAAAACCGAGAATAACCGAAGTTTTACATTTGAATAATTTGGACGATAAGTTTGGAATTGGATTATGATTAATATGTTTGTTATATGATATCTAATATGTTGAGAACTAGCAGTTTCATTTTGATAAATCGTTGGCTTACAATGAGAGGGTCGTTAGTACAAAATCAATATTTTGAGAAAAGAAGAAAATATTGTCAGGAAATTACTTTTTACATTTAGTGAACCAATCTGGTTCAACTTCAGTATGGACAGCATTTCAAAAATGATGATATTAGATATGTATCAGTCGTCTATGTTAGTAAGTAGTAGTTCATTCGACCTTCTTATTCTAAGCCAGCGAAATGGTGTTATGTTTTCTTACCTTTGCTTACACACGTTTGCACCTATTGCTTTGATTCCATATTTTCAGGTATAATAGAAGATGACATAGAGTATACTCCTACCGATGCGTTTGAAGGGGTCACTCTGTCAGATCTATCACAGGGTTTGTATTACCTCATCACTGCCTTTACTTCTCGTTTCAAATTAATTTTACTAACATTAATTTGATTAATATTGGCGACTGGTTTATTACTTTAACATTTGTGGATTTGTTGCAGTTGAAAATGGCTTTTTGGAGCAGGTCGTCCCCCCTTTGGCGCAAGAAAGTTTTATCCCATGCGAGATACACGATTGTTAAGCTAAAGGGAGGTGAGCGGCGTAGAAATATCTAGGTTTTCTATTGAGAGTTTAGCCTTACTCGCGAGCGTAGTTGGTGGCTCACATATGTGATTTTGGTTCCATTTACGACTCGAGCGAGTTATGTAATACCAGCAGTTTGTGCCATTTCACTCGCACAATCATGTATACGAGAAACATGTTTGTGTTGAAACGTATAAGTTTTCACACAAACTGTATATCCATTCTCTACCACTACATTCGATGAGCTTCTTTGAGCCATCAAAAAGTTATGTTATTCAGCGGTACGTGTTATTACCATGCCCTCCACAATCAAATTGTGGAGAAGTTTGCAATTATTAATGGTTAGTAAACTCTATGAAAATTTGTAAGATGCATTGGCTACTTCATGTGATTGGTGGATAGTATAAAATGGCAGAGTGATGGAAACAGTTACTGTATTTTACTGAACTGATGGGTATATTAATAAAGTTGAAGGGATGTATGATGTCGCCTGGCTTTATGGCATATTGTCATATGTTTTAAATTTTATACCATGGATTGAATCTTTATCAGCATTGAATGGTGAATTGTCTTTTTATGGTATCTTGGATATTAACATTTATTATTGCAATTCATTGGTATAGCTTATTCGTATTGTTACAGTATGACACGAACAGCTTATACAAAGAGGGTTGTCGGAGATGCTTGGTCTCTTTACGTCACCAAAATGATTGTACAAGATCAGGCAATGATAAAGTTCACATTGTTTTACACTCTATTTTCTAGACGAAGAAGCAGAAACAGAGGTGACACTCAATCCTTCAGGAGCGAAGAAGTCTGCTAAAGAGAAGAATACTAAAACAGAAAAAACAGTAAAGCCTAAAACACCAGTGGATGTAGCTGTTGATAAGTTGGCGACTATAGCCAATATTAAGCTTGTTTCGGATGATAGTTCAGTTAATGTCAAAGCAGCTGCATCAGATAAAGTTGAGGAGGAGTACATGAATGTTGTAGATGTCGGCAAGTCAACAGACGGTTCTATTGATGCTGACAACAAGTTTACGTCAGAGATTGTTGAAGACGAGTATGTCAATGTGAGTAACGTGGTTGCTGCTAAGTCTGAACCAGTAGAAAGTGTGACTGGTGCACCAGAACCTGAGAGAATTGATGTTGATGGCGATGAATATGCTGTAGTGATTAAGAAACCTGCCGTTACTGAATCCGCAAATGTTAAAGAATCTGACGAAACCAGTGTTATTAAGGGGGATGAAGAGCTAATGAAGGAATATGGTTTGGATAAAACACAAATGACTGAAAACAATGTTGAGAAAGTAACAACAGAGGATGTTGTGGTACCAGTTTCAAGTGAAAAAGCTTACTCCAATATGATTTACTCTGATGAAGAATTCAATGCTAGTTTGAGTAAACTAACAGAATGTAACGATGATAAGAAGGTTAAGTCAGACGAATGCGTGGAAGATAAGGAATTAGACGAATATGTTCAACTAAAAGATATAGTCCCTGATTATCAGGATGAAACAGTATCTGTGAAAACAGAAAATATTGCTTCGGACAATAAGTATGAACTTGAGTCAACGAAAAAAGAAGATATCCCTTCGGACAATAAACATGAAAGTGAGTCTACAAAAACAGAAGACATTGCTCCTGACAATAATAATGGCACTGAGCCTGTGAAAACAGAAAATGTTGTTCCTGAAAATAAGGACAAAACAGAGCATACAGAAAAGGAAAATGTTGTTTTGGAAAGTAACGATACTTCTGAATCTATAAAAACAGAAGGAGAATCTGCCTGTAACGATGACAAAAATGTGACTGAAACGGTTACAGTAGAACAAGTAGAAGAAATTAAAACGGAATCATCTAAAGTAGAAAACACTGATGAAGGTAAAGAAATCATAGAAGAAAGTATTATATCAGAAAAGAGAGTTAAAGTTGAAGCTAAACCAGTGATTACTGGTGAAAGTACAGAATTTGTAGACGAAACTGTTGTTTCAGAAAACATAGTTAAAGTTGAAAATACGCCACAGGAAGCGGAGATGGAACTAACATTAAGTTCTCCAATAAAAACTGTAGTTATGAAGGATATTGGAGTACAAGTTCCTGATATTCATATGCCATTAGATATTGATGCAGATTTCGGTAACAATGCTGGTGAGGTTACTAGTACAAGCATTGGAGTTCAGGTAGACTGTAAGGATCTGGATGACGTCAGTCATATTGTTGTAACTATGGAAACAAACAAAGAAGCAACCTTTCCTCCTCCACCGTCAGATGTCTAGATACTATGTTCTGTAAATATGTTAATAGTATACTTACACGTTCAGTTAATTTTGTTATTTATGTACATATAGATTTAACTTCTATGACCATGTTTTGTCGAAATTACATTCTAACACTGCCTGTATACATGTATTACTCCATGTAAACGTATTGGACTGTGCCGTGACGAACTTTCCGATATTTCACGGTTTAAAACCGTACTACTTTTGGATTTTGGTCTTCGTGATTAATTCCAACGCATATGAACTCCAAACCGTGATATATTGGCCGGCATATCACGGAAAACTAAGATATATTTCCTTAATACATGTATATGTGTATATTGAACAGGTGAGGTTATATACTTATCTTTGTTTATCTCATTGTTTCAAATACGTGGGCCTTAAAACCTGGCCTTATAGAAAGATACAATGATACAGTTTTACAGTTATTCCAAACATATACGTACATGTAATCGCATGTAATTAATACATGGTTTATAGGTATGAAACAAGTATTACTTTATTAGTAGCTGTCTCTGGAATGTTTAATTATTTGGTAAAAGTGTATAATGTGTATCGGAACTGTTTCAGCAACTCTTACATTGTTTATAGCACCATAAAAAGGTTTCTGAAGTATATACACGTATGTATACGAATAGTTGTACATGTACGATACAAGATAAGGCAGAATATCTAGCTCATTTCTATAGCGTACGATTAGGGTCATAACTATTGAAAAGTGTCTGATGAGACAGTTTATAAAGTGTCTCAGACACTTTTCAATAGTTATGACCCTAATCGTACACCATACATTACCACCATTTCCTTCCTTTGTGCTTGTCGCTCCCTTCAATCGTGAATACGTGTATTTGATAATCAGCCTTTATGTACAGCCTAACAATGCCTTACTTTCCCAGTGCCATGTATGCTTGTCCTATTGTTCGCATTTTGTCTGCTGTATAAGCTGAATTGAATGCTTCACATAGAGTAGTTGGGATACATTATGATGTGTTATCCCTGGAGAAAACTTAATCCTTTCTATGCAAGAGTCTGGAAACATGTTATAATAATGCTGTTCATTCTGAAAGTGCATCATCTATATTATAGCTTGGCTATTTTGACTTGAACCGGACCTTTATGCAAGAATATATTACATGCTTCTTGCTTTGAATATATCAATTTCCGCGAGCAAATCGTGCAATATCAGTATTTTAGATTTGTGTTTGTATTACATCTCGAGCGTCTTCGTGATATTCCCCGATTAGGAACACATAAAATCGGTGTTGTAAACGTAGACAACTCATCGACTGTTAATTTATGCTAATCAAAAGGTCAGGCTCGTGTCAAATTAGCCAAGCTATACTAGTAAGTGATCAATTCTCATTTACATAAATACTCGACTTGTGGATAACTAGAATGACTAATGTGCTATAACATTACGGTATTAAACAAGGTGATAGTTCACACAATGAGTACTTACTAATAAAAATAACTGAAGGACAATACCGCTTCCATTACTAAATTAACGTCAACCATACATTTGCATTTAGCTGAAATAATGGCGTTTTGACGTTTACGCAGACTAGCTCCAAATATTGTAACGCGACGTCTTTTTAATTTTTATCATTTGTCATAACTCGTTGAAACGCAAAGGATTTCAAACATACATTAAACGTTGTTGTTTTATATGCATACTTGTACACATGTAGTTAGGTAGTATTAGTCCGGCAGTTTGGTGAAAAAAATGTGGGTTTGATGATAAAAGCATGAAACTTTGCATGATGGTAGTTAAATGTATTTTAGTCAAAATTAGATATGGACCCACTTTCAAAAATATCCAATATGGCCGCCATTTTCAAAATGGCCGTCATTGTGAAAATTACAATATAGTGTACCTTGAAAATGTTATTTGCAATGACATCACGAATAAAACAGGGCTATCATGTGCTTAAAACCAATTAAAGAGATGCCATGAACATTTTGATATCCATCTGGCAAGCAATTTTTATGAAATTTTCACTTTTTTAAAAAAATAGGGGGGGGGGGCTGTCAAAATCTATCGGACTGAGATCTTAAAAACAAGAAAGTGTAAATATGTTTGTTGAGAAAAGACTACAGCTTGACTTGGTTGTTATGTATGCTATTCCCAATAATATTAGATATGAACCCAATTTGTTGTATCAAATTAGCGCCATTTTCCAAGATGGCTGCCATTTTCTAGTTAGTGTTTACTAAGGTTCGAAATATGTCAATCTTCTTTTTAGTATGTCTTGATATTATATAAATACTTTATTATTAGTATTCAATATCATAGATTATGTTTAAGCATAAAAACAGCCCCAATAAGGTCAGTCAAAACGGCGACAATGCTTTTAAGATGGCCGCCATTGTACTAGTATTTGTAAAACTATGTTGTATATGTCATTATATAGTCTACATTTGTATATTCTTTACATATAACGACAATGGCTTGCTAAAACTTTATGCAAATTGATAATAGGATGTAGAAACAAGCTTCCAGACGCAATCATAGGAAATGGTGACCGTAATAATTACCTTTTAGAAGTGTTAGGTACCCTTGAAAACCTTCTGATGTTTTGTACCCAATTGCGTGTGTACTAAATTTGGTGTACACCAATGGTTGTATAGTTGTTGGTACTACCAAATAAAATAGGAATAACTGTAGCTGGTGTTTGTGCATATCCCTGATGATAGGAAAGCTGTGTCTGGTGACTGTATGTACCCAATCAGACAATAACCGTAGACAAGGAATGTATGTATTTGGTAATTGCGAGTACCCTGTACATGAGTACATGTACTAGTATATAGAACGACTGGAAAAAAGGTAATCACAAACTGTTTAGGCAGTGGGATTCGCTTTTATCTATTGAGTTTTATTTTTGCCTATAGCTATGATCATCGATCATTATAGAAATCCCTAAAAGAACAATTGAGATTGTTGTATTTCTAAGTGAATTATATTTGGAAACAAATGTTGTGAATATTGACATGCTTAAGAAGTATCTTTCAAATATTATGGCCAAAAACCATCTCAAACAGAGATCGTTATCGGAGAACAAACAACTATTCCGATCTCTACAGAAATCCTGAGACGAAGATGGAGATGGAAAGGACGCGTCAGAAAAATGAAGCCGCAGACTCTATCCCATGGCTAGCTATGAGATGGACACCAACATGGAAGAGAAATAGGGGAAGATCAAAGGAAACCTGGCGGAGATCAACAAATCGAGAAATGAAAGCTAAAAGCTGAACATGCGGTCAAGTGAAGCGATTACCTGCGGATAGAAATCATTGGCGTTCTTTAATGGTGGCATTGGGAGCAAACCATCCTGACGAGGCTTAAGTAGGTAGGAATATTGGTATTGGAATGTATGTGCATGACAGTTGTGAGTACCTAATAAAGACAAGTCGTGCCTGCACCAAAATGCTGTTAGTACACGTAGACAATCACCTGGTGACTTTGGCGATCCACACAGACCAGTTTGGGTTTACCTCATGGTTAGAAGTACTCGGGCGGATCAAGAACAAATGTGTGGTGGAATTTTGTACGTAATATAAACTAGGAATGACTATGAGAATTCAGTAGTATCAGCTCCTTGTGGTGGTTTGTACCACGTTAGAATAGAAATGACTGTGTCTGTCTATGCCTGGTGAACAAGAATGACAAAAGAGGACAAGACATGCTTCAAGTAATCAATAGGACCAGGGATTGACTGACCTTTCACTGTCATTGGTGAGGGTTTGCAAATGCCATCAGAAATTGAGTTACCCAGGTGTGAGTTACTATGGTATGTACATGTACCAAACTCCAACCAGATTGAAAATTTATAGCTATCCAATACAACATCGAATTGCTTTACATTTGGCATTATAGGGTCTAGACAGAATCAGGGACAACTGTGACAAGTGGCTGAGGGTATCAAGTTAGGTTGAGTATTATTATAAAGCCGGAAGCATAGTGGCTGAGTGACAAGATGCGGTGGCCGCGGAGTTGCCTTCATATCACTTAGAAACGCAGATCCCTACTAGGCTGAGAACTAAAAACGTGTTGATCCAAAGGGATCTATATTGTTTTTGACTACCACGTATAATGTTGAGGTTGAGTAAATTCCCATTCGAGTGCGGGGTTGTGGCGTTCTCAGGACAAGTCGCATATTCAATGAATGTGCAGTTGCCGTAACCTGTTTTGCTGACAAGATGATATGCGTTTCTAAGTGATATGAAGGCAACACCGCAGCCACCGCATCTGATTATGAGTATACACTTACCTGGTAGTAGTGAGTGCATGTACCAAATAGGACAAATAATGGCAGTACAATGGTTACAAGATAGACCATAGTACCTGATGGTTGTTAGTAAATGTACCACTTGGTCAGGAATTAGTGCATGTGTATTTGATGGTGGTCATTATCCAAAACGTATGGGAATACCTGTATATGATGGTTAAGATAACAAACAAGGACAATCGTTGTACATTTTGTACTTGATAAGAGCAGAAATGCTTACAAGTTAAACAAGTTACAAATTTTCTAGGGCTTTTTTTCAGCTGTTAATCCACTCAAGCACCCTTTGACATGTGAACATCCCTTGGTCATTGGGCTACCTTTCACCTAGACTATTTTTCACCTGTGAGTTTGGCAGCCAACATAGATCTGCAGCGCCTAGTCCTCACATGTACCAATTTACACCTTGGTGGAGTGGAGCATGTGGGTTATTCTTGCTCAGAGAAATTAACCATTGGTCAAGACGGGGTTAAACCCAGGACCTATTGATCGCGAAGCGTGCGCCGAACTCCTCACTTGTACTTGTGCCTGGCGATGTTATGTGCCATATATAGCTTTATACTATGATCGTGTATCCGAAACATATAAATGTCTGTCGAATGTCCATACTATATAGGTACCTAACACTGCAAAAAGGTTCTCGAAATGGTTAGCTTATTATATCTTGTTAGTTTATGTCTTAGATCTTGTAAATACATTCTATTATCAAGTAATTAAGTTTTGTAAAGTAATAGCAATCTATTCATGCCCATAATTTAGCAATATAATCTATATAGGTACATCTTTCAAAGTGCACCAAATTCTAAATCGATTGATTCAAGACATATCCGAATTTATTGTTGACAAACATTTCAAACGTTGTACATTTATAATGTGAATAATAACCTAATTATAAAATGCATTCTGTGATATACAGTATGTGTATTTGATTTTTTTGGCTTAAAGACAAAGGATATAATCTTAGGTGAGGATACACAAATGCACACAATGCCTGTGTTTCTAATTATCGGACAAGGGCGGCCATCTTGAAAGCATTGCCACCATTTTGATTGAACTTATTGGATGCATATTACTCTAAATCATCATCTATGATATTGAATATTTATGAAAATTACTAAGACAAAATAAAAGGTAAATTTAAATATTTTGAACTTAAGTAAATACAAACGTACATGCTTGTCACAAACTGGAAAATGGCGGCCATCTTGAAAAATGGCGCTATTATGATACTTGACAAATTGGATTGATGTATAATATTGTTGGGAATAGCATACATAACAACTATGTCAAACTGTATTATTTTCTCAACAAGCATAGTTACTCTATTCTTTTGTAAGATCTCAGTCCGTTAGATTTTGACAGTTCCCCCCCCCATTTTATAAAAAAATGACAATTTCGTTAAAATTGCTTGCCAGATGGATATCAAAATGTTCATGGCATCTCTTTGATTGGTTTTAAGCACATGCTAGCCCTGTTTTATTTGTGATGTCATTACAAATAACATTTTCAATGTACACTATATTGTAATTTTCGTAATGGCGGCCATTTTGAAAATGGCGGCCATATTGGATATTTTTGAAGGTGGGTCCATATCTAATTTTGACTAAAATACATTCAACTACCATCATGCAAAGTTTCATGCTTTTATCATCAAACTACGGAATACCGTTAGGGCCATCGTGGTTACACATTAAAATCCAGAGGGCGACAATGCGATAGTGCGATAGTACGATGGCGACAATGCGATAATACGATGGCGACAACGCGATAGTACGATGGCGACAATGCGACAGCGCGATAGTACGATGGCGACAATGCGATAGTACGATGGCGACAATGCGACAACGCGATAGTACGATGGCGACAATGCGATAGTCATATCGTACTATCGCCATCGTACTGTCGCATTGTCGCCATCGTACTATCGCGTTGTCGCATTGTCGCCATCGTATTATCGCATTGTCGCATTGTCGCCATCGTACTATCGCATTGTCGCCATCGTACTATCGCGTTGTCGCATTGTCGCCATCGCACTGTCGCGTTGTCGCCATCGTATTATCGCATTGTCGCCATCGTACTATCGCGTTATCGCACTGTCGCTATCGTATTGTCGCACTATCGCATTGTCGCATTGTCGCCATTGTACTATCGCATTGTCGACTATCGCCAATCGACTACTGAGTCCAAAAACTAGGTTTCATCGACTCAATACAAGGAATAATCCTGTGAAGTTTGACTAACCTTGCTCAATGTAAGGTCATGTGACCTTGACCTTTTGCCTACTAACCCCAAAGTGTAGGTTTCATCTACTTAATACAAGCAATCATCCTATGAAGTTTGAATACCTTAGGTCAAAGTAATCTCCAGTTATTGAGCCAAAATCCTTTTCTATCATAAGGTCACAGTGACCTTGACTTTTCGACTGATAAGTATCATCTACTGAATATAAGCAATAATGCTATGAAGTTTCACTTCCATTGGTCAAATTGTTCATTAGTTATTTAGCTGCAACTGTGTTTTAATGTAAGGTCACAGGGACCTTGACCTTTGATCTACTGATCCCAAAAACATTAGGCTTCATCTACTTAATACAAGCAACCATCCTGTTAAGTTTGACTACCCTAGGTCAAGGCAATCTCTAGTTATTGATCAGAACAAAAAGGTCTACGGACCGGCCCATCAACATTTGCAAAACAATATACCCCCACTTCTTTTCAGTTATTATTCACAGAGTTATCTACTCGCGCCTTTTGATGGGGAGTGTGATCATAAACACGTATGCAAAGTTTCAAGGCAATATCTTAAAGGACTTGAATTTAAGGACAATTTATGTCAAATATCTAAGGTCTAGGAAATGTGGTTCTGGTGAAGATTTTTAGTTTTTCCCACCCGAATCCAGAGATGCCCCGAGGAGGGGTCTATCTGATCCCTGGGGTTATGATTTAATCAAACTTCAAAATTGGTAGAGGTCCATTAGACCATGCTACATGTCAAATATCTAAGCTCTGGCTCTTGTGGTTTTGGAGAACAATTTTCGAGTTTTCCTATACAAAACCATATATGCCGCGGGGCCAATCTTACCCGGTGGTCATGATTTTAACAAACTTGTCCCCTAGACAATGCTTCACACCAAATATTCAAGCTCTGGGCCTTGCTGCATCGTAGAAGATTTTTTTAAAATTTGGCTGCCATGGAAACCAGAGTTCCTCATGAAATTCCATTTTTGAACAACTTTGAAATGGGACCACCAAAGGATCATTACTACCAAATTTGGTACCAATTGACCCAGAGGTTTAGGAGAAGTATATTTTGTAATTTGAGGCAATATTTTGACGGACACATGGATGGAGAGTCTGATGACAGTTTCCACAAAATCTCAAAAGCTCACAATGTCACAGTGTAACAGGTGTGCTAAAAATTGGACTGGTACGAAAATTTTAACCAACGACAACACCGTGGTAAGAAGAGCTCCGCTATTCCTTGAATAGTCAAGCTAACTAGAACTCCACACAATGAGATCTATATATGTATCAAGTTTCAAGTCAATATCTCAAATACTATTAAAGATATGCTCCGGACAAAAAAATAAGTATTTTAAATAACAAAGGACAATTACTCAACAAGAGGGCCATGATGCGACAATGCGACAATGCGACAGTACGATGACGACAATGCGACAGTGCGATAGTACGATGGCGACAATGCGATAGTACGATGGCGACAATGCGATAATACGATGACGACAGTACGATAACGCGATAGTACGATGGCGACAATGCGATAGTACGATGGCGACAGTACGATATGACTATCGCATTGTCGCCATCGTACTATCGCGTTGTCGCATTGTCGCCATCGTACTATCGCATTGTCGCCATCGTACTATCGCGTTGTCGCATTGTCGCCATCGTACTGTCGCATTGTCGCCATCGTATTATCGCATTGTCGCCATCGTACTATCGCACTATCGCATTGTCGCCCTCTGGATTTTAATGTGTTACCACGATGGCCCTAACGGTATTCCGTATCAAACCCACAATTCGACTAAAAATATGCACCAAACTGCCGGACTATATGT
This sequence comes from Spisula subtruncata, assembly GCA_963678985.1. Classification (NCBI taxonomy): domain Eukaryota; kingdom Metazoa; phylum Mollusca; class Bivalvia; order Venerida; family Mactridae; genus Spisula; species Spisula subtruncata. Next base: position 41,378,178 of record OY787664.1, on the reverse strand, counting down.
AAATAGCTATAAATTAGTACATTTTTTCTTTATTTGTCTTTGTCTATTGCATTAATTACAATTTAATAAAAAAATCTCCAATTTCCTACATGTCTTTGTCAATTATACCTGCCATGGTACATGATGTTTTGCACAACCAAAGCAAACATACTCGTATATATTTCTACATATACATGGCGCTGGCTTAGAATGAAAAGGTCGTACATATTTGAAATCTTCACCACAAGGCGCTTCACATATATGAGCCTATTTCCATGACATTCGGAACGTGTCATATTAACCAAACTGAAGTTCAAAAAGTTTTTTTTTCATGAGTGATAGAATAATTTTCAGACAGTGTTTGTTTTCTCGAAAAAGCGGTTTTGTATGCCTACTTACAACCTTCTCAGTCTAAGATAACGACGTGGTGATTCATAGATGATGTGTCAACAAAAGTTCAGTAATGTACAGCGACAGATTCACCTAACTAGTTTTCTTGGACTGTTTCCTACCTAGTTCTAACATATCCTTCCGCAAGTAACCAGCAACTTTTCCATATGAGGTGAAAAAATTGATATCGATGTCAACTTTTCATGGATGGGTGTGATCTGCCGAGACTTGGAATAAAACCGAACGCAGTCTTGCACGGACAGTGCACTGACGTCCACTGTACCACCAAGGCTGGGGCTAGGCTACTTAGAGTTGTAATTAGTCTCATAATGGGTAATAATCATCAACCGTTATTGTCTTACGTCTTCTGCATTCGTCCTCTCCTTCTTTAACCAAAGCAACATATTTACAAGATGCATTTCTTATCTTTTCCCCCCACAATTTGACATCAAAATAAATCTCTCCACCATAGAATTGAGATATTTACATATGAATTAAATAGTTTATGTATTTAAACTGACAGCAAATTATTACGCAGCTGGCGTTAATATAAATAGCGTAAGGTTACTAAGCGACTATTAATATTCAATGCCGGAGACAGGTAAGCAAGATATGAATGGTTTGCAACATGCGTTCAAAATAGATGTGTATCCCAGTACATGTAGAGTGTGTTTACCGTAAACTCAGTACTATTCGTGGTTCGACCTAAGCTTGAAAGTTCTACGAACCTATAGATCGCCGGCTTTATCTCTAACTTGGTATACAGACATTCAATGTCTAAAAAACACAGCCATGCCGACAGGTCGCTTGCTTTTAGTATATATTGAAAGAATTAAATGTATTAAATAGAGGATATTTGTATTTTTCCGTGTATGATCGGCTGATAATTCACCGAGTGAGCAGCTGATGTAATATTTTCACGAGTGGCGTAGCCACGAGTGAAAATATAAGTCAGCTGCTCACGAGGTGAATTATCAAACGATCATACACGGTAAAATACTAATATTCTATTTATTTCATGCTTCAAATAGCTTAAATGATGGAAATACTCCACTATATACCTGAAATGTTTTGCGTGACGTCGTTTTCCCGTCATGCACACGTCGAGTTGCAATCAAATAGTTCTTCTGCAATGGCTTCAATTTCGTCCATTTGTTTTACATTTACATTGTATGTACATTTAATGTTGTGTTATTTGTTAAAGATTAAGAGAGCAAGTGAAAATGCTTATTATTTTATTTTTGACGGCGAGGAAATTTGATTTTTAAAAATAGCCCGTTTGCCGTGAAATTATGAACTGTGAAATTATGAACAGTGAAATTATCGGGGAATAATCAACCGTTATTCCGCCGTAAACCACCGGTAAGCATGAAATAAAAGTAATTTCTTACAAGAGTCACAAAAATGATCAACGAAAATGCATTTTATTTCATTTTTTTAATGGAAGCAAAGGCTAAAGTTATCACCGACGGACTTTATGTATTTAAAGGGTCATTGATCTGCTGAAGCAAAACATAAAACACAAAACGATGCTATAACTTATACATGTACATGTATATATATCATACAACATTTTGTCACCAAAATCGGCAAAGAATTTATAGAAATGTGGTGATCTCATGATTAACACATATCATTCACATCAAAAATAACCGAGGGTCTACATGTATAGCCATCAATAAGATGGAGTATGTGACATGTCACACGATTGATATGAATCAAAAATGTTATCAATTAATTACAATTACGTCCGATTGATTAAGGGAAGAAATATGTGGAAAATGCATTGATTCACTTTGTCTGACAAGTGAGTATTGACATGCAGTATTGGTGGACCGTGACGTGTCAGAAAACACGACAAACATGCAGACTTAACGTCATTCATCGTGATAAGTCATTGAAGATAGAATTTACTTCATCATTTAATCTTCATTCTGTCGTTTATTATCTAAGATGTGAAAATGAAACGTTTCTCGTATCAGTCGTGCAGATATAGGAGGATATAATATTATGAAATATCACGTTGTAAGTATGTATTCAAATGCAAAGTACCCACCAGATAGCTATTGATGAACGAATGTCAACTGATGAATTGCTAAAATTTAAATACTTCTCAAATATCAGTCTGTTCTTTTAATAGTGTGTGCCATTCACCAGAGAAACAAACTCACAGCACCATTCTTGAGACGAAAGACCCCGATAGACTTCATAGAAAAGGTAGTATACCATGCTCTTCCAATTACGTTCTAGAGCGCACAGCACCATTCTTGAGACGAAAGATACTGATAGACTTCACTGAAATGGTATACTCATGCACTCCCAAAACGTTCTAGAGCGTATTAGCCTTCAAAAGCCACACTCAATGTACTCTGATTGGGTTTTAAACAAATTGTATAGAGCTAAACAATAGATGCATGGTCTTTATTTATATGCCCGGTATCGTGTTAACATTTTAAAAATATCTGATGTCCAATTCTATACATATAGGGTCACCTCAGTAATTACATCACATTCATTAATGGAAATCGGTTGGTACAAAGAGGTGATCAAAGTGCAAGGCAGACAAATCACTATTGAATTCTGTGACGTTTGTTCTTTTTTACCGTGCATTTGTTATTAATGTTGACCATATATGTATTGTGTCTGATCGTTCTTTATTATATACGTGTGTTCAAAGAGGTCAATCTGCACCTCTTTGGTGTGTTCATGGTGGGATATGACTGAAATGTTTTGCTGGAGTCCCGTAAATATCATCCTCAATAGTTTATATAATTTGACAACTTCCTAGTGACACATACACATGTACATCAACCGGTTTCTGAATCGTGAAAGATGCCATTGACACAATAATTCGGATCAAGTTGCATGAAAAATGACATACAGACAAAGTGCAAATTGTATGTTTGTTCAAACTGTTATGACACCTGTATTAGTAATATACTTAACATGTCAGCAAACATAGAAACATTCATGTTTCATAAATTGGTCAATACTGACCGGTGTGTACCAGCTACATAACAACTATCAATTGTGAGATTTTATATCTTTATTATTAGTACATTTATTTCTTTAAACAACTCGGCATTAACAGAGAAGTCAATATGAAAAGATAACACTCTTTTTCATATCACATAAATTAAATGCAGTCAAAATCTTAAGAATACATTAGAATTCACAGGGTGTAAAAACGTTCAAAAATATTTTAAGGTTAAGTATTATTCTTTCATAAGCCAATATGGAAGGTAAATTACAGGTATTATGCATTTTGATTTTACCAAGACATGTATACTGTTTGCCATCTTAGATGAATTTTTCCCTGATACATGTAGAACAAGAATACTGCTTATAAGTGCTGGACGTTCCACTTTCTCGTACTTGATAGTACCCTTGCTCATGTGTGAGTGAAAATTCTAATTATGACAAGGGCAATAAATATAGGCCACAGGGTTATCAGCCTTGTCAGTATTAAATCCACTTGGGATTGGGAAGAAATATGTTGAGTATCAGTGGAAACCTTGACTGACACCAACTTACTAATGCAGAAGCATGCATTCCAGTCACAACAATAGTTAGACTTTTTATCTTCAAAATGTACTGCTAAAATTAGACATCAATTTAGAATTGTTTAACACCCTATAAGTTCCAGTATAATGTACACAAAAACAAGTTTAACTAATCTACATTACATGTAATATGCATGAAACAGAATATATAACTAATACATACACTCAACGTTTATCTATGGATAAGTTCTTTGAATGGTTATAGTCTGAAGAATACAATTAATATACCAGTCAGGGTTTTTTCCTACAATAACAAAATAATCTGAAAATCTGGATTAAGACCTACTGTGAAAGAGCGAGTTAGGGTCAACATTTAACTCTTAAGTTTTGATTTCATACCTCTTCATACATATGTCTGTAGAAAAATGTGACCCCTAAACTTAGGCCAGTTTCAACCTACAGGGCGAGGCCAGTTTCAATATAATGGGCATGTTAGACTTGATGGGCATAGTTTGAAAAATGGAGAATGGTCATCAGTAAGCTTAAAATAATTTACTAACAAATACATAACAAACAGAACGTAATAAACATAAAAAATTCCGGGTAACCTAAGCATACAATTATATATATCTTAGTTGACCCCATAATGGCACTTCTACATCACAAATTAATATGATGGTGTTTAAGACGACTACACAGCAACTAAACAAGACTTTCCTAATAATAAAATGAATATTTTAGTTTTTATGTGGAAAAAATATAAAATGGAGAAATTTGGAAATAAGAAACAATGAATTTTCAAATATCTTGTCGCTTAATTTAAGGTTGATATAAGAAGATGATGTAAAGGGAAAATTCCTACGAGGGACCGACAAATGGTGAGTAATGACAATGGGTCAACATTGTTATCCATGGGGATCTCTCCATTTCTATAACGACTTTCAAGTGAAACATTGATATATACATGCAGGCCGAAGACCAGACCCTGATCTCTGGAAACATCTCAATCTGAGTTAAAACTCATCTCAAATATTGCCACATGTTGCTCGGATAATTTCCATGGGAAGCTGGACACAAAATTAGCATTACAAAAAAAAGAAAGATTATTCTGAACTTATTGCAATAACATTTCAAGAGCTAAAATGTCTCACTTATTCAAATTCTGACTCTGATTTGGGAAAAATCTCAATTTGAGATGAGATTACTTCTTGAGATGTTTCAGGAGATCAGGGCCAAGGCTTATGCTATAACTGTACACCTGACTTAAGGGAGGCAACTCATCACAATCTTATGTACCCACACGAAACATTATATATATTAGGGCAAATTCCTTCCTATTTTATAAATTGGCAAGCAACAAAAGTTCATACATAACACAATAAAAATATAATTAATAACAGTATGTTATAAAATATGTAAGTCTTTGAATGATTTGCTTCCCAAACAAACATCAAAAGAAAAATAATACATATTAGCTGACTTAAAAGATTAAGGCAAATTCTTTGGGGTATAATTTCAATGAATTTGTACTTCACTAAAAAGGCAAAAAAGGGAAAACCATTCTGACACATTGGCACTGTATGGATGCACACACCAAAGCATGCAAGCAACACTTAACTAACACAAACATTTAAGTCCTTTTAAACTTTTTCACAACTACAAATTGGAGAAACTGATTATTTTGTGGAATATGGCATCAGTTAAAGAATTAGTAATGTCTAAATAAATATGGTGTTACTTTACCTTCTACACTTTATAAGTTTGAAATAAAATTCTTAGCATAATCACATCTTCTACACTTATAAAATAGCAATCTCAAAATACTTTTATAAGAACAAACTGTTCTGAAGAGAGTCATCCTAGAATAAATGTATATGTTTTATCACAGAACATCGTTTGAAACAGATTCACAACCTCACATACATAACCTGATACCTGTATACAGACTTCATGTACACTGTACAGATCTACGCCTTTACACAGACAATATAACACATAAACAATGTCATGGACGGATAGAACAAGATATGTAATAATAATAAAACCTGAAAAAATAGATGTGTAGTAAAGTTGAGAACAATGTACTGTAAAATCATTAATTTTCGTGGGGGATTAAATTTCGTGGATTTCGTGGTTCACCTCAACCAACGAACTTTAATCCCAACGAACATGAATTTTGACCTATGTTTTATTACTTGAAATGCAAAATCCACGAATTCAAGTCCCAACGAAATTGTCTTTTTTACCAAAACCACAAAATTTCGTCCCAACGAAATTAAATGATTTTACAGTATATCATATAAAAGATCATTAATCTTGAAGGTAGTTTTACTTATAAGTATGCCATACATGTGTCACATACCTAATCTGATAACTGTCAGTGCTTGGTGACATTGACTGGTCGTAGGGGCATTTTGAATCAGTGGGAAGAGAAATTTTCAAATTTACTTATTTTAGTGCTACATATAAGCAGGCATTAACTGCTGAATATGCCAAATCACTGGCTTAGAATGAGCAGGTCGTAAGTTACAACCATATGAGACAGATACATAATTTTTTTTTATTTAAAATATGCATCATAACGTGCTTCTTATGAGGCAACTTTCATGAAAATCGGAACTTGACATGTTGACTAAATAAAGTTGTAAAAACTTGTTTTTCTGTAAGTAAAGAGTAAATTTCAGACAGTGTTTTCTTGTTTTCTCAAAATATTGATTTTGAATTATAGCAACCTTCTCATTCTAAGCCAGCAAACTGTCTGAACATCGGAACTAGTGCATCTTACAGATTACTTGTAACAGTAGCTTGATATTTATGTCTCAATTTCAATCATATTATGGCTAAGAATAAGCCACTTTATTTCATGCTTATCAGCGGGTTACGGCGGAATAACGGTGAATCATTCTCCGATAATTTCACAGTCAATAATTTCACAGTCGATAATTTCACAGTCGATAATTTCACAGTCGATAATTTCACCGAAACGGACTTCCGGTACTTTTTTAAACAAATTTCCCTGCCGTCAAAATTAAAACATTGAAACATTTTCACTTGTTCTCTTAATCTTTAACAAATTACATACTACTTGTACATAAATGTAAAAAATTGGACGAAACCGAAGCCATTGCAGAAGAACTACTTGATTGCAACTCGGCTCATGCATGGCGGGAAAAAGACGTCACACAAAATAATTTAGGCAAATAGTGGGTGTATTTCAATAATTTAAGCTATTTGAAGCATGAAATAAATAGAATATTAGTATTAACAGTGTATGATCAATTAATAATTTACCTTGGTGATTTATCAGACAATCATACACTGTAAAATACCAATATTCTCTATTTAGAATAGACCCCGCGTATATTACATTAGTATTTACATGCAGACAAATAATATCAACAAATGCATAAACAATATACATACATGTACAGTATACAATAAACATAGAATAAACCGACATCATAACATGTAGTAAGAACTGAACACCAGACAGAGGGCTGGTGGCTCAGAACAAGGACATATACATCTACAATTTTAAAAAAATGAACAAAGATGAACACCTCCACAAATGCAAACTTAGGTGGTTGTTCCAATGTTCCAGATCAAAGGAATGACCATTCAAAGAACAAAATAATTAAGTGGTTATGGAATGAATTTAATACTGTAAAATCATTATTTTTCATGGGGGATTAAATTTTGGGGATTTCACGGTTCATCATCAACCAGGAAATCAAATCCCATTGAACAATAATTTTGACCCCTGAATTGCCTGAAATGGGAAATACGAATTAACATCCCATCGAAATGGTCTTTTTTACCCAAACCACGAAATTTTGTCCCATCGAAATTAAATGATTTTACAGTATCATTCAGTTGTATTAGGCAACATCTCTGTCCTCTGACCACCTAAGATAGCTTTTGTGTAAGCATACATATAAATAAATAAATAATACAATTATAGGTTCTTATCTCACTAAAGTATGAGCATGGCATAGAACGCAACCCAAATTCATACAACATTTTGATTTTGAGATTGATGTATCGTTTGTTAACAAGTAGACACCATGACTACCGGTAAGCTTGACCAGATTAAACTGAGACTCCTAGCATAGGTCCGGAAAATTCCGAAGTTTTTAAACATATACTTACACTTATATATGGCCTTATACGGACATATTGGTACATAGTAAATAAACATACAAATCGAATACAGCTGAATATAGCCGAACAAGCTTACAGACTTTGATGAGTCTCAGTTTAATCTAGTCAAGCAATACTGTCTCATTTAAAAAAAAGAACTTAAAGGAGACGTAATAACAACATTAACAATGCACCAACCTAGTACACTATACATACAGTACTACCTTAACATTAAATGTCACAACCACTTTTTTTAAAGTATTCAATATTCCGCTTATAGCTTGTTTTATGTTTTCACCAAACTCAAATTGTACACAACATTAAAGCATATAGATTGTAGATGAATATAAGAAGAACCAATAAGTACTTTATACATAGTAGAAAATATCACAGGCGCATAAACTAAGTCAGTAGGATATGAATATATGCACATAGCATTTATCACAACTGTAGGTCATCATCGGCGTCAAAATTCGGTCGGGAACGGCGGAACTGTTGGATATCATCTTCAGATGGCAAATCTTCAGCAAGTCCCCAGTTAGCTGTAAAACAATATTGACTGTTATTTACTGTTTCATCTCAACTTTAGAAGTTATGCTAAAAGTGACCCTTGATCTACTGACCTCAAACTCACTAGGGGTCATCTACTGTAACTGGTCAACATCCATGTACATTTTGAAGATCCTAGGGCAAAGGGTTCTTAGTTATTGAATGGAAAACATTTGGCACCGACAGACTAACTGACATGAGCAAAGCAATATTCCCTCTCATTAAAGATTTGGTGCATAATTGACATTACGCCAGAGAAGAGATCGCTCCTCCTGGTTGTTTGTTGAAGGCTGCTTGGCGAAAATTTTCAAGTTAACCCATTGAGCCGTGTGATAATAATTTACAGTATAAATTGATTTAAAGGTAATAGAATTGACAACTGGCATAATGTCAATTAGTTTTGCTTCACATATTTCGTTCAACATCAACAAAAACGCACCTTTTTCACTATAGAAGCCTCAAAAGGCCAAACCAAAGCTACAAAAGGTTCAGAGTTTTGTCTTCCATAGACAAGCTCTATTAGGACTTTTCTAATAGCAAAATTTCCTTCCTTTATGGTAGTCTACACATTTGGGTTGTTACTCCCTAAAAGTTTGAATAAATTCCACCCAACAATTTGTGAGGCATTCTACACACTAGATCTACATAGTTACCCTACCCTACCCTACCCTACCCTGCCCTCCCCTCCCCTACCCTCCCCTCCCCTCCCCTCCCCTCCCCTCCCCTCCCCTACCCTACCCTACCCTACCTACCGACAGATGAACAAGACCATTGCTACTGGTCCCCACTTATAAGTAAGTGTGGGGGGGGACAATAATGTATATATAAATATTTACTATGTGAATCCTCATCATCCAACATCTTTCTAGGACTGGGTGTATTTCTCCATGGTTGTTTCTTGTTTGGTGTAGTTTGTACATCAGATAGTTCAAATTCATCATCAGATGGTCCTAATTTATTCTTGCGTAGATGCTTCTTCTTTTTCTTCAATTTTCTCACCGGTGTAACGGGTCGATCTTCATCATGACCTGATGTTATAATAGAACAAAATATTACTCCGATTCAATCCTACATCCTAGCCTAGCATCTCCCGAAGCATCTCCAATAGATATCTCAACTCAAATTGAAATTTTGCTAAAATCAGAATCTAACTTTGAAACAAATTTGAAGCTCCAGTTCAAGAAAATTAACTATGATGAGCTCAGAGGAAATTTCTGTTAAGTGATGCTAATTTTGAGTTCAGCCTCACACCGAAATTGACATAAACACACATGCCAATATTTGAGATGCGATCTTGCTCAGATTAACATGCTTAGGGAGATTGGGCCTAGTTTCACAATGCAGTCATGTCTATCGTCATATTTGAGTAAAAATACAAAAGAGAACAAAGACTATTGAAGGATAAATGCTCACAAAATACCATAGGAAATATTTACCTTAAACTATTGTTATTTTATCTCTGGCTACAGCCATGGCAGCACAAACATGAGTACATATAATACAAGTACAGGGTTGATACTGGCAATTATTGAAGATGGCATGACCTTGTTACATATACTGTAAAATCATTAATTTTCGTGAAGGATTAAATTTCGTCCATTTCGTGGTTCGCCTTTAACCACAAAATTAAATCCAATTGAACAATGATTTTGACCCTTGTATTTATAACCTGAATTGAAAAATCCACAAATTAACGTCCCATCGAAGCGGTCATTTTTACCAAAACCACGAAATTTCGTCCCATCGAAATTAAATGATTTTACAGTAATACTTTTTATCCTTTACACAAACACAGTCAATGCAACTTACAGTCCAAGAAAAAATGCTTAACTATCAAGAGGTTAAGTTACTATCAAGAGGTTAAGTTAAAAGTGAAGTTCCCATTTTCTAGGGCTCTTTTCAGCTGTTAGGCCGCTCAAGCACCCTTTGACATTTCAACTTCCCCTGGTCATTGGGCTACATATGAAAACCTACACTTGTGTCTCCCTGAGGAGGCTATTTCTCTCCTGTGGGTGTGGCAGTCAACATCGATCTGCGGCGCCCAGGAATAGACACTGCCCTCACAGGTACCATTTTACACCATGCTCAGAGAAATTAACCAGTGGTCCAGATAGGGATCGAACCCGGGACCTCTCGATCCCGAGGAGCGCGCCCCACCTCTAGGCCACCGCTTCCCAGAGGTATCTGTAGGTGTGGATTGATTATAAGTACACACATACTACTTACCGTTTGTAACGGCTGGTGAGGTGACAGGATATTTGGACGATTCATTGGAGAGTGCTGATAGTTTGGAGTATCTTATCCTATCATTATCATCCACATGTTGACTCAATCTCAGAGTATCAAACCCCTCCTCACCATCAGATGATAAATTATGCTGCTTTTTCTTTTTTGTTGTCTTTTTTCTCCCACTTTCAGGAGACGACTGACCACCGCTATCATCCACATACAGTCCCCTACTCTTACGGAATGGCCGCCTCCCCGATGATTGAATAATAGAATCGTTATCATCATCTTCATCCTGACCGTTGATTGGTTCAACTTGAATTCTCGACATCGATGAAGTACCATGAACTAAAGATCCGCCATAATCCTTATTATCAATGTCACGTGACTCAACTTTATTTTTCATCTTTTTGTTACGTTTTTTATCCGACCTCGGGCTACTTCCCGTACTTCGTGCCGACTGGCTCTCCAGTGGAGGTAGTAATTGTCTACTGTGTCCGTTTGACATGTCGTTCATCCAGCCCTGTCCGAAAAGTGACCTTGACGACCTTGGAGCTCGTAAACCATCATCATCATCAAAATCATTGTTGCCTAGAGTTGCGTTAGTATTGGTACTTGTAACTATATCATCTCTCACACTTGTATTTCCTGACTTAGATTGGTTATCAATTTCTTTAAGTTTCCTTTGTCGTTCTTTTTCCTTTTCTTTTGTCTGTTTCATTTTCTGTTCCTACATTAATTAAGAAAGATACAAAATCAGCATGGATGTCATTTAACAAACTTACTACAACAGTATTCAGGGTTCCTGCAAATATTCTAAGACAAAATTCCCAGACTTTTCCCTGATTTTTCCCTGACCAGACAGACAGCAGTTTTTCCTGACTTTGTTAGCGATCGTGCCTTTTTGTTAGAGCAAAATAGCACAATAGAAACAGTGAAAAAAAGGTAACCCTTGGAACCCTGGTATTGTATGGATGGTGTAACCTGAACCTAGATCTTATATCAGCATAAAATAACAGTCAATATCTTCCATATATTCATAATCCCAGTTGTGCAATTTCATAAGCAGGGAGTATCACTAAACTGCCGAGGTGTATAACTAACACAAATCTAAATGACCGATATTGTACGATTTGCTAAGGGATTTTGATATATTCTATGTAAGAAGCTTAAGTTATAAAATATTCATGCATAAATCCATTAAAGGTCAGGATCAAGTCAATATCTCTGTACTAGGACTAAAATCAATTTTCTACACCAAAAGTCAGCAAAAAAACCACAGATACTAAATAATAGCGACAGACACATTGTAACTAGATTTCTTACGCAATATGGCTAATATATCAGCTAAATGTATACATGTAAGGGGTTAAGTCTGCAAGATACAAATGTTGGTAAAAATTACTAAAACTGCTAACTTTCACCTCACCATAATTTTTCGCTAATATAGAAATTTATCCACTAAGAAATGTAAAAATCGCTATTATTTCCACATGCAAACTGTCTTTAATTTGTCGTCATTTGGTTTTATCCATGCCTAATTGGCCCATCAATAACCTGACCTCAGCTTCTACGGAACACACACACAAACAAAGTTAATAATCATGTTAAACTAGTGGACAGTGTAAAACAACATTCATGTGTATTCAGTGTGTTCAATCCTTGCTAAATATATATAAAGTTTATAAAACCGAAAAAGAAAACACCTCAAGCACTCTTTTTTTATTTGTTTTGACGTCATTGTGTTAAGCTTTGTTTTCCAACCATTTAAAGTCCCATAAAGTCTCAGAAATAGCAATATTTTACTAACATATAAGACCGTGAAACATTGGCAGGTTATAGAGCTCCCCAAGTGGCATAAAATCAGCATATATTTGATCTATGTTGACTTTTATCCTAAGAATAATAATCTCCGCAAATCGTCAATTTGTAAACAAAGGAGTATTTTGTCCACCATACAAAATACTCCTTTGTTTACAATCTGAAATCGACGGGTCGTTCCGAAGACAGTACGTAAAGTTCCGTAATATATCGAGGACACATATATTGGTGACCAATTTATGCGAGTACATGTATATGCATTTAAATAAAAGTCAAATACCGACCGGTATCCTTCGGTACTGGTAATCGCCGGTATCCTATTGCACTATATTGTATAGGGTAATCGAGTGTAATATATCACGGGTGAATTAAAGAGTAGATTGTTTTCATTAGGTTATAATATAACATATTGAGAAGTAAAGTGTCTATTTAATAATATATTAGACCTTACGTGAACTAGACCCCGGTACTATGCGGAAGGGATGCTGATTACAACATGCTCGTTTCGGGAACCCTTCAAGTTCATTTAATGAAAAGCATGAATACTGGCGAGACTAAGTAACATGGGGCGCGCTGAGACTGTCAGAATGACAAAAATCCAGACATGTATGCTAAAACGTCATTTTGAAAAATGCGATATTTATAATAACATGGGGTTTAGCTCGAATTAGTGCGAGGAACTTATTTTCTATCAATAAAATTGGACAGTATCGAAGTTTCGATTATTTGTATTCTTCTAAAAGCAATTTGTTAAAAACTAATTTATAAAGACACGTGGCCAATCAGAAATTCGTTCAATGTATGCATGAATCTGACGTCATGAGCGTGTTCCACATGACTCATTCTCACAAATTGTAGTGTTTTTAAGAAAAGTCAACCAACAGGGAACAAATTCATATACCAAGTACGATAATATTCCAAGCTGTTTACGAGACCAACGTGCAAAAAATATTTGCCGTTACGCATGGATGATTTTGTACATGAATAAGTAATTTTATTCCGGAAATCGATAAATTAGTGCGTGGAATGAAAAAATTACACAGCCTAAGATTTATTGATATAATATATCAGATGACATAATGTTGTTTTAGGGTGGCCAATTAGAAATTTGGTTTAGTGTATAGACGTTGCCGAACTACTATCTGAACCTCTTGGTAAACTGACGGCATCGCATCCGCTGCCATTCGAGATATACGCTGATGACCCGGCATCACTTCTTCCACGATCAACTGGTGCCTTTGGTAACTTTTCGCTTTTCGGCTTGTGATCTTAACATAATCGGCATAGCTTCCGTGTGTAGAACTCATCCCTTCGGTGTTTTCGGGGGGCTTTTGGCATCAATTCGACTTTGGAAACCTTTCGGGATGTCTACATGAGTAAGAAGCCTCACAGAAAGCGTCCCGAAGATGTGGATTGAATGTGGAATGATGCGGAAGGGTTCCATAACATCGCGAGGACATGCCGAACCATCTCGATCTGGTGAATTTCTGCTTAGGGAACCCTTCCGGTCCTAGTGGACGGCAGGTCTTAGACATTTTAGATTAAAATATAAGTAAAAATAATTTATGAATTCTTTAATTTCTGTCAATCCTGTTTAAAACTACCGCAAAGAAGCGTTGGTTTTAACAGATGAAAAAGTGTAATATACAAGTAGCACATAGTTAAATAGAAAACAATCACAATTTTTGTGAATATGTAATACCAACCAACGCACCAAAGCTTAGTTAAAACAAAATCTACTCTATACAAGACAATATACAGTATGTTTAACCAGCGATACCGACAGTTTCTATAGTTTCAAAAAGATACCGGCGGACACCGAGATTTAGTACTCGCCCACGTATGTGAATAACTTCACGCTCGCGTGCACTCGGTACTTGACGAAAATAAGCTCGGCGTGTATAACAGTAAACAAAACATCAGCATGAAAGGCCAGAATTATCCATATTGTGTTAGTCAACTTATTGTTGCACAGTAATCAATATTTATAAAAACATAATACATTCTCGATAAGTAACTCATTTTGGGCACAAAATATGACTGCTTTTGAGCGTTAATGGGACTTTAAATGACTAATTATATATATAAGTGAATCCAATGACTGGTTTATGTGACAAAAAGTTGTGATAGTGTAGAAAGGGCACACAAACATTGTTGAAATTGTTAAAATAAAATAAACATGGAATTCCACACAGCTACCTATCCAATTCACCAATCTAAATACTATAACATGTCCCCTTGGTGCAACACGGTTGTATCTCATAAAACAGTTAATAGTGAGATACAAACTTGTTGAGCCAAAGGAACAAATTATTTCCTTGGGAAAACTTTGTTAACAAGTATCTAACTGTGCATATAGTACCAAAATTATTAATTTTCTGAAACGTCAGGGAGTGGCTGGTGTTTTCTTTTATGATTTTCAAGTTTTTCAATCTGTAATTCGAAAATAGTCAACATATTTGAAAAGATAGAACAAAACTAGAGTATAAATTTGAAAGATTTGGTTAAATTTGGGACAAACAAATTCATGATTGAAAGGACAGGACAACCACTATATCAACATATAAATAATACATGACACAATAAAATCTAAAATCAGTCAAACTTAAATATCAAGTACAGTCTTGAGACAGTGTTTGTATTTGTGGAAATTTTGTAGTTGAATACAGGGATGAACAGCAGAAACAGACAAGAAAACTGTGTTTGTAATTTTGATCGGGTGTTATTATTGAGGCAGTCTGTAAGTGAGGTTATACTGTAAGCGTACATAGCAAAGGGTGTTTTGAAAAAAATCCTTTGTCTCCCACAAGGGGCCATCAATCCATAAAAAATCATCCAAATTAAAAAAAACCTGACAAAATGCACATCTAGGCTTAAAATAAAGCATTCTTGTGAAATTTCATAACAATAAGACCTGTGTGATGAAGGAGAACAAGAATTGAAAAACTTTTGAGACATGCATCCAGCACAAAATAAACAACAGGTGTTTGTAAAACATGTATGCCCCATGGAAGCGGCTTAGCCCAATAGTCGAAAATGGTTAAAGTCACAGTGACCTTGACCTTTGACTTTCTGACCTCAAAATCAATAAGGTCATCTATTGTTGCTGGCCATCCTCCATGTAAAGTTTGGAGATCCTAGAGCAAAGCATTTTTGAGTTATTGGACGGAAACCATTTTATTCTACCGACAGACTGACCAACCTACCAAAATGTGCAAAGCAACTTACCCCATCATCGCAGATGGGGGCATAATAATATATGTTAGCCATTATGAGAGGATGAGAACATAATGTAGTGAATATACCTTTCTCTTAATCTCATCATCATCAAGTCGTTTAAATGGATCACCATCCACAAAGTCACCATCTTCTACATCATCTTCATCTTCAACTTTATCTTCACCTAATTTCTTCCTTTCCTCCTCTGCCAGCCTTTCTCTGTAATAGATGATATCCAGAATGTTATGCAAGGAGGTTTTTCCCTTAATTTACATGTACCCGGTAAGTACAAACAAATCTGGCCTACTGTTAGTTAGAATGGTTTTGTATATGCAAACTCGACTGACCCCAACTCTATCGTCCAGATATGAACATTCAAGTGACACAAGGATTATTAATGGTCAAAATCTGTTTGTACGTAAAGATTAGTGGAGAACTGGAGTAAGTCAATTAAATCAAATATTCAAAATGCAAAAACAGAAGATGCAAGTGACAGGGCGTGCATAGTACAAATGACTTTTAAGCCATACAACCCTGTTGCATCTAGAGACACAAAGGCACAATTAGCAGCAAAAAATTTCCATGATAAATTTTATGTTTTTTTTTACTTTCTAAAAGCATACATATTTTGGTCCATTCTCAAATTTTTACATAGACTGTGTGCTTGTGACAGGCTTTGGGCCTGATCAATGACGTGTAACAACTCATTCAGCCATAATGGTGATCATAAGTTTTGTGTAGCTCAATAAATTCACCTCATCAAATATACAACATAGTATTTGCAATATTCAATACAACCCCTGGTTGGTTGTCCTTATTCTTAAGTTATGTAAGATCAGTATTGATTACCATCCCTGTTTGGTTGTCCTTATTCTCAAATCAAATCAAAAACCTTATTCTTAAGTTAAGTAAGATCAATATTGAATATCATCCCAGGTTGGTTGTCCTTATTCTCAAATCAAAAACCTTATTCTTAAATTAGATAAGATCAATATTGAATACCATCCCTGTTTGGTTGTCCCTATTCTCAAACCAAATCAAAAACCTTATTCTTAAGTCAAGTAAGGTCAATATTGAATACCATCCCTGATTGGTTGTCCTTATTCTCAACTCAAATCAAAAACCTTATTCTTAAGTCAAGTAAGGTCAATATTGAATATCATCCCTGATTGGTTGTCCTTATTCTCAACTCAAATCAAAAACCTTATTCTTAAGTCAAGTAAGGTCAATATTGAATATCATCCCTGATTGGTTGTCCTTATTCTCAACTCAAATCAAAAACCTTATTCTTAAGTCAAGTAAGGTCAATATTGAATATCATCCCTGATTGGTTGTCCTTATTCTCAACTCAAATCAAAAACCTTATTCTTAAGTCAAGTAAGGTCAATATTGAATATCATCCCTGATTGGTTGTCCTTATTCTCAACTCAAATCAAAAACCTTATTCTTAAGTCAAGTAAGGTCAATATTGAATATCATCCCTGATTGGTTGTCCTTATTCTCAACTCAAATCAAAAACCTTATTCTTAAGTCAAGTAAGGTCAATATTGAATATCATCCCTGGTTGGTTGTCCTTATTCTTAAGTCAAGTAAGATCAATATTGAATACCATCTTTGTTTAGTTGTCTTTAATCTCAGATCAAATCAAAAACCTTATTCTTAAGCCAAGTAAGATCAATATTGAACATATCATCCCTGGTTGGTTGTCCTTATTCTTAAGTCAAGTAAGATTAATATTGAATACCATCTTTGTTTAGTTGTCTTTAATCTCAGATCAAATCAAAAACCTTATTCTTAAGTTAAGTTAGATCAATATTGAATATCATCCCTGTTTGGTTGTCCTTATTCTGAAGTCAAGTAAGATCAATACCACCCGGGCATGTACAAACCTTTCCTCACGTTGTTTCCTGACTCTCTCCCTCCTTGCTTCTTTCTCTTGTTGTCTGATCTGTTCTACTACTTCCATATCAGCATCTACACGTTCCTTCAACTTGTCATATAGTTTATCTAGTATACTACACAACCATGTCATACCATTAGTTATCTTAACATCCATTTTATTCCCAGTTCCTTTTATAGCAGAACACATTTCCTGAAATTGAATTATTCAAAATATCATAGTGATGTATTACATCATATCTGTAACTGCCAAGCATAGCCATTACTTGCCAGTTGACAGCCTGCTAAGAGGCTAACAAGTTCCCCAGAAGACAAAAGGAAGATAACAAACAGCTAAAACTAATATTTCCTATATAAATGTTAATATATTTAAATAAATTAAAAAGCTTTTAATTTCACTCAGAATTTTGACAAAAGTGCCAGTGTTGACGCTTGAAATTTTAAGCCAAGTCTACCTAGCAGGCTAGCACTAATTTCCAATTTATACAATTTATAATAATTATATATATTTAAATACAGGATAAATGTCTTACCATTTTACAGTAACATTTGTTTACATTAACCAGATCTTCTATAGATAATTGTTCCATAATATCTACTTCTTCCATATGGTCAGGCAGATCCTCCTTGTTGGCCAATCTAAAATAATCAGGATTAATTTCATAAATATTGGTCCATTTGGGTTAACCAAGAATTTTGCCTTTCATTAAGTCTAAGTCCAAAATTAGGTCAAGGTGAAGGTCAAAATGGAGTCAGGTGATACAGGCGTGTGGAGAGTGTGCATATACAACATCCATGCAAGTTTAAAAGCTTTGAAGCAAGCCATATTAATGCTAGAAGAAATGGTCAATTTGGGTTAACCAGGCCGGACGATCAAACGGACAGCTGAATCACTATATGCCACCTGATCTATTGATACGGGCATAAAAATGGGATGGAAACAAAGGAACAATACATAAAATACTGTAAAATCATTTATTTCGATGGTACGAAATTTAGTGGTTCGGATAAAAAAGACCATTTCTATGGGACGTTATTTCGTGGATTTTATGTTTCAGCTAATAAATACAAGGGTCAAAATTATTGTTCAATGGGATTTAATTTAGTGGTTATAGACGAACCACGAAATTTATACCCCACGAAAATTAATGATTTTACAGTTAGACCTACATTAATAAAGGTTTTCCTTTCACTTTCTCATGGTGCAGCAATGATGAGAGACTATCTTTAACTTCAGGGAATCTTTCTGGTGCGGCCGAGTCTATTACATAGATTATACCGTAAATCTCAGCTAGGTAATCCTTCCATATATCCCGGATTCTACTTCCCCCACCGAGGTCATACAAGTTGATATTATAGTTGAGAAACTGTACATCCTCCTTGTTGAAACCAATTGTTGGCGCTGTCTCCAAATCAGTGTCTGAAACAAGTTGAACATGCTGTGATTGAAACAATCTTTGTACCAATAGCTATGTATATACATACCTGTATGTATAGTATATACATGTAGTGCAAAACTGACAAAACTGCGAGACAATTGATCGAACTTAGTTTGAAGTTTAAACTTAATATTTTAAATTTATTATTATCTTTTTATCTGAAAAGGTTTCCCTTTTAAAGATAACATTATCAAAGACCTAAAATACAGGTCCGTGTATTAGCCTAGGTCATTGACATTTTCAATTTCATGTACACCTATTTTATACTCTTACATGTCTTTTATTTTGTTTAAAACACATATTGTAAAACATGTGTCTGTATAATATCACACAGGAGAGCTCACACAGAATATCTTTTAATACGGACAGAGGAACTTGTGAACCACAGCGTCTTAAACCAAGAATCAGCCTTCTCTATATACATTTTGAAGGAAATCAACCAGTGCTATACCCAGTAAAGTCGTTCTTCATCATTTAACGAAAGCAAAACAATTGAAATGCTGATTTAATGCTCAATAATATACCTCCAAGTAAAACCCTTGTTGTGGTTGTTTTTCCAGCACTATCAAGTCCAAGGATTGCCAAAGTGACAGGCCTGAAAAAAGTAAACTGCATTTTTGTAATCTATCAATGATATTCTTGACTAGTTTATATTAATAAAATCTGATGAGGTTAGCCTAGTATATTGTGATGACATTTCAAGAAAACCTCCCTTAGTTTTATTTAAGATAAAAGTTTCCCATTTTCGAGGACCTTTTTTGGCAGTTCAAAACCACCCTATGACATTGACTTCCCCTTGTCATTGGGCTACCTAAGGAATTTAACCTATGTTCAAGTCTCCCTTGGGAGATTATTTCTCTCCTGGTGGGTATACAGCCAATATCGATCTTTGGTACCAAGGAATATAGAACATGTACAGACAAAGCTCTCACAGGTACCAATTTACACTACGGTCAGATGGAGCATATCTAGGGTTATTCTTGCTCAGAATCAGAGAAATTAACAGGTGGTCCAGAAGGTGTTGAACCCAGAACATTTCTTTCCCTAAACGTGCACCCCACCTCTAGTAAGCCACCTCACCCCACAGTCTCTTTGTCTCATTCTATACTTTTCTCATGATATGACTGTTGTATAAAAGCCAACCGAAGTTCACTCCAGTGGATTCGGCTTGGCATAGTTTTTGATGAATAAAGTCATCATTTTATATTTAATGTTGTTGTATCGAGTAAATTCCGGTTATTACGGCTGAATTACAGGGGGTCCCGGGGTACGGTCTGTTTTACTCAGAAGGCCAGATTATGACGTCAGAGCGTGAGTGGAAGTTCGATTGCAGACGAATACCGACAGGCTGCGTAGACGAGACGTTCCAGCACGAATACAAGACCACAGGACATCAATAGGTGAATATAATCCTTGTATATTGTGCTTATAATTACCACCGGCAGGAACACTAAAATGTGTTATAAATTTTGTTTTTTACTTGTTACTAAAACATAATATCTAGACTTAACTGTTTTTATCCCATACAGTTACCACTGAAATATGAGGCAGAGACACATTAAAGAACCATGATTTCAAGTCTGCCCTTGTCAGACATACCTCCCACTTATATTCACTAATTGAATGCTCTGGAGAATAACGTAGAATGATACATTTTCAACAGATCTAAACTTTGGGTACGTTTTGGTCTGGGTACGTTTTGGTCAGGGTACGTTTGGTATTTTAAGGCAAGTGATTTATCATAACTAAACTCCCAAGATACACCGTTGACTTACCTTTTTGGCTGCCTCTTCCTTTTGATACATGAAATACAATTTCCCATTAGGGTAAACATTCGATGTCTTGATAAACAAAAACAATGACTGAGATAAAGTCAATCTGAAAAATTATTTTCGTGACTAGTCACGATTTTCGGTCCGCGTTCTAAGAACTCCTAAATTTAACAAATAACTTTGATACGTATCCAATTGTGCGGTTCAAGTTTATTCTATTCAATTCAACTGAATTATATAAGATCTAATTCATATTGGATACAGGTGCCATACAAAAGCAAATCAGAATTTCCACTCCAAAAAAGCACTGGTCGACGCCATCTTGGATACCATTCGTTGTTTACATCCGTTTGCGTACGTCACTATGAGGATCAAAGCGCTGATTGTGATGAAAAAAAACGGCCTGTGTTTATTCTTGTGGTCTCCAGCCACAATGCCTGTCATACGCCCCACGAGTCTGAGAAGGCATTTAATGCAGTATTTGAAAATTGGACGTCTTTGTTAAAGTTCACAAAGTAAAAAATATGGAAAATTGGACAGAATTTTTTACTTTGAAATCGCCTGACACGATGAATAGAAATATGTTATACTATAATTTGGTATTATGTCGTAGAATAGTCCAAGCATGATTTGATTATGTTAAGATAATTCATAGTTGTCTCATTCTTGGTTAATAGGCAATTTAAGAAAACCAAAGACAATTCTTGATTCATAAATTAAGCCTTGTTGCCATGGTTACACTATTTTAGTACTCAGTTTGTCAATTATATAGGGACACAAAGGGGGTAATTTGCATTCTTTAAACTCAACTTCATTTGTTATTTAGATATAAGTTTGTAAAATGGCAAATTTTTCAATCTCGAAGTTGTATATAACAAAAAAGGTTGTTAAATTCCCATTGACTCCCATATGCATGTATAATTTTCCATTTTCACGTGAAAAATATCAAAACAAGATTCAAATGTTTGTTGTTTTCATTCTAAAACTCCGATATTCTTCAAATTAATGTTATTCAAAGGTAAAATCTTCTATGGCAAGAGACAACATTAATTAAAAAAATATCAGTAGGTACGTGTTACCATGGCAACATTGTCAAATGAACTAACCATCGCTTTTTAGATGATGTTCTATATTGAATTGCTTAGCAACCGAGAATGGGCCCTGTAAATGAGTTAAGTGCATGGCAGTTTTATCAGAAATTGATTAACTTTCTTAATGATAGCTTGGTAATATAGTACATAGTGTATTGTTCTTATTTTACCTTATTTACGTTCTTCTAACTGAAGATTTTGACTGATTTTTTTTTCACTTTGTGAAATTTAATTTGGCACGGGACCGAATCTCCTTTTCATATTCACAAATAAGCTCAAATACTTTTCAAAGACTAATTTAACAATTTGAACAGCCTACTAATAACACTTATATATATATTTACACAGGGAAGCTCGAAGGCATACATATAGATTAAAAATGCCTGGACGATTCTTCTTCCTTCTACAGGACAGGAATCCATCAACTGGATTGTATTAAGTCTCAGGTGGGGTATCGAGCAAGACATCCACCGCTTGAAAGCTATGTACATATAAAAAAATGTTCCGGTATTTACAGATAAAACTATGTACACCCTATGTGCTGTCTACTATTGTGACCGAGGCTGGACAGCTATGGTGTTGTGGATTGCAGTCTTGAAGGCCTCTAGATTTGAGATGTCTGTGATGGTCGTCGGCAGTTTATTCCAGTCCTGCATGGTTGATTGATCTTTATAGTTTCCTCCAATAACTGGACAGCTAAGCTACATGTTTAAAAAATAGGCTGTGTTAGATATAGAGAGGTCTATACCATAATACTGAATGACTGACTCGTCAAAAAAGATCAACACTGTTTACTATTAAATTGAACATTTTATATAATTGAATATTATATACAAACTATCTTCAGTTTTCAACATGAGCAACGTCTGCATTTAAGTCACTATAGTAACGGTTTACCGACGCGCACCGTAAACTTGACGTTAAACACAGTTTTTAACTTAAACTATTTTTATCATCGAATATGGTTATATTATATAGCCTAAAGTACTTTCCGTATGTAAGAATATCCGGCAAGTTTTTAGCTGTTTTTAATTGATGCTCGACCAAATGCAGTTTCCAACCGAGTGTAATAATTTGGCCGAGCATCAATTAAAAACAGCTAAAGATCGAGCGAACTAGGTACTTGTCGGGTATTCTTACATATACGGAAAGTACTTTAAGCTATATAATATAACCATATTAAATGCACGATCGTTATCATCAAGAAAAAACTCACCGTTAGCAGATGAAATCGCAATAGTTTTGAGCGTAAAACCGCATTCATTTGATCACGGGATTCTACACACAGGAGAATTTTAGATACAAGAACTATTTAAGAACAGGGGATTTAACACACCACTATGAACCAAAGAATATACTCGAGTAGTTACTTCCCTTTAATCTTACACGCTTCAGTTAAACGCTATAAATGGTCATGCGTATTGAACAAAATTAATTGGAAATTTCATAATTATCTACAGGCCGTGTCCCCATTAATTACACTGATGCCTAACAATGCCTTTTCATCGTGAAAATGGAAAACACTTTTATTATATACCAATGTACGAGATGTTCTGTATAAAATACAGAACAAATCACATAGTGGAATACCACAGTCTGTATCCGTATAACGACCGCTGGATCGGATAATGGTGGGTTGATGATAATTGTGGCTTGGTCGCTAACAAATCGACAATGGTTTATATGAAAATTCTGTTTTACTATGATACCATTCGTACAATTTGTTGTCATTAGTTATAAAGAAATAATTTATCAATACAACGGTACTTTTTACCTCCTAAAATATCTATGAGAAAGGATAGAAACAGACATTTCATATAAACTTGCGTCTCTATGTCTCTATTGTCGATTTGTTAGGACCCTAGCCACCGTTATCATCCAGCCACCATTATCCGATCAAGCGGTCATTATTCGCATACAGTCTGTGAATACAGCGCGACGGATCACATTTCCATATTGTAAGTACATGTCTGGTTTTTCGAATCCGTATCATGCATGTCTGACGTGTAAGATTTTTCTAAGCTAACGTCGATGACGCCATGACGTAAACATCTACCTTTTTATGAATGGACGTCGTGTTGTATGCCGAAAATATGCCGACGTTAGTGACGTCAATGATAAAGCAGTGTCAGTGAGCGAAATTCTTGCGCATAAAATCGCTTTTTTCGCTTTTACGGATATATGATAAAAGGAATATCACTGCAGTTGTGTTGATACGCCTGACCGTATAACCTATCGTTGCTTGCGTTTTACCGTAAAATGTAAAAGTCAAATTTGTTAGCATAGATCTACGTGTACATTGTTCTATATACGTTGAAACAATTGGGGTCTGCAAGCATACATGTACATGTATTTGTCATTTGAGCTGGTAGTTAGTCCTAGTTACTACCCATGTGGTCTGTCTGCTCTAAGGATTCTATTACCACCATTTAAGTTGTTATCTACTCGTGTTTATATCTTTAATCAAACCTCAAACCAGTAACTTCTGAGCAAAAGTTAAATGTCTTGTTTGATGCATTCTCTGACCACTTTTGTGATGAAGACCCTTTATATATATCATAAGATAAATTTAATCATATTAAAAGAGCCTAGATATGTCACCTAGTTTTTTGACAGACTGCTTAACAAACATATGTGCAACAGGACTAGTCCAGTGCGGCCATAACTACAGTTCTTGGGGCTGGGATTGGGGTAGGGCTGTAACGGTACGCTCACCTCACGATATGATAGGTACCGTAAATTTTTCTTACGGTTCGGTATATTTCGGTATGATACAATATTCTCTAACTGCAGCTTAAAACTACATTTTTTAGTGCCAATGAATCTGTTGATTCTATAACAGCAATTATAATGTTGCTATCCACCATTTTAAATGAATTTCAACAATATGAGGCATATATTAATACAATTAAAAGGAGTGAAGCATGGTAATTTTACATAATCAGAGGACTATCAGACATTTTGTTTTTATCTCTGAATATTATTTAGCTCATGAAAAAGCTTATACCGAACCGTACCGAAATTCACAACTCTTGTATCGTGAACCGTGTGGAACTGAAGTCCGCGGTATTTCGTGTACCGCGGTATACCGTTACAGCCCTAGATTGGGGACATATCAATACTATCATATCAGACAAACATATCCACAGTTCATTGATAGTCAAAATCAATATACGTGACAACAACTACATCAACTGCTAAGCAGCATGTTCGAATGTAGAGCAACTAGTCATTTGATTTCAAGTGTGGGTAAATTAATTATTTTTCATAGTCACTGCAAGTCAATCAGTGTACCTTCTCTTCTAATGTACACTGATGGACTTGCGGTGACTATGAAAAATAATTAATTTACCCACACTTTAAATCAAATTCCTATAGTGTAGAGGCTCTACCATTGACTCCAAAATGAAGAAAAAAAACTTTTTTAAGGGGACTGTTTTCAGATATGAATATTCATTTGGGAGGGAAATGGGGCCAAAATCAAGGCCCTACAAATGGTGAAATGAGGGCACTGTAGACACATAACACATATTTTATATTGTACTAGATGAACCAGAAGTGTAAATACTTATCTGTCCCTAAATGAAATAAGCTAATGGTCATTATCTAGCGGAGTTACTCTAACTGTGCGGTACATTAGTATGGCTATTTGTCCATTTACTTTTGTCACACAATTAAATGATAAATGGACGACAGGATATTGGAATGTGGATCCCATTTTACCGAATACATTAGATAGATTGCATAATGGTTTAGGAGAATAGGAAAATATCTAATGCAATTATCTTGGTCAAACATTTATCTTCCTTGATAAATTCCCGCAAATGGGATTGTTAAGAAATGTTCCTATTTGAATGGACGTAAACCCTGACTTGGTTATAGAACTTTACTGACCAGCATCCTTAATATGTTTGGAAAACAGTATAAAGCTGATTAGGAAATTTACTTAAAGCAAAGCATTTATATCTAATACATGTTTATTGTTACACAATGAATACATATAAACATTGTTAGTATCTGTATTGCTTGTTTGACACTTGAATTGTTTTCACGGTCATTGCATTGGTTTTATGTTCATTGCATTGTTTTCATGAACACTGTGTTTGGTTTTGTTGTCATTGTACTGGTTTCATGAACATTGGTTTTTGTTTTGTGGCATTGTATTGGTTCCATATACCTTATGTATAATAGTCAAGGCTTACATTTCCTGTTTATGGTTTAGTGATGTTTAGTTTAATGGAACATCAATATCTGTGGTTTAAGAGTTTATGTCAATGCCAGTTATTTCGCAGACAATATTTTATAGTAAGTTTAAGAATTGGAAAGCAATAATTGAGGAAATAATTATTTTCTTGAGGTATTTTGTGACATAGGAAGAGACTTTACTGGAAGAGTTCAATTGAGTACTTTTTACGCTATTACGTCTCTTACCATTTTATGAAACTTAACACCACAAGGCAATAAAAGCAAATTATGGAGCTCACAATCTGGTTACACTTTTCAAGTTTTTCTCGTAATGGCTAACCAAGTAGTATGTTAACGAGCCAATTGGGGTTACTGGATGGTTGATTACGTGTCCAAGTGGACGCTCATTTCGACTGTTGTCTCATTTATCCCGTCATTAAATCTTACATTCTCATTATTCCTATCAAAGCTACTGATTTGGTTATTAACTCAATGAATGTATAAACATGATCAGTAGAGAACATGAACTGTGGTTACTCTTATTGTAAGACATTAAAAAGGATTGTTCGGCTTCACTCCATCACTAGATGTCTGATTTTTGCTTACTAAACTAATTTTTATAGTTTGCACTCATATTAAACTTCTATCCGGCAGTTATGTGTCCACTATAATAGTTATATGACTGACTTGTGCACTTGGATACTACGTTGATTTTTATATGAACGACGGACTCAACCAAATACTTTTTTCTTAAATCGTTGTTTTATCCAGATAGAGATTGATAAGTTCTCACAAACTTGCCTCAATATGATACTAGTAACTAGATTATTGTCAAAGTATTCGACTCTCTCGACCACGGTCGTGCATATTAATTGAATAAATGGTTAAATTGCTGAACAATTTACCTCAGAATGAATTAGGCAATAAACTTTAGGGAACATAAACTATGAACTTACACTGGTGTTTGCCCATATTTACTTATTGCTTCTCTTTTAACGTAGAATTGCATCACTGTCAGCAAAGTGAAAACTGTCTTACTTAAGGGGCTTAACTACGTAAACACCCTTCAGTTTGACATCTTCGTTATTTTCGTAAACTAATTAACAGCATTATGTTAAAAGCCTACGATATTTGAGCTTATTTACATAATTTAATAGTAGTTTATTACGTAATGCATTTGACATTTTTATTCGGATCTGAGAAGGGAATTAGACGTGGTTTACTTTCCCGAAAATTCTTGTAAACTGAACACTTTCTGTGTGATTTTATTCACAATAGGGAATAATTCAGAGTTATCAGGGAGTGTTTCCAAATTTAATCAATTACTCTGCAACATGTATAACCAATCAACGAAGTAATATCAGAGGACCATACCAAGATGTCAGTGTTTTCCAACATAAAATCGTAATTTCCATTAATAATTTCACCGACCAGAAATGTTACACTATAACTGAAAGATGGAAACTATCGGTAATGTCGTCAATATAACTTTTATCGCAGGTCTAATAGACTTGCAGCACTTTTTTGGCGCAAAATGCCCTATGTTATATGTGATAAAACTATACCCGGATATATTAATTTCACCTCTAAAAGATTGCTTGCAACAATCATTAGTAGAAAAACTTCTGAAACCATGACGTTACGCACAAAACTCGGACGTTTTATGAATTTCGGGTGGTTACTAAGAGTTTTTGACCATTTTCAATTCAACCGTTGAAGAAATATTAAAGTCTTATACATCGATAGAAAGGTATTTTTGTAAGCAATACTGCAATAGCAATAGTTATTTCAAAGAAATATAAGAAAATTTCCTCATTTTCAAGTGGAAAATCACGTCAAAAACTGCTGTAATGCATTGCACGTATCTCTGCGTCGCTTGATATATCACTCCACAGTCAAATTCGTTGAAATTACACCACAATATGCGTAAGCAAGTAACAGATGTTATATATGTTAAACTATACACTATATCCCATATATTAGCAAATTCATGACACCCTGTTTACTGAATATGAAAAAGGTGTCACGTTCAGAAGAGAAATTATAGGCATTCATGAAAAACTCGAGTTAATTGATAAAGATGGTGCGAATTTGTTTACTCTTTTCGTAATACTGTTTCTTCATATTTTTTTAATAAAGTGTATATATTTTATTTCTGAAAATACTCTAGCTACATCTTAAATTTACATAAATACTATCTGGGTGGACGTTGTCCCGACGCGGCGTCTTCGCTTTACTTCGTTAAATTTTTCCTGGTTTAGTTCCCATATTACATATATCACAAGCATTGAATTTATTAACTTTTTGCTATCATTGTCTGTTAGCGAGTGTTTATACATCATGGTTGTCTAATTGCTGATAGCACTTCAGATGGCTTCGGAATTACATATCAACGAAAATCCGTTAAAAAGTCCCATTCTATTTTTACGTCATTATTTTCTCCGAAATAACTGTATGCCGTGGTTTCAAAACGAAGAATATAAGTATGGATAACATTTGCACATTCTTTAACATACAAAGGTTAAATTGAAATAAATAAACTGAATGATTGGTATAATAAAGATTAATTCACCTATGCATTAATCTAATTTATTACGGCGGAATTTCACGGGATCTCCGGGTATTATATACACATGGTGCGTTTATCGCTACCCGGCGACGCTATCGTTTCCATGGTAATTCTCGCGAGAATACGATATTCACTGAGCGTGAACTCACATGATTGCCACGTCAGCTCACTTGCTTGTTCGGCAGCAAACGACGAACTTTAAAGAAAATTAATTAAAACTTTGGCTATCTAGCAATACTTTATGATGCCGGGTCGAGGACAAGGTGCAAAGAGAAGGCGCGGTGCAGAAGCAACGGGGCCGAGGACTAGGGCCAGTGCTAAGCGAGCTAGACCGGCGTTGGATGACGGGACGGAGCCAGCGAGAGGTATAAATCATAACGTTATAGATTTTAATGAAATTATTTGTGAGGCTCAGGTTCATGCGGAACAAGACCAGGTTAATGCTAGTTCGAACAGTAGCATCACTAATACTAGTCCCGTGGAGACCCGTATTTTGTCTAACGCCGGTAATGCTCAGACCCTGCCTCTAGGAAATTTAGATATAGGGGCGTTGCCAGATAACGGTACATGTTTGCCGCCTGTAATGCAACCCAGTGCTAATATGTTCACGTTTAATGAAACACAAAATGTTGAAAACATGCTTTTTGAAGGTCACGAGCTGACACGTGTCGCCCAAGACGATATTACGTTACATGTACCGCCTACTCTAAAACAAAAAATCTGTAAAGGCGAGTACGTCAATCTTTCTTTGCTCATAAAGGGTGCGGTGGAACTGGCCGAGCTATATTCCGGTAGTACGCTCAAATTAAATACCGACGGTGCGATTGCCGTCCGGCCCACGGTATGTAAAGATGATATCGGAACTATTGAACGCTGGACAGACGCGTTTATTGTCTATATGTCTATCTATTTGTCGACACACCCCTCAAAGATACATGAAATGTTGCACTATTTTTATGTTATACGTGAATGTGCGTCCCGCCAGGGGGGACAATTTTGGAAAATATACGACCAGCAGTTTCGCCTTCGTCAGGCCACCACACCGTCGTCGTGGTCGGTGATTAATCAAAGCTTGTGGTCTAGGTGTTTGCCTTCAATGCAAGATACATATAGGTATAAACAATTTGGGGTCGAGTCGCGGAAGCATGGTCAATCGCAGAACATATGTGTAGCTTTTAATAAAGGCTCATGTAGCTGGCCGAGTTGTAAATATAACCACGCATGTATTAATTGTGGCGGCACGCATAACATAATGAACTGTTACACAGGTACTCAGTCAGGTCCTTCACGTTTCGGGTACCAACAGGGTACTTACGGTCAATCGCAAACATATAATGCGGGTCATAATACCCAACAAGGTTTTACTGGAAATCCCTTTCGAGGCCGCCGCCCATACA
This sequence comes from Spisula subtruncata, assembly GCA_963678985.1. Taxonomy (NCBI): domain Eukaryota; kingdom Metazoa; phylum Mollusca; class Bivalvia; order Venerida; family Mactridae; genus Spisula; species Spisula subtruncata. The sequence continues at coordinate 41,347,999 of OY787664.1, read as the reverse complement.
GAGGGCGGGGATATAACCAGTACCGTGGTCATCGCGGTTCATATAGTAAATAATAACATACCGTCGCTTATGAATAATCCGACGAAATTAGCTCCTTCACCTATTAATATCCAATCTTTAAACCACTGGTTGTCGGATTACAAATCCCATGATGCACTAATACTATTAGAAGGTTTTACACACGGCTTTCGTTTAAATTATACTGGTCCACGTGGGACACGCTTTTCAAAGAATTTGGTGTCGGCTAGACAATTCCCCGAGATTGTCCTACAAAAAGTACAAAAAGAAATCGATGCCGGTCGTGCGGCTAGCCCGTTTACCGTTAGTCCGATGAAAAACATTCAAATATCTCCGATCGGCGTGGTACCAAAGAAAACACCCGGGGAGTTTAGGCTGATACATCATCTTTCTTACCCAGAGGGGTCATCGATCAACGATTTCATTGACCCGAAATTATGTTCGGTTAAATACACAGAATTCGACCAAGCAATTCATATCATTCAGGAACTGGGAAAAAATTGTTACTTGTTTAAATCGGATATAAAAAATGCATTCCGTTTGCTACCAATTAACCCACAGGATTTCGAACTATTGGGATTTATGGTGGAGGATAAAATTTTCTTCGATAAGGCTCTTCCATTCGGCTGTAGTATTTCCCCGAGTTTATTTGAAAATTTTTCAACCTTCCTTGAGTTTTGCGTTAAAACCAAAATGAAATCGGGCCACCTAATACATTATCTAGACGATTTCTTAGGGGGCGAAAAAACGTACAAGTCTTGTAAAGAGTTGATGGTGTTATTCAAATCAATTATGGACAACTTGGGCGTTCCGCTAGCGGACGGAAAACAGCAGGCCCGACTCAAATTATTATTTTCTTAGGTTTAAAGCTAGATTCAATAAAAATGGAGGTTCGGATACCTCTCGATAAAATAACGGAAGTCGTTCAAAAAATCGAGTTCGTTCTGTCGCAAAAGAAGGTTTGTTTGAGGGTCATACAGTCACTTATAGGGTCTTTGAACTTCTGTTGTCGCGCAATTCCTATAGGTAGGCCATTTTGTAGGCGCCTTATAAATGCCACATGCGGCGTAAAACATATGTATCATTACGTGCGTGTTAATAAGGAAATGAAATCTGATCTCAAAATGTGGATGCGTTTTTTCAGTGGACATAATGGTGTCTCAGTCTTTCACGACCGTTTTTGGGTGTCTAATGATGACGAGCAATTTCATACAGATAGCGCGGGTGCTATAGGGTTTGGTATTTGGTTTAAGGGGCATTGGTGTAACGCGAAATGGCCGGACGTGTGGCATGAAAATGGCTTTACCAAAGACATTACAGTGCTTGAACTGTTTCCTATTGTCGCGGCAATTTTTATTTGGGGTAATGAGCTACGTAACAAGAAAATTCGTTTCTACTGCGATAATCAGGCAGTAGTCCATATATTAAATACCATGACCTCTAAATCACCCGCAGTCATGATGTTAATGAGGGTATTTACATGTTACAATCAAGAGACGTAACTCTTGATATACCAAACAAACATGTTTTGATTTCCATGAGTAGGTTTAAAACAAATCAACGTGGTAATCCGGTGATTTTAAAGTTACCGTGTGAGCGGGATGGAAGCATATGTCCTGTTCATTCGTTACAGAAATATCTTTTTTATAAATCGAGTCAAACCGGTCCGCTGTTCATTCATAGTAACGGGGCAGTAGCCACCAGATATCAATTTGCAGCAGTGCTGAAAAAATGTATTGACCGTTCTCAGTATAACCACTCAAATGTTAAAACCCATAGTTTTCGCATAGGCAGGGTTACGCAATTAGCTTTAATGGGACTGTCGGAGTCAGCCATTATGAAACTGGGAAGGTGGCACTCCCCCGCCTATAACACATACATACGGGTTAACCGTACTTTAGGCCAGGTTTGTCTAGCGGGTGATTATATTCATGGTATTATATATATACAATTATCATGCACGGTATAGCAATAGTGTCGCTATGGTGATAGGACTATCGTAACTGACAGGCTTTAATAATGTCTTTACAGACGTATGGTTTATCGGGGATTCAATTCCATATTGGGCTGGGGTGCGAGCCGCCGAAAGAAGAATGCCGAATTTGAAGTTGCCGGACAACCTTACCATGGCTTGGTGGTGTAAGCGGGGTATGCGTTTGGACGATTTAATTAGCTTTTTGCAAATTCCCGTCCTGTTTAGGAGTTGTCCTAAAGTTATATTGTTCCATCTAGGTGGCAATGATCTTACAAAACATTCCTTAAAATGTATTTTTAAGATAATAATAGAGGCTGTTACTTATGTTCATCAAGCATTTCCAGAAGTAAAAATAATATGGGTTGACATTCTCCCCAGAGTTACCTGGGGAGAACACGCCTGTAGTTTGAAAGCCATAGAGAAAAAGCGTAAACGGGTGAACCAGATGGGCCGAAAACAGTCCAACGGGCATATTACGGTCGACATCGACGTTCTTACACTCGGTTTCTTCCGCGATGACGGTATACACTTGTCCGACGTTGGTTTGGAATTCTATAATGACGCCATTCGCGAAGGCATTTTAAGTTATATATTATAAGAATTTTGGGGAAATGAAAAATAGATAAATAAGAAATAGGGATATCGAAGCTTAATTATATTTTTCATTTTGTGGCGTAAAATTCTGTAGTGGGGATGCAACCGAGGGCATATCTATTATTTTTATTAAAAATGAATCAATACAAAACATATATTTTGCATTTCCATGGGTTTTCTCTCGGTTTCGACAGCTGTTACCAGTCGAGACTGAGGTTCCTGTGGTTACAAAATTCAGTCACTTGACTGTAGTTTTTTATGAGCGTTTAAGACTTGTCCGAGCGTTGACTCAACTAGAAAAATGGCATCTCTTAAAAGGTCTCATCTGTTTAGATAAGTCACATTTGGTTAAAATACATACTTACTGTAGACATGGTTCTTTATATGGTGCCTGGAGCGTACCTGGTTTTATTACGGGGTACCTGGAGCGTACGTCCCGGTATTTTATGGGTACTCGGAGTGTACTCGGTATTTTATGAGTACCTGTAGCGTACTCGGTCTCTTTTATGGGTACTCGGAGTGTACTCGGTATTTTATGAGTACCTGTAGCGTACTCGGTCTTTTTTATGGGTACTCGGAGTGTACTCGGTATTTTTATGAGTACCTGTAGCGTACTCGGTCTCTTTTATGGGTACTCGGAGTGTACTCGGCATTTTATGAGTACCTGTAGCGTACTCGGTCTCTTTTATGGGTACTCGGAGTGTACTCGGTATTTTTTTATGAGTACCTGGAGCGTACTCGGTTTCTATGTGTAATCGGAGTGTACTCGGTTTCTTTTTACAGTAAATTAATGTTAAAGTTTGATAATAAATCTTATATGCCCTCGGTTGCTACCTTGCGTAAGGCGTTTTCACCTCTAACAGCGTTACCTGTTAGAGTACAAGTCAACATGGCCATTCTTCGCCACTTTAATTTAATTCATAATCGCAATAAGGCAAGCCTATATATATTACATGTATTATAAACAATATTCGCTAGTCATTTTGTATATAAAGATAATTATAAAATTAAATTGTTATTACTGCTGTCAGTTGTTGTTTTGAAATTCTATCTTGGAATAATAAAGATTAATTCACCTATGCATTAATCTAATTTATTACGGCGGAATTTCACGGGATCTCCGGGTATTATATACACATGGTGCGTTTATCGCTACCCGGCGACGCTATCGTTTCCATGGTAATTCTCGCGAGAATACGATATTCACTGAGCGTGAACTCACATGATTGCCACGTCGGCTCACTTGCTTGTTCGGCAGCAAACGACGAACTTTAAACCCACCCTACCGCACCCTTCAGGCAATATCAGTCATTATTATTAATTATCAATGTTAATAGTCTAACTATGTTTAATGGCAAATAGCAGTTACTATTATTATGCCGTATGAGTCATTTTTCTGCCGATCCGTTTGTTGTTATTTCAGTTTGATATTGAGAGAGTCAGTAACATTAGCATACGTATGTTGGTCAGAACAGACACATGGTCACGTTGAGGTTGTACTGGAAGTAAACTACACAATATACGACACAAGATGGTTCAATATGGTAACTATGAGGACAGATCCGGCATCAGATAGCATCCAGTCTTCATGGAATTCACGTATAGGAACTCTTCGTGTGCAAGGTGATTCTTACGTACGGGAATAATGCTGATAATGTGTTTTTGTGTTGTGATTACCATGGTATCAGTGTTAATTATGATAATATTAGTGTTTAATATGATGTTCTTAGTGTCGTGAATGTGTATATATTAGATGCTGAAAAGGAAAAGACATGAAGCCTATAATGTGAAGTTCAGAAAGTACATTTGTAGCAAAGGACGTGATAGTAGTCGTTCTACCAGTGACCAGAACTGTGTCTTAACGGTGATTTAATAGCCAATAAACAATTAATAACCATATCTAGATATAGCACTTGCCTTACTCATGCATTTATCTAATTATAGTAGATATTTTATCATTTATTACATACATTGTCATGTTGGCGTAAAATTCTGTAGTGGGGATGCAACCGAGGGCATATCTATTATTTTTATTTGAAAATGAATCAATACAAAACATATATTTTGCATTTCCATGGGTTTTCTCTCGGTTTCGACAGCTGTTACCAGTCGAGACTGAGGTTCCTGTGGTTACAAAATTCAGTCACTTGACTGTAGTTTTTTATGAGCGTTTAAGACTTGTCCGAGCGTTGACTCAACTAGAAAAATGGCATCTCTTAAAAGGTCTCATCTGTTTAGATAAGTCACATTTGGTTAAAATACATACTTACTGTAGACATGGTTCTTTATATGGTGCATGGAGCGTACCTGGTTTTATTACGGGGTACCTGGAGCGTACGTCCCGGTATTTTATGGGTACTCGGAGTGTACTCGGTATTTTATGAGTACCTGTAGCGTACTCGGTCTCTTTTATGGGTACTCGGAGTGTACTCGGTATTTTATGAGTACCTGTAGCGTACTCGGTCTTTTTTATGGGTACTCGGAGTGTACTCGGTATTTTTATGAGTACCTGTAGCGTACTCGGTCTCTTTTATGGGTACTCGGAGTGTACTCGGTATGTTATGAGTACCTGTAGCGTACTCGGTCTCTTTTATGGGTACTCGGAGTGTACTCGGTATTTTTTTATGAGTACCTGGAGCGTACTCGGTTTCTATGTGTAATCGGAGTGTACTCGGTTTCTTGTTACAGTAAATTAATGTTAAAGTTTGATAATAAATCTTATATGCCCTCGGTTGCTACCTTGCGTAAGGCGTTTTCACCTCTAACAGCGTTACCTGTTAGAGTACAAGTCAACATGGCCATTCTTCGCCACTTTAATTTAATTCATAATCGCAATAAGGCAAGCCTATATATATTACATGTATTATAAACAATATTCGCTAGTCATTTTGTATATAATGATAATTATAAAATTAAATTGTTATTACTGCTGTTAGTTGTTGTTTTGAAATTCTATCTTGGAATAAAGATCCATAATCAATTCCGCTTATCAATAGAAATACTAAATCTTACAATTGCCCAGTGAAAATGTCCACTTGCCGCGATTTAACGTTGTTGTGCAACATTTGGGTGCATGTTGTTTTCGTTAAGTATGGTTAGAGCATCATAAAACGCGTACATGTTAATTATAAAATATAGCATACTAAATGGCCATATTAACCCCGTTGGAAGATATCATTCCTCATAGACTGGTATGTAAGACCATCTTAGTGCCAAACATTGAAATTGCCCAGTGTAAATGTCCGGGTGTCAACTTTAACGTCACATTTTCTTCGAGTACGCGTAAATTTCAGGGTAAATTGGATATTTCCACTTAGAATAACATTTTTACATTTGAATTACTTAGTTTTGAATAATTGTAAATGCGTTTCTAAGTCGTATCATTTTCATTAGTGTAAATTTGATTAAAATACACACTCTTTATAATCCTATCAATATCACTGTACTTGTCTGTACAAATTGGCCACATGAAGAACAATTGCTGCTATTTTCCCCCCAAGAATTCTATTTTTGCCTTTTCAAACATTATATCAAAATAAGAACATGAATATGAAGTTGAAAATGTAATCAACTTTCCGTCATGGCTTTAAGTCATGTAAGTAACTTTACGCATTTGTAGAAAACAACATCGATCCGTAAAAGTTGACGTTTATGACGCAACGTTTTATGTACCATTTATGTGCGTACACTGTAACGTCCAAATATACCTTGAAAATTCATCTTTAAATGCATGTGTCCCAAATTTCAGAAAATCACAACCGGGCTGATATATATATTTTGTATTTTCTTCAAAAGCTATTGTTAAACTATCTTGCTCCCTTTCTTAAAGCTAAGTGTAAATTGTTTTTTTTACGTTGGTACAGTGTCAGGCATATGTGATTGGACCATCTTCATAACTGTACATGCATTATGGGCAATGTAGATGTGACTTGAATTCAAAGTTATTTCCATAGTACGAGCTCGTATTCGTATGAATTGCTACTGGTTGGTTATTGTCTTTTTGTGTGCATTTTCATTCAACTGTAGTGTATATACAAAAATATAAACGAATATAATATCGCCTGAACTATGTGCGGTTGAAATATGAAGTATGGTACTAGCATACGTGACAGAAAGAAGGAAGCGTTTAGACAGGAACGATTCTGTAGTATTTACCATTTATATTGTTGGTGAATCTATGGATACTTGTATGGAATCTGAAAGCTTATGTATGGTAATTAGTTATACACTCAACCGCTTTAAAAACGCACCACTATTGAAAATAATCAAATTTTGTCAAAATACATTTTTTTGCTAAAATTGATAGTTTACAGGGTTTTTCAGTTCATAAGCTTGACCTAGATAAAGAAAACGATTTTTATTTTCATTCGGAATACCCCGCCTAGAGAACTTTTTTGATTTTGCATGTTTTGCGCGTGCAGCTCGAACGCGTCGACCTGTGTGATCAATATTAACTTTAAACTGTACGCTGTTGGTTTACACATTGAAAAAATTTGCTAATGGTATGTTTTATGCTGCGAATATCTCGATTATTTGTTCTTGATGATCGTGCCTCCGCTTCTAACTAAAAAGAGCCTCGATGTCTTAGCATGGCGGTTCAGCTGCCACCATTCAATGATTGAGGGCTAAGAACATCGATTCCTAGCGAATTGCACAGTCACAAACCGACCTGGATTAAACCAGCTAAAGGTATTGAGCCCGAGCTAGGAGGAAACATGACACAGGTTGTGTCACTGTAATTGGTTCCGCATGGCTGCACACAGTGTCAAAATAATGCTGGGCTTCAATCAACAAGCCAAAAGTACATTAGTGCATTTTCATAATTCTTTCTTTCAAAACTGTCAATAAAAAAGAAAATTATTTTAGTACATTTTTTAATGAGTTTTCTCCTGTTTAGAGCCTAAAATCCCAACTTTTTGTCTTCAAGCTCATTCATAGTGTTGATTTGAGGTGCCATAGAAGCACCACGGGCTATGTCATGATAGTCTGATGCTCATAACCAAGACTTCAAGTTTGAATAAGGCTTGAATCCATCTTAGGTTTACATAATGCGCATATCTGAACCGCACTCGGTCGTATGGTATTAGCCAGACAGCCATAGCCACATAACATTTATAATTCAACTTAAGCATTGCTTGAATGGTGAGAACCATCACGTCGAACATAATTCTATCCTATTACGTAATAAATGTTATGCTTTAGGAGGAGATATCACGAGCATGCATCAATGTAGCGGGCTCTTATAATTGCTTTTGAAATTGTGACTTTCACTTTCATGGGTCTCAGTGTTATCTTTATTATAACTCATTTCAAACTCGTAATAATGACATGAAAATCACACATCTCGTTGACTGTAGACTGAAGATTATTAATCCGAAAATAAGTAACCATAAATTAACGTTTTCATCACTAAAACCGATATTTTATATGTGGTGCGTTTTTAAAGCGGTTGAGTGTACTTACTGCTTGTTTAGAAGGTCTTATTACTATCGTGTAGTTTAATGTTTGTCTCTTCTCTACTCCAATTTGGATTCATTTACATATCTGTCTACCTCACTTAATTAAAACAAAAGGCAATATCACCGCAATGTCGCCGGTGAATTGAATAAGATCCGTTTGTATAATTATAGTGACCCTGTTTTACTAGAAAGTTAACTGCACAAAAGAAAAAATTGGTCATTCTAAAACGTACATTTAGTGGAAAGCTACAAAAGAAAAAATGCTATTCAAGTTAAAATCCGATGCATGGAGTTTCTTTTGAGAAAATTGCAGCTTTGTTTCTATAGCTACATTTGTGGAGACGCCAGCTTTGATTCTGCTTTAACACGGTTAGATATTATGGAAGTTGTCTATAATAGCTTAATGTTTTGAAATTACGTTTGCATGTAGAAAAGTGCACATAAAATGAGGTCATAAAATAAACTCATACATATACTCTGTATCAATAGAATGTGGCATTAACATGTAATGGACAGAGCGTGACATTACGTTATTGCCATGAAGCCGAACAAAAATGTGCCCATAAAATATCTCTCTTACATTACCAGACAGGACAAGGAATTTATTACAGCACAGCAAAGGCTTCAGAGTAAAAAAATGTTTGTGCTCCTGGTAACATTGATACTTGTGGTTTCACTTGGTTTACATTTGTTTGCTAAGTTTTCTTTCCAAGTTAAATTGTTATTGACATGTTATGGGGTGGTTGATAATTAAACTTGCTAATCCACCTCTATGAGTATTGATATACTAAGGTTTAATGCCTTGTCCTATATTAGTTAGATTTAGCCATACATTTCCATTAAAAAAGGTTATTTTATTTCAACTAGTAACTGTTGGCGTGTATAAATGCATGCAGTTCTTACACACGTTTCTAGTTTGTATTTTGTGATCCGGTATTTGAACGATGTATGGTGGTCTTACCTGGATTGGCATACACTAGCTACATCCTCTTTTGTATATCATTTCAATGATTTTACCAAAAAAGTAATAACAAAATAGTGGTAAAAAATAGGACAGTTTAGAAATTGTGGATGTGAATACAGATAGAAGTGGCTGTTTCATTAGAATAATCCTTGCCCTGTGATTATAAAAACTTGAGCATGGAACTTGATTAGCGCATTGGCATAACACAATTGGCACACGGTGGGACTTATAGTGAGTCAAAAGCCTACCGTGGTAATATTGGACTTGTTAAAATGGGTAAATTAATCTTAGTAAAGGATATATTGGTTTTGTTCTGTAAACGAACAGAGGGTAAGATATATACAGTACAGTAGTGTTCCATTTGCCCGTTTATAATGTTAGAATAACTTTTAAAATAAACAATAATTCGTTGCTTAACGGTACCTTTGACATAACGTTAATCGAAGTGGCGTCAGTGAATTCTGTGCTAATTTGGTTTAGGCATATCGTATTTAGAAAACTTACTACCGCAGTTCGGAGTGATAGGATAATAATCCATGTAGAAAAGTAAAAATGTTACCAAAGTAACTTTGAAAATTATTTTAATATCAAATGTCTGATTCCACAATGACAATGTGATCTCCTGATTATAATGTTACAGAAGTATTTTACCATCCCTTGTTAATTTCTCAATTAGTAATGGATCAGAAAACGGGTTCAATCACATTGTTTTCAAGCATTCGGTCAACAACATCGCCTTATATATATTTGGAAACATTCATCATGTTAGGAAAATGTAATTACAGAGATGTGGTGTAATGTATTGTGCATTGTTCTGCAGTGACTGCTTGTAAATACTTTTATCTATTAAATCCACTCACTTATACGATATATCAATTTACTAAATGTTACGTCTGTAACTGAATACTGGTACATTAATTGTTTATGTAATGTAAACTTTGATCGAAGAGGATGGTAGGTTAACAAATATCCACCTCAGCGTCCCATTACCATATTGGGAACCGAACAAACGCGGTCAGATATGGCACTATGACTTTATCAAGCGTGACCTTTTAAATATACTCTGCTAGGGGAGTATTAAAAAAAGCATCTTACAGTAAGAGAAAACTTAGAATTTTATCACATCTTACAATTTCCTGACAGTTATAAGTGGATCAGCTAAACAGGAAAATCTTTAAGTGACTACTGTGACAATGGTAAATATCGTGAATATCTTAAATGCCCTTAACTATATATGTATAAACTTTAACGAAGAAATGCCTAGAATATGAAAAACCAACATATATATCACCTCTAATTATTATGCATTCCATTTATTCACGTTGATATCTCAATTAACCAAACTCATTGATTTATTAAGACTGCATTTCTGGCTTTCCCGTGATGAACTGTTGGATAATTGTAAATTGATATAATGGAATGTTACCTTTGTAAATACTGTATAGCGGGTATATTTGACGGTGTCCAATTTTCGCGTTAATTGGATCCTTTTGAATTCACGGTGTCTTGATTTCGCGCTAACGGCCCGGACCGCGAAATTAAAAACCTTGTTGGTAAACATGGAAAGGGAGGTAAACGTTAGAGTACGAGTATAATAGTCACTACTGATATCGGGGTTGTGGGTTCGAATCCCGGGCTGGCCAACTAAAATTACTGATAGTCTTTCGGATGAGATTATTTTAAACCGAGGTCCCATGTATGGGTGCTATACATATGGCATTCAAAAAGAACCAGAGATGCTTCTTGAATTAGGGCATCTTCTGTATCATGCACTATCCCCAAAATACAAAAAGTACTAAAAGTCTTCTAGGTGCCTCGCCCATAAGGATTATCCGGTGACGAGTATAAAGAAACGCAATAAACCAAACATACTGATCATTAACTGCTAACATTAGAAAAATATGTATATCTATTTACAAACAAATACTTATTTCGGCAAACATTTACACGTTCCGCAAACAAAACTGTCATTAAAATTGAACAAGTGTTAAACGGCTTACAATTAAACCTTCAAACGATATTGATAAGCATGCATAGATAATTAAACATGTTCTTTACAAATATCCAATTTCTAATAATATTTTATATATGTCGTAGTCTATTTATTATTACCGTATTTTACTGAAGCAACACAATGTGTCGTTTTGTACGTCTTGGAAAGTAATGTTGGATTATTTCTTAAAGCTCCTTGATGCATTGTCTCCCTTTGTAATATATATATATATTTGGTGATTATTTCGCGGGGCTTAGATTTCGCGCTTTCGATGTTGACCGCGAATATAGCGAAAATTAAACCCCCGCGAAATATACCCGCTATAAAGTATTGCATTGATAACTTGAATTGTGTGATAGAAAATGTATATTAACTAACATTAGTGCAATATATTCTAGTTGTCTAGTACTTGGTGCCAATATCATATCACGCAGATAGAAATTGCAGTACATGTACTATCAATACATGTTACGCGTCTTACAAAACCTCGTGACTACGGTAATCGCTTCCTTTTATCTTGAGATGTTGTTTACTATTTACAGAAAAAAACATAATTATATAAAAAGTTAAAATCTCCCCATAACGATGCTGCATCGACTGGTCAAAGTTTCTGACTGCAAACTAATACTGTTTACTAATAATCATAACCCCAGATTGATAAACCGAAATAGCTTAACTGTTTTCTGGTACTTGTTAATGATTTACAGATGAATATGTGCACCATCTGCATCAATTACATATAGCGTTAATTGTTCATTAAATTCTCAAACAGTAAATCGCCAATATGTGACGTGTGGGTGTTGTTCCGTATAATTTAACATTTTGTCTTGCACTTGGATAGATTGTTTATATTCAACTGCTACTGTATTCCGTATAATATAGTTATTTATCAGCTATGCAGATCCCGTTCTCAGGATTGTATTTCATTAAATCATGGTTTTCACGATACCAGTGAGACGCCAGCTTAACACAAATCAACCGATATACAGACGTATAATCATTTATCTACGACATAATTTGACACCCGATTGCAATGTGATTGTTTTATTCAGACGTTATTCCTGGTTACAATCAAAAGCTTCAAATACATTGCATATTTCCAACAACATCAAGTCGACAGTGTAACATATTACAAGACACATTATCATTTATGGAGATATGCTAGACAAATAATGCTTTCCAAAAGACCTATAATTGTCTCGCGTTTTTACTTTCCGATAAATGTGGTTTATATTTCGTTAAACGGCTAACATAACGGAACCAGACCACAGATTTGAAGCCTCATAAAATTAATAATAGAGGATATTTTTGCTTCATATTGGGCTGTCATGTTTTGATGACATGGATTTTGTTGAAAACTGTGACCGACAGCCTTAACAATATACAGTCACTGGTTTTTGTTTTTATATTCATGTGTTTGGTTTTATGGTCCTTGTTTTTTTTAAAGTTTGTTACTCTTCAGCCGATGTGGTCCAAGTGGACGGTCACTGGGAATGTTGTCTCATTAATCGCATCATTAAATCTTATGTTCTCATTTATTCCGATCAAACAAATTATGTCGCTCAAAATCGGATGACAAAATTCAAGTTTCCCTTGGTACTGTCGCTGAAGGAGTTGCCTAACGAGCCATTGGGGGTCACTGCAGATGTTGTCTCATTCATCTCATCATTAAATCTTACGTTCTCATTTATTCAGATCAAAAGTACTGATTTGGTTATTAACTCAATGACTGTATTAACATAATCCACAGAGAACTTGAACAGTATGAACTCTAGATGTAAGAAGTTAAAAGGAATTGTTTGAAATGTCTCCATCACTAGATGTCTGATTTTTGCTTACTAAGCTAATTTTAAAATTAGCACACAACGCTATACTTTTAAAATTCTAATCCGACAGCCATGTGTGCAATATACTTAATAGTAGCTACAAGGCTGTATTGCATACTTGAATTCTTCGTTAATTCTTGTATGAACGACAATCAGAGTCATTGTACGTTTTGCATTCCAAGGGCCAATTCCGGTATTGGTGTAGCCACTGCTAAATTGTTTTCCACGGTAGGTGTTTGAGTAGTAATATCTGGAACACATTCTGAGAATGATGGAAATTGTTTTATATTATTAATTAATAAAACTTCAAATCCATTAACTGTATTTTTTTTATTATTTTTTGATAATTGGTATGCATTAAGCAGTTTTTTTTATTAAAGACAAAGTGCACCTCTTGAACCGGCTCTTGGATTTCTGTACAAATGGACCTTGATTTTTTTTTCGTTTTTTATGCTTTCAACCAAACAGTTACCTGTGAAAGAAAATCAGTACTAATATCTAGGTCAGTTGCTCTTAATTAAAGGTCATTAAACCTTGCAATTAATGACTCCTGGTTGCGCCCTGAAATCTGACTGATAAATATATTCCTTTTTATGTGCATACATGTACTTATTTTTGTCTTACTGTATACTAATAATTGTCATGTTTAGGTCCAGATAATTCATGATTGGTGGTCCAAACTGATACTTTTCGTCTGACAAACTTGCCTCAATACGATTAATTTGATGCCAAAGTTTTTATTAAACAATCCAACCCTTCAGACCACGGGTATGCATACTCAATTGAGTAAATGGTTAAGTTGCTTAAAGGATTGATAGTAAAATGAATTAGGTAGCAAATTTTAGGGAATATAAACTATTAAATAACACTGGTGTAGGCTAATATTAGTTACTCATTTTTTCTCTTTTAATCCTTACGAAATAAAAAAGCGAAAAACAAGCCACCTTCAAAACCATGGGTTCGGATCTCTTGACAAATCTTATTCGCCTTTGTTAAGACCTTACTTATATAGCTCTTTAGTTTATTTCATGTAATGGTTTCCGGTGTCATGTTGCCCCAGTGTCAGGCTAATGTGATTGGATAATGCTGTACGGTCATCTTGTCGCAAGTGAAAAGTACCTTACTGATGGTGCTTAAGTACGAAAACTCCCTTTCCGTTTGACATTTTTGATCATTTTCATACACTAGTTTATTGCATTATATTAAAAGCCTCTGACAATTTGCCTTATTAACATAAAGTGGTTTATTGCGTTAATGCATTTGGCATTACTATTCTGTTCTGAGAAGGGAATTAGACGTATTTACTTACCCAAAACTTCTCGTTAACTGAGCAATTTGTCTATGATTATATTCACAACATGAAATAATTCAGAGTTATCTGGGAGTGTTTCCACAATTTATCAATTACAATACTTGTTGCTTCGAGTGTTTTAGCCAATCAATGAAGCAATATCAGAGGTCCGTACCGAGATGTAAATGAATTCCACAATACAATCGCAATTTCCGTTAACAAGTTCACCGCCCAGAAATGTTACACTATAATTGAATGATGGAAACTATCGGTCATGGCGTCACTATAGCTTTTATTACAATTTTCACGCGCCTTAAACACAGTTTGTTTGCACGAGACATGCCATATGCTACATGTGATGAAATATATTTCACAGTTTTTTAGTTTCAACTCACACATGATGCCATTTCACGTTCAGCATTATGCTTGTAATACACAAAATAAAAAGCCATTTTCCTGACAAAACTATTGTACCACCTCATTTGTCTTTGTTGATTGTTAGAAACGCTATTGATAAAGTAATCTTGTCTAGTGTATGTGAGCATTTCCGATGAAAGGGTGCTCCTGTGTTAGGTTTATTGTGAATGGATAATATCCATATCGCGGAAGTACTATTGATGGGACTTGAAACCATAATGAACAAAATAATGAACTAAATAGTGTCATTAAAGAAAGGGATGGAATGGACTAGCGTTTAACTAATAACTTTATTATTCGTTGATTCTATGGACGTGAATGAATATTTAAAATTATTAATGCTATCGTTTTGTATGTATATGATATTTATGTTAAATCAAAATAGCGTCTAAGAAGCTGTAAATGGCATCGTAATATCATGAAATAAGTCGTTTTTTCACTTTTTATATCATTCATTTGAAAGGTATGACAATACCGTCAAATGAATTATATTCCGATAATGCTATAAAACACTATTATAAAATACATTTTTAGTTTCATGTACCGGTATCATATTTTGTATCTTTAGAGAAAAGCATCCAAAGCAAAATTAGGGCATACACATATCGGGATAATATTGTCTTGATTGCATTCACTGTTAGTTTTATCAAGATATAGAATATTTCCTTTGTTCTGGAATGTGATGCTATAATTGCATTGAATCAATCTTACAAGTATGAATAATAAATACAATTACTTATGCACTCAACCGAGTACAAAATTTTCTCGAAAGTTATATCATGTTTAATATGTGGTCTGATACAACAAATGTACCAGAAGAGTCACTGAGGGGTGTGTTGTTACCTAATAGTAGGACCTCTCAAGAATCTTTTAATATGCAAACTTTATTTAACCGACACTTAATTTTTCTTCATATTTAGATTTCCCTACATTGTATTTGCTGGCGTATCTTGAACAAGAATGTGTTTCCCCAATTGTTACCAATTCAAATAAATGTAGTATTACTATTTCTCCCCAAACCTTTTCCAATTCAGCTATATGCTATGTTAAACTGCTTGGTCATATTGTTAAAAAATATGAATACATTATATATATAGTGTTAGGCAATGTGATTTATCACAGATTGGTTTTCCGATGAACCTAACTGTTTAATGAACTACCGTCCACTATAATACAGACACTTGTATTGTATTTATTTACTGATATGTCTATAATTGGACAATATTCCTCACTTTATTAAAACAAAAGGCAATATAGAAATGTCTGCAGTGAATAGAATGAGTATAAGAATAATTAAAGTGGTCCTTAGCTAGTAGGAAATTAACTTTACTCAGCAGTACTAGTAATACGTAGCTTTGATAATTGTGGTCAAGTGTTGTATGTGGTTGTGCGTATTGTTGATAAAATCAACGATTCTGCGCAGCTGACGATATTGGTCAATCTAATACTTAAATTATTGACAAGGCTACCAAAAGAAAGGAATGTTATTCTAATTAAAATCAGTAGTAAAGCTGTGATTAAAGACGAGGCGTTGGTGTTTCTGTTAAGTAAATAACATCTATGTTTCTGTTGTAACATTTGTGGTGACCCAATTACGTCAGCTTTTATTCTGCTTTAACACTGTGAGTTACATATTATAGAATGTCTCTATATCTTAATGTTTTGAAATAACGTCAACATGTAGAAAATGCCACATAGAAATGATGTCATAAAATAAATTCCTACACATGTATATCAATAAAATGTGAAATTAACATATCTTGGCAGAACGTGATGTACGTTATTGCCAGGAAGCCGAACAAAATGTGCCCATAAAATATATCTTACTTTACCAGACAGGAGAAGGATTTACAACGGAACAGCAAAGGCTTCAGAGTAAATAAATGTTTGTGCTCCTGGTGACATTGATACTTGTAGTTTCACTTGGTTTACATTTGCTTGCTAAGTTTTCTTCCAAGTTTTTATTGACATGTTATGGGGTTGTAGATAATTAAACTTGTTAATCCACCTCTATGGATATCGCAATATTTCTGTTTAATACCTTGTCTCATATAAGTAAGATTTTACCATACATTCCCATTAAAACAGGTTATTTTTAAACAAGAAACTGTTGGCTTTTTTAAATGCATGCGGATCTTACACGCGTTTCGAGTTTTTATTTCATGCTCCGATGATTTTGTCCTGGCCGGACGTCTGTCTAGAAGGGTGCCGCGTTGGCTTTGCTCCTTAACCACTGGTCCTATTTCAATGAAACTTCCCACGAATGCTGGTAGCAAGCATCAAGAACTATGTTTGGATGTATATGCCCGAAGCTATTGTCCCTTGTGAAAGACATAGTGTTTTCATACCAGTGTTCCACTCCAACACACATCAACACAAAGACTGGTACTCGCACAGATTAGCACTACATAACATATCGAATCTTCTAATTTGCCTGCCTTATTCTATTCCTCTCACATAAATGAACTACCCTTTGGTATTTCCGCTACGTTTTAGTTACTTCGTCAGTGTTATTTTGCTCTCTGTTAATTGTATAGCACTTGTCTAACAAAAACACACGGTGTAAAACAATTTCAAACTGCACTTGCATGTTGTATAGCTCTCGATTTTGTCGTTGTAAAGTACAATTTAATTTATATTTTTACACATATTTTAGCACATCTCTTATTTCACTTTGCATTGACTTGTTTTGGATTCTTGATTTGCATTGACAATTAAATGTTGCACATAGGATTCAACTAGCCTTGGAGTGAACTTTACACTTTGTATCTAATGGAATTTATTGCTGCTTTCCACTTTGTATCTAATGGAATTTATTGCTGCTGTAGTTTGTGAAAACCTTAACGTCATTATTAAATTAACATTTGAAGTTTGTGCTAAGCTCTATTAGTATCCCTCAATGTTTTAATAAATATTTACATTAACAGAGCACTTACTTCATTACAAGGTCTATTAAAACGGTTTATTTTTTAACACACATGTTTGTGCAGTCGAGTAGATAAGCATTTGACTGCCGATGCTATGTGTGTATGTAATTTGGTTTCGTCTGGAAAAAAGAAACGTCGGAATTAAATCAGAAAAACGAAATGTTGCTTTATTTGTTTTAGACGTGTTCATAAGCATTTAGGACAAATTACCCAATAATAACACAATCGCATACTTCTAAAAATGTACTGTTCACGTATTGGTAATCAAATTCAATCTTTATTTCATTACCCTGCATAAACTTGAGACGAGAAAACAGCTTGAAAAACACCGTACTAGTACTTCATTAAGTAGAACAACATCAAAACATAAATATTGTATTTTATCAAGTATTCTGTCAATTAATCATGACTTCCTATGCAATCACACATGTCGTTTTATGATTAAACATGTGATGTTCAAACAACTGATCTAAAGTAACATACTATATGTTGCGAACGTCCGATTCGTAGGACTGTCTGTCGTGAAGAACCAAAACATTTTTGATAGGACAAACAGAACTCAACATAAACATCAGATTACGAAGTATACAAGTGCAACAAAAGAAAAGAATATCTCTGATAACAAGTAGTACACTGCATGTCACAACGACAGTCATCATACTTCGTCCACAATTACTAGTGTAGACCCTTGAGGTCACATTTTGGCTAAGAAAGATTGTCATAATAATCAGCACTTAGCATCCAAGTTCTATATTTGGTCATATTGGTTTAAAAGGTCACTGTGTGAAATCCTTGACAAATCTTTCACAATGTAATCAACACCATGAATATTTGTCAAGATAATCCCCTTTTCACGTGTTTAATTTTGTTTCTGGTTTTTTCAGATTACATCTTTGACAAAAACTAAGACCTCTTTCTCATGAACTACGCCAACGAAATGATCACACAGGGAATCTGAATGCTCTGATTGTATTAGTTTCGCTGCTGAGTGGCATGTAACAGTTTTGTTTAGCACAACTATTAGCATTAAACTGTCAAAATTGAAATTATTTATTTAATTCTCTATGTTAAACGTGATTGACACACGTTGGTTATTATTCCAAAAAGTAGGTTCAACACATTTGTTGATAAGATTTTATGTCAGACAATAACAGTAGCTAGACTTCAGTTGAAGACCACGTTTAGTTTGTAAAGAGATTCATATTAAGGCACAATCGATATGCTACAAACAGAAAAGCAGAAAGATCAAATGTATTTGTAAGCATTAAATTTGTCCGGATTTACACCAGACGTCACATCGTAAATAATTATGCTGACAAAGCATATTAAAAACATCATCGAAAACAATATGGCTGAGTTCCCATAAATTTGTCAATCTGGAGGTACACGCTTCAATTATTGACGAACCACTCCCAAACAACACAATCGAAATCGAAATAATTGCACGTGCTTCGAAATACTGCAGCTATATAACTTTTAAAATAAGAAACGTAGTGATTGTAGTATCCGTAAGCTCACTTGAAAGTTATTTACAACTACAACCATGGCAGGAAATCTTCAAAATGCCATAAATTAATTGTTTGATCAAGGCATGTCGTACACTCATGAAACGTACATCGTCTCAATTACAATTTTACTCCAAATGGAACAGAACTTAAAGTTTTATGCTTTTGAAAATAAAAGTTATGCTGAAGATCTGTGTCAGAAAATATAATTGCATAAATACACGTACACCACTGCAGTGATTTATACTATCGAATTGCTTGAGAAGTTTTTTTTTTTCTAAAAGAAATATCGCACTATTGCCTTCTTGGTGACACATGTACTTTTTTAGAATTAAAATACGGTCTAGAGTTACAAGAGGCGCGTTTCGGGATGGAAACATTTCTTTATAACATCATTCTTTATCAACTGAATATACTCATTGTCTAGAATGATAAATATTATATAATTTCCACAATACCTTAGAGACGCCATTAAGTCCCACATAATGTTTTCTCAAGTACGAAATTTGACAGACAATTGCTCTTTGTTAGCCTTATCTTGACACTGATTCTCGGTAAGACATTTACACTTCAGACAAATAACATATTACCGACAGCAGAACGTCGCCTATGCCCTGTTACTTAACAAAGTAAAATGACACATGATAACGGGAAAGTAACTCCATCATATTAAACCGATGGTCGCGAACATTAAACTAGGCCAAGTCGTGGTTATGCCTCATTCGGTCGCATCGACGTATTAACAAATATATATTTGTGAAACTAGGTAGTCCTGCAGCAGGGGCTTGGGGGCTTGGTCGGGTCATGGCTGCGTTCAGTTCGGTCTATTAGGATCACCGCTATTTTGTATGATGTTACTGTTTCCTGTGCTTGGCTGGCTTAGTTTTGTGCTGCCTTCCCGGCTCGATTGCTTCTTATGTTTTATAAAGTAACATTGCCGTATTAATACCACAAAACGTGGCCAATGCCCGACCATAAGGCTAGTTATTAGAGACGTTGAGCAATTAATCGAGAAACGTGTACAACTACACGCATACTTCTTCAGTGAGATCCATTCAGATTGATGAAAATGTCCGAGACCTAACTCGAAATCCAATTGTTTATGTGATACGTACCAATTCTTTCCTACAGTTAATCTAAGTTTGTCGAGAATGCTTGGACATACGATATTGAATTGACTATACATGTTACTGGCATGTTCGGCTAAAGCAAATATTACCCATCAAGGAAACATTGGCATTATGACAGCCAGTAATGAAAGACGCTGTGACAACTTGCTAAAACGAACAGACGGTTTGTCTGCGTGAGATATTCGATACAGTACAGTCATTTTCCATTTGCCCCTTCATAATGTTAGAATAACTGTTAAATAATTATACCATAATTCGTTGTTTTACCGTACCCTTGACATAACGTTAACTGAAGTGGCGTCAGTAAATTGGAGCCAGTGCTTTGTGCAAAATGATTTAGATATATCATTTTTGGAAAAGCTACCATCGAAGTTTGGAGTGATAGGATAATAGTCCATATAAAATAGTAGAACTGTTACCAATAATAAGTTTGCAAATTCGTATAATGTCTGATACGATATTGATAAAGCGATTTCCTGAGTATTAGTATAATGTTACAGCGGTAGTTTTACATCAATTGTTAATTCAGACAACAGTTTCAATCATATTGCTTTCAAGCATTCGGTCAACATCACCATGGCTATTACTCTTTACAAAACATCCACCTTGTTTAGAAAAAGCAAGTACAGAGAGTTTGCGTAAGGTATTGTGAATTGTTCTCCGGGGATATTACCGGTGTCTGCTTGTAAATGCTATATCAATTAAATCCACTCTCTAATGCGATATATCAATTTGCTAAATGTTACGTATGTGAGCGTTGCACGTAATACTTAATTTAATGTCGACGTATTATTTGGTAATGTAATGTAAAGTTTGATAAAAAAGGAAGACTTGTTAGATTAACGCAATAAAGTTAAATTATCTCCATAATCGCTGGTTGTATCGACTGAACATCTTCTGACTGCAAAAGTTTGCTACTCATCATAACCCTAGAAGGCAAAATGAAAGCTGAATAAATAGCTTAACTGTTTTCCGGTCCCGGTAAATAATTCACAAATGAATGTGTGCACCGTCTGCACCAACTCAATAGAGTGTTAATTGTTCATTGCATTAAATCGTCAAGTGTGTGTGTGTGTGTGGGGGGGGTGTGGAGTATGTTTAATGTGCATAAACCAAACATACACACATTGGTCTTTAAGAAAACTAACCCATAGAAGGGTGTACAAATAATGCACATTTCGGAAAGTGAAAGTTCCACTGATGCGTTTACTTTCATGAGTCGCACATGAGTCAAGCAGTTTTCCGCTAGAACAGGAAACCGCTTATAAAATATTACGTATTTAGTATAGCTATGTCCTCTAAGGAATATTGCGCCATCGCAAACCATTTCCTTCGAATAATTAACCAAATTGTCCCCATAATTGCATCAAACATTTATTTGTTAGTTGAACATTCATTTTGATCATATAGCGTTTCTTATAAATAAAACAACTTTTTTCAAATCGAAAATTAGTTGTAGTGTCATTGTCCGTGTTCCGTATAATTTAGCATTTTGTCTTGCACATGGTTTGATGTTTTATATTCAACTGTTAGTGTATTCCGTATAATATCGTTATTTATCAGCTGAGCATATCCCGTTTGTAGAATTGTGTTTCATAATATCACTGTTTTCATAATGCCAGTGAGACGCCAAAGGACCATAACTCATCAATAGTACAGACATATAATCATTTGCCTATGACATTTTGTGACGACCCATTGCAATGTGATTGTTTCATATAGACGTTTATTCCTGGTTATACGTTTAAGCCTACATTTGACAGACAATGTATCGTCATAGATGCTCGGCAGTTTAACATATTACATGATACTAGTAAATGATTATTTAAGGAGATATGATAACCCTTCTTTAACCATATAAGTTCTCAAGGAACAACGGTAGACCATCTTTTATTGTGATATTAAAGTGGTGAAATATTATCCCATGGTTCATGTTTGCGAGACATATGATTTTCCAAAAGACCAAGTCATGCATCAATGTCTCGTGTTCATTGTTTGGATCAAATCGCTGGCTTAGAACCAGAAGATCGTAACTAGCAAATCGATATATTGAGAAGACAAGAGAAAACTGTCTGTAATTTACTCTTTACCTATGGGAAAACACGTTTTTAAAACTTCCTTTTGGTCAACATGACAATTTCATATTTTCATAAAAATAGGCTCATAAGAAGCAGATTTCAAATACGTATGAGTCTTATAAGGTCGTAAGTGGTAGTTAAGACCTTCTAGTTCTAAGCCATCGAAATGTGGTTTGCTTTTTATTAAACGGCTAACATAATATTATATATTATAAAATATAATATAAATTTTGTATTCGCTTGAGATCAGTCACGAAAATCACGAAACGAAATCCCTACGAATATTACTGATTTTACAGTAACCATGGTTTTGGTTTTATGGTCCTTGTGTATAGTTTCAATAACCGAGTGTTTGATTTTATGGTCGTTGTTTATAGTTTCGATAACCGTCTGTTTGATTTTCTCAAGGTGGTGTATATGTCCATGGTTTTATGATCCTTAAATAGGTGTTGTAACATAATTGTTAATGGTTTCTTGGATATTTGTTTGATCGCCCATCTGTATCGGTGCTTTTAAAGGCTATGTCATAGATGTTTAGTTCTCAGACAATTTTTGTAGAATTAGTGTATAAGTTAGGAAAGCAGTATTGAGGAGGTATTCATTTTCTACATTTATTTTGTGACACATTTTGAATGAAATATTACTTCGATAATACAATGATGCTGGATAGGCTATTACGTTATTAACCAGATTAAAAATGTAAGAAACTTTACACTAACTTGAAGACAATGAAAGCAGATTTTATAGCTCAAAATCGAAATACAAAATTCAAGTTTCTCTGGTTAATGTCAAGTAAACAGTCACTGTGGATGGTGTTTCATTTACAAATAGCTCTTCATTAAATCTTATTTTCTCATTTATTCGGATCAAAGTACTGATTTGGTTATAAACTCATTGAATGCATAAACATGATCAGTAGAGAACCTGAACAGTATGGACTACGTCAGAGTTAAAAGTTAAAAGGAATTGTTCCCTATGACTCCACCATTAGATGTCTGCGTTTTCCTAATGGTGCCTATTTAAAAATAAACCATAAACACTAAACCAGCAATCAAGTACCCACTTTAATCACTAAATGTCTACATGTACCATGTTTACTTGAACATTTTGTTGATTTTCGATTATTTGCAATCTGATGTTGATGCATTCTAAAATGCGTGAATAATAATATTGATTTACAAAATGATCATATCAACATATTTGTCTGTAGCACATGCCTGTTTGCTCAATTTCATGAGTAAATCACTATTGTAGTGCATATAAAACCCTCACGTACGTAAGATCATTTTGTTGTCTACTCATGTTCGTTATTTTAATACATCCTTATAGTCCAGCAATAATGTCCAATAAACATTAATTTTTGGAGAAAGTTACCAAAATTGGTACAACTGTTCCTTGATCCATTTGAAACATTTTTTTCATGAGACCCACTTAAAATATTTTGTTTTGTTGCCATAGCAACGGTTTTCAAAATGGCCGCCCAAATGATCAAATGGCGGTTTTCGCCAAATAACTTCAGTTTAGAATTGCATATTGTGATAAAACTTGGTGTATAAGTAGCTTTACTCAATTCGCCACTAAAAATAAAAAGTTGGATGGGTGGGGTTAATATCTAGGTCACTGTTACTAAAAATAGAAAATCAGTTTTTTGCTCAATAACTAGAATGAGATATTTGGATGAAACTTGCTATATACGTTGCTTGTAGGATGATACACGTTGGAATAAAAAATGGGACATTTGGGGTCAAGGTCACTGTTACTTAAAATAGAAAATCGGTTTCCGCTGACTTTATTTAGTCTGGAATGACATATATGAATGAAACGTGGTCCATATATAGCTTCCGAGAAGATACTTTCCATCAAAAAAGGTGTAAATGCTGTCAAGGTCGACGTTGATAAAATAAAAAGCCAGTTTCTGCTTAATAATAACAATTAATTACGAATTACAAGCAATATATAAGCACCCTGTTTGGTTTTCTATATTTTTGTTACCATAGCAACCGCAATTGTTGTCTGAATAAAACACAAATTGACATGAATAATTTGCTTATCAATTTGTATCCACATACCAAGTTTCATCAACCTAGCTCCAAAACTGGTTAAGCTATGACCGGATCCAGATTTTATAAACGGACAAAACCTTGAGTTTATTATGTTATATATATAAGCCAGTCTCAAGGAAAACCTGCTATTTTGACAAGAAACATTTTTGTGATGTTTCATAGTAATAAAGACTTATGCCAATGAAGCATGATTCAAAAGAAATTGTGTAAATTTCTTGAGTTTTGAGGAAGCAACAGCTATTTTTGTAAAGTCAATATTCCGAGTTTTTTGCCTGACGACGTGAACGTCATTTGAACGTCATTTGACTGTAAAACGTATTTCATAATTACACCATAAGATTAATTATTGACATAAAATGTTCAAAATAGTGTCACATTTTAGAATTATGTTCTGATTTTTAAAATATGTATCATAATAGAGACATGTTGCATTTAGAGAAAGGCTACTGATGTTTTAAACAGCTAACTCTCAGTTTTTCTGAATTGAAGTATTTTTCCGCAATTAGTAACCATGGCAACAAAGCATATAGTTTCAACTTAATTTATGAGGAAATTTAAAGCTAAGATATAGTACTATATGGATAAATTACTTTAAGTAGAATCAACAGATATATACATTGTTTCACTTATTTTAGAGCCTTTTCAAAACCTTGTTTTATACAGTAATTACATTATGTCAAGTCAGCAGGTTTTCCTGGATTACGGCTCATATATAAGTGGAGCATCAGGGGTCAACATCACAGTTTACTATCAAATATTATATGCAGAGATTCAATGCATGTGTGATATTCATCATTATGCCTAGGTCTCACTGAACATTTTTATCCTGATAATAAAGATACCTAATTTGGTCGGGCACAGCAATTCCTCGTCAGAAATTCCTTTCTTGGCGACACGTTGTGTTTTATTCCTGTCTTAGCAATGCTTTTGGAAGATAAAGGCTCTTTGTGGTACACATCATTGCCTGATACATAATAGCTTGGAGTAGGTTGTTTCATTTACTCTTTTTGTGTTTCATTCCAAAGAATTGCATTTTACACAAGTTATTTCATACATAAATGTTTTGATGTATTAAGCAAATTGTTACTACCCACCAAATGCAGTGAGTTATTAACGAATACGATGTTTAATAATTGTGTGGTCTTCTGATTCCCAAAATACTAAATTACTGTTTATAGTTAAGAATGTTTTACCCAAAAAAGATAACATAACATATGAACAACTTTTAGAACAGATTATTCATTTCTTAATATGCGAAAAGGCAACATATGTCTATCTTAGTGATAAATTATAAAATAGCACAGTTTTGGCGTTATGACATTGTGATCATTAGATTCCAAAAATCCTCACTTAATTAATTTTATATTTTTGACTGTTTCACCCCAAATATATCACAAGACGCCAGTTATTTTGAAACTAGATTATTAATATCTTAATAGGAAATACTGCATATGTCTATCTTAGTGATTTATAACTAAATAATGCGATTGGTGCCATTGTAGTAAACTTATTCCAAAAATCCCCATTTTAGTTTATATTTTGTACGATTTTACCCCAAAATAGCATTCAGTAATCATAAATGATAATATATTATTTGATATACTAAACTTTAAGTTACTACAAACGAATTGCAGTTGTTTTATAAATAATAAGATTTTTTATGCCATCGTGGCCAATCGATTCCTCAAATCCTCACTTTTGTTTATATTTCCAATGTTTTTGCCCCAAAAATGTCTTAAAATACAAAACATTTAGGCACCAGATAAGCAATATCATAAGCAAGAAGACAATATGTGTCCATCCTATTGATTAATAATCAAATACCATAATAAATGAGATTACAGTAAACAGATTCCAAAAATCATCATTTTTGTTTTCATTTTGTAGTATTTTACCCCAAAATATCGTATCTTGACCAATAGCCGATAATTTCGTATGATATATAATACTATAAGATACTACACTTATATTGCAGGGGTTTTCAATAAAATACTACTATAAATGACATTGTTGTCTGCCAATTCCAAAAATCCTCACTTTTGTTGGTAGTTTCTCATATTTTACCCCAAAAATATAGGTCTCAAGTGTTAGTATAGAACTCCACATTAAGTATGTTACAAGGCAACAATTATGTTGCAGCATATAACATAAAACATTTATGTGCATTTTGTGCCCTGTTCTGAAATTCGCAGAAAATGGTGACGGAACTTAAAAACTCAATTTTCTCAATTTCATGTCATGTCATTAAGGGCCCTTTTCTCAGATCGAGGCTTATCTATATTAAAATTTACGTCCCTAGAATAAAATATCAGCTTTATCCACTAATTAATAATTAAACTGGAATACATTTAACCAGATTTTTTGTAGAACTATCAGTATAAATGTTAAAAATATAGTATCAGTATACCTAAAGACTATTATATAGAATATTTCAAATTTGGCGGCCATTTTGTCGGCCATTTTGGATATTTCAAAACGATTTTTCGGTTAAAGGTATAAGTTAGATGTTAGTTAAGTTATTTCTAATAAAAATACTTTACAATTACACATAATAACGTTGTAATCATGCGTTATATAAGATATACACCAATTTTTCGTTTTTGGCGGCCATCTTTAAAAATGGTTGCCATGGCAACCATAATGGCAGATACGAGATGGGTCTCATGAATAAAATGTTCCAATATGTTTGCCCAATGTTTATACCAAGTTTGGCAACTTTCTCCAAAAATTAATGATTACTCGATTTTTGGAGACATTATTGCTGGACTATTAATTAATATCTTAAAAAGAGTTAAATGACATTTTATACGATGTTTGTCATAAGATAGCTATAATCATACTAAAGGAGCCTTCTTCAAGATGCGGTCATCTGTTCTTTTACATACTGCTTATTATAAGATACATACGTACAAAAGGACTATACCAGGACCCTCACTACACTTTTGAGGACTGAGATTGGGGATGTGTCTGCATGTATACTGTCATATAAGATTTATATATTTATTGTTCAAATTTTAAGCTTTATAACAACTGGTACCACAACTGCTGAGCTTCATTTACAATTGACTTCAAAATAAAAGCATAATAGGGGATTCTTTTCAGAAAATAGGGGAAGAATCTATATTCCTGTAGGAGGAATATGAGGCCAAATCGAGGCCCTACAAATAGTGAAATGAGGGCACAAAAGACACATAGCACATTGCACTAGACAAACCAGTAATCTAAACAAATATTTGTCCCTAAATGAAATAAGCTAATGGACATTGTATAGTTGAGTTACCCAAATGGCGCGGTACATTAGCATGGCTATTTGTCCATTTACTTTTGTCACACAATAAACTGATCAATGGATGACAGGACAAGTTTCCCTGGGTACTGTCGATGAAGGAGTTGGTTAACGAGCCATTTGGGGTTATCAAATGGTTGATGATGTGTCCAAGTGGATGGTCACTGCAGATGTTGTCACCTTTATCTCGTCATTAAATCGGACATTCCCATTTATTACAACAGACGTATTGATTTTGTTATTAACTCAATGAGTGTATTAACAGGATCAGTAGAATGCTTGAACAGTATGAACTCTGAATGTAGGACGTTATAAAGAATTGTTCGGCATGACTCGATCACTAGATGTCTGCTTTTGGCTAACTAAGCTTTTTAATATGATCACTCAACATTAACCTTCAGTTCCAATCCGGAAGCCATGCGTGCAATATATTTAGTAATAGCTACAAGACTGTCTTGCACACTCGAATACTTCGTTAGTTTTTGTATGAACGACAATCAGAGTCTTTGAACGTATTGTATTCCAATGGCCAAATCTGGTATTGGTGTAGCAACTGCTAAATTGTTTTCCAAGTTAGGGGTTTCAGAAGCAAAAACTGGAAGACATTCTGAGAACCTAGCAAAAGTTGGAGCTGTGTGTACACTAGTTTGTATGATGAAAATTGTTCTATAATATTAATTAATAAAACTTAAAATCCTTTGACAGTATCTTTTTGAGAAAATAATTTAATCTAATTTTTATATGACTGTCTATTACAGTGTTAGATTGTATCTTGCCATTTCTTACGTTGTAATCAGTCGTGGTGTAATTATCTGACAACTTAAATGTTGTCTAATCTTGCAGACTGGATACTGTCTGTAAAAACTGACATATATGATTTAGTCCATGCAATCAGTTGTCTTATAGATGTTAATTTTTATACAGAAACTGACATTCCTACATGTTCAATCATATCTACTGAAAACATGACAAAAACAACTCCATATGTCATATCATACATTTTGAGGATTAAATGGGTTTATTGCCGTTTCATGTGAGATATGAAGAGTGTGTCTCCAATTATATAGAGGATATTTGTATTTTCCATGTATGATCGGCTGATAATTCACCGAGTGAGCAGATGATGCAATATTTTCACGAGTGGCTACGCCACTCGTGAAAATATAAGTCAGCTGCTCACGAGGTGAATTATCAATCGATCATACACGGTAAAATACTAATATTCTATTTATTTCATGCTTCAAATAGCTTAAATAACTATATACCTCAAATGTTTTGCGTGACGACGTTTTCCCGCCACGTACGCGTCGTGTTGCAATCAAGTAGTTCTTCTGCAATTGCTTCAATTTCGTCCATTTGTTTTACAATTATGTACATATATGTTCTGTTACGTGTTAAAGATTAAGAGAACAAGTGAAACTGCTTATTATTTTATATTTTGTGGCGGGAAAAGTTGTTTAATATGAACAGTGAAATTACGGACAGTGAAATTATCGGGGAATAATCCACCGTTTTTCCGCCGTAAACCACCGATAAGCATGAAATAAAAAATAATAATTTATAGTAAAAATGCTTTTTGTATAGACATTTAGAATACTAGACAAACTAGTGTTAAGAGACATAATACTAGTTTCAAGAGCAATGGACTCATGAACACGTTTCTATATGTAACATCATAACCAGTTTTAACACATACGAATACTGGGTACTTTTGCCATTTCTCTCATAAACGACGGCAAGAGATGTAAAATCTGATGTACATTTTGTAAGTATATCTTTTTATTGTTGATATACTTACATAAAAACCCATTTGATATTCAGCAATATACAAATAGGTACACACAAATCTGGCCTAGTTCCAGTTTAGTATTCAAATGCAGACACAACTGATCCCGCCTCTATTGGTCAGATATGAATATTCAAGTGACACACGAATAACAACGGTACAAGTTACCTACATATTAGAGGAGATCCGGAATAAGTCTATTTAAGGGTAGGTTGCATGTTGTTAAGCACGTCTCGGTCTAACTTTATATTAATTAGTGTCATGTTTAAGTCCAGATAATTTAGGTTTCGTGGTCCAAGCGGATACGTTTTCTCAGAGTTCTAACAAACTTGCCTCACTATGATTATATTGATACATATGTTATATTGATACATAGGTTATATTGATACCTAGGTTCTTATCAAACCACCCAACCCTTTTGACCTCAGGCATGAATGCTCAATTGAGTAAATGGTTAAATTACTTAAACAATTGACATTAAAATAAATTAGGTAGCAAAATTTAGGGAAAATAAACTATCAAATAACTCTGATGTAGGCTAATATTAGTAACTCGTTGTTTCTCTTTTAAACCTTACTTACGAAATAATAAAGCGAAATAAAAAGCCACCTTCAAAAGCATGGGTTTTGTTGACGAAGCTTATTCAGAGCAACGCTAATTGTTAGAAAAGCCTTACTAATATAGCTTCCTAGTTTATTTTATGTTTCCGATGACAGATTGCTCCAGTGTCAGATTTATGTAATGCTGTATGATCATCTTATCGCAAATAACCTTACTAACGGTGCTTTATTTCGAAAACTCCCTTTCCGTTTGACATTTTTGATTATTTTCATACACTAGTATATTGCATTATATTAAAAGCATCTGGCATTTAGCCCTATTTACATAAAGTGGTTTATTGCTTTAATGCATTTGACATTTCTATTCTGTTCTGAAAAGGGAAATAGACGTATTTACTTACCCAAAACTTCTCGGTAACTGAAACATTTCTCTGTGATTTTATTCACAACATGAAATAATTCAGAGAAATCGGGAAGTGTTTCCACAATTTATCAATTACAATACTTGTTGCTTCGAGTGCTCTAGCCTATCAATGAAGCAATATCAGAGGATCATTCCGAGATGTAAGTCAATTCTTCCGTAAAATCGCAATTTCCGTTCACAAGTTCACCACCATGAAATTTTACACTATAATAGAATGATGGAAACTATCGGTCATTGCATCAATATAGCTTTTACCACAATTTTCATGCGGCTTTAACACAGTGTTTTAGCACGTGACATGTCACATGCTACACGTGATCAAATATATTTCACAATTTGTTAGTTTTTAACTCAAACAGGATGCCTTTTCACCTACATCATTATGCTTGTCAAACACAAAATAAATTTTTTTTATCTTCCTGCCAAAATTATGTATCCCCTCATTTGTCTTTGTTGAATTTGAATTTGTTAGAAACGCAATTGATAAAGCTTTCTTGTCTATTGCATGTAAGCATTTCTGATGACAGAGTCAGGCTTATTCTGAATGGATAATCTCCATATCGTGGAAGAACTGTTGATGGGACTTGAAACCCTAATCAGTTAAATAGTAAAAATGTCATTAATGAATAGTATGGAATGGACCAGCTTTCAACTCATAACTTCATTATTCATTGGTTCTAAGGACGTGGCTAAATACTTTAAATTAATAATGATATAATTTCGTATGTAAATAATAATTATATCAATTGAAAAAGCGTCTAAGAAGCTGTGAATGGCACCGATATATTATAATTATGAGTCGTTGTTTTGTTATGGTAGCATTTTCCACTTTTTATTTCTATCACTTGAAAGGTATGACAATATGGTCGAATGTATTATCTTCCGATAATGCTATAAAACGCCATTATAAAATACAATTTAGTTTCATGCACCGGTATCATATTTTGTATCTCTCGAGTGAAGCATCCAATGCAAATTTAGGGTATATACATATCGGGATAATCTTGTCTTGATTTCATTCACTGCTAGTTTTATCAAGATATAGACTACTGCCTTTGTTCTGAAATGTGATGCTATAATTGCATTGAATCAATCATACAAGTATGAATAATAAATACAATTACTTATGCACTAAACCGAGTATAAAATGTTCTCTGCTATATCATGTTTTATATATGGTCTGACACATGTGTGCAACTTATGTACCAGAAGAGTCACTGAGGCGTGTGTTACGTGTTATTATACTTAAAAAGATTGTTACCTTATAGTAGGACCTTTAAAGAATCTTTTAATATGCAAATTTTATTCAACCGACACTTTTTTTTCTTTATATTTATATTTTCCTTCATTGCATTTTCTGGCGTATTTTGAACATGAATGTGTTTCCCCCAATTTCTACCAATTTAAATGAATGTAGTATAACTATTTCTCCCCAAACCTTTTCCAATTCAGCTATATACGTGTTAAACTGCTTGGCCATATGGTTGAAAAATATGTATATAATATATATATATATAGTGTAAGGCAATGTGATTTATCATAGATTGGTTTTCCGATGAACCTAACTGTTTAATGAACTACTGTCCACTATAATATAGACACTTGTATTGTATTTATTTACTGATATGTCTATAATCGGACAATATTCCTCACTTTATTAAAACAAAAGGTAATATAGAAATGTCTGCAGTGAATAGAATGAGTATAAGAATAATTTAATGGTCCTTAGCTACTAGGAAATTAAATTTCCTCAGCAGTACTAGTAAAACGTAGCTTTATTTATCGTGGTCAAGTGTTGTATTTGGCTGTGCGTGTTGTTAATAAAATCAACGATTCTTCGCAGCAGACGATATTGGTCAATCTAATACTTAAATTATTGACAAGGCTACAGAGGAAAGGAATGTTATTCTAATTAAAATCAGTAGTAAAGCTGTGATTAAAGACGAGGCGTTGGTGTTTCTGTTAAGCAAATAACATCTCTGTTTCTGTTGTAACATGTGTGATGACCCAATTACGTCAGCTTTTATTCTGCTCTAACACTGTCAGTTAGATAATTACATAATTGTTCTATAACTTATATTTTTGTCATAAAATAATTCCTATACACATGTATATCAATAAAATGTGAAATTAACATGTCTTGGCAGAACGCGATACACGTTATTGCCAGGAAGCCGAACAAAATGTGCCCATAAAATATATCTTACTTTACCAGACAGGAGAAGGATTTATTACAGAACAGCAAAGGCTTCAGAGTAAAATAGATGTTTGTGCTCCTGGTGACATTGATACTTGTAGTTTTACTTGGTTTACATTTGCTTGCTATGTTTTCTTCCAAGTTATGGGGTGGTAGATAATTTAACTTGTTAATCCACCTCTATGGATATCGCAATATTTCTGTTTAATACCTTGTCTCATATAAGTAAGAATTGACCATACATTCCCATTAAAACAGATTATTTTATTTTTAACAAGAAATTGTTGACTTTTTTAAATGCATGGGGATCTTATACGCGTTTCTAGTTTGTATTTTATGCTCCGGTGATTTTGTCCTTGCTGGACGTCTATCTGGAAGGGTGCCGCGTTGGCTTTGCTCCTTAACCACTGGTCCTATTTCAATGAAACTTCCCATGAATGCTGGTAGCAAGCTTCTTGTTCATATTATCAGGAACTATGTTTGGATGTATTTGCCCGAAGCTATTGTCCCTTGTGGAAGACATAATGTTTTCATACCAGTGTTCTACTCCAACACACATCAACACAAAGACCGGTACTCGCACAGATTAGCACTACATAACATATCGAATTTTCTAATTTGCCTGCCTTATTCTATTCCTCTCACATAAATGTACTACCGTTTAGTATTTCTGCTACGTTTTAGTTACTTCGTCTGTGTTATTTTGCTCTCGGTTAATTGTATAGCACTTGTCTAGCAAAAACACACGGTATAAAACAATATCAAACTGCACTTGCATGTTGTATAGATCTCGATTATGTCGTTGTAAAGTACAATTTAATTTATATTTTTACACATATTTTAGCACATCTCTTATTTCACTTTGCATTGACTTGTTTTGGATTCTTGATATGCATTGACAATTAAATGTTGCACATAGGATTCAACTAGCCTTGGAGTGAACTTTCCACTTTGGTATCTAATGGAATGTTTTGCTGCTGTAGTTTGTGAAAACCCTAACGTCATTATTAAATTAACATTTGAAGTTTGTGCTAAGCTCTATTAGTATCCCTAAATGTTTTACTAAATATTTACATTAACAGAGCACTTACTTCATTACAAGGTCTATTAAAACGGTTGCAACATCTATTTTTTAACACACATGTTTGTGCAGTCGAGTAGATAAGCATTTGACTGCCGATGCTACGTGTGTATGTAATTTGGTTTCGTCTGGAAAAAAGAAACGTCGGAATTAAATCAGAAAAAAGCAATGTTGCTTTATTTGTTTAAGACGTGTTCATAAGCATTTAGGACAAATTACCCAATAATAACACAATCGCATACTTCTAAAAATGTACTGTTCACGTATTGCTAATGGAATTCAATCTTTATTTCATGATCCTGAACACACTTGAGACGAGAAAACTGCTTATCAACGAAACACCTCATATTCCAGTAGGACAACATTACAATATGTTTTATTAAATCAAGTGGTCTGCCAAATATTCTTTACATCCAATGTAATCGCATATGTTGCTTTATGTTAATACATTGCGATATTCAAACCACTGATCTAAAGTAACAAACTGTATGTTGTGAATAGGGTACTTCTGTTGTTACGTCCGATTCATAGGTCAGTCGGTCGTGGAGATGCAAAACATGTTTGACAGGGCATCACATTACGAAGTAGACACTTGAGGTCACATTTTGGCTAAAGTTTTATTAAGAAAGATTGTCATACTAATTAGCACTAAGCATCCAGGTCAAAGTCGATCTGTAGTCATATTGGTTTAAAAGGTCACTGTGGGAAATAAGTTAGACCATAGGGGCATGCATTGTATAAAGTCCTTGACAAATATTTCACAATATAATCAAAAGCATGATTATTTCTCAAGAGAACACCCTTTTCACGTGTTTAATTTAGTTTCTGATGTTTTCAGATTAAATCTTGGACAAAAACTAGGACCTCTTTCTCATGAACTACGCCAGCGAGATGATCTCATCGGAAATCTGAATGCTCTGATTGTATTAGTTTAGCTGATGATTGGCATGTAAACAGTTTTGTTTAGACATGTTGAATTATTAGCATTAAGCTGTCAAAATTGAAATTATTTTTTAATTCTCTATGTTAAACGTAATTGACACACATTGGTTATTATTCCAAAAAAGTAGGTTCAACACATTTGTTGATAAGATGTTTTGCCAGAAAATAAGAGTAGTTAGAGTTCAGTTGAAGTCCACGTTTAGTTTATTCATATTAAGACGCAATCGATATGCTACAAACAGGAAAACAGAAATATCAAATGTATTTGTAAGCATTGCATTTGTCCGGATTAACACCCGACGTCACATCGTAAATAATTATGCTGGCAAAGCATATGAAAAACATCCTCGAACACAATATGGCTGAGTTCCCATAAAACTGTCAATCTGTAGGTACACGCTTCAATTATTGACGAACCACTCCAAAACGACACATTCGAAATCGAAATAATTGCACGTGCTTCGAAATACTGCAGCTATATAACTTTTAAAATAAGAAACTTAGTGATTGTAGTATCCGTAAGCTCATTTGAAAGTTATTTACAATTACAACTATGGCAGGAAATCTTCAAAATGCCATAAATTAATTGTTTGATAAAGGCATGTCGTACACTCATGAAACGTACATCGTCTCAAATACAATTGACCTCCAAATGGAACAGAACTTAAAGTTTTATGTTCCTGAGAATAAAATTTATGCTTAAGATCTGTGTCAGAAAATATAATTGCACTAGTTCAGTGTTTTATACTATAGAATTGCACGAGGAGTAATTTTCTTTCTAAAAGAAATAACACACTATTGCATCCGTAGTGACACAAGTACTTTTTTAGAATTAAAATACGGTCTAGAGATACAAGAGGCGCGTTTCGGGATGGAACTATTTCTTTATTACATCATTCTTTATCAACTGAATATACTCATTCTCTAGAATGATAAATATTATATAATTTCCACAATACCTAAGAGACGCCATTTAGCCCCACATCATTATTTTTCGAGTGCAAAATTTGACTGACACTTGCTCTTTGTTAGCCTTATCTTGACACTGATTCCCAGTAAGACATTTAAAACGTCAGACATATAACATATTACCGACAGCAGAACGTCGCCTATGCCCTGTTACATGTACTTAACAAAGTAAAATGACAAATTATAACGGGAAAGTAACTGCATTATATTAAACAGATACTCGTGAACATTTTGTACACTATCCAATACTATAGAATTTAACTTCATCTTTTAGAACTTCATGTAGTTAGAAAAATGTAATGTTATTCCATCCCGTCTCTTTCACTGTGTAGAAACTATCAAAGTTAGGTCATTGTGCATAGAGTTTTTAAACTAGGCCAAGTCGTGGCTATGCCTCATTTGGTCGCATGGATCGCCGTTTTAACAAATATATATTTGTGAAACTAGGTAGTGCCGCAGCAGGGGCTTTGGGGCTTGGTAGGGTCATGGTTGCGTTTAGTTCGGTCTTTTGGGATCACCGCTATTACGTATAATGTTACTGTTTTCTGTGCTCGGCTGACTTAGTTGTGTGCTGCCTTTCCTGTCCGATTTCCTCATATTGTTTATAAAGTAACCTTGACGTATCAATACCCCAAAACGTGGCCAATGCCCGACCATAAGGCTAGTTATTAGAGACGTTGAGCAATTCATCGAGAAACGTGTACGACTACACGCATACTTCTTCAGTGAGATCCATTCAGATTGATGAAAATGTCCGAGAACTAACTCGAAATCCAATTGTTTTTGTAATACGTACCAATTCTTTCCTATAGTTAATCTGAGTTTGTCGAGAATGCTTGGACATACGATATTGAATTGACTATACATGTTACTGGCATGTTCGGCTAAAGTAAATATTACCCATCAAGGAAACATTGGCATATTGACAGTC
Organism: Spisula subtruncata; assembly: GCA_963678985.1. Taxonomy (NCBI): domain Eukaryota; kingdom Metazoa; phylum Mollusca; class Bivalvia; order Venerida; family Mactridae; genus Spisula; species Spisula subtruncata. Next base: position 41,311,583 of record OY787664.1, on the reverse strand, counting down.
AGTAATGAAAGACGCAGTGACAACTTGCTAAAACGAACACACGTTTGTCTGCGTGAGATATTCGATACAGTACAGTCATTTTCCATTTGCCCCTTGATAGTGTTAGAATAACTGTTAAAATAATTATACCATTATTCGTTGTTTTACCGTACCCATGACATAACGTTAACCGAAGTGGCGTCAGTGAATTGGAGCCAGTGCTTTGTGCAAAATGATTTAGATATATCATTTTTGGAAAAGCTACCATGGAAGTTTGGAGTGATAGGATAATAGTCCATATAAAAAAGTAGAACTGTTACCAATAATAAGTTTGCAAATTCGTATAATGTCTGATACGATATTGATAAAGCGATTTCCTGAGTATTAGTTACAGCGGTAGTTTTACATCAATTGTTAATTCAGACAACAGTTTCAATCATATTGCTTTCAAGCATTCGGTCAACATCACCATATTACTCTTTACGAAACATCCATCATGTTTAGAAAAAGTAAGTACAGAGAGTTTGCGTTAGGTATTGTGAATTGTTCTCCGGGGATATTACCGGTGTCTGCTTGTAAATGCTATATTAATTAAATCCACTCTAATGCGATATATCAATTTGCTAAATGTTACGTATGTGAGCGTTGCACGTAATACTTAATTTAATGTCGACGTATTATTTGGTAATGTAATGTAAAGATTGGTAAAGAGTGTTAATTGTTCATTGCATTAAATCGTCAAGTGTGTGTGTGTGTGGGGGGGGTGGAGTATGTTTAATAGAAGGGTGTACAAATAATGCACATTTCGGAAAGTGAAAGTTCCACTGATGCGTTTACTTTCATGAGTCGCACATGAGTCAAGCAGTTTTCCGCTAGAACAGGAAACCGCTTATAAAATATTACGTATTTAGTACAGGTATTTTCTCTAATGAATATTGCGCCATCGCAAACCATTTCCTTCGAATAATAAACTAAATTTTCCCCATAGTTGCACCAAACATTTATTTGTTAGTTGAACATTCATTTTGATCATATAGCGTTTCTAATAAATAAAACAACTTTTTTTTCACATCGAAAATTAGTTGTAGTGTCATTGTCCGTGTTCCGTATAATTGAGCATTTTGTCTTGCACATGGTTTGATGTTTTATATTCAACTGTTAGTGCATTCCGTATAATATCGTTATTTATCAGCTGAGCATATCCCGTTTGTAGAATTGTGTTTCATAATATCACTGTTTTCATAATGCCAGTGAGACGCCAAAGGACCATAACTCATCAATAGTACAGACATATAATCATTTGTCAATGACATTTTGTGACGACCCATTGCAATGTGATTGTTTCATATAGACGTTTATTCCTGGTTATACGTTTAAGCCTACATTTTACAGACAATGCATCGTCATAGATGCTCGGCAGTTTAACATATTACAAGATACTAGTAAATGATTATTTAAGGAGATATGATAACCCTTCTTAAACCAAATAAGTTCTCAAGGAACAATGGTAGACCATCTTTTATTGTGATATTAAAGTGGTGAAATATTATGCCATGGTTCATGTTTGCAAGACATATGATTTTCCAAAAGACCAAGTCATGCATCAATGTCTCGTGTTCATTGTTTGGATCAAATCGCTGGCTTAGAACCAGAAGATCGTAACTAGCAAATCGATATATTGAGAAAACAAGAGAAAACTATCTGTAATTTACTCTTTACCTATGGGAAAAACACGTTTTTAAAACTTCCTTTTGGTCAACATGACAATTTCAGATTCTCATAAAAAAAGGCTCATAAGAAGCAGATTTCAAATACGTATGAGTCTTATAAGGTCGTAAGTGGTAGTTAAGACCTTCTGGTTCTAAGCCATCGAAATGTGGTTTGCTTTTTATTAAACGGCTAACATAATATTATATATTATAAAAGATAATATAAATTTTGTATTCGCTTGAGATCAGTCACGAAAATCACGAAACGAAATCCCTACGAATATTACTGATTTTACAGTAACCATGGTTTTGGTTTTATGGTCCTTGTGTATAGTTTCAATAACCGAGTGTTTGATTTTATGGTCCTTGTTTATAGTTTCGATAACCGTCTGTTTGATTTTCTCAAGGTGGTGTATATGTCCGTGGTTTTATGATCCTTAAATTGGTGTTGTAACATAATTGTTAATGGTTTCTTGGATATTTGTTTGATCGCCCATCTGTATCGGTGCTTTTAAAGGCTATGTCATAGATGTTTAGTTCTCAGACAATTTTTGTAGAATTAGTGTATAAGTTAGGAAAACAGTATTGAGGAGGTATTCATTTTCTACATTTATTTTGTGACACATTTTGAATGAAATATTACTTGGATAATACAATGATGCTGGATAGGCTATTACGTTATTAACCAGATTAAAAATGTAAGAAACTTTACACTAACTTGAAGACCATGAAAGCAGATTATATAGCTCAAAATCGAAATACAAAATTCAAGTTTCTGTGGTTAATGTCAAGTAAACAGTCACTGTGGATCGTGTTTCATTTACTAGTAGCTCTTCTTTAAATCTTATTTTCTCATTTATTCGGATCAAAGTACTGATTTGGTTATAAACTCATTGAATGCATAAACATGATCAGTAGAGAACCTGAACAGTATGGTCTACGTCAGAGTTAAAAGTTAAAAGGAATTGTTCCCTATGACTCCACCATTACATGTCTGCGTTTTCCTAATGGTGCCTATTTAAAAATAAACCATAAACACTAAACCAGCAATCAATTACCCACTTTAATCACTAAATGTCTACATGTACCATGTTTACTTGAACATTTTGTAGATGTTCGATTATTTGCAATCGGATGGTAATGCATTCTAAAATGCGTAAATAATAATATTGATTTACAAAATGATCATATCAACATATTTATAGCACATGCCTGTTTGCTCAATTTCATGAGTAAATCACTATTGTAGTGCATATACAACCCACACGTACTTTAGTTCATTTTGTTGTCTACTCATGTTCGTTATTTTAATACATCCTTAATCAATATCTTAAAAAGAGTTAAATGTCATTTTATACGATGTTTGTCATAAGATAGCTATAATCATACTAAAGGAGCCTTCTTCAAGATGCGGTCATCTGTTCTTTTACATACTGCTTATTGTAAGATACATACGTGCAAAAGGACTATACCAGGACCCATACTACACTTTTGAGGACTGAGATTTGGGATGTGTCTGCATGTATACTGTCATATAAGATTTATATGTTTATTGTTCAAATTTAATGCTATATAACAACTGGTACCACAACTGCTGTGCATCATTTACAATTGACTTCAAAATAAAAGCATAATAGGAGATTCTTTTCAAAAAATAGGGGAAGAATCTATATTCCTGTAGGAGGAATATGAGGCCAAATCGAGGCTCTACAAATAGTGAAATGTGGGCACAAAAGACACATAGCACATTGCACTAGACGAACCAGTAATTTAAACAAATATTTGTCCCTAAATGAAATAAGCTAATGGACATTGTCTGGTTGAGTTACCCAAATGGCGCGGTACATAAGCATGGCTATTTGTCCATTTACTTTTGTCACACAATAAACTGATCAATGGCTGACAGGACAAGTTTCCCTGGGTACTGTCGATGAAGGAGTTGGTTAACGAGCCATTTGGGGTTATCAAATGGTTGATGATGTGTCCAAATGGATGGTCACTGCAGATGTTGTCACCTTTATCTCGTCCTTAAATCGGACATTCCCATTTATTACGACAGACGTATTGATTTTGTTATTAACTCAATGAGTGTATTAACAGGATCAGTAGAATGCTTGAACAGTATGAACTCTGAATGTAGGACGTTATAAAGAATTGTTCGGCATGACTCGATCACTAGATGTCTGCTTTTGGCTAACTAAGCTTTTTTAATATGATCACTCAACATTAACCTTTAGTTCCAACCCGGAAGCCATGCGTGCAATATATTTAGTAATAGCTACAAGACTGTCTTGCACACTCGAATACTTCGCTAATTTTTGTATGAACGACAATCAGAGTCTTTGAACGTATTGTATTCCAATGGCAAAATCAGGTATTGGTGTAGCAACTGCTAAATTGTTTTCAAAGTTAGGGGTTTCAGAAGCAAAAACTGGAAGACATTCTAAGAACCTAGAAAAAGTTGGAGCTTTGTGTACACAAGTTTGTATGATGAAAATTGTTTTATAATATTAATTAATGAAACTTAAAATCCTTTGACAGTATCTTTTTGAGAAAATAATTTAATCTAATTTTTATATGAACGACAATCGGAGTCTTTGAACGTATTGTATTCCAATGGCCAAATCTGGTATTGGTGTAGCAACTGCTAAATTGTTTTCAAAGTTAGGGGTTTCAGAAGCAAAAACTGGAAGACATTCTAAGAACCTAGAAAAAGTTGGAGCTGTGTGTACACAAGTTTGTATGATGAAAATTGTTTTATAATATTAATTAATGAAACTTAAAATCCTTTGACAGTATGTTTTTGAGAAAATAATTTAATCTAATTTTTATATGACTGTCTATTACAATGTTAGATTGTATCTTGCCATTTCTTACGTTGTAATCAGTCATGGTGTAATAATCTGACAACTTAAATGTTGTCTAATCTTGCAGACTGGATACTGTCTTAAAAAATGACATATATGATTTAGTCCATGCAATCAGTTGTCTTATAGATGTTAATTTTTTATACAGAAACTGACATTCCTACATTTTCAATCATATCTACTGAAAACATGACAAAAACAACTCCATATGTCATATCATACATTTTGAGGATTAAATGGGTTTATTGCCGTTTCATGTAAGATATGAAGAGTGTGTCTCCAATTTTACACGGAGGATATTTGTATTTTCCATGTATGATCGGCTGATAATTCACCGAGTGAGCAGATGATGCAATATTTTCACGAGTGGCGTAGCCACGAGTGAAAATATAAGTCAGCTGCTCACGAGGTGAATTATCAATCGATCATACACGGTAAAATACTAATATTCTATTTATTTCATGCTTCAAATAGCTTAAATAACTATATACCTGAAATGTTTTGCGTGACGTCGTTTTCCCGCCACGTACGCGTCGTGTTGCAATCAAGTAGTTCTTCTGCAATGGCTTCAATTTCGTCTTTTTGTTTTACAATTATGTACATATATGTTCTGTTACGTGTTAAAGATTAAGAGAACAAGTGAAACTGCTTATTATATTGTATTTTGTGGCGGGGAAAGTTGTTTAAAAAAAGTAGTCCGTTTGCGTGAAATTATGAACAGTGAAATTACGGACAGTGAAATTATCGGGGAATAATCCACCGTTTTTCCGCCGTAAACCACCGATAAGCATGAAATAAAAAATAATAATTGATAGTAAAAATGCTTTTTGCATAGACATTTAGAATACTAGACAAACTAGTGTTTAGAGACATAATACTAGTTTCAAGAGCAATGGACTCATGAACACGTTTCTATACGTAACATCATAACCAGTTTTAACACATACGAATACTGGGTACTTTTGCCATTTCTCTCATAAAATAAACGACGGCAAGAGATGTAAAATTTGATGTACATTTTGTAAGTATATCTTTTTATTGTTGATATATTTACAAAAAAAAACATTTAATATTCAGCAATATACAAATAGGTACACACAAATCTGGCCTAGTTCCAGTTTAGTATTCAAATGCAGACACAACTGATCCCGCCTCTATTGGTCAGATATGAATATTCAAGTGACACACGAATAACAACGGTACAAGTTACCTACATATTATAGGAGATCCGGAATAAGTCTATTTAAGGGTAGGTTGCATGTTGTTAAGCACGTCTCGGTCTAACTTTATATTAATTTGTGTCATGTTAAAGTCCAGATAATTTAGGATTCGTGGTCCAAGCAGATACGTTTTCTAACAAACTTGCCTCACTATGATTATATTGATACATAGGTTATATTGATACCTATGTTATATTGATACCTAGGTTATATTGATACCTAGGTTCTTATCAAACCACCCAACCCTTCTGACCTCGGGCATAAATGCTCAATTGAGTAAATGGTTAAATTACTTAAACAATTGACATTAAAATGAACGAGGTAGCAAAATTTAGGGAAAATAAACTATTAAATAACCCTGATGTAGGCTAATATTAGTTACTTATTGTTTCTCTTTTAAACCTTACTTACGAAATAATAAAGCGAAATAAAAAGCCACCTTCAAAAGCAAAAAAGTTTTGTTGACGAATCTTATTCAGAGCAACGCTAATTGTTAGAAAAGCCTTATTAATATAGCTTCCTAGTTTATTTTATGTTTCCGAAGACAGGTTTCTCCAGTGTCAGACTTAAGTAATTGGATAATGCTGTATGATTATCTTGTCGCAAATTATCTTACTTACGGTGCTTAATTTCGAAAACACCCTTTCCGTTTGACATTTTTGATTATTTTCATACACAAGTATACTGCATTATATTAAAAGCATCTGACATTTAGCCCTATTTACATAAAGTGGTTTATTGCTTTAATGCATTTGACATTTCTGTTCTACGTATCTGCTTTCCCAAAACTGCTCATTAACAGAACAATTTCTCTGTAATTTTATTCACAAAATGAAATAATTCAGAGTTATCTTGGAGTGTTTCCACAATTTATCAATTACAATACTTGTTGCTTCGAGTGCTCAAGCCTATCAATGAAGCAATATCAGAGGACCATACCGAGATGTAAATAAATTCCATCCATAAAATCGCAATTTCCGTTAACAAATTCACCTCCCTGAAATTGTACACTATAATTGAATGATGGCAACTATAGGTCATGGCAACAATGCAGATTTTATCACAGTTTTCACGCAGCTTTAACACAGTTTGTTTGCACGAGACATGTCACATGCTACATGTGATAAAATATATTTCACAATTTGTTAGTTTCAACTCAATCAGTATGCTTTTTCTCCATCAACATTATGCTTGTCAAACACAAAATAAAAAGCCATCTTCCTGACAAAACTATGTATCACCTCATTTGTCCCAATATCGTGGAAGTACCGTTGATGGGACTTGAAACCCTAATCAACTAAAAAGTGCCATTAAAGAAAAGTGTGGAATGGATAAGCTTTTAACTCATATCTTTATTACGGTATTCATTGATTCTAACATCGTATGTTAATGATAACTACATTAATTGAAAATAGCGTCCAAGAAGCTGTAACTGGCATCGTTATATTATAAAATAAGTCGTTGGTTGGTTATGTTAGCCCTTTCCACTGTTTATATCAATCATTTTAAAGGCATGACAATATGGTCACAGGTATTATATTCCGATATTGTAATAAAACGCCATTATAAAGATTGCATACACTTTTAGTTGTATGTACATGTATCGTATTTTGTATCTATCGAGTGAAGTATCCTATGCAAAACCAGTGTATGTGAACATAGGGATTATATTGTCTTTATTCCATCCACTGTTAATTTTATCAAGATATAGAGGATCTATCACGAGTTATCAATTGATATAAATTTATATTTAACTCGTTCAGAAAATATTATTAAGCTCGCCAGAGGCTCGCTTAATAATATTTTCTGAACGAGTTTAATATAAATCTGTCAATTGCCAACGAGTGATATATTTTTTATATCATATGACACTTGTTTAGGATTTATTGGAAAAATTCCAAAAGTTTATACTACACGTGGTACGTATAACTTTATACGTACTGGCTATATACTAACCTGGATACAAGGAAAATTTTGTGATATATAGATATATTGTTCTGAAATGTGATGCTTTAATGGCATTGAACGAATCTTACAAGTATGAATAATAAATACAATAACTTATGCACTCAACCGACTATAAAATGTTCTGGAAAGTTATATCATGTTTTATATCTGGTCTGATACAACTAATGTACCAGAAGAGTCACTGAGGGGTTTGTTACATGTTATACACTTAAAAGAGCATATTAAAATGATGTTCATAAATTGAATTTCTATACATAGCGATTAAATGTAACATTAATTTGTAATAATTGGTAGAACGTGGTATAAGTTATTGCCAGGAAGCCAAACAAAATGTGCCCATAAAATATCTCTAACTTTATCAGACAGGACAGGGAATTTATGACTGCACAGCAAAGGTTTCACAGTAAAAGGGCTTTTTGTTCTCCTTGTGGCATTGATACTTACAGATTATCTTGGTTTACATTTGCTTGCTAAGTTTTCTTCCAAGGTTGAAATGTTCTTGACATTTTAAGGTGTGGTAGATAATTAAATTTACTATTCAACCTGTTATGGTACCACACTGTCTATGTTTAATACCTAGTGTCGTATAAGTAAGATATTGCTATACAATTCCATTTTAACAGGTTTTTTCTATTTTTTACTAGAAACTGTTTCCTTTTACTGTATAAATGGATGCAGGTCTTACACACGTTTCCAGTTTGTATTTTGGGCTCCGACATTTGAACGATAAATGTTGTTCATACTGACTCTTTGATAATCGAGACATGGAATGACATTACATTGGCACTAGCTACATCTACATTTGTATACGTTATTTCTTCAAACATTCATAGAATTGAGACAAAGTAATTGTAAATTAGTGGTAAAATAGGACAGTTTGGACATAGTGGACGGATGTGAATACAGGTAGTAGTGGCTTCTTCATCAGAATGATACATGGCCTATGATTATGAAAAATTGAGCTTGAAACTTGATCAGCTCATTGACCTAACAAAATTAGCTACCACAACACACATATACGGAAAGATTGGTACTGACACAGATAAGCACTTCATAACATATCGAATTTCTTATTTACCTGCCTTGTTCTTTTCCTCTTTATATAAAACTACCCCATTCTTTGTTATCTCCACTACGTACTAATTACAGAACTGTTCAAACAGTTGAACAAATATAGATTGTACTTAACTGTATTGTGTGTTATTTAGCTCTCTGTAAATTATATCACTAGTCTATCAAAAACACCACGCTTTAAAACAATATCAATCTGTACTGGCATGTTGTAGAGATCTCGACTCTGCCTTTGTAAAGTACAATTTAATTGATATTTTTACATATATTTTAGCTCATTTCTTATTTCACGTTGTATTTAATGTATTGGAAACTGAATTTGCCTTGACAATTAAATGTTGCACTTAGGATTCACCTAGTTTTGAAGTAAGCTTTCCTACATCGTATCTAATGGAATGTATTGCTATTGAAGTTTGTGAATACCCTAACGTCATTATTATATTAACGACGGAAGTTTGTACTAAGCTCTATAAGTGTCCATCAATGTTTTACAAAATATTTACATTAACAGAGCACTTACTTCATTAGAAGGTCTATTAAAACTGTTTTAACATCTATTTGTAACACAATTGTTATAGCAGCCTTGTTTACGAGAAGATAAGCATGTGACTGTCGATACTATGTCTTTATGCAATTTTGGTTTCGTCAGGAATTTAATCAGCAAAACGCAATACTACTGTATTTGTTATAGGCCTGTTCTTAAGTATGTAGGACAAATTAACCAATTATAACACAATCGCATACTTCTAAAAATGTACTGTTCACGTATTGGTAATTGAATTTAATCTTTATTTCATTACCCTGAACACTTGAGACGAGAAAACAACTTGAAAAACACCATACTAGTACTTCATTAAGTCAACACATAAACATTTTATTTTATCAAGTATTCTGTCAATTATTCATGACTTCCTATGCAATCGCATATGTTGCTATATGCTTACATATTGTGATGTTCAATCAACTGATCTAAAGTAACATGCTATAGGTTGCGAATAAGGTACTTCTGTTGTAACGTCCGATTCATAGGACTGTCGGTCGTGAAGAAGCAAAACATGTTTGATACTCAACATAAACATTACGAAGTATACAATTGCAACAAATGATAGGAATATATCTACATGTCACAAGGACAGCGATCATACGTCGTCCATAATTACAAGTACAGACCCTTGAGGTCACAATTTGGCTAAATTTTCAATAAGAAAGATTGTCATAATAATTAGCACTAAGCATCCAAGTCAAGTTCGATATGAGGTCATATTGGTTTAAAATGTCACTGTGTGAAATAAGATAGACCATTGGGGCCTGCACTGTTTAAAGTCCTTGACAAATCTTTCACAATGTAATCAGTAACATGATTATATCTCAAGAGAACACCCTTTACACGTGTTTAATTTTGTTTCTGAGGTTTTCAGATTGAAACTTTGACAAAAACTAGGACCTTTTTCTCATGAACTACGCCAGCGAAATCTTTAGACCTTTTATGATCTCACAGGAAATCTGAATGCTCAGATTGTATTAGTTTCGCTGCTGATTGGCATGTAGCAGTTTTGTTTAGAAATTTCGAACTGTCAAATTTGAAATTATCTATTTAATTCTCTATGTTAAACGTGATTGACACACATTGGTTATTATTCCAAAAGTAGGTTCAACACATTTGTTGATAAGATTTTATGCCAGACAATAACAGTAGCTAGAATTCTGTTGATGTCCACGTTTATTTTGTAAATACATGTAGATACATATTAATACACGATCGATATGCTACACACAGAAAAACAGAAAGATCAAATGTATTTGTAAGCATTGAATTTATCCGGATTTACACCCGACGTCACATCGTAAATAATTATGCTAGCAAAGCATATCAAAAACATCCTCCAACACAATGTTCCGATAAAACTGTCAATGTGGAGGTACACGATTCAATTATTGACGAACCACTCCAAAAAGACACAACTTGGTATCAAAATAATTGCACTGCAACTAGTGCTTCGAAACACTGCAGCTCTATAACTTTAATAAGAAACCTAGTGATTGTAGTATCCGTAAGCTCAATTGAAAGTTATTTACAACTACAACTATGGCAGGAAATCTTCAAAATGCCATAAAGTAATCGTTTGATAAAGGCATGTCGTACACTCATGAAACGTACCTCGTCTCAATTACAATTGACCTCCAAATGGAACAGAACTTATAGTTTAATGTTCCTGAGAATAAAATTTATGCTGAAGATCTGTGTCAGAAAATATAATTGCATAAATACACGTACACTACTTCAGTGTTTTGTACTATTGAATTGCGTGAGGAGTTATTTTCTTTCTAAAAGAAATATAGCACAATTGCCTCCGTAGTGACACAAGTACATCTTTTTTCAGAATTAAATTACGGTCTAGAGTTACAAGAGGCTCGTTTCGGGATGGAACGATTTCTTTACAGCATCATTCTTTATCAACTGAGCGCATCCATTCTCTAGATTGATAAATATTATATACTTTCCACAATACCCATGAGACGCCATTTAGCCCCGCATCATTATTTTTCGAGCGCAAAATTTGACAGACAATTGCTCTTTGTAAGCCTTATCTTGACACTGATTCCTGGTAAGACATTTAAAACTTCAGATATATAACGTATTACCGACAGCAGAACGTCGCCTATGCCCTGTTACTTAACAAAGTAAAAAGACAAAAAATAACGAGAAAGTAACACAATCATATTAAACAGATACTGGCGAACATTTTGTACACTATCCAATACTATACAATTTAACTTTATATTTTTGAACTTCATGTAGTTAGAAAAATGTAAATTAAATATAAGTCCATCTCTTTCATTAAGTAGCTTTCTCAGTTTGCTGTGGAGAAACTATCAAAATTAGGTCATTGTGCATAGTGCTTGAAAACTAGGCCAGGTCGTGGTTATGCCTCATTTGGTCGCATGGATCGCCGTTTTGTATAAATGTGTGAAATTAGATCGTCCTGCAGCAGGGGCTTGCGTGTTTGGTCGGGTCATGGTTGCGTTTCGTTCGGTCTTTTGGGATCACCCGTTTAATATGATGTCACTGCTTCCAGTGCTAGCTAAGTTGTGTATAAAATATAAATATAGAATAATATTGACGTATTAATACCCCCAAAACGTGGCCAATGCCCGACCATAAGGCTAGTTATTAGAGACGTTGAGCAATTCATCGAGAAAAGTGTACGACTACACGCATACTTCTTCAGTGAGATCCATTCAGACTGATGAAAATGTCCGAGAACTAATTCGAAATCCAATTGTAGTTTTTGTAATACGTACCAATTCTTTCCTACAGTTAATCTGAGTTTGGACATACGAAATTGAATTGACTAAACATGTTTACTGGCACGTTCGGCTAAAGGAAATATTTTTTTTTTTTTTTTTTTTTTTTTTTTTTTTTGAGATATGTTTATTTTCCTCGTCTATAGGTAGATGTGGGTCGAGGGCATCCCACATACTACCGTACAAATATAACGTAATTATCATCAATAATATGCATATGCATTCATACAAAACATACAAAGAAGATAATGCAAACGTTTACACTACATGACGTTTGTGTTGTATGCAAAACAAGACAAAATAAATGAAACTTTTTGTATTAGATAACACAAAACATTCATTCTTCTTCTGTTACCACACACGCACTTACATTGACATTCAAAACTTGTAGCACACATATGCACGCGCACCCTCACACGCACACACTCACGCATGCTACTCAAAAGTACAGATTTGATGAATATACAGACGTGCATACATAAAAAAATGGTTGTTAATTTAAACATTTAAATCTCCTATAGTTGTGGTTAATTTTGGTGGACATTAGTCTGAGAAAAAAGTAAGGATTTTTTGTATGTTTAGTGGTTCTTTCCTTTACGTTAATAGGTATATGTATCTATGCAATAACATTATGTTTTCTCTGGGCTACAAAGATTTGTTTGACAGTTGATTTTAAATGAAGATATTTATATATTTTTCCCAATTTTTATCAAAAGAATCACAGTTTCCTGTTTTTACAGCAACTTCTTTTTGTACTTTATATTGGTAATTTACATAATGTTTTGCGCGAGATATGGTAGGTATGATTTCTTGTACCTTGCAGTTATAAATATATCTTTTGAGGTATATAAATAATAAGTTCGTAACAATTTCTTTTTTATCTCTGATACCTAATATAAAAGTTTCACAATTGTGGTATACTTCTATATGTTCATGATTTTCAAAGAAATTTAAAATGAGTTGTTTTATTACAGGACAGTCCCAAAATAAGTGTTTTATTGTTTCCGGCATATTTTTACAGAAAGAGCAATTCGAATTATCTATGAAATTAATATGGAAAAGGAAAGATTTTGTTCCAATAATTCTATGTATAATCCTATATTGAAACCATTGCATATTTGAATCTCTTGTGATTTCGAATGGGGTAGAGAAAATAATATTCCAATCTTTTTGACCTAATTGCTGACCTAATTCTTCATTCCATTTTGATATGCATGTTGGTTGGACTTCTGTTTTAATAAGTATACCGTACATTGGTTGAGTTCCTTGTTTTAACTTTAAAATGTTTTTAAATAGCGGAGGGACATAGGGTCTGGTTAATTTTGCTTTACTATCACATTTGTAGTTTTTTAAGAAATTTGAGATAGATGCAATAATGCCTTGATATTGAATGTAATTGGTTGTAAGATCGTATCGTTCTTTAAATTGCTCAAAGCTGTAGAAGTTTCTATTGCTATCTATTAGGTCTTCAACATTTTGAATCCCCGCTTTAAACCATGATTTGTAAAATATGGGTTTATTGGCAATAAGGATATCAGGATTATAGAAGAGAGGATGTGCAAGTAATTCTGTTTTATCTATTTCTTGTTTTTTGCATAGTGTTACTAATGCACTTAGCGTATCTTTCCAGTAATCATTTCTAATTTGTTTTGCTAAAGTTTCTACATAATAATGTCCGCATTTCAACAATTTTTGTATATCAAACAAAGATTTTGCTATATTAGCCCAGTTTCCATTGCTCATTATCATTCTTCTAACGCATGTCAACTTTAAAGATTGTATAAATATGTCAATATCGGTAATTCCCAATCCTCCTGTTTGGTTATCTTGTATTAAAACACTTTTCTTGATTCTTGCTTTACCTTCCCATATAAATTCATTTATTGAGTCAGACAGGTTTTTAATAAGAGCTTGCGAAGGGTTTGGAAGGGATGTAAATAAGTGTATTAGTGTAGATATCACAATTGTTTTTACTACTTGTATTCTACCGATAGGAGTTAAAATTCGTCGTTTCCAGTTAATTAACATTTTCTTGATTTTTGATAATTTATTTTTATAGTTCAATTCTATCATTTTATCTAGGTCAACGTGAAAAGTTATTCCAAGCATATCAAAACTCGTTTGGTTCCATTGCAGTTTCCATTTAGTTTTAATGCTATTTGTACTTTACTTTTGTTTTCCTATCCAAACCTTTTTGGTTTTGTCAAAATTCACTTTCAGCCCAGAGAGTGATGTATATTCAGATAAAACTCTTAGTGTCTCATTTAGAGACTCTGTAGAACCATCAAGGAAATATTACCCATCAAGGAAACATTGGCATATTGACAACCAGTAATGAAAGACGCAGTGACAACTTGCTAAAACGAACAGACGGTTAGTCTGCGTGAGATATTCGATACAGTACAGTCATTTTCCATTTGCCCCTTCATAATGTTAGAATAACTGTTAAAATAATTATACCATAACTCGTTGTTTTACCGTACCCTTGACATAACGTTAACCGAAGTGGCGTCAGTATATTGGAGCCAGTGCTTTGTGCAAAATGATTTAGATATATCAGTTTTGGAAAAGCTACCATCGAAGTTTGGAGTGATAGGATAATAGTCCATATAAAATTGTAGAACTGTTACCAATAATGAGTTTGCAAATTCGTATAATGTCTGATACGATATTGATAAAGCGATCTCCTGAGTATTAGTATAATGTTACAGCGGTAGTTTACATCCCTTGTTAATTCAGACAACAGTTTCAATCCTATTGCTTTAAAGCATTCGGTCAACATCACCGTGGCTATTACTCGTTACAAAACATCCATCATGTTTAGAAAAAGTAATTACAGAGAGTTTGCGTAAGGTATTGTGAATTGTTCTCCGGGGATATTACCGGTGTCTGCTTGTAAATGCTATATCAATTAAATCCACTCTCTAATGCGATATATCAATTTACTAAATGTTACGTATGTGAGCGTTGCACGTAATACTTAATTTAATGTCGACGTATTATTTGGTAATGTAATGTAAAGTTTGATAAAAAAGGAAGACTTGTTAGATTAACGCAATAAAGTTAAATTATCTCCATAATCGCTGGTTGTATCGACTGACCATCTTCTGACTGCAAAAGTTTGCTACTCACCATAACCCTAGAGGGCAAAATGAAAGCTGAATAAATAGCTTAACTGTTTTCCGGTCCCAGTAAATAATTCACAAATGAATGTGTGTACCGTCTGCACCAACTCAATAGAGTGTTAATTGTTCATTACATTAAATCGTCAAGTGTATGTGTGCGTGTGTGTGTGTGGGGGGGGGGGTGGGGGTTGGAGTATGTTTAATGTGCATAAACCAAACATACACACATTGGTCTTTAAGAAAACTAACCCATAGAAGGGTGTACAAATAAGGTAATAACATTTCGGACAGTGAAAGTTCCACTGATGCGTTTACTTTCATGAGTCGCACATGAGTCAAGCAGTTTTCCGCTAGAACAGGAAATCGCTTATAAAATATTACGTATTTAGTACAGGTATGTCCTCTAATGAATATTGCGCCATCGCAAACCATTTCCTTCGAATGATTAACTTAATTTTCCCCATAGTTGCACCAAACATTTATTTGTTAGTTGAACATTCATTTTGATCCTATAGCGTTTCTTATAAATAAAACAACTTTTTTCAAATCGAAAATTAGTTGTAGTGTCATTGTCCGTGTTCCGTATAATTTAGCATTTTGTCTTGCCCATGGTTTGATGTTTTATATTCAACTGTTAGTGCATTCCGTATAATATCGTTATTTATCAGCTGAGCATATCCCGTTTGTAGAATTGTGTTTCATAATATCACTGTTTTCATAATGCCAGTGAGACGCCAAAGGACCATAACCCATCAATAGTACAGACATATAATCATTTGTCTATGACATTTTGTGACGACCCATTGCTATGTGATTGTTTCATATAGACGTTTATCCCTGGTAATACGTTTAAGCCTACATTTTACAGACAATATATCTTCATAGATGCTCGGCAGTTTAACATATTATAAGATACTAGTAAATGATTATTTAAGGAGATATGATAACCCTTATTTAACCATATAAGTTCTCAAGGAACAATGGTAGACCATCTTTTATTGTGATATTAAAGTGGTGAAATATTATCGCATGGTTCATTTTTGCGAGACATATGATTTTCCAAAAGACCAAGTCATGCATCAATGTCTCGTGTTCATTGTTTGGATCAAATCGCTGGCTAAGAACCAGAAGATCGTAACTAGCAAATCGATATATTGAGAAAACAAGAGAAAACTGTCTGTAATTTACTCTTTACCTATGGGAAAACACGTTTTTAAAACTTCCTTTTTGGTCAACATGACAATTTCAGATTTTCATAAAAATAGGCTCATAAGAAGCAGATTTCAAATACGTATGAGTCTTATAAGGTCGTAAGTGGTAGTTAAGACCTTCTGGTTCTAAGCCATCGAAATGTGGTTTGCTTTTTATTAAACGGCTAACATAATATATACTGAGTTCCAAAAGTTCTGCATCTTAATTCAAAATTCTTTTTTTTGGAAAAGTTAACTTAAAATAATTTTTTAGGAACACTGTCCGTTTGCGTACCCTTAGTGTTTATGTTGAACCTATTTCCGTTGAATTTCGTCACGCTTGAATGATCACACAATCACAAATGGTAAAAACGTCTATTCAAGCACGCATAATTTGGGTTCTTCATTATTTACTTTAATTTCACTTCCAATTTACTTGCATCGTGTCTGCGTTACGAAAAAACACAATCAGTTAGTCAAATAAGTTAGAAATGTACGCTTAATTTGATTGCAAAAATTGATAATTGTGAACGACTCGTGTATATAAGACGCTAGAAGCTGGTGTTTCACTAAAAATACATTGTGTCGAATTAAATTGACATGTCTCTATCATTATAAGACTGTTGTATCATCTCCATCCGAAAAAAACTGTATATGACGTACTACGTGACAACAGGTCAAGGGTCAATGCCGCTGACATAGACCGGTAATGCTGCTATATTTTTGCACCAAGAACAACGGCATTGTTGTAGCTTAATTGTAGTTCAGCCAACATTACAATTATGGGAAACTTGCTTTATTGTTGCGTTTTTTATGTCAAAGCGGTTGTTTCTTAAAAGCTGGCCTGTTGTACAGACTCTATTGCAACATCATTACTTGTCTGTGGTCAAAGAGAGATAATTTTCGGTATTTATTGCCTCCCTTTCACTACAAAATAGTAGTTTATCGTTGTGTGTACTTTGGAATCGTGGGGTGGTGTCACATGTGGTTTTATAATGGATCGATACGTATCTTCAACTCGATAACTGTCATGGATTTATATCAAGTACACATCGCTCTACACATGCGCATTTGAATTATCATAAATAAGTTGGAGATTCTAGTAAAAAAGACACATCATATATTGGATGCGGAACTTTTGGAACTCAGTATATTATAAAATATAATATAAATTTTGTATTCGCTTGAGATCAGTCACGAAAATCACGAAACGAAATCCCTACGAATATTACTGATTTTACAGTAACCATGGTTTTGGTTTTATGGTCCTTGTGTATAGTTTCAATAACCGAGCGTTTGATATTATGGTCTTTGTTTATAGTTTCGATAACCGTCTGTTTGATTTTCTCAAGGTGGTGTATATGTCCATGGTTTAATGATCCTTAAATTGGTGTTGTAACATAATTGTTAATGGTTTCTTGAATATTTGTTTGATCGCCCATCTGTATCGGTGCTTTTAAAGGCTATGTCATAGATGTTTAGTTCTCAGACAATTTTTGTAGAATTAGTGTATAAGTTAGGAAAACAGTATTGAGGAGGTATTTATTTTCTACATTTATTTTGTGACACATTTTGAATGAAATATTACTTGGATAATACAATGATGCTGGTTAGGCTATTACGTTATTAACCAGACTAAAAATGTAAGAAACTTTACACTAACTAGAAGACCATGAAAGCAGATTATATAGCTCAAAATCGAAATACAAAATTCAAGTTTCTCTGGTTAATGTCAAGTAAACAGTCACTGTGGGTGGTGTTTTATTTACTAGTAGCTCTTCATTAAATCTTATTTTCTCATTTATTCGCATCCAAGTACTGATTTGGTTATAAACTCATTGGATGCATAAACATGATCAGTAGAGAACCTGAACAGTATGGACTACGACAGAGTTAAAAGTTAAAAGGAATTGTTCCCCATGACTCCACCATTAGATGTCTGCGTTTTCCTTATGGTGCCTATTTAAAAATAAACCATAAACACTAAACCAGCAATCAATTACCCACTTTAGTCACTAAATGTCTACATGTACCATGTTTACTTGAACATTTTGTTGATTTTCGATTATTTGCAATCTGATGTTGATGTATTCTAAAAATGCGTGAATAATAATATTGATTTACAAAATGATCATATCAACATATTTGTCTATAGCACATGCCTGTTTGCTCAATTTCATGAGTAAATCACTATTGTAGTGCATATACAACCCAAGCGTACGTTAGATCATTTTGATGTCTACTCATGTTCGTTATTTTAATACATCCTTAATCAATATCTTAAAAGAGTTAAATGTCATTTAAACGATGTTTGTCATAAGGTAGCTAAAATCATACTAAAGGAGCCTTCTTCAAGATGCGATCAACTGTTCTTTTACATACTGCTTATTATAAGATACATACGTACAAAAGGACTATACAAGGACCCTCACTACACTTTTGAGGACTGAGATTGGGGACGTGTCTATATGTATACTGTCATATAAGAATTATATATTTATTGTTCAAATTTTAAGCTATATAACAACTGGTACAACAGCTGCTGAGCATCATTTACAATTGACTTCAAAATAAAAGCATAATGGGGGACTCTTTTCTGAAAATAGGGGAAGAATCTATATTCCTGTAGGAGGAATATGCCTACAAATGGTGAAATGTGGGCACAAAAGACACTTAGCACATTGCACTAGAAGAACCAGTAATCTAAACAAATATTTGTCCCTAAATGAAATAAGCTAATGGACATTTTCTAGTGGAGTTAACCAAATGGCGCGGTACATTAGCATGGCTATATGTCCATTTACTTTTGTCACACAATAAACTGATCAATGGACGACAGGACAAGTTTCCCTGGGCACTGTCGATGAAGGAGTTGGTTAACGAGCCATTTGGGGTTATCAAATGGTTGATGATGTGTCCAAGTGGATGGTCACTGCAGATATTGTCACATTTATCTCGTCCTTAAATCGGACTTTCCCATTTATTACTGAATGTAGGACGTTATAAAGAATTGTTCGGCATGACTTGATCACTAGATGTCTGCTTTGGCTAACTAAGCTTTTTTAATATGACCACTCAACATTAACATTCAGTTCCAATCCGGAAGCCATGCGTGCAATATATTTAGTAATAGCTACAAGACTGTCTTGCACACTCGAATACTTCGTTAATTTTTGTATGAATGACAATCAGAGTCTTTGAACGTATTGTATTTCAATGGCCAAATCTGGTATTGGTGTAGCAACTGCTAAATTGTTTTCCAAGTTAGGGGTTTCAGAAGCAAAACCTGGAAGACATTCTGAGAACCAAGAAAAAGTTGGAGCTGTGTGTACACAAGTTTGTATGATGACAATTGTTCTATAATATTAATTAATAAAACTTAAAATCCTTTGACAGTATCTTTTTGAGAAAATAATTTAATCTAATTTTTATATGACTGTCTATTACAATGTTAGATTGTATCTTGCCATTTCTTACGTTGTAATCAGTCATGGTGTAATTATCTGACAACTTAAATGTTGTCTAATCTTGCAGACTGGATACTGTCTGTGAAAACTGACATATATAATTTAGTCCATGCAATCAGTTGTCTTATAGATGTTAATTTTTTATACAGAAACTGACATTCCTACATGTTCAATCATATCTACTGAAAACATGACAAAAACAACTCCATATGTCATATCATACATTTTGAGGATTAAATGGGTTTATTGCCGTTTCATGTGAGATATGAAGAGTGTGTCTCCAATTATATAGAGGATATTTGTATTTTCCATGTATCATCGGCTGATAATTCACCAAGTGAGCAGATGATGCAATATTTTCACGAGTGGCGTATCCACGAGTGAAAATATAAGTCAGCTGCTCACGAGGTGAATTATCAATCGATCATACACGGTAAAATACTTATATTCTATTTATTTCATGCTTCAAATAGCTCAAATGATGGAAATATTCCACTATATACAATGTACCTCAAATGTTTTTCGTGACGTCGTTTTCCCGCCTCGTACGCGTCGTGTTGCAATCAAGTACATGTAGTTCTTCTGCAATGGCTTCAATTTCGTCCTTTTGTTTTACAATTATGTACATATATGTTCTGTTATGTGTTAAAGATTAAGAGAACAAGTAAAACTGCTTATTATATTTTGCGGTGGGGAAATTTGTTTAAAAAAAGTAGTCCGTTTGCGCGAAATTATAAACTGTGAAATTACGGACAGTGAAATTATCGGGGAATAATCCACCGTTATTCCGCCGTAAACCATCGATAAGCAGGAAATAAAAAATAATAATTTATAGTAAATATGCTTTTTGCATAGGCATTTATAATACTAGACAAACTAGTGTTTAGAGACATAATAATAGTTTCAAGAGCAATAGACTAATGAACACGTTTCTATATGTAACATCATAACCAGTTTTAACACATACGAATACTGGATACTTTTGCCATTTCTCTCATAAAATAAACGACGGCAAAAGATATAAAATTTGATGTACATTTTGTAAGTATATCTTTTATTGTTGATATACTTACAAAAAACCATTTAATATTCAGCAATATACAAATAGGTACACACAAATCTGGCCTAGTTCCAGTTTAGTGTTCAAATGCAGACACAACTAATCCCGCCCCTATTGGTCAGATATGAATATTCAAGTGACACACGAATAAAAACGGTACGAGTTATCTACATATTATAGGAGATCCGGAATAAGTCTATTTAAGGGTACGTTGCATGTTGTTAAGCACGTCTCGGTCTAACTTTATATTAATTAGTGTCATGTTTAAGTCCAGATAATTAAGGATTCGTGGTCCAAGCAGATACGTTTTCTCAGAGTTCTAACAAACTTGCCTCGCTATAATAATATTGATACATATGTTATATTGATACCTAGGTTCTTATCAAACCACCCAACCCTTTTGACCTCAGGCATGAATGCTCAATTGAGTAAATGGTTAAATTACTTAAACAATTGACATTAAAATGAATAAGGTAGCAAAATTTAGGGAAAATAAACTATTAAATAACCTGATGTAGGCTAATATTAGTTACTCATTGTTTCTCTTTTAAACCTTACTTACGAAATAATAAAGCGAAATAAAAAGCCACCTTCAAAAGCATGGGTTCTGTTGACGAATCTTATTCAGAGCAACGCTAATTGTTAGAAAAGCCTTACTTATATAGACGTAACGCACGTAACTGAGTACGTTCGTAATTTCGTACACTCGCTGTAAAACAGTAGTTAATACTTCTTTCTAATTCATTCGATACATAACATATCATATACCAAAATATTCGTTATAAAATTGTCTACATTGTGATTTTAATTTGAGTTCATGTAGAATAATATGTAGCCGTAGAATTGGAGACAATTCCCGACAGATATACAAAAATCCGTGTGCAATTTGTAACACAAAATATTGGTCGTCGGCATAAAATGACAGCCGTTTTATTCAAAATGTCATTAAATTGGTGGGATACTTCACTGAGTGACACCAGAAGTGACGTGTTTTAACCTACTATCGTGAAAAATCACGGGTGCAAAAAATAAAAAAGTTAAATAATAAACTGGTAGCACGAAAAAAGTGCAAATTTGCAAAAAAAATGCTGAAAATTTTCCGAAGACGCATGCTTAGTACGCAATTAATTTTTCATTTTTATAAATAAAATAATTATGATTTCGTTTTTAAAATATTATTTTTGTTTTATGATAAATAATAAAATCCCAATGCATTCTAGCCAATACTTATCGAGATTATTAGAATGGAATATGTGGAGGAAAATTGTCCTACTCGCGCGTTTTAGCGATACGTTGTGGCACAGACCATTTTCGAAACTGAATAATTTTATTATAAGTCATAGAACGTACAATTAAAATAAAATTTGAAATATTATCAGAGTGAAATTTTTACTTTTAAAAATTCTTCACAATTGCTCTTAAAATAAGTCCGACACACTTGATTCAATGTGTGGAGGAAGATTGTCCTACGGCGCAATTTTGCGACGTTTTGGACGTTTTATGCAACGCAAGTTTTTATAGTGGACGAACTACATTACCAAATAATTATATTGAGCGATATTATGCTCAGGCATGCAATGCATTTTGTACACGTATATTCTAGAACAATGTGGTGTTTTGTTTTTCATAAAACAGTACATAGATAAGTGTGTTAGGGGCTGAATACGTGAGTGAGTAAGACACTTGTCAGATAGACATCGGGTGATACGAGTGAATAAGCGTTAACTTGAACAAGCGGGAGGAATTGCTACCGAAAGACACCCAATATTCTTTAATTAAAAATGATGTTATTGACAGATAAATGAACTGTAGTTTTCGACATTGTAAACATTTGCAAAGTTAAACATCAATGTTTAGAGCATAAGACAAGTATTACGCAAAGTTAGTTAATAATATGCTGACGTAACACGACGTTACACAAACGTATTCAATACCGTGCGTTACGTCTAAGCTTTCTAGTTTATTTTATGTTTCCGATGACAGGTTGCTCCAGTGTCAGACTTATGTAATGCTGTATGATCATCTTATCGCAAATAACCTTATTAACGGTGCTTTATTTCGAAAACTCCCTTTCCGTTTGACATTTTTGATTATTTTCATACACTAGTATATTGCATTATATTAAAAGCATCTGGCATTTAGCCCTATTTACATAAAGTGGTTTATTGCGTTAATGCATTTGACATTTCCATTCTGTTCTGAGAAGGGAAATAGACGTATTTACTTTCCCAAAACTTCTCGCTAACAGAACAATTTCTCTGTATTTTTATTCACAACATGAAATAATTCAGAGTTATCTGGAAGTGTTTCCAAAATTTATTAATTACAATACTTGTTGCTTCAAGTACTCTAGCCAATTAATGAAGCAATATCAGAGGACCATACCCAGATGTAAATAAATTCCATCCATAAAATCGCAATTTCCGTTAACAAGTTCACCGCCCTGAAATTTTACACTATAATTGAATGATGACATCTGTCGGTCATGACATCAATGCAGCTTTTATCGCAGTTTTCACGTGACTTTAACACAGTTTGTTGGCACGAGACATGCCACATGCTACATGTGATAACATATGGTTCACAATTTATTAGTTTCAAATAAAAAATTTTGCTTTTTCACCTTCAACACTATGCTTGTCAAACACAGAATAAAGAAACTATGTTCCTGACAAAACTATGTATCATCTAATTTGTCTTTGTTGGTTGTTAGAAACGCTATTCATAAAGCTATCTTATCTATTGTATGTAAGATTTTCCGATGACAGTTTGCTCCAGTGTCAGGCTTATTGCGAACGGATAATCTCCATATCGCGGAACAACTGTTGATGGGACCCTAATCTACGAAATCGTATCATTTAAGAAAAGGATAGAATAGACCAGCTTTTAACTCATAACTTATTATTCATTGAGTCTAAGGACGTGGCTTAATACTTTAAATTAACATTGCTATAATTTCGTATATAAATGATAATTATATTAATTGAAAATAGCGTCTAATAGCTGTAAATGGCATCGTGATATTATAAAATAAGTCGTAATGGTAGCCTTTTCCACTATTTATATCAATCATTTGAAAGTTATGACAATACGGTCGAATGTATTATATTCCGATAATGCTATAAAACGCCATTATAAAAAGTATATATACTTTTAGTTTCATGTACCGGTATCATATTTTGTATCTCTCGAGTAAAGCATCCAATGTAAAATTAGGGTATATACATATCGGGATAATCTTGTCTTGATTTCATTCACTGTTAGTTTTATCAAGATATAGCATATTTCCTTTGTTCTGAAATGTAATGCTATAATTGAATTGAATCAATCTTACAAGTATGAATAATAAATACAATTACTTATGCACTCAACCGAGTATAAAATGTTCCCTTCTGGAAAGTTCTATCATGTTTTATATGTGGTCTGATACAACTAATGTACCAGAAGAGTCACTGAGGGGTGTGTTACGTGTTGTTATACTTAAAACAGATTGTTACCTAATTGTAGGTCCTCTCAAGAATCTTTTAATATGCAAACTTTTTTTAACCAACACTTTATTTTTTCTTCATATTTAGATTTCCCTACATTGTATTTTCTGGCGTATCTTGAACACGAATGTGTTTTACCCAATTTTTACCAATTCAAATGAATGTAGTATTACTATTTCTCCCCAAACCTTTTCCAATTCAGCTATGTACGTGTTAAACTGCTTGGTCATATTGTTGAAACATATGTATACATTATATATATAGTGTTAGGCAATGGGATTTATCACAGATTGGTTTTCCGATGAACCTAACTGTTTAATGAACTACTGTCCACTTTAATTATTAGATACTTGTATTGTATTTATTTACAGATATGTCTATAATTGGACAATATTCCTCACTTTATTAAAACAAAAGGCAATATAGAACTGTCTGCAGTGAATAGAATAAGTATAATAATAAGTGGTCCTTAGCTACTAGGAAATTAACTTTACTCAGCAGTACTAGTAATACGTAGCTTTAATAATTGTGGTCAAGTGTTGTATGTGGCTGTGCGTGTTGTTGATAAAATCAACGATTCTGCGCAGCTGACGATATTGGTCAATCTAATACTTAAATTATTGACATGGCTACCAAAGAAAGGAATGTTATTCTAATTAAAATCAGTAGTAAAGCTGTGATTAAAGACGAGGCGTTGGTGTTTCTGTTAAGCAAATAACATCTCTGTTTCTGTTGTAACATGTGTGGTGACCCAATTACGACAGCTTTTATTCTGCTTTAACACTGTCAGTTAGATAATTATATAATTTTTCTATAACTTAATATTTTGGAATAACGTCAACACGTAGAAAAGTCCACATAAAAATGATGTCATAAAATAAATTCCTATACACATGTATATCAATAAAATGTGAAATTAACACGTCTTGGCACAACGTGATATACGTTATTGCCAGGAAGCCGAACAAAATGTGCCCATAAAATATATCTTACTTTACCAGACAGGAGAAGGATTTATTACGGAACAGCAAAGGCTTCAGAGTAAAATAAATGTTTGTGCCATTGGTGACATTGATACTTGTAGTTTCACTTGGTTTACATTTGCTTGCTAAGTTTTCTTCCAAGTTTGAATTTTTATTGACATGTTATGGGGTGGTAGATAATTAAACTTGGTAATCCACTTCTATGGATATCGCAATATTTCTGTTTAATACCTTGTCTCATATAAGTAAGATTTTGCCATACATTACCATTAAAACAGGTTATTTTATTTTCGTCTAGAAACTGTTGGCTTGTTTAAATGCATGGAGATCTTACGTGCGTTAACTTTCTAGTTTGTATATTATTATGCTCTGGTATTTGAACAATAAATGGTTTTCTTACTGACTCTTTGGTCATCGAGACCTGGATTGGCGTACAGTACATGTAGCTACATCCTCATTAATTTTATATATCATTTCAATGATTTTACTAAAAATTGATAACATTATAGACAAAATAGTGGTAAAAATAGGACAGTTTGGAAAAAAGTGGATGTGAATACAGATAGAAGTGGCTGTTTTATTAGAATAATCCTGGCCCTGTGATTATAAAAACTCGAGCATGGAACTTGATAAGCTCATTGACATAATAAAATTGGCATATGTTGAAACTTATAGTGAATAAAAAGCCTACTTTTTATTCTTATATTTTAACTGGTTTGGGTTCAGCAGTAGGTATATATTAAATCTTAACCGTGCTATTGGATTTGTATAACACTGGATTAATTAATCTGTTTAGTAAAGGACATATTGGTTTTGTTCTAAATTTGTACCACCCTTTGGTATTTCCACGACGTTTTAGTTACTTCTTTAGCGTTATTTAGCTCTCAGACAATTATATTGCAATTGTCTAAAACACCAAGTTGTGAATCAATATCAAACTGCACTTGCATGTTGCATAGATCTCGATTTTGCCTTTGTAAAGTACAATTTGATTAATATTTTTACACATATTTTAGCACATCTCTTATTTCACGTTGAATTGACTTGTTTTGGATTCTGGATTTGTCTTGACAATTAAATGTTGCACTTGGAATTCAACTTGTCTTGAAGTAAACTTTCCACTTTGTGACTAATGGAATTTATTGCTGTTGTGGTCTGTGGAAGCCCTAACGTCATTATTATATTACCATTTAAAGTTTGTGTTAAGCTCTATAAGTATCCCTCAATGGTTTTCTAAATATGTACATTTTTAGAGCACTTACTTTATAAGAAGGACTATTAAAACTGTTGCGAAATCTATTTGTGCGACACTTGTTTGTACAGTCTTGTTTTCGAGAAAAAAGCATGTGACTGTCGATGCCTTGTGTGTATGCAATTGTGGTTTCGTCAGGAAAAAAGAAGTACACTTCATAATTAAATCAGCAAAACGCAATACTACTGTATTTGTTCTAGACGTGCTAATAAGCATGTAGGACAAATTACACAGTAACAAAACAATCGCATACTTCTACAAATGTACTGTTCACGTACTGATAATGGAATTCAATCTTTATTTCATGATCCTGAACACACTTGAGACGAGAAAACGGCTTATCAACGAAACACCTAATATTCCATTAGGACAACACTACAACATGTTTTATTAAATCAAGTGGTCTGCAAATTATTCTTTACGTCCTATGTAATCGCACATGTTGCTTTATGCTAACACATTGCGATGTTCAAACAACTGATCTTAAGTAACAAACTATATGTTGTGAATAGAGTATTTCTGTCGTTACGTCCGATGGACAGGACTGTCGGTCGTGGAGAAGCAAAGCATATTTGATAGGACAATTAACAATCAACATAAACATCAGATTACGAAGTATACGAAAATAACAAAAGGAAAGAATGTCTTTAATAGCAAGTAATACACTACATGCCACAAGGGCAATCATCGTACTTCGTCCACAATTACTAGTGTAGATATTTTGGCTTAATGTTTGATAAGAAAGATAGTCATAATAATTAGCACTCAGCATCCAGGCAAAGTTCGGTATGTGGTCATATGCGGGGTTTGACCGTACCGGTAGAAAGATATTGGTTTAAAAAGGTCACTGTGTGAAATAAGACAGACCATTGGGACCTGCACTGTTTAAAGTCCGTGACAAATCTTCCACAATGTAATCAATAACATGATTATTTCTCAAGAGACCACCCTTTTCACGTGTTTAATTTTGTTTCTGATGTTTTCAGATTAAATCTTTGACAAAAACTAGGACCTCTTTCTGATGAACAACGCCAGCAAAATGATCTCACAGGATATGTGAATGCTCTGATTGTATTTGTTTTGCTGCTGATTGGCATGTGAACAGTTTTGTTCAGACACGTCGAATCATTAGCATTAAACTGTCAAAATTTAAATTATTTATTTAATTCTCTATGTTAAACGTGATTGACACACATTGGTTATTATTCCAAAAAGTAGGTTCAAAACATTTGTTGAAAATAGTTATGCCAGACTATAACAGTAGCTAGAATTCAGTTGAAGTCTACGTTTATTTTATAAATACATGTAGATTCATATTAAGACACAATCGATATGCTACAAACAGGAAAGCAGAAAGATCAAATATTTTTGTAAGCATTGAATTTGTCCGGATTTACACCCGACGTCACATCGTAAATAATTATGCTGGCAAAGCATATCAAAAACACCCCCCAACACAATATTCCCATAAAACCGTCAATCTAGAGGTACACGATTCAATTATTGACGAACCACTCCAAAAAGACACAATTTGGTATCGAAATAATTGCACTTCAACAAGTGCTTCAAAACACTGCAGCTCTATAACTGTAATCAGACTTTAATAAGACACCTATTGATTTTAGTATCCCTAAGCTCACTTGAAAGTTGTTTACAACTATGGGAGGAAATCTGCAAAATGCCATAAAGTAATTGTTTTATAAAGGCATGTCGTATACTCATGAAACGTACCTCGTCTCAATTACAATTGACCTCCAAATAGAACAGAACTTAAAGTTTTATGCTCTTGAGAATAAAAGTTATGCTGAAGATCTGTGTCAGAAATATAATTGCATAATTACACATACACTAGTTCAGTGTTTTAAACTATCGAATTGCTCGAGGAGTAATTTTCTTTCTAAAGAAATATTACACTATTGCCTCCGTAGTGACACAAGTACGTTTTTAGAATTAAATTACGGTCTAGAGTTACAAGAGGCGCGTTTCGGGATGGAACGATTTCTTTATAACATCATTCTTTATCAACTGAATATACTCATTCTCTAGAATGATAAATATTATATAATTTCCACAATACCCATGAGACGCCATTAAGCCCCACATCATTATTTTTCGAGTGCAAAATTTGACAGACAATTGCTCTTTGTTAGCCTTATCTTGACACTGATTTTCGGTAAGACATTTAGAACTTCAGACATATAGCATATTACCGACATCAGAACGTCGCCTATGCCCTGTTACTTAACAAAGTAAAATGACAAATTATAACGGGAAAGTAACTCCATCATATTAAACCGATACTCGTGAACATTTTGTACACTATCCAATACTATACAATTTAACCTTATATTTTAGAACTGCATGTAGCTAGAAATATGTAATGTTATTCCATCCGTTCTCTTCCACTCAGTTTGCTGTGGAGAAGCTATCAAAGTTAGGTCATTGTGCATTGTGTTTGTAAACTAGGCCTAGTCGTGGTTATACCTCGTTTGGTCACATGGATCGCCGTTTTAACAAATATACATTTGTGAAATTAGGTCGTCCTGCAGAAGGGGCTTGCGTGTTTGGTTGGGTCATGGTTGCGTTTCGTTCTATTTTGTATGAGGTTACTGTTTCCTGTGCTCGGCTGGTTAAGTTGTGTGCTGCCTTCCCTGTCCGTTTTCCTCATAGCGTTAATAAAATAACATTGACGTATCAATACACCAGAACGTGGCCAATGCTCGGTCATAAGGCAATTTTTAAAGAGGTTGAAACGTTTACGACTACACGCATACTTCCTTAGGGAGATCAATTCACTCAGATTGCTGAAAATGTGTGAGAACTAATTCGAAAGCCAATTATTTTTGTAATATGTACCAATTCTTTCCTAAAATTAATCAAAGTTTGTCCAGAACGCTTGGACATACGATATTGAATTGACTTTATATGTTTACTGGCACGTTCGGCTAAAGTAAATATTATCCATCTAGGCAACATTGACATATTGCCAGCCAGTAATGAAAGACGCAGTGACAACTTGCTAAATCGAACAGATGTGTGGCTGCGTCATATATTCGATACAGTTCAGTACTGTTCCATTTGCCCTTTCATAATGTTAGAATAACTGTTAAAATGTACAATAATTCGTTGTTTTACCGTTCCACTGAA
The DNA here is from genome assembly GCA_963678985.1 of Spisula subtruncata. Lineage (NCBI taxonomy): Eukaryota > Metazoa > Mollusca > Bivalvia > Venerida > Mactridae > Spisula > Spisula subtruncata. Next base: position 41,281,751 of record OY787664.1, on the reverse strand, counting down.
GTGGCGTCTGTGAATTGGAGCCAGTGCTTTGTGCAAATTTGATTTAGGTATATCATTTTTGGAAAAGCTTCTGTTGCTGTTTGGAGTGATAGGATAACAGTCCATATAATATAGCAGACAATAACAAATAATAGGTTTGCAAATGCGTATAATGTCTAATACGATATTGATAAATCGGTTTATAATAATGTTACAGTAATAATTTCACATCCCTTGTTAATTTAGACAAAGGTTTCAATCACATTGTTTTCAAGCATTCGGTCAACAGCACCACCGCTACAGTAGTAACGAAACATCCATCATGCTTAGAAAATGTAATTACAGAGACGTGGCGTAATGTATTGTGAATTGTTTCTTCAGGGCTATTACACGTGTCTGCTTGTAAATGCTATTTCAATTGAATCCACTCTGTAATACGACATATCACTTTGCTAAACGTTACGTATGTGTGTGTGTCACGTAATACCTAATTAAATGTCGACGTATTAATTGGTTATGTAATGTATAGTTTGATAGAAGAGGATGACTTGTTAGATTAGCGTAATAAAATTACAATCTCTCCATAAACACTGGTTGTATCGACAGGGCAGCTTTTGACTGCAAATTTTTGCTACTCATCATAACCTTAGAGGGAAAAATCAAAGGTGAATCAATAGCGGAACTGTTGTCGGTCCCAGTTAATGATTCGCCAAAAAAATATGCACCATCTGCACCAACTCAATATTGCGTTAATTGCCCATTACATTAAATCACCAATTGTGTGTGTGTGTGGGGGGGAGGGGTGGGGCTACGGGGGAATGGATTATGTTTAATGAGCTATAAAACTCCAAACACACACATACATTTTTTTTGTCTTTGTTTTTGAAAACTTTATCACGGCTTAAGCACATAGAATGGTGTACGAATAAGGTAATAACATTTCGGACAGGTAAAGTTCCACTGTTTTGTTTACTATCACAACTCGCATACGAGTCAAACAGTTTTACGCAAGAACAGGACACCGCCTATAAAATATTAAGTATTTAGCATAGCAATTTTCACTAATGAATATTGCCCTATGTCAAACAATTTTCTTTCGAATCATTAACCAAACTTGCTCATAATTGCATCAAAACTGTTTTTGTTAAGCATTGATTTTGATCATATTTCGCTGATATGAAATAAAAAAACTATATTTCAACTTGAAACATGAGTTTTAGTGTCATTACACGAGTTTTCGTATAATATAGCATTTTGCCTTGCACTTGGTTTGACGGTTTATATTCAAATGCTAGTGCTTTCCGTATAATATCGTTATTAATCAGCTGAACATATCCTGTTTGTAGAATTGTGTTTCATTATATCACTGTTTTCACAACGCCAGTGAGACGCCAATAGACCCTAACTCATCAATGTACAGACATATAAGCATTTTTTATGACAAAAATTGACTCCAGATTGCAATTTGATTGTTTTATACCGACGCTTATTTGTGGTCAAATATTGAAAAATTCAAATGTGTAGCATATTACCGACAATATAATGTAATAGATGCTCGGCAGTTTGACATATCACAATGAAAATATAATTTAAGGATATATGATAACGTGACCTACGTATGCAGTGTTCAGAAACGACCGATACTGTAGTTGACTAACACGGAATCCAGTCTGCGAATAAAATCCATTTTTATTCTTATGGAAGAGATACAATGTAAAAATTAGGCAGACGAATGACTAACATCGGATATCCGACTGTCCAACATCGAACAATGTGGGCCAATTGGAGCTAAATATACGCAATAATTAATTATCGATTGAACCTCGCACGAAATAAATCATTTCAATCGTGACAGCCAACTGCTAAACATACGATCATATGAACCAGAGAGTAAGATTAAAATCAGAGCACATGGCTTTCCATGGTGACAATCATGAAATTAGTTCAATTTTCTTTTCTTGGAATGCTTTTGGCCTTTTGGTCGTGTTTCCGTCTTAAAGGGACCCCCACACAGATAAAGCGAAACATTGTCGAGGGTATACTTTTCTTACCAATATCAAGTATTTATATAACTGAAAGTCGCTGAGTGTTGCTTTTACAAATGTTGAACATTATATTGCTACACTTCGATTTAAACCACTCTCAGTATCGCGCACTTGGTTTGTTTTTCCTTTTACAAAACAGTGCAGATTTTCCTTTCAGCATGAAAACCCTATTCGTTTTCGTTACATGTAAATAAACTAAGAAGTGATAGTAAAATGATAACAGTTTAAATTCTATACCGTAATAATTGGATGACATTATACTAAATACATATTACAAAATCCTGATGTTTGACAAGTTATATTTCATATAAGTGTGTTTGTTTGTAGGATATACAGGCTTCTATAACAAAGTTGAGTGGATATGTGACACTTTTATTTTATTTTTGAAATACGACTAAACGCGAGGCAGTCCCTTTAACGGAAACACTGAGTATTTGTCCAATATTTCCTTTTGAAAATTCAAAGACAAAAATAAACTCATTAAAATGTCAAAAGATATCATACTTGATTACTTTTAAAAAGACTTGGCATGTATATGATACACGTACATAGCTGCTTAAATATTATTGTAGTAGCCTTTTGAATACCGATGCCGAGGACACTCAGAGTGTTACGGATAAGTCGGCTGACATAAGTTAAATAGAAACACTATTGCATTGAGGGACGTCGTACGCACTCAAAAATGGCTAGTTGGTTTTCGGCTGTAGCATGTTGTAATTTCAACGTCTTAAAATCACGAATGATGTTCATTAAATTGCAAAGCTACGGCTTATTTAAAATGAACGCATGTCAATATCCTGAGAGGATAATAAATTCAGTTTGTCTGCATGAAAGAAAGAATTATCATTACATGTACAAGGCCGTGCAAAATAAAACATTCCTGCATTAAATCTTAAAATACGCATCATTTGTGCATTCCGAACGTGAACTACAGACCGGGTTGTATAAGAAACACATTCATCTGCGCGTGTGTGTTTAGTCAACACATGCTTTTCTCACATTTGAAGACGTGTCGCATTTTGTTAAACCGGGTATATGTAGAAAAGCATATTTTCGAATATAATATGGTCAATGCCATTCGCCCATTTATACGTTGTTAGCGGTGAGGATTTAGTGATGTCTTTACAAACGTATTTTGCTCTCTTTTATACCGACTCAATTGTATATCAAACGTGATTTTGCTGTTTTCCTTATTGTTACCACACGACGTCACAAAAACGACGTAGCATCACGTCCATCATAAATCGGCTGATATACAGCTGTTTGGTTTATTATTTGCCTGTATAGGCAAAATCGCTGGTAATGTTAGAATACATGTTATAGTTTAGTCGACCTGTTAACATCATATTGAGCTGTCGTCGAGACACAACACGCATGAGACCAAATGGTTCTAGGGTTAATACAGGCTGATGTATAATAATAGAAGTCTCACAGTGCCATAAAATAACCCTTCCGTTGACATGTTTAGCAATATGCAGACAAAAAACATTACCAGAGCATTTGGTTAAATGACACAAGGCAATTTTGCTATAAGCGTGTTCTAGTAAAGTAGAACACTTGATGAAACGACTCTTTTAATGCTGTAATGTTGTTCTAGTGAAGTAGAGCACTTGATTAAATGAGACGTTGATGTTTTAATATTGTTCCAGAGTTGAGCAGCATGTTTTCGTGGACAAGTCATCCTCTTGTCTCAAGTGAAATGTGTTCGGGTAAAATGAAATACATGTATTAATTGCATTATCATCATAATTATGAACTTTTACAAGTAGCTGTTGATTAAATTAGGAAACGAGGCCAATTGTTCAGTTTGACCTAAATATTACGAGCGTTTCTTATTTTCTATTTGCAATGTATGGGTCTTTGTCATACGGAAACAACCATAAAACAAACCTATTCTGACGTTGTCTGGTTATGATAAAAATCCCGAGAGGACCTGCTCTGTGACGTCAGCATAATACAAATGTACAATAAAGTGTTACAGAAAAAATGGTTTATGAATAGTTTGTTCTCTCGGGATATTTATCATCATGAGACGATGTTGTTTGGTTTCGTGAGCTTTGAATAGGTGTGTTTTCTGGTTGTTTCCTCCTGACAATGACCTATACATTGCAGATATAAGACACTTTCGTAGTATTAAGGTTAAAGGAAACATAGGTGCACGTTTCCTAATTTAATTAACAACTTCTTGTAAAAGCTCATAGTATCTTGATAATGCGATTAATATTTCATTTATAACATGTACATCAAAACGTTGCCTATGTCTGTTTTTTTAAAAAATTATTCAGAAGGGTTGCGAAATTCAACACAAAACGTTAACGACTACACACATACAACTTTAGAGAGATCTGTTCACTGGGATTCATGAATATATCCGAGAACTAATTCGAAATCCAATTGTATTTGTAATACGTACCAATTCTTTCCGAGTGTTGATCAAAGTTTGACATGAACGTATGGACATTTGATATTTGAGTGACTATAAATATTGGCACGTTCGGCTTATGAAAATAGTGTCCATCATGGAGACATTGGCATATTGACAGTCAGTAATGAAATGCGCCTTGGTAACTTGCTTAATCGAGAATATGTGGATAAGAGATATGTCTGCATATAGTATAATAGTAAATAAGTTCTGCTTGCCCCTTCATAATATTAGAATAGCAGTTTAGATATATAAATATGTTCTTCTAAAACATTCGTTGTTTTACCGTACTGTGTTAACGTTAAATTGGAACCAGTGCGTTGTGCAAATTTGATTTATGTACATCGTACTTGGAATATCTACTATCGCAGTTCAAAGGGATAGATTACTACATTGTAGTGCATATAAATCTAATGGTAAAATAGATACTCTTAATGTACGTGCAAATTCATTTACTACACTTAGTTATATCAACTGTCTGAAAGCATATTGATAATGCGATCTCCGGTATATAATTAAATAGTTATGGTTTCACATCCCTTGTAAATTCACCAATTTATAATGAATCAGACAACGGCTTCAGTCACATTGTGTTCAAGCATTCGATCAACTTCACCATCGCTATACTCGTTACGAAACATTCATCATGTTTAGAAAATGTAATCACAGAGATGTGGCGTAATGTATTGTGAATTGTTCTCCGGTGATAATCGATTATGTAAATACTATATCAATTAAATTCACACTCTAATACGATATATCAATTTACGTAATGTTTCATCTGTGTGTTTCACGTACTAATTAATTGAATGACGACGTATAATTGTTTATGTTATGTGTAGTCACGTATTATATGCCTCTGTCATGGTACCGTAGCAATGCTCCTGTTTTGTAATTTATCAATTCCTATGGTGGGTAACAGCAATTTGTCCAGCTTTTCATATTATCAGGAAAGGAAATGAATATAATAGTACTATTGCTTAAACAAATTTTTAACCAACGAATTCGTCATTATGCCAATGCATTATATCAACAAATCTAGCCTGTCAATATTCACATCACGAAACATTAGCGATGTTTAGAGATTGTAATTACTATGATAATTCTATGTTGGTTCAATGTTCAGTAATTTATTACTATCAATTATTTTGCATTCCATCATTTCACGTGCATGTAACATTAATAGAACAACCTTATTAATAACAAGTTATTAATATTTACATTGCACTATGTACTTCCACGCAACAAATAATTGAATAATGGCAATTTGATATTACTGAAAATAATTCTAATGATACGATAGAAAGTGCAAATATTAATATTTTTAACTACAGTAAATCATCTGCTATTAGTCGAACGAAAATAGGTAATTGATCTACTAGAATTTGGTAAGCAGTAAAAGCAGTAACAAAGATAACACCGAAACAGTAGATATATCTTCTAGTCCGATTTAATGATTTATACATGCATTTGGCTGTGCATGTGTGCGTGTGAGTGTGGGTGTAATAACATAAAATAAGTCATAACACTCCCAAGTTCCCAACACACACAAACTGCCTTCTACGGAAGTAACCGCAACATTTCGAATTTATGTTATTCCTACTCAATAATATGTGTAAGTGTTGTATAATATATTCAAGCCATGAACATGTAGTCTAATAAATATTTATCAATACTGTTACGATACAAACATACATGTACAAATGCCAAACTTGACGATATTGGTTTCTTGGTGAATCATTTTAGTAATTCCCTTTAAAGGTCAAATACGAAATAATTTCTTAATTTAACTATAGTAACACATTTACATAGATATATATCATATAAAAGGCATGGCGTACTTGTAATCCACATAATTGCAATATTTAAGATGATTTATAACCATAAAGTTAACGATAACAAAATTACAACGTAAATCCAACCTGGTTGTCTCCCTTGATTTTTAGACCGTGTGACGTCATTTTGGACATAAGTGGAACTGTTCCTCTACAGTTTAACTTAATTTGAATGGGTCCTGTCGAGTTTTTATCGGATTAAATTCATGATCAGTGACGGAAATTACTATACTGTGGTATGTTCTTAGCATTGTATGTGTTGTCATTGCTATCACGTTTTAATTCCTTTCAATATTTAAGAAACAAAAAAACGACCACATACCGATGTGGACATTACTGACTTCAACTGCTGGGCGTGTTATACATTACAAACGCAGCAGTGCAAACTGCGCGCTACAGGGGGTATAAATATCACGCTGTTTATACACTTGACACGTGTGTGTATACATCGGTGATTGATTTTGAATATATATATATTCAAGTATGTATATTTCAGGCATAAATATTTTATTTTATAGCTGTCACTATTTTGTATATTTATGTGTTAGGTTTTGTAACAGATCATCAGTAAAGCATTCCGTATGAGGAAAAAATTATGTTCGCAAGAAATATGGCTTTAGCTGCGTATTTGTACACGCATGTATATTAGACATACAGATACATGATTTGTAGTACAAACGAAATGACGCGTAGTTGGCAGTTTCTGTCGTTAATTGTAAAGAATTTATAAATAAACCATAATTGAGTCACTGAATTCCTAAATTGAGAAATGAACATTATAATTCTAGACAGGAAATTATTGACGAAAAATTGTAAAAGGAAAATTTGAAAAAAAGTCTGTAGATAACCGGTAAAGTTAGAGACATTGTCCATAGTTCTTGGATGCCGAGTTAATCCCATTTTATCATTTACAATTATGGATACAAATTCAAATGAGAGTTAGCATTAACTAAATCGATTGGTACTTTTTTCAACATTACATACTGCACCAGTCAGTTCCATCATCGCCCAAACCCTCGGGGATGGACGGTCGTGTGAAATGTTGGGATTTTTTTTCAGCGAACCAATACCCTAGTGACACTATTTAGTTGTCAGGGACCGGGGAAATACCGGAGATTGTCCCATCAACTGTCACCCCATTAGCCCATCCCCAGGAGTGGGGTACCGTGGATGCTACTGACAGGTGCATAACAATTACACGTTAGAACAAGTGCGCTGAAAATTAAGTAATTTGGAAATGTAAACTCACGCATTTCCAACACAATAATTGGCGTAATGATCTTTTCAATATTGTTGGTATTGCAATGTACATGTAATAAAAAGCATGGTTTCTTTGAATGACACCTCATGGTAAAATTTATAACTATATCCAGTATCATTGAAAAGTGACAGTATTATAGTGCGATGCTTACACAGAAGTTTGAAAATATTTTTTTTTTACCTTTTTGAAGCTTTCCATTACACCAGAAAACATATTAGAGTTTACACGAAACATAAGCTTGTCATTTTCAAAAAGTTTCACATTCAATTAATTTGATAAACTAAAAATTGGTTTATTACGCACATTAATGGAAGATATTTTTTACGCGCTTGCTCACCTGACCATAATTAATACTTATATTTCAATTCATGGCGTTATTTTGATTGGCGAATACAAATTGGTTTGTAATAAATTCGCCACGCCCCCTTGCACCTGCATGACCTATGGCAGGCCAGGCAGGGCAAACGATCACCCCAAGAGCTGGATACCGTGTGATCTATATATATATATATAATAGACCGCCTGCTTTTGGCGGCCTATAGTGCAGTGTCATATATGTGTCGGCCTTTTACTGATGTTTAGTCTTTAATGTAAGCCGGTCTAAATTGTAGGATCAAAATGTCTGACCGTGCGTTGATATTCTGGAAAATTAGGCACGTGTTTGAACTCTCAGACAAGTATTAGTTTGTGATTTGTAACAAGAATTGAGTTATATTACTAAAGTAGATTACCAACAGTGGAGTTCGCTACATAAATGTATCTTGTTTGTATTTTGTTAAATCCATGATGCTCGTTCCACGTTTTGACATATTTAAAAAAAATATTTTAAACAATACTGTTCATGTATACGAGCCCATGCGTTGTTCCATACAGTATTCTACAATTGAAGTGGACAGAACTACACATACAAAGAATAAATCTTTAATATCGCTCTATTTTTTATATGATATATATCCAGCGTTCTATTTCGGATAGTCTGACAGTAGTTTTTAATAATTACCCATAAAGCAAAACGATACACGAATTTTTAAAATCTATATCATAGGCATATGCTTTCAACTGTGCGTCACTATTTTTTTCCGTTATGTACTTTCTTGTCGGGGGTACATACCGGGAGATGGATACGTGGATCTAGGTTCATGCTAGGAAGAATCATTAGTTTACACACTGTTGAATTCAAATGCCAATGATCGATCTATATCGTTTTAGAAAAATGCAATTTATCGTTCCATACTAAATCAATAAATTAATGAAACGTTTACCAGTTATAAACATTTTATATCTGGTATAATACACTGTTCTTTTTTGTATTTTGATTGACAAAAATATATTATTAATACTTTGCCCGTTACAACACACTTCCTATAATGTGCCTCCGTAGCTCAGTGGTTAGTGTGCTTGCCGTCTAATCTGGCGACCCGGGTTCAAATCCGGGTGGAGGTACATATATATGCCTGCCATGTTTCAGTAGAAATAAAGCAAATAAAGGCTATGCTCGGCACAATTCATTTATAACACCCGTAATGTACACGCGTCTCCAGTTGCATTGACCGTAAACTTATCTATGTACACATACCGATTTAGGAATTTTCTCACATTTGTATACTCAATAATACGTACATAAAAAATTAAATTAAACATCAAATCGGTCAGCAGCTGATTATAATCTCGTTTTTTGGCATGTTACCACCCCCGTGATGTGCATAATGTACCAAGATTAACTCGTTGATCGACGCTGTGTATATGTATGTATAACCCCCGTGGAGAATTCTTTTATGATTGTGCTTTATATTTGGCCCACTATTACATAATAGCACATGCATTTCATGTAACTTTAATGCATTTATACCGAACATATTCAATAGAGATCAAGATTTATGCGAATGTACACAAATAGTATACAGCCTCTGTGTTAATCAGATGTTCCAAAAACACGTCACAAGCTAAGGGAAGTAACTCGGGTTAGTTTATTTACAAAATAAGATAATCGAAATAAGAGATGACGTTTATTGTGTGTTATAATCATATCTGAAGTGTAGAGATTGATGTAATCATATATTTATACCATAAACTTATTAAAACAGCAAAAAAATAATATTGCGTATATGACCTTTAAGGACATTCCTTCCTTTTCAGTTGAGCGGAAGTTTCAAAATCGCAGTCCCTTAGGCGTATCTCAAGCATCTAACTACCATGATCAAAACGTATGCAAAAGTTTAAAATTGATGTGGTAGTACATTTCATGTCTTAAAATCGAGATAATTCTGAATATTTAATACTAATTTACATTATTGATCAAAAATATCGAAGAAACTATTGATGAGTCCTTACGAATGATTTATTCCAAATGGTTTTAAACACCGAATCTCACGAATTGGTTACAACGTTTGTAGAACGTAGTACTATGCACTCAATAATATCAAAACTAGTTAATATTTTTAACCGCATACCGAACTGCTTAGAAGAAGGTTATTTTGCGTTTATTACTTAAGGGTATTGACTAGCAAATGCCGGAGAAACAACCCTTAAACTGTTAATATCTTCGATTATAAACATTTATTAAACACGTATCATCGCGAAAACTACAGACAACGGATGCAAAACGTTGATTCGCTTTGTAACCTCCCCTGATTTTGTCATTTCTGAAATCACTATAAGTCTAATTTTAAAAATCTAACCGAGCAATCGTCATTAAATTTGCTATGAAACTTCTATAATTGTTACTTGACGTGTTGCACATACGAAAACCGCACGTTGTTCAATGATTTTTCACGTTAAACATATTTTTTTAAATACATATTTTAAAATATTATTTAAAAATACAAATTACTTGCAAAATACATAATAAACTTCACTGTATGATTCCTTGTATGCGTAATTTCATGTATGCCAAGTTTAATGCTTTTTGAACCAAAACTTTTTCGGTAAAATTCATTTTTCAGTTTTTAGGGGTTGTCCCCTAAATCTAAGAATATCTTAAAAACTAGCCGAGCAAAACTGTTGGGAATTTTCCAAATGATTGGCATTAATTTGATCTTCATAAAAATAACAGGTTTAATATACCTTGTACAGAACATTTCAAAAGGAACGAATCTTCTTTAATTCGCATTTCATCATACATCGGATTGAGTGTTCTGATTCAAGAAGTGTTCTGTTCCATATAATACATGTATTGTTATTGATCAATTGAGCAGAATGTTGTTTCATTATATTATCGTTTTGACAATACCAGTGTGACGCCAAATAAACCTAATAAATCAGACAATACACAGACATATAGTTATTTGTTTATGACATAGTTTGACATCCGACTGTTATGTGATTGTTTTATTCCGACGCTTAAAATGAGTTGTAGTGTTATTGCACGTGTACCGTATAATGAGCATTTTGTCTTGCACTTTGTTTGATGGTTTATTCAACTGCTTCTGTAATCCGTATAATATCGTTATTTATCAACTGAGCATATCCCATTCTCATTATGGTGTTTTATTTCATTATCTTGTTCATAATGCCAGTAAGACACCCGTGAAACCTAATTCATCCAATATACAGACATATAACCACTTGTCTATGGCCCGATTTAACACCCGACTGCTATGTGATTGTTTTATTCGGCACTGTCGCATAACCCTTTTCCATCTTCTAACCCAAGCTGAACATATCCCATTTTCATAATGGTGTTGTTTCATTCTATTACTAGTATCGTTTTTTCAATGCCAGTAAGACGCCAGTTAGCCCTAATTCATCCAATATACAGACATATAGCCATTTGTCTATGACACGATTTGACATCCGATTGTAATGTGATTGTTGTATTCCTATGTTATTATTTAGTAGACTTGATAACCTTTTTTTTTAACCATAGAGAACAATCTATTGAATTCCATTAGTAGTGATGTTAGGTAATCCACATCAACGTTTGGTACCCTATAGATATGGATAAAATGTAAACATGACATTGGTAAGTAGTTTGTCTCACATTTGCGCCCCGTGAAATATTATATAACCATTTCAACGTCCGTTTTGAATATTAGTCTGCAAACGTTCCTTCGGGTAAATTGTGTGGTTAGAGAAAAGATTATCTATACCTTCTTTAATAGTAATATGTCTTGTAATATGCTAAACTGCCGAACTTCTATAACGTAATGTTGTCGGTAAACGCTATATATTTGAAGTTTTAAACGTGTTTTCAGGAATAAACGTCGGAATAAAACAATCACATTGCAATCGGATGTCAATTTTTTTCATAAATAAATGATTATATGTCTGTATATTGAATTATTTGTAGTTTATTGGCGTCCCACTGGTATTGTGAAAACGTGTTAACTGATACACATCCAAAGATTAAAATCAACGCTCATGTTCTCCATGGTGATAATCATGAAATTACTTGGAATTCGACAGTAATTGGCCTTTTTATCGTGTCTTCGGATGAAAGGAAACGACAGGTGACTGTGTTTTTGTTCAAAATAATCATTGGGATATCCATAGACGAAAAAAAGCACCATATCATATCCTGAGATATCATACCTGATTACTTTTTAAATGTTTGGCATGGATTTAATACATACATGCGCTGCTCAAATATAGTTGTAGTAGCCTTTTGAATACTTATCCTCGTATATGAATACGCTGTTTTGTGCATTTCCCAAGAGTTTAATCATGCTGACATAACACATATGGAATAACTATTTCGTTTCAGTGACGTATTCTAAATGGACTCGATAGCTTTCTGTTATTGCAATGCTACAGCATGTTGTAAATTGAACAGTTGTTGATTAAATTGGAATGTTTCGGCTTAAAGAGCACATGCCAAGACCCAGAGAGAATATAAAATTCAGTTTGTCGGCATGAAAGAAGACATTTGCATCACAAAGTGGTATAAAATAAATACATTAGATATTATAATATGCATCAGTTGCGCATTCTGAACAAGAACTACAGACAGATAAGTATAAGAAGCAGATGTAGTCCGCGTATGATTTGTCAACACATGTTGTAGTTGTAGGTTTTACGACACGTCTCCATTCGTAAAATGTGTACACCTTCGAATACCATAGGGGTGCTAAATGTCGTGCATACGTTGTATTTTTGATTGGCAAGTCATCCTCTTGTAGTGAAGTTCGTTCTGGTAAATGAAATATTTATTGTATTTTCAACATATGTATCTTTAGAAGTAGTTGTTGTAGTTGTTGATTAAATTAGAAACGTGGCCTATGTTCCGTTGAACCTAAATACTACGAGAGTTTCTTATAATTATAATGTATAGGTCTTTGTCAGAAGGAAACAACCAAAAAGTAATTTCTAAGCTCTTGAAACCAACCAGCATCCCGAGAGGACGGACTAATCATAAAAAAATCTTTCTGTCACGCTTCATCATACATTTGTACTACATTGACGTCACAAAGCAGGCGAATATGACACACACAGACTGTCTCGGGAATAAAGTATTCACTACGTGTCCAACCACTGATACGCGTTCAGATTGTTAATGTTGGCAAATGTAATGAATAGTCAATAGGCTATCAGCTGAACAAGTGTGTGCAAAAGTATGAAATATTTTTATGTTTGAATCATCCTCTGACTGCAAAGTTTCACTTTTGAAAAATAACTTTTTCTAACCTATCCTAGGTATTTCCGCTTGTCGACATATAAAAATTGACTATCAGTGTTTATGTTTATTAGCTCTGTCTATACTAAGCAAAACAGCTAACCGAACGCTTATGTTTTTTATAAATATTTATATAACTATCCATAGGAATTTTCGGAAACTTGGACTGAAGTATAATCCATACATGCGAAGGCTGGTAATAAAAATTTCGTCAAAATATTTCATTTGCATCATCGTCAAAATATGCATTTAATGACATCACCCATCAAGATGAAATTCACAAAATGTACAATTAACATATTTTATAAATTTGCAGCGGTTTTTACCGGATAACTTTTTTATTTATTAATATTTTTGCACGAAATTTTGTGTACGTGTTATTTACGATCTTGGTGTGCGATTAAAGTAGTTTAATTTTCAAAAATGCGAAACGAAAGTTCATGGAACCATGAAATAACAGAACCAGACATATAAACTTGAAATTCATGAATACGGGTTAAATAATATAAGGTTTTAGGTTTATTCCATACACATTTTAAAAAGACTAATCGTCAAATCAATAAAACAAATAGTCAAACTCTATATAATGCGATTTGATCACAAAAACATGGATTTTTAAATTTTTCAAAATTATGATTTTAATTTTCAATGGTCAAGGGGAGGTAATTTGGTCGAATATCTTTTGTGTGGTTAAATGAGGGTCATTAATTACTTAATTTTGGTTTTATTGTCAGTATTTTAATATTCATTTTTGTTTCCGTTATCAGAATATACACTTAAAACAAACTTTATTACCAAAGCGGGCATACAGCTGCAATAACAATTTGTCTAACACCTGATGAACACACTTCAAAAGTGTCCTTTATGCTGAATGAAGTGAAAACACGTTTTTTCAAACACATATAAAAATCCCATAAGGACTAATATGTACAAATTTATAAAGTCAACGTGTTTCACTAATGCATGACATTACAATTTATGGGAAAATGTTGTGAATGAACTTAAAAAGAAGTAGCATAATGCAAGAGTTGTCTCACTTGAATTGACTATTTATCTTTGCTCCTGTGATTCCCAGTGTACTGTTTTAGGTATTTTTATGTACATTGGTATGTATACACACGTGGAAAAAAAGAAAATAATGTTTATGATAATTTAAATCTGCGTAAAACTGATCTGTCTGATTGATACCCTCCACCGAGCGTAATGGCCGCTCTTCCACAGCCTACCTATGACAATTGCGCCATGTTTTTGATAAAATATTTTGTTTTTCCGACTAACAAATACACATGCTACACAAAATGCACACGAAACTCGTGCAACTTCAGAGCAATCGATCACAATGTGTAAAAATGTGATTTGAAGCTTTTTCGTCATGGATGAGTGATTTTGGCATGTATTTTCATGGGGTGAAATGCATTAGGTGCACAATCGATATAGAAATAAATATGCAAAATTTTAGGTTTGTACACTTACAGGACACTAAAATATACAAATTTAAAAAGTGTTCGGTTAGCTGTTTTGCTCAGTATAGTTTGTTATGAATGGTGGCTTGTTTAGATAAACCATGTTTTTTTGAGCCGTTACTAAGTTATGCAGGTTGGTTGATTTGCCCTCAAAGGATAGATATACTCATACTAGGGTATGTATTAAGGCTTAAGCAATATATGTGGTCAATGACAGTAACCAATCCGTGGCCCAAAGAGATTTTAACCAGGTATATTCACATACCATGACTAAGAAGTGTGACCTTCCGTCACGGCTAAAAAACATGGTTTATCTATAGTTGTGGTTTGTATTGTGGTATGTTTGTTTTGCACTCGGCTGTTAATGATGAGTACTGATTCCCTTTCGATCTTTAATGGTATTTTGGTAAACAATTTAGCATAATAATTAAACTCATACAACATTGTCGTCTCGCCTTTAGTGAATAGTTAAAGCATTAAATAAATAAATATCATAAGGTGAGATACAATCATTCTAGCTAGACACGATTGACTATAATGCAATACAAAATGTATCAGATGGATCGAACATAGCTGGTATGTTGGTCAAAGCAATACATTTATCCCGTTTTTGTTGTTACATAATACAAAAGCATTATTCGAACTTAATGATCATAATTGCTTGTTTTATTCCCTGTCCATTTGTTGATTAAAATACCAACACCAGTACATAATGATAATACCCAATGGGGAGCAGTTTAATTAAGCAGTAAAACATCTGAAATCTAAACACAGTGTTGGTAAAGGTAATTCAGTGAACTATGCCGTATTTCAATCAAATAGAAATATTACTTTTATAAATATTTAAGGTTTATGGGGGTCCAGCTTAGTCGCTAAACACCTATAAACTCACATAGCATCTAAGTGAAAAAATCAATCTATAATTTGTTAAAATAAAGTTAAAAATAAGTGTTTCACATATTTCCTAAGCATAGTAGATTACTTTTAACTCATGACTGTTCAATTTATGCTTATTGTAGCGATTTACACAATCCTTTAAGAAATGTAAAATTGAATTATATTGAGTATCATGTTAAACTGAAACCCTTAAGAAAATTTCACGGTTTAAGGACCTCCTATTCTTTGTGACTACCAGCAGTGTCTTATCCAGATGATAAATAATGTTTTATTGCATTAAAACTGAACATGCGCCCAGGTCATTGTAAAGCAGTTCCTTGATATAAAATATCCTTAACTATAATTGACTCAGCCTTGAATTATTTTATGAGTGACGTTTTATGCCTATCGAGGAAATTGAATGTCAGTTTGCCAATAGAAAATATTTCAAGCTCCATCTTCGTTCACTCAACAGCATTTCCAATCATTCATCGCTATTGATATTACAAGTGGATATGTATTGAATGGCGAATTAGATTACCACAAAGCGATACGCATCTCTACACACACATATCAAGGTAACAGTCATACATTCTAACTTCACAAGTTTAACTCCGTTTACTGCTGCATGTCATTGTTTGAGAGAGGGGAAACAATTCACAGTTGCATAATTATTTGAAAACTTGAGAATGAACCTACATTAAAATATTACAATTTCCTACAAGATTCATTTTTTGCATTCGTTAAATGTGTTTTGTTACAATACGTACGAGTGGTGTTCAACTTGAAAATGAACATCGATATTTTGTTACTCTAACAATGCAATTGAATAAAAACTTATATAGCGTGTAAAGTCGTTTATCAAGAAGTATATATAATAATTGTTAATTGACAATACGTTACGGTTAAATCATAATCAGCATTAGGGTAGAGGGTGTTTTTTGTTTTGGTTTTGAAGGTCCAAAACTCGTAATAATTACGTTTACATTTTCCTTCTTTAATCGTTGATTTAGTATCAACCAGATAGAAAATTATATTGTTAAAGCATGAGAAGACTTCGACATCCACTGTTTGATTATAATATATATCAAAGTTATATTCTTAAGTTTTTTATTTGGCGTTGTATATGGTGACTTGAAGCTGGATCTGGATTAACACTATGTTTTTGGAACAGTCACAAGGAACGATACGTAACATTTTTTTTGTTGAAAACCTGATTTGAACGGTTTGTACATAGACCACAGCATTCAATTTTGATGTGCGTATTTCCATAATAACAAACCCAATGCATTTCCATGAAAACGGCCGCGAACACACAAAGCTGGACAAAGATGAGGTTCTCCCTATTCTTATGACCTTTCCTAAAACAGCATACCATTATCTGTCATACCATTCGTTAAGATTCCGCTTTGCTTCGCCATAATGAAACAAATTTTTCACATAATGTTTTTTATTTCGCAATTCTAGATTCCAAGACTTTTGGCTGCGAGGCATGTTTTTCTTGATTTTGAGCGTATGAACTTCGCATTTCCCCAGAACTATGCATTCAACAGTTTCGAAATTATTTCACTGATAGTTTCTATAGACACTCCTATCTGTGGTACTATTCCACGTTTTGCTAATGGATTCATCATAGATATCACAAAACCAATTTAACTTTATAATGTAGGTGTTTGCAATGTTGGGCAATTTTCAATTTTTGGTGCCATTTCACAATTACTGGAAACAGAACTTTAATAACACTTCTTACGACAAATATTACCGATGCTCTCAAAACAACATCATCTACTAAATTGTTACTTTAAGCTTTAACCAAATGAAATATACAATGTATGATGATCATATGTCCAACTTAAAACATTTTCTCACATGGTTCAAAAAGATATTTCAATTGTTGTTATTGAATATTGCAAAATCGGTGTTCATGTTTTGTTCATAAATAAGTTGAACACCTCTCGTATTTATAAGTAAACTTGGGTCAATCATCTATGCGTGGGCATTTTTAACTTAAGACAAAATATCAAGATGCTTTGTGACTACAAGCTTTGTTGGATCAAGATGATGAATTATTTATTTAAATTTAACTTGTTTCCAACTAGAAGGACTGAATCTCACCTGAGTATATACCATTGCTTTAACAACCCATTCATGGCGAAAACGAAAATGTTATAAGATCGAAATGGAAGTCAGTACACTTCCTAACCAACCGAGTACATTTCAAACATACACATAACAAAAAACACTAATAAACGCCACAATTCCCAACACACACATAAGCAAGAAAATAATCCAACCCAAAATAGAAGTCAACGTTTCAGCTGACGCACCCTTGTGTGAGTTACACTGTACAATCGATGGATGATTCAAGCATAAACACTGTATGATTTCCAAGCATATTATTCAGTGTTACCATACTGGTAATTCATCGTTGTCAATGGTCATAACTCAACCGAACTGAATGCGTGTAGTGGGTTGACAATCTGTGAATCCCGAGATAGTCTGTTTGTCATATCCGCCTACTCTATGACGTCAGCATAATACAAATGTACGATGGAGTGTGACAGAATAATTGTTTATGAATACATGTCCTCTCGGGATATTTATCATTGCCAGGCGGGCGATGCTGTTTGGTTTCGCGACCTTAGAATAAGTTTGTTTTATGGTCGTTTCCTTCTGCCAAAGACCTACGTGTATTCATTGTAATATACGAACATCTCGTAGAAGTTTGTTTAAACGAAACATACGGTCATGTTTCAAAATTTAATCAGCAACTATTCGTAAAAGTACACGTACATAATTATGTTGATAAAATTATAAATATTGCATTTACAAGAACGAGCACACATTTCACGACAAGAGGATGACTTGCATACCTAAAATTGTTGCTCAATTACTTCACTGGAGCAATATTAAAACGTCAACGTTTCGTTTAGTCAAATGCTCTACTTTACTAGAACAACATTACAACATTAAAAGAGTCGTTTCACAAAGTGTTCAACTTTTCGAACACCAAACCTCTATAACAAAATTACCTTGTGGCATTTATTCAAATATTCTGGCATTTTCTTCGTCGTCCGCATATTGCTTAAAGTTTCAGAACAATATAGAAATGGTTATGTGACGACAACTCTATATATTGTTATGATTGTTCGACTGAACTTATTCTTGAAGTATAGCTTGTGATAATGCTTGATGTAACATGCGATGTCTAGGGATAGTGTTACACAGTATCAACGAAATATTTATTTGGTATGTGAAGGCAAGTGACGATCAAAGTGTCGATCATGCATCGTTTGCTCGCCGTTTTGGCATGGATTTGTGCTGTTATGTTGGCGTGCAGCGGGGCCTTGTGGAACTTGGATGAGTCTTGGGTGCGTTTCATTCGGTCTCATGCAATAATCGCTATTCTATAATTTGTTTGTAAAATTGGGTCATCCTGCATTATTTCTGCGGGGACTTGGATTTTAGATTGTGTGGCTTATGTGTGGGCATTTTTCAGGGTAGTTGTGTTGTGGTGCTGTGTGTGCTCGGCTGGTTAGGTTGAGTGCTACCTTCCCTGACTAATTTTCTCATACCTCTTTTGGAACTAGCCTTATAAGCAATGGGTCATAAGCATATGCATTACGGGTATAGAAACAAACCACATACAACGTATGCACGTGATGTAGTGCCCCTATTATATTCGAAAGTAGTATACTATTCTATACATTTAGCGAATAGAGGTTTCTTAGAAGTGAGACTACAACATGTGTAGCCAAACCATAAGCGGACTGCATCTGCTTTTTATGCATGCATTGCCGTTGTTCGCGTTCGGGATGCGCAACCGATGCATATTATAAGATTTAATGCTATATTGTATACTGCCTCGCGAATCCAAAGTCTTCTTTCATGCAGACAAATAATTACATTTATTATACTCTCAGGATAATGAAATGTGTTCATTTAAGCCGTTACATGCCATTTTAAACAACAACCATCGCGAATTTTAAGACATTTGATTGAATTTACAACATGCTGCAGCATTGCAATAACAGAAAACCAACGAGTCCCTTTAGAATACGTCACCGTAATGAAATACTAGAAGTTTTCCATGTGTTACGACAGCATATTTAAAATCTATAGGAAATGCAAACTACAGCAGATTCACAGCAACTATCCAGAAAACTGAAAAAGAGTAATTGCATGAATAATATCCAAAAGGCTACTACAACATCGAGGGTTATTCAAAAAATACGTTGACAACCTCGATTGTTAAACTAATTATCATCCGTTTCTCATTAAAATTGGTGGAAATCAGGTTCTACCGGTTATGAATTCAGTGCGTATTTTTATCACGAAAAATATAAGTTACATTCGAAAATATGGTAGTAACGAATTGCAACGTAAAATTGAACACATTGAGCAACCCATTAATTTATCCGGTAGAAATTTGGAATTGATCACTTACCTTTAAAGGTTGCGAAACCTTTCGAGAATTTATGTATGTATTAATTAAAAGTATGTTGTTCTGTGTTCCAAATTATGAAGTCATATTTAACACCGTTACTGAGATATTGGTTATCATACAAAGTCATACAAAGTCACTCTTAATAGTAGACGGAAAACGTCACGTTAAACCACGAATCACGCGTGATACTAAAATATAGGTTGCGCTTGATATAAACACACATACTTACTTAAATCATGGCCGAAAATTGGAGACTTCACCTAGAGGAAGTGCCGGAACATCATGTAAAACATACAGTCCCGGTGTCATAATTATATATCACTTGTTTGAATCAGCTTAAACATGTCCCCGACAGTCAAAATTTCACTTTTCTGGACGTTCAGACTTTGACATTGCTGCGATTTGGGTACGAGAGTATGAAACTCGAAACAACAAATGAAAAAGCGTATGCTATTTGTCCTTTTTTATATGGTAAATAAGCCGTTGTAAATTGGTCATTATACAGAATTGTTGGTGACAGATTTGTTCAGTGAGTACTATTTTGAGAATATAGATCATTTTGTGAGGTTATTGAAACCCATGACGTCAACAACGACGTCTGGACTTGCCCCGTGATCACTATAGGCGTTATGCATAAAACAAGATCCTCACTTACTCGTCGGCCCGATCTTTCTAAAACTTAAGGAATTTGACGAATGAATGTGGTGTTATACAAAACTAAATTATTATTGACTTATCTGAAAAAAAAGCTAGCAAATTAAATTGTTTACGTATTTTTTGAATATCCCTCGTATATTTGAACAGCACAGGTATGTATTAAATCCATGTGAATCGTCTCTGAAATTATCAGGTTTGATGTCTATAGATAGTTTTGTGGTGCTCATTTCGTCTCTGAATATCCCAAAGGAAATCTTGGACAAAAACTCAGTTAACCGTCGTTTTCTTTAATCCGAAAACACGACAGCATTTCAGTGACTGTAGAATTCCAAGTAATTTCATAATTATCACAGTGGAAAGACATGTGCTTAAATTGTAACCTTTTGATGTTTATCATGGTAAAACAACCTTTATATTTCAATTTGGTCAACATGACAAGTTCCGATTGTCATAAAAACATGCTCATAATAAGCGCCTTGTGATGTAGATTTCAAATACGCGTTAGTCTATTAGGTCGTAAGTGGCACTTAAGACCTTCTCATATTAAACCACCGATAAAGCGTTTTACCAAAAACATTATGTCATAGTTGCTCGACAGTTTAACATATTACAAGACACATTGTTATAAATCATTTTACCATAGAATTTTCTCTGAGGAACAATGGAAGACAAATGGTTTAAACCGAAGTTGAAATGGTAAAATCATGTGCATGCGCGATAAATGCTTGGCAAATGTCACACGTTAACATTCTATCCAAATATGTAGGGATACCAAATACTTTAAGATAGATGTTGATCATGTAACATCGCTGCTAAAGGAGTTCAATCTATTTACCATTGTTCCTTCGGGGAAAGTTCTATGGTAAGAAAAAATGTTATCATATCTCCTAAATAATAACGTTTGAATAGAAGAATCACACTTCTATCGGGAGTCAAATTATGTCATAGACAAATGGATATATGTCAATATATTGGATAAATTAGGGTTCACTGGCGTCTAAATGACAATGAGAAAACGATAATATAATGAAACACCATTTGGTAAATGGGATATGTTCAGCTTGGGTTAGAAGATGGAAAAGGTTTATGCGACAGTGCCGAATAGATAATCACATAGCAGTCTCGTGTCAAATCAGGCCTTAGACAAATGGCTATATGTCTGTATATAAGATGAATAAGGGTTTACTGGCGTGTTACTTGCATTGATAAAACGCTAATAGGATCAAACACCATTAAGAGAAGGGGATATGCACAGTTGATAAATTAAGATATTATACTGAATGTAAGTCTTGTTGAATCAAAACATTCAAACTGATGAATGATGAATTGCGAAATTAAACGGAATTACTACAACGATCTGCCTCGAATCCAAGCAATCGTTTGAATCTTGTTTTTTTGTCGCTTACCAATACATATACACATATTATTGGGGAGGAATAACAAAGATTACGAAATGTTGCGGTTACTTCCGTTGAAAGCAGTTTGTGTGGGTTGGGGGTGCTATATATTACCCTTCCCCCTAAAACAAACACTCACACATACAAATGCATGCGTGACACATTAACTTGGACCAGAAGACTTATCTGAAGTCTCGGTGTTTCTAAGTGAACAACTTTCTCTAAAGTTGTATGTCTGTAGTCGTTAACGTTTTGTGTTGAATTTCGCAACTTAATTCCTGAAGTATTTGTCATCAGACACGTAACATAAACGGGCAAATCCATTTGGAGTTATGCATATGGCCATATACATGTACATACTAAAGCATTGACTAGGCGATGAAGGCTCTTGACTATAGGTTTGTCATTCTGGAGTTATTGTTCCATTTTAATTTGTCATCGGACTTGTTATTTAACCGGTCATAGGCGACTCTCTGATGTCGGCAAAACTTTATATGTCTGAAGTTTTTAATGTCTTTCCAGGAATGAGTATCGATATAACGTTTATAACAAAGAGCAATTGTCTGTCAAAGTTCTTACTGGAGAAATTATGGTGTGGGCTTAATGGCGTGTCCCAGGCATTGTGGAAATTATGTACTATTTATCATTTTGTAGACTGGGTACATAACAATAGTATACGGACATCTTTCGATCCCGAAGCGCGTTCTCTGAAACTATAGACTATCATGTATGTATAAATGCTCGTGTAAAATAATCTTTACGTGTGTAATATGGGAACCATTTACAAAAGGCTATATTCGGATGCTCTGGGCATTTTAAGTACTTGTAGAATGTTATATCTTTCATAAAACAAATCAAGTATATATAATGAAACATTGGAAGTGTAATCCAAGTACATGTATATCCGTATGCACAAAATGTAGTGCCACTATAATATTCGAAAGTACTTGTATACCATTCTTAACCTTTTACGAATGGGGATACGTCGTTAATCCTAGAAGTGAGACTACAACATGTTTTGACAAACCGTACGCGGACTGAATCGGCTTCTTATAAAAGCATGTCGGTATTTCGCGTTCGAAATGTGCAACTGATGCATTTTATAATATTTAATGATATATTTTATACCGCTTCGTGATGCAAATGCCTTTTTTCATGCAGACAAATTGAATTAAATATCCTCTTAGGATTTTGACATGCGTTCTTTAAACCGTAACATTCCAATTTAACCAACAAATTTGGCGAATTTCAAGACATTTTGTTCAATTTACAACATGCTGCAGCATAGCAATAACAGCAAACCAACGAGTCCCTTTAGAATACTTCACTTGAATGAAATAGTTTTTCATATGCGTTATGTCAGCATTTTATAAATCTAAAGGAAATGCACAAAAATGCACATAAAAGCAAATAAATAATATATCAGTATTCAAAAGGCTCCAACAATCATATTTGAGAAGTTGTATCAAATCCATGCCAAACAAATAATTTAAAATAATCCGGTATAATATCTCAATTGATGATATAGTGCTTATTTTCGTCACCTGTCGTTTCCTTCAATCCAAAATCACGATAAAAATGCAGTAGCTTTTGAGCTCCAAGTAAATTCATGATTATCACCATAGAAAGACATGTGTTTTGATTTTAATCGTTTGATGTGTATCAGTTAACACAATACCATTGAGACGCCAGTGAACTACAAATCATTCAATATACAGACATATAACCATTTTTCTATAACATAAATTGGCACCCGATTGCAATGTGATTGTTTTATTCCGAAGTTTATTCCTGGTAACAAGTTTAAGCCTTCACATAATTATATAGCGTTTACCGACTGCATTACGTTATAGGTGTTCGGTAGTTTAGCATATTACAAGACATATTATTATTTAAGGGGGTATGGATACTATTTTCTCTAACCAAACAGTTTCCCCTAAGGAATATTTTCAGACAAATATTCAAAACTGAAGTTGAAATGGTAATTGAATCTTTCACGGGGTACAAATATGAGACAAATGGTTGGCAAAATACCTACCAGTAGCATGATTACGTATATTATATCCATATCAATAGGGTACCAAACAATTTACGATTGATGTGGATTATGTAACATCATTGCTTATGGAATTCAATATTTGTTTCCTTCGGGGAAAATTTCAAAGGTTTTAAAGTCTCCTAAATAATAACGTAGAATACAACAATTACATTACAATCGGATGTCAAATCATGTCATAGACAAATGGTTATATGTCTGTATATTCGATGAATTAGGGTTTGCTGGCGTCTCGAAGATATTGTGAAAACCTTGATATTATGAAACAACACTATTAAGAGATGGGATAAGCTCAGTTGATAAATAGTGATAATATGCGGGATATACATGTAGTAGCGGTTGAATATAATCATCAAACCAAGTGCAAGACAAAATGCTATATTATACGGAACACGTAAAATGTCACTAAAACTCATTTTAACCGTCGGAATTAAACAATCACTTATCAGTCGGATGTCAAATTATTTCATAGACAAATAATTATATGTCTGTGTATTGTCAAATTTAATAGGTTTATTAGCGTCTCACTCGTATGTATTGATATTGGCCTACTATCCAAAAATTTACAAGATTAATGTCTATTCATCTAAAACACTGATACTATGCAAATTAGCAAAATATGTACACCTAGCATTTCAAAGTCGTAACGCTTATTTAGATATCCAGTAATTTCTGTTATCATTAATTGGTATATAAACATGTATCGTTATATTCTTTGTACATATTGGAACTATTGTTATGTTATTGTGTTCACATTGTCTTTTGTACATGCTCTTCTTGTGTTGATTGCCTGCCGCCTATTGTTTGTTTAAGGCGACGAACATAAATAATGTTCTTAACGATATTATACGAAAATAAAATTCTTGTTGAATCAGAAAAATCAAACCGACGTATGATTAAATGCGAAATTAAACGGAATTATTCAAATGATCCTTCAAGAAACCAGGCAATATTTTGACATTTTTTTGTTTGTCTCATTGTAATCAACATTGATATGTTCCCATTAGACTACAGGTTCATGACTTGAATATATCATGCAACTCGTGGTATTGAGTACAGTTGTAGGACTAACATGGTGCAATTATTTTCGTTGAAAGCAGTTTATGTGTGTTATATATGGCTCATTTAAGTTTCTTACCACCCCCAAACATAAAACATCACACGCACAAATGCATGTGTGAAACATTAAGGATGCTGGAGTGGTTGGGATCCCGTGTTCAGAATTTGTTGAAATTTTCACAGATGGTAACGAAATCTATTCTGACACTAATTGTGACGAAAACACAATACGTCATCAAACTCGTTTTCCGAGTAATCAGCCCTGTTTGAAGTGTATGTGAACCATTTTTATAATAACATTGAAATTACTAATGTGCTGGTGGTGTTCAATTATCACACTGCCTATGTGATGCCTACGATCTAAATCAAAGATTATGTTCCAATAAAGCTTGATTACACATTTTTTTATACGGCCTCCAACAAAAAATGGTATTTTAATTTCGGTTTAATATACATTGCTTTTTTACCCCACCCACCTCGTATTTATTGCAGAAATAAAACAAAATGGTAAAATTCTACTTACTATTCTTCAGCTGTTAATTTAAAACGTCATAGTTAGTTTTTTAAAATAATGCTTGTGATATAGATCTTCATATTTTAAACATAAAAACATTAGATGTCATCAACTTATCTATATTGCAAATTATTATCTGAAAATCAACCAAAAGGTGGAAAATAGAAACATGAAAATATTGCGAAAACACAATAACACAAATTAAACGATCAATCTAAAACAAACCTGATCCCCAAAAAAGTCAATTGGCATAAATAGGAATATTGTTTATCTTTGACCCATACACTAATTTTGTAATGCAATATTTCTTCAGATCGCATGTTAATGTTTATAAGACACATATTGCACTTTGACAAATGACGCATGCGGACTGAACGGCTTCAGCATCCTTAACTGGCACCAAAAGACATATCTGCTGTGTCGGTGTTTCTCTCTGTTGCTAGAGTTACTGGTTACCAAAGTAAGGCAGATTAACTAATCATTCTTTCGATTAATGCTAGATGATATACCGTAGTTACATCATAGTATTTCACTTTCTATCCTGCACCTCATATGATTCATACAGGGTGACCATTAATATATGGCAACATAAATATCTTTAATAACTTCGACTTTTTCAAGATAACATTTGTTGTTATACTTCGATTAGCATATTTAATAGTTTTATTCAAGACATCAATCATTTTCAAATGTTCATATTTTTTTCTCAGCAGATGTTTGAAGCGTTTTCCTTATTTCTGCAAACTGCCAAAATTAGCACCAAATGACGTCGTAAATTACCAATAATTCCTTGCATTTTACACATTAATGCTATCAATTTCACCGTGTATTGGAGGTCAAATCAATTAGATATACTGATTTTGTAGTATACACTTCCTCCATCAGACATTCAAATGATCAAGAATGCAAAGGGGTTTTGTTCTGTGAGTACTGGGGACTTATTTAAATGCAGTCTTCAGCGAAATATTTCTATCGCAAAATTTCTTGGAATTACTGAAAATGTACGCCTTTATCTATGTTGTTATTGACACCAAGTTCACGCAGCATGCACTTATTAATCACGGCTAATAAGAACTTGAGCATATTAGCTTTGAAATAAGGATCAAAGCACTTCTCTATCATTAAATCTGACATAGTTATTCAAGTTATTTATGTAACCATATATTAATGATCACCCTGTTTCATATTCTTTTATATTAAATAACCATTATTCAATTATCTTTACGTGAAAGTACATAGTTTTACTGTAATTTCAATAAAAAAATTAATGTAACATGAACGTGAAATGATGAAATATAAAATAATTGATAGTTGTATATATATAACAGTTAATACATCTTTCATTTAATAACTTAATATATCGTATTAGAGTGTGAATTTAATTGATATAGTATTTACATAATTGAAAGGCACCGGAGAACAATTCACAATACATTACGCCACATCTCTGTAATTACATTTTCTAAACATGATAAATGTTTCGTAACGAGTATCGCGATGGGGGATGTTGATCGAATGCTTGAAATCAATGTGATTGAAACCGTTGTCTGATTCACTATTAATTGATGTATTAACAAGGATCAGAGTAATACTGTTGCATTATATACCAGAGATCGCATTAGTCTTGTGCTTTCAGACAGTTGATATAACTTGTAAATGAATTTGCAAACGCATTAAGACTATAGATTTTACCATTACTTTTATATGCACTATTAGCCTACTACTTTGAGCTGCAGTAGTAGCTATTCCAAATACGATGTGCCTAAATTAAATTTGCACAACGCACTGGTTCCGATGCACTAACACCGCTTCCGTTAACGTTTTTGTCAAAGTAGCGGTAAAACAAGGAGTTCTTGAGACGAACATGTTTGATATTACTACAGTTGTTCTAGCATCAGGAAGGGGGAAATGGAACATTACCGTACTGAATATAATTATTTGCAGACAAAACCTCAGCTCGTTTAAGCAAATTACCATGGCGTATTTCATTACTAACTGTCAATATGACAATGTCTCCTTGATGGACACTATTTACATCAGCCAAACGAGCCAATATTTATAGTCAATTGTATTTCGAATTAGTTCTCGGACACTTTTATCAGACTCAGTGAACAGATAAAGTTGTATGTGTAGTCGTTAACGTTTTGCGTTTAATTTTGAAACCTTTCTAAATAATTTGTCATCTGACATGTAAAATAACCGGGCATAAGCAATGTTTTGATGTATTTATACGTAAAATTATTAAATTCTAAAGCATTGCCTAGTCTAGAAAGGCTCACGACTGAAGGTTTGTTATGCTGGAGTTATGTATCTATTATAATTTGTCATCTTACTGGCATAGGCGACGTTGTGATGTCGGTAATACATTATATGTCTGAAATTTTAAATGTCTTACTGGGAATCAGTGTCAAGATATATAGATATAAAGCAATTGTCTGTCAAATTGCGTACTGGTGAAATAATGATGTGGGTCTTAATGGAGTATTTCAGGTATTGTGGGAAGTATATGATATTTATCATTCGTGAGACTTGATAAGATCAGTTATTACATAACGATAATGTACTGACATCTTTCGATCCCGAAACGCGTTCTTTGTAACAAAAGGCTATCTTTTCAATATAAATGCTCATTTAAATGAATCTCTCAGTATGTCACGTGGAAGGCTAAGGGCTACTCGTGCACATGTAGTTAATTAATTACTTCTTTTATAAAACAAATCCAATCACGTAAAATTCTACATCATATCACAATGTAATTCGTGTATAGTACACGATTGTATCGTACTTACAAAACAAATCTTTAGCACATATGTATTTCTGATTTTTTTCTCATACAATGATAAACTCTGTTCCAAAAGGATTATTAGATATGGGGCACATTTCATAAGTGGACGTGACTAAATCAAACAATTCCTGTATAACAGTTTCAACAATTTGTAGATTTCCTTAAATTATGGTCAAGAAATTCCTGAGTTCACGGATAAAACAAGAATATGGTCCGCTTTCTAATCAAAGTTATAGAGCTTCCGTGTTTTGAGGCATTGAAGTTCAATTATTTTGCTGGCATTTATGTCTTTTTGGAGTTGTTCGTAAATAATTGAACCGTGTACTTCTGGATTGATAGTTTGGTTGGAGCATGCCACCAACACATTTGAGCTAAAATCTGATGCGTCGGGGCAACCCCTGGGATACATCAGGGATTATTAATTATTAACGATATGACGTCAAAAGTAAATCCAGACAAATTTGATGCTTTATACACATACTTATGATATTTCTTATTTTCTTTTTGTTGCTCATCGATTGTGTATTGCAACAGGTATATACAATCAGAGCGAGAACGTGGTTCTACTTTTTGTTTACTTTTTGCTCAAGACTTCAGGTGCATGATTGTATCGTATTTATAAAACAAATCTTTAGCACATATTTAATTTTGGAAATTTATCACATAAAATGATAAACTCTGTTCCAAAAGGATTGTTTTATATGGGGCACATTTCATGAGTGAACGTGCCTAAATATAACAATTCCTATAGTACATTTTGTAGATTTTCTTAAATTAAATCCAAGAAATTCTTGAGATCACGGATAAAACAAACATATAGTCCGCTTTCTAGTTAAAGTCATAGAGCTTCCGTGTTTTGAGGCATTGAAGTGCAATTATTTCGATAGCTTTTTTCCTTTCAGGTTGTTCTTCAATAATTGAACCATGCACATCTCGATTGACAGTTTGGTTGGAACATGGTGCCGACACTTCTGATGCATCGGGGCATCCCATGGGAAACATCAAGGAATGAAATCCAGGGACAGTTTAGGGATGCCTGGCTGGTAGAAGTATTCACGATATGACATCGACAGTAAATCCGGACAAACTTCCACACGTTGATGTTAATTGAATATCAATGAAACGTTACCCTATGTTTTCCTTTGGCAGACATGCCAAGCATAGCCTTAATTTGCCAGTCAGTCTACTGCTGAAATATAGCAGGCATATGTGTGACTCCGCCAAAATACTACGGGAGTTTCTTATATAAATGTATGTGCAAGTTATGGGTCTTTCTCAGACGGAAATAACCATAAAACAAACATATTCTAAGGTCGGGAAACCAAACAAATATTCTGTTAAGCTTCTGCGTACATTGTGATTGTGTTGACGTCACAGAACAGGCGAATATGACAAACACAGGCTATCTCGGGAATTAAAGATTCAAAGTGTGTCCACCAACGCACTCAGTACGGCCGAATTATGTTGATAATCAATATTCTACTTACCAGAACGAACACATACTTTACTACAAGAGATTGACTTGCCAACCAAAACTGTTGCTCAACTAATTCAATGGAACGATATTAAAACATCACCGTCTCATTTAATCCTAGCGTTCTACTCGTCTAGAAGAACATAACAGCATTACAAGAGTCGTTTCATCAAGTGTTCTACTTTAAAAGAACAACATTATAGTATTAAAAGAGTCGTTTCATCAAATGTTCTACTTTAAAAGAGTCGTTTCATCAAGTGTTCTACTTTAAAAGAACAGCATTATAGCATTAAAAGAGTCGTTTCATCAAGTGTTTTACTTTAAAAGAACAACATTATAGCATTAAAACAGTCGTTTCATCAAGTGTTCTACTTTAAAAGAACAACATTATAGCATTCAAACAGTCGTTTCATCAAGTGTTCTACTTTAAAAGAGTCGTTTCATCATGTGTTCTACTTTAAAAGAACAGCATTATAACATTAAAAGAGTCGTTTTATCAAGTGTTCTACTTCACTACATCCACTATAAATAACAAAAATACATTATTCAAATGCTCAATAAAAAGTCGTAAGGGTTATGTGACTGCAACGTGAGACCTTTTAAATCATAGGCCCGCCTCTTATAACCCTAAAACACATTGGTTCCGTACGAGTTGTGTCTCGACAACAGTCTTATATAATGTTAAGATAGTTCGAATTAACTTCTTATTTTAATGTGATAACCATCGCTGTAACATGTTATGTCTAGAGATAGTTATACAATATATTAACGGAATGTTTATTTTATTGGGTATGGGTAGACTGGTGGCAAATATTTTGTCAATCAGTTCTTGAACTAGCCTTATAAGCAATGGGTCACTTCGCAAATGTATAATGGATGTACGTCATTACGTTGTATGCTAAAATAACGTCATTTGAGAGGAAACTTTTCCGTCAAATATTTATTATGTTCTACATTACGTATTTCGATGCTGAAAGTTTGTAATATAACTAAGTTTGAAATCAGAAAGTTTACGAGATAAGCATCAACACAATGATACATATTCTAATATACAATTAAATTATTATTAAAAGAGAAAAAAGATACGAAAACAAACATCACCGCATACAACGTATGTGCGAAATTAAGTGCCCCAATAATATTCGAAAGTATACCATTTAACGAATGGAGATGCGACGTAAAATCTTAGAAATGAGACTACAACATGTGTTGACAAACAATACGCTGACTGAATCTGCTTCTTATACAAGCCTGTCTGTAGTTGGCGTTTGGGGTGCGCAACTGATGCATATAATAAGATTTAATGTTAATTTTATCCGGCTTTGTGAAACAAATGTCTTCTTTCATGCAGACAAATTGCATTTAATATCCTCTTAGGATCTTGACATGCGTTCTTTAAGCTGTAACATTCCAATTAAATCAACAACCTTTTGCAAAATTCAAGACATTTGGTTCAATTTACAACATGATGCAGCATTGCAATTACAGAAAACCAAAGAGTCCCTTAAGAATACGTCACTGAAATGTGTTACGTCAGCATTTTTAAAATCTAAAGGAAATGCACAAAACAACGAATTAATATATAAGTATTCAAAAGACTACTACAACTATGCGTGAGCAGCTCATGCATGTAATAAATCCATGCCAAACCTTGTAAGGCAATCATGTATGCTATTTCAATATATGATATGTTGCCTATTTTCGTCTATGAATATCCCAAAAACTTTATTGAACAGAAACTCAGTCACCGATCGTTTCCTTTAACCCCAAAACACGATAAAAAGTACAGTGACTGTCGAATTCCGAGTAATTTCATGATTATCCCCATGGAAAGACATGTGCTTTGATTTTAATCTTTGGATGTTTCAAAATACCAGTAAACTGCCAATCATTCAACATACAGACATATAATCATTTATCTATGACTTAGATTGACACTCGATTGCAATGGGATTGTTTTATGCCGACGTTTATTCCTTGTAACACGTTTACAACTTCGAATATTTAGCGTTTACATTTTCAAGCGCATTTTAACTGCTGTTGTAACTTGACTAACGGTTTTTTGTAGCTTTCCACAAAATTTACCTTTAATGGTTGACAAATATCCTCAACAAGTAGTTCGGTGGTAACAAATCCACATTAATGTAACCACACTAGTTAAACATGCACATAACAGGTTTCTGAATGAGATGGTGTTTCAAAATATTCATTCGAGGACTTTCCATTGAATAACTTAATGTTTTACGCAGTCCAATAAGTTCAATTATTATGACAAAAGATGACACGTCCCTTGGCGACTCTCCTGATATGACACATAAAACTTAGATGTACAATGTATTAGACGACACATAAAACTAATGTAACTTTCCGCATGATAACATTTTATACTGTGTTGGACTCTTACGCAATTGTATTTATTATTGATACAAAATTGGTCAAATGTAATTATAGCATCGGATTTCTGAACAAAAGTAGAATTTTATTTAACCTGATAAAATCAACAGTGAATTAACGCAAGCTAGAAGTATCGCCATATTTACTTATGTTCTGATATCCCATTCTCGCATTGACTCAAAAGGTACAGGAAATAAAATAAATGCAAATAAAAGTGTGTGTACCTTTTATAATGGGGTAAGGTGGTATTATCGAAATATAATCTACGATACAACAAATTGACTGCATTCTTTCGGATGATTGATTTACAGTAGAATGAAAAGACACACTAAAATTACATTGTACAACCACTAGACAGAATATACTTATTGTATACTATTACAATGCCATTTACAATTGAGAAAGTGACACTATCAAGTAATTCACTTATAACTTAAATGTGCAGTCAAAATATGATAGCTGTACCATAATTGTATTTAATTTAGTGATTCATACGAATACGAACATGTTCAATGAAAGTATAATTTAAAGACAGACCAATTCCAAACTGCTCTTTGATGGTGTGTTTACTATTGAAATAATTAGGGTTTCAAGTCCCATACACAGTATTTATATAATACATGTATGAAGTTTGTTCAATTACAATAAGCCTGGCATTGGGCTAACGTGAAATTTACGCTAAGCAATAATAAAGGGAGTTAGATCTACTGAAGTATTCCAGTAGTCTCCTTTTAAGCAAATACCAAACATATTATAAAACAAGAAGCCCCTGTGGGGCCACATACGCTCACCTGAGTCATGTGGGGGAATTTCAGTATTGCGGTAGTGTAAAAGAAACCGTTCAAAGGATATTTTTATTCTTTACTCTGGCAGCCATCTTGTTCAGTGGACCGGACATATGCAAGCTATTTGGGTTACAGGTCATCCAAAGATAAACATAAAAAACTATCAATGCAGTATCACTTTCACTGTCTATGCAGTATCACTGTCTATACAGTTATCGCTGTCTATGCAGTATCACTATGTATATCCAAGCATTTACGGAATAATAACAAATTGTCACTTCCCAAAATAGAAAAGTAGTCTATTGTCACTTTTCACAGTACAGAGGTAGTTTGTAGTTAGATTTTTTAAAGGCTTTCCCAATATAACTCTATTTAAAATGGGGCGGGGCCAATAATGACCACAGGGACATAATTTGAACAATTTTTGTAGAGGACCTCTAGCTGATTATATATACCAAACATGAAAGCCCTGGACCAAGCGGCTTCGAAATAGATGATTTTTTAAGGTTTTCTCTATATATCTCTATGTAAAAGGAAACCAGGGACGGGGTCAATTTTGACCCCAGGGAAATAATAATTGAACAATTTTTGTAGAGGACCTCGAGGTGATGCTATATACCAAATATGAAAGCTCTTGGCCTTACAGTTTCAGACAAGATTTTTAAAGTTTCCTTTTTGAAATTCTTTCTTTAGCCCATGTGACCTAGTTATGCGACGGACCGGAAAATTTAACAACTTTGGTAGAGGTCCACCAAAGGATCATTCCTGTGAAGTTTCATTAAATTTGGCCAAGCGGTTTAGGAGGAGATGTGACGACGACAGATGACGGACGATGACGGAAGACAGAAAACTCGGTATGACATAAGCTCACCTTGAGCACATTCGTGCTCAGGTAAGCTAATAATTATGATTTTGTTTTGTTTGAGATTGTGTCGCATGCATTCGAAGATGGCATTTAAAAGTAACTATGATTTTAGTAGTTTGCTGTTGGATGTGAAATTAACAGATCGTGAAGTAGTTTTATCACATATAACATGTGACATTTTTGTGCCGAAAACAATGCTGAAAGCCCATTAGAACGGCGATAAAAGCTGCACAAATGCATTGACCGATAGTTTCCATCATTCAATTATAGTGTACAATTTCAGGGCGGTGAATTTGTTAACGGAAATTGCGATTTGATTGCAGAATACATTTACACATCGGTATGGTCCTCTGATATTGCTTCATTCATTGGCTAGAGTACTCGAAGCAACAAGACAGTATTGTAATTCATAAATTGTGGAAAAACTCCCCGATAACTATTTCATGTTGTGAATAAAAGCACAGAGAAATTGTTCAGTTAACGAGAAGTTTTGGGAAAGTAAATACGTCTATTTCCCTTCTCGGAACAGAAAATAAATGTCAAATGCATTAACGTAATAAACCACTATATGTAAATAAGCAAAATCACCAAAGGCTTTTAATATATAACGCAATAAAATGAAAACCATAAAAAATGTCAAACTGAAAGGGCATTAACGTAATAAGCTGCGTAAGTAAGGCCATTTTCACTTGCGATAAGATTATTTACCAGTAATGCAATACTACAAGTGCTTTAAAAGAAAGGCAATTTAATCAATTAATGTTTTGCGCAGTGTTATTTTATAGCTTATGTTCCTTAATATTTGCAACCTAATAAATTTTGTTTTAACAATTTAAACATTTACTAAATTGAGCATTCATGTCGGCGGCATAGTTTGACAATAGTTATTAATGTAATCATATTGAGACAAGTTTGTCACAACCTACATATCTCTGTATGGTTAGGAGACCTGTCATCGAAAACTTCACACATTATTAGGCTGGATACCCCTGACTCTTAAAAAAATAAGCTAGACCTAAATATGGCACGAATTAATGTACAATTAGACAAGCGGAATTATACACACCGTCGAACCATGTCGAACGTATCTTTTGTTTACCAGCCAGTTTTCTGTTAAACAATATGTGACATATGCGTGCCTCCAACCGATTTGAACCAGCGTCTATTCCACACATGGTATAAAATTAGATGATTAAATGATAAACTTGATTGGTGCCAAAAAATATCTAATTTCACACTGAAGAAATCTTACCTGGTATGATTATTAAACAGTTTATTATCCTTAAGATGTTGTTTCTGCATCACCCAACTAAATAAATGTTATCTCAGTTCACCTGCAATATAAATGTTTAACCTATATCTTAATTCATTTAAACTACAGTATAACTTCGGTGCTAACAGCTGCCTTCAAGCATGGAAATTAATCATGCCATACTACATTATTTTGTAAATCTAGACAATTACTCACACATTTTAAAACACTACTGTAGTACAATGTAGTCCTGTAGTTATAAAAGTGGGAACATGCCTGCTGGATTCGTGTTTAGCATTAAGTGTGACTATTTCAATTAGCATCATAAGCAAAAGGCAAACATCTAGTGATGGAGTCCTCTCGAACAATTCCTTTAACGTAATACATTTAGAGTTCATACTGTTCAAGCTATCTTAGGATCATGTTTACACATACATTTGGTTAATAACCACATTCAATTTGGTACTTTGATCCGAATAAATGAGAAAGTAAGATGTAATGACGAAATAAATGAGACCCTAACGTTAGCGTTAAGATTCTATATATGATTAGGAACGTAATAAGGTAACCAATCCCCATAAACTTTTCCAGTAAAGTCTCATTATACGTACGTATGTCACAAAATACTTCAAGAAAATAATTATTACCTGAAGCAGTTTTTCTAATTGATAAACTTACTATTAAAATATTGTCTGGGAGCTATTCATGACGGACATTGACATAACCTCTACAACAGGTACAGATTGGCCAATATAGACACAACTTCATTTAACCGTAAACAAGGAATATAAGAGTAT
The DNA here is from genome assembly GCA_963678985.1 of Spisula subtruncata. Taxonomy (NCBI): domain Eukaryota; kingdom Metazoa; phylum Mollusca; class Bivalvia; order Venerida; family Mactridae; genus Spisula; species Spisula subtruncata. The sequence goes on along the minus strand of OY787664.1, from coordinate 41,245,777 downwards.
GAAATCATACAAAAGCTACATGAAACCAATAAAATAACAACAAGGCCAAAAACAATGGTCCTAAACACAATAACTTGCAATCTCTATATTGATTCATTATGTAATAATATGAAATACTTGCATGTATAAATGCTTCGCTTTGAGTAAACTACCTTATCCGCGTTCTTCTGTTTTACCAAACATATAAAGGATACTGGTGAGTAAAGTCCTGAATCAAAATCAAGATGCTTGTCCCTTAAAATAGGAACATCTATTAACAATACCATTTGCGAGGATTAATCTTCGAAGAAAATTGTTTGACCAAGAAAATTGCATCATATATTTCCTATTTTCCTCGCCCATTATGCAATTTATCTAGAGTATTCAGTAAATAATGATCCACATTCCAATATCCTGTCGTCCATTGATCAGTTAGTTGTTTGACAAAAGTAAATGGACAAATAGCCATGGTAATCTACCGTACCATTAAAGTCACTCCACTAGATCATGACCATTTGCTTATTTCATTAAGGGAAATATACTAGTACATGTATTTGTTTAGATAACTGGTTCATCTAGTACAATGTGCGACATGACTACAGGACACTCATTGCATCATTTGTGGGATCACGATTTAGCCCCATTTCCCTCCTAAACGACTATATATTCTTCCCTGTTTTTGAAGTCAATGTAGAGCCTCTACATTTCCAAACAACATCAAAAACACATTTAACTATTTTTCAATAAGTGTTTCATTTATTACCTACCCAGAATTTACGTTTTTATGATTGATTAAAGATACAATACTCAAGCACCCTTCGACATTTTAACTGTCCCTTGTCATTGGGCTACCTATTGAAAGCTACATTGTACGCTGGTGTCTCCCTGAGGAGACTATTTCTCACCTGTGGGTGTGGTAGCGATCATCGATTTGCGGCGCCCAGGAATAGACAATGCCTTTGAATGTACAATGTTACACTATGATGGAGTGAAGCATGTGGGTCTTGCACAGACAAATTGAGCAGTGGTCAAGATGGGGGTTGAACCCGGGACCTCTCGATCTCGAAGCACGCGCACCGCTCCTCACTGTTATATATAATATACTCATTAAATAGAGCAAACAGGCAATATGTTAATACGACTACATCATTTCGTAGATCAATACAATTATTCTAGCATTTGAGAATGCAACATCAAATTGAAAATCATCTAAATATCAACAATATATTACCATTAATATTACCACCCTTACCAAATAAAGTCTCATTATATGTCACAAAATACAACAAGAGAATGATCACTTCAATAGATACACTCATTTTAAAATGTATTGCAACTTAAGCCCATTGATATAGACTTTCAGAATTAGACGTTGTACATTTAATTTAGTTATTGCTAGTTTACTTGATAAAAATATCAATATTTGATTACGTTTTTCTGATTGACACCGTTTTGACATTATCACTTATGTGGAGGACATTGCCGTAGGAAATAGCCAGCGTCACAGAATAACACGTGTATACTGTAGTGCAAGCATAGACAAACCAAAGCCACAGAGTAACGGCGGCTTCACAAAGCCAACAACACATAAATCCGACCTAGAGCGAGCAATCAACACCCTAAATTACGGAATACTTCTGTGCCGATATGTTTCAATATGAAATAGTAGGTTTTCATATATTTTGTATCGTTTACTGTATATATCGTATAGTGATTAATGAGTTCGTATTAATTTTAACGAAATGCGGTACAATTTTATATTTATTATTACGTAGTATACACGGTCATTATAAACAACAATTGTAGAAGTATTTAAAACTAAAATGTTGCATACAGTACAAATCATGTTACAAATGAATATGTTTTAAACAAGACAGTCGTGCAAATCGTTATTTAAATTTACTTTCTCATCAGAGTATACATTATACAGAAACAATTAATACGTCGTCATGTTATTACTTGTCAGTGAAACACACACAGCTTCGACATTTAGTAAACTGATATATTGTATAAGAGAGTAAATTTAATTGATATAGTATTCACAAGCACGCATGAGAACAATTCACTATACATTACGCCACTTCTCCGTTTTCTAAAGATGATGAATGATTTAGATGTGCATAGCGATTTTGTTGTTGACCAAATGCTTGAAAACATTGTGATTGAATCCGTTGTCTGATCCATTATTAATAGAGGTATATAGAAGGGATGTAAAACTATTACTGTTTCATTAAATATCTTTACGTCACTGTAAACTAAATATAATCATAAGAAACTTGATTAGGATCAACACCGTCGGCAAATCTTAGGGAAACTCCGAGTTGATAGATGAACATATTATACAACATGTAACAGAACGGTACAATCTATCTATGAGATTTTAATGTAAAAAAATCAATGAAAAGATCAATTATTTATAACTTTATTGTGTGAAAAAAAGATTTTCTGTTCCATGAGATTTTTAACCTGACTTTTACAATATGTATATGTGTTTTCTTATTTTTCATTGTTTATTGACGTTGTATTCAGATTAACAAGTCGTTCTTTTGCAGTTTTCATGGACTGTATCTTAACCTGGTATAAACCAACCCTTCTTCGAGGAACCGACAAATTAAAAACATGTGGAGGGTAATCAACATGGATACCACATCGTCATGGAGAATATCCTGCTATGATCAGGAATCGAACACATCAAGACCATTGCTACAACACCATGACAGAGGCATATAATGTATGACTAAATATAACATTAACATTTATACGTCATCATTTAATTCATTATTACGTGAAACATACAGATGAAACATTAAATAAATTGATATATCGCATTACAGAGTGAATTTAATTGAAATAGTATTTGCATAATCGAAAAGCACCGGAGAACAATTCACAATACATTACGCCACATCTCTGTAATTACATTTTCTAAACATGATAAATGTTTCGTAACGAGTATAGCAATGATTGACCGAATGCTTGAACACAATGTGATTGAAACCGTTGTCTGATTCATTATTAATTGATGTATTAACAAGGGATGTGAAACTACTTCTACTCTGGGTTGTAAGAGCCATGAATGTTCACAAGGTGTATAAAGCACCAAATTTGGCACAGTTGTAGTATAAGTCAGTCTGATTAAAAAAATCCAAAGAGACACTCGATCGAGGCCCTGTCTCCTGCTGAAATGAGGCCCTAAAGGAGTACCTCAGAGTGTAAATACTCCCTGGTAGAAATATATGTTTTTTTCATCTGATTGCGAAGCAAAACATATGAAACCTTGGTAAATATTATGATTAATGGTGACATTTGAAATATATTGCATTTTGGTATACTTAAACACTAAAATGAGGCCCTGCTAGTGGTGAAAACAAAAAATGAGGCCCGAATTCGGGAAAATAAAAACTAAATACTATACTCAGGGTTGTAAGAGCCATGAATGTTCACATGGTGTATAAAGCACCAAATTTGGCACAGTTGCTCTATAAGTCAGTCTGATGAAAAAATCCAAAGAGGCAACCATAAGAGGTCCTGTCTCCTGCCCAAATGAGGCCCCGAAAGTGTATGAGAATCTCCACCTACCCGTCAGTATAAATACATGCTTATATTTTTCCTGATTGTGAAGCAAAACACATTGAGTCGTAATATATAAAGTGATTCATGTGAGTGCTTGAAATCTGCAGCTTTTTTGTAATAATAAAACTTGGAATAGAGGCCACATTGGTGGTTTTAACACAAAATGAGGCCCGAATTCAGGAAAAATAAAATAAGAGCATATGGATGTTCACATTATGTATATAAATCACCAAACATAGCATAATTGCACATCACGTGAACCACCTATATAAAAACCAATAAAACATGTATGTGAGGCCCCGTGTTTTGTACAAATGAGGCCCCAAATGTGTACTTGATTTCACAAATTCATCTGTATATAATGTACACATCATTATTTTCTCAATTGTTACGCAAATAATCTATAACTGTTTTGTACATTATTTTGAATTGGTTATCATAATTTACAATCTTAATTAATAATAAAATATGACAGTGAGGCCCCGCTAGTGGTGTTAACCACCTACTAGACTCACCATCACACTACACAGTCGTATAAAATATAGAAATGCTAATGTTGATAATTAACGATAAATATTGAGTTACATAGTCATTGGTAAGTACAGTGTATAAACAATCTGCATTATATACTTAACTATTTCATATAATACAAACGAGGCCATAATAGGGTAAATTTATATCAGAAAATTACAGAATGAAGTAATCTAGGGTGCATTCGTAAGACCTGTGCAGAACACTGTCCAAACTGTTCCTGTTCCAAGTACTTACGAACAGAATAAAACTGTTCCGAACAGTGTTCCACTCCAAACGACTTACGAACAAAACGGAACAGGAACAGAACAGGAAGTAACAATAATAAAAATAATTTTAAAGAAATAATATTAAGAAATAAAACTTTTAAGGTGGCTGATATTGTTAGTTTCAGCCGTTATATTGGTGGAAGAAAAATGCCACTAGAAAATTTCCCATTGTAAAAGTTCGGTCATTTCCGTTTTATCCCGTTGACATACTATTGCCAAGGTGATCAGAATTACACATTCCACGAAGTTTCCGGTTGTCTTGTTGTTGTTGTAATCACGTGACCTGTTCTGGCTGCACCACCTTTTATTTGGGAACAGATAGAACAGTTCCGGAACACTGTTCCGAAGTGTTCGTAACGCTGTTCTATGTTCTGGAACACAGAACAGCGCGTTACGAACACACCCTATCTTTCAAAAATCGAACGGTTAATTGGTATTATTTTCTCTCCATTTAAGCAAGCTCATATACACAGTGCATTTGATTGTAGGCATATCAGCTGTGCTATGACTAATAACTGTAAACTATTAATTTGAGGCCCTGTCGTGGTTTAAAGAATGAGTATTTGAATTGATTAACATACTTTGAGGTCATTTATAAGTTAAATTTAAATGTGAAAATGGTGCCAATTACTGTATTTTGAATGTTTTCTTACCGAGTACAAATGTTTTCATGACCTAATACATTATAATGATTTCTTAACATATGTTTTTATGAATTAATCCGCATCAGCACCTTCAGAACATTAATTTTTGATACATATACTGTGGAAATCGACTTTTTTAAAAGAATTTATTGAGGCCCGTAATAAGGGATTCATTTCTTTCTTTTTTATGCCTGTACATGTACTTATTCTGTATTAGCTCGGTTTTGGCCCTCACCATTGCCATGATAAGTCAATGAGAGACTGCAAAAACATGCAGTTATTAAACTATGGTCGATGGGGGAACGGTGGTACAGAGGTAGGACGCGCGCTTCAGAATGTGAGGTCTTGGGTTCAATCCTCATCTGGACCACTGGTTAATTTCTATGAGCAAGAAATATCCACATGCTATACTCAACCAATGTGTAAATTGGTACCTGTGAGGGTTGGTTTATTCCTGGACACCGCAGATAGATGTTGGCTACCACACCCACAGGACGCGTTTCATAAGGTAATTCAATGACCAGGGAAAGCTTAAAAATGTCAAAGGGTGGTTAAACAGCTGAACTATGGGTTGTTATAGCATCAAACCAAGCCATTGTCATAGACTGATGTACACAATTAATCCGATACATTATTTCAGGTTGGTCTTTGTTTTGATTTCAATTACTGTTAAAATGTTGTATTCATTTAAGCTGATGGCGACCTTGGTCATTTGAGGTACTTAATACTGCCGAGTGAGGTCATTTAATGTACTTAGATACAGTTAACACCACAAAGTACAGTCATACCAAGACCTGTTGTGTACCCGTAATGCCCATTACGTCAAATCCAGATCTTAAAAGTAACTCACGACAGGCCGTTCAGATCTGATGTGGTAAACTGAAGTCCTATGAAGTGATTTAATTTTTCAAGCTACAGCTTTGCCTGACCCAAAAAAATACTTACATTCACCAATTACACTGGTACGTGTTCTCAAAACCATATGGGTATTTCATGGCATAATACAGTCCTTTCAGGTCCTATTGGTAACTAACTTCTATCTAGAGAGCAAAGCAGACAATAGAAGCTACTAGTATAGTTGGTCCTTTGAAGTAAACACCACTATCTTATTCAACCATTTCTAATGGATACCAGTGTGTGAATTGATACCTGTGAGGGCAGTGGGCCTCAATGATGGACACTCACTAATCAGTAGAGAATTAGTCTCAACACGGAGACTCGAACGCATGTTTCCTTAGGCTAATGATCAGAGGAAGTTAAAATGGCCGTTGAAATGTTGTCCTATGGCTGAACTGCTGAAAGAGGCCATTGAAAACTGATATCTTAATGTTTAACTGTACTAGGCACACCCATGCCTCTTGAGGTACCTCAACTGTTTGGCACATTTATTTCATACTCTGGCGCTAGGGGTTACCTTTCACTCATCGACACATATGTTTCAGGTTCCATTGGGTATTTAAAACTAATTGTCACATATTTTCTTGTCTACGCTAGGAACCTAACATTAATTGTCACAGTAAGGCCATACCAAACCATTTCTTCGTTTAGCGTCCGAGGACGGATAGGTTGAGCATCTTGGGAAGAAAAATAACCGACAAACATTGTAACCTTTTTTTATCTTCAAAATGCATTGAGATATGGCTTTCATATTTATCATATCAAGATATCACCCTACCCCTACACAGCAGTAGGTTTCACACAAACAATTTTTCAGTTTGAACGATATATTTGTTAGCCATATAATAATGAGCAAATAAGTCGTTAGTCTTTTTACGAGTGTTTTGTTCTTGTCTCAGGATAGCTAGATAGGTTTTCGAACTTAGGACGGACGCTAAACGAAGAAACAATTTGGTATGTCCTAACTCTGAATTCAATGGGGGACAAGCTTTATTAGCCACCTATTCAATTTGTCACATCTAAATCTGGCTCAATGGGGTTGGTAAACCTGCCCTGTTAAATCAGTCCTAGCTCTAAGTGTAAAAGTAAGGGCCCCATGTAAAGATATTCTGGGTTCGTGGCATTTTGTGGTACCGGGGTACATGGCACTACTTCAGTAATTATTGGCCACGTGATACATGTTACCTCATAAATACTTAACCATGTACTGCGAAGTCATGGTTCCATGGAGTATCTGTAAAGAAGGGTCATTCTTGGCCCTAATAATACAACCATTCCTTTAGGGGTACCGACCTCTAGTAAACAACTTCATCTACATATACTTTCAAACACAAATATTAGGAAGAGCAATGCTAGTGCTAAATGCTGTTTTAAAGTATGCGCGATACAAACATCTATTACAAAACATAACAACATAGCCAGGCAAATATTGAACTAATATTGATATACATTCACATTCACTATACAACACAATATTATGTTTTATCTCATCGATTTGTGCAATGAATATACGGTGTTATCATGCATGCGACATGTTAAAATCGATTATTATGAATATTGTAAGCAATTTTTTTAATTACTTTGCTGAATATATATGCTATTTACCCGCTAATGGGCTTAAGTGAAGTTTAAACCACATATGGGGCCTCATATCCACAGTTACTATTTACAATACGGTATAGCTTATATACCAACATTCAACACAGTTATATATAGTTCTGTTACAGATACTTTGATTTAATCTATAAGTAAATATAAATATTTTATTATCGTATCTCTACATATGAATTCAATCCATTTTTTTTCAAAATAGATTTAACCCTTTATATGGCCTCAATTCACTAAAAGTAATCAAATATTAGTTATTTACTGTATATTTATATTACTTTATTATTATTTACGATTGGTATAAAATATGTCTTGTATTTGAGTATTGAATCAATGTACTGATTTAATTTCTAGTGTGTCTTATATAAAGTATTGTGTTTAGTTTGTACCCCTAATGGGGCCTCATTTTCACATTGGAACTATTATTAAAGTATCAATATGGTAAATTTTCATATACAACAAAATATAATTCACTTTTACAAATCATTTGTTGCACATTTTAGAGACATTTATATGTCTTACAGATTGCATCATGAACATATTAAATTCATCCACGTTTTCATGATTGAAAAATGTCCTGTTAAGGGCCTCAATCAATAAATAAGTTGTATTTTAAATGAATTAAATTATATCATAAGCATCACTGTGTCAACTGGTCTGCATTCTATTGTTGTCTTGTTCAACTATTCATAATACTTAAACTAAGTATACAAACATGTTTTTAACTCTATGAAACTTTCAAAAATACCCCTTTCGGGCCTCATATTTGTAATAAAACATGTATCATAGTGGAATTCATATTACAATATATAATATATGTACTTGATTTAGACATTCCAATTCAAATTTCGGTGATTTGTATATATTTTTTTTAAAAATTCAGCGTTTTCATATTTTTAGTGTGCATAGCAATTTAATTTGATGGACCCTTTTTGGGGCCTCATATATGCGAATTAAGGGGCTAAACAGCTTGTCTCTTTCACTTTTCTGGAAGCCAATATATTGATTGTTATTTTGTGAAAGTTTGGTGCTTTATACACCTTGTGAACAAAATGACCATTTTTTGGTTCTTACAACCCTGAGTATTCTGTTGCATTATATACCAGAGATCGCATTACTCTTGTGCTTTCAGACAGTTTATATAACTAGAAAATAAATTTGCAAACGCATTAAGAATATAGATTTTACATTACTTTTATATGGACTATTAGCCTACCACTTCGAACTGCAATAGTAGGTATCCAATTACGATGTACCAAATCAAATTTGCACTGGTTCCAATTTCACGTTAACACAGTAAGACAAAACAACGAATGTCTTAGAAGAACATATTCATACACTATACAGCTATTCCAATATTATGAAGGGGCAACCAGAACTACCAGTGTACTATAATAATTATACTATATGCAGACATATATTTTTATCACACATTCTCGAATAAGCAAGTTATCTTGGCGCATTTCATTACTGACTGCCAATATGTTAGTGTCTCCCTGATGGACACTATTTTCATTAGCCGAACGTGCTAATATTTATAGTCATTCAAACATCGTTGGTCCATACGTCATGTCAAACTTTGATTAACGTTCGGAAAGAATGACAACTGTAATTGGGTTTCGAATTCGTTCTCGGACATTTTCATCCGACTCAGTGAACAGATTTCTCTGTGTTAAGTCGTCCACGTTTTTTGCGTTTAATGTCCCAGCAACCTTTCTAAATTATTTGTCATCTGACATGTAACATAACCGTGCATAGACATTTAGAGGTATTTATATGTCAAGTTAATTAATAAAACATTGCCTATACGATAAAGGCTCTCGACTATAGTTTTGTTATGTAGGAGTTATTTTCCTATTATAGTTTGTCATCTGACTTGTTATGCAATCGGTCATAGGCGACATTCTGATGTCGGTAATACGTTATTTGTCTGAAGTTTTAAAAGTCTTCCCGGGAATCAGTGTCACGATAAGGCTAACATAGAGCAATTGTCTGTCAAATTTCGCACTGGTGAAATTATGATGTGGGCTTCATGGCGTCTCACAAGTTTTGAGTGAATTATATGATATTAATCATTCGTGAGACTTGATAAGTTCAGTTGTTACATAACGATATTGTACGGACATCTTTCGATCCCGCAGCGTGTTTGTTGTAACCTTAGACTGTCATGTAAATATAAATGCTCCTTTAAAAGCATATGTTCGTGTTTCATATAGGAGGCATTTATTAAAGGCTATGTTCGGAGGCTCTGGGCAGTTTAAGTACAATGTAAAAGGTTATTTTTTCATAAAACAAATCAAGTATCTTTAAATTAACATAATGAAACACTGAAAGTATAATCCGAGTACATGTATATCCGTACGAAATGCAGTATCCTATAAGTCCTGGTTAACCATTCTTCACCTTTAACGAATGGAAATTTGTCGTAAAATCTTAGAAGTGAGACTACCACATGTGTTGACAAACCATACGCGGACAAAATCTGCTTCTTATACAAGCATGTCAACAGTTCGAATGAGAAATTGATGCATATTACAATATTTAATGTTCACTAATAACACCCCTTTGATTATTTTTAAATCATGCAGACTTTTGCCAGTTTAAGGTCCCAAAGTATTACATTTAGAACAAAAAAGGTCCGCTTATACGACCGATTCGCTATTAAGACCACCTTTTTGACTGGTCTTATTAAAATGTGGCAGAACTGTATTGATACCGTTTTGAAATGCCAATGTCTTCTTTCATGCAGACAAATTGAATTTAACATTCTCTCAGGGTACTGACATGTGTTCATTAAAGCCGTAAAATTACAATTTAATCAACACTTTTGGCGAATTTAAAGACATTTAGTCAAATTTACAACATGCTGCAACATTGCAATAACAGAAAACCAACGAGTCCCTTAAGAATATGCCACTGAAATTCAATAGTTTTTTTTATAATTATGTGTTATATCAGCATATTTAAAATCTACCGGAAATACATAACGATCCATAATACTAGTATGGTTTCTGAATTCAAATTGCTACTACAGTTATATTTGAGCAGCGCAAGCATGTATTAAAACCATGTCAAACGTATTTAAAGTAAGCAGGTATGATATATATAGATATGTTTGTTCTGCGTATTTTCGTCTCTGAATATCCCAAAGGAAATCTTGGACAAAAACTCAGTTAACCGTCGTTTCCTTTAACACGACATTATTCCAATGTCTGTCGAATTCCAAATCATTTCATGATTATCACAGTGGTAAGCCATGTTCTTTTATTTTATCTGTGTGATGTTTATCTGTTAACATGGTTTTATGACATCAAATGAGACGACACTTTACTACAAATCATATACAGACACATAATCAATTATTTATGACACCCGATTGCAATGTAATTGTTTTATTCCGAAGTTTATTCCTGGTAACACGTTTAAACCTTCGAATATATAGCGTTTACCGACAACATTCGGCAGCTTAATATATAACAAGACATATTATTATTTAAGTAGGTATGAATACTCTTTTCTCTAACCATACCATTTTCCACAAAGGAAAATTTCAGACAAATACTCAAAACCGACGTTGAAATGATAAAATAATATTTCACGGGGCACAAATGTGAGACAAATGGTTGGCAAACTACCTACCAATGTCTTGTTTACATTATTTCCGTATCTATATGGTACCAGACAATTTACGATTGATGTGGCTTATGTAACATCACTGCTAATGAGTTTCCTTCGGGAGAAATTTCTTAAGGTTATCAAGTCTCCGTAGAATACAACAATTGCATTACAATCGGATGTCAAATCATGTCATAGACAAATGGTTATATGTCTGTATGTTGGATGAATTTGGGTTTACTGGCGATTCAATGACAATGAGAAAACGATAATGCAACGTCACCCCATTATATGAATGCAATATACTCAGCTGATGAATAACGATATTATACGGGATATAGTAGTTGAATATGCCATCAAGTCGAGTGTAAGACAAAATGCTATATTATATAGAACACGTACAATGGCACTACAACTCATTTTAAGCGTCGGAATAAAACAATCACAGCAGTCGGATGTCAAATTATTTCATAGATAAATATTTGTATGTCTGTGTATTGTCAGATTTAATAGGTTTATTAGCGTCTCACTGGTATTGTTAAAACGATAATATAATGAAACAACTATATGAGAACGGGATATGTTCAGTTGATAAATAACGATATTATACTGAATGCAAGTCTTGTTGAATCAGAACAATCAAACAGATGTATAATGAAATGCAATATTAAACGGAATTACTACAATGATCTGCCTAGAAACCAAGCCATATTTTGACCATTGTTTGTGTGTCTCTTACCAAAATTAATAGATTCCTATTGGACTACAGATTCATGACTTGAATATATTATGCAACACATATTATTGGGTAGGAATAACAAAGATTACGAAATGTTTCGGTTACTTCCGTTGAAAGCAGTTTGTGTGGGTTGGGAGAGCTATATATTACCCTTCCCCCTAGAACAAACACTCACACATACACATGCTTGTGTGACGCATTAACTTTTACCAGAAGACTTATCTGCAGTCTCGGTGTTTCTAAGTGAATCGCTTTCTCTAAAGTTGTATGTCTGTAGTCGTTAACGTTTTGTGTTGAATTTCGCAACTTAATTCCTGAAGTATTTGTCATCAGACACGTAACATAACCGGGTAAAGCCATTTGGAGTTATTCATATGGCCATATAAATACTTAAGCATTGCCTAGGCGATAAAGTCTCATGACTGTGGGACTTTTTTTCTGGAGTTATTTTTCCATTATAATTTTTCATCTGACTTGTTATGTAACCGGTCATAGGCGTCGTTCTGATGTCGGTCATACGTTATATGTCTGAAGTTTTATATGCCTTTCCAGGAATCAGTGTCAAGATTAAGCTAATAACAAAGAGCAATTGTCTGTCAAATTTCGACTGGAGAAATAATAATGTGGGCTTAATGACATCTCACAGGCATTGTGGAAATCATTTAATATTTATCATTCTCAAAACTGGATACATAACAATAGTATACGGACATCTTTCGATCCCGAAGCGCGATTTCTGTAACTATAGAGTCTCATTTATACATAAACGCTCGTTTCAAAGAATCTCTACGTGTGTTGTATGGGATACATTTATTAAAGGATATGTTCGGATGCTCTGGGCCATTTAAGTACATGTAGAAGGTTATTTCCTTAATAAAGAAATCAAGTATCGTTCAATTATACAAAAAAAACCCACAGAACGTGTAATCCGAGCAAATGTAAAACCGTATGCACCGAATGTAGTGCCCCTATAATATTCGAAAGTACTTGTATACAATCCTTCACCTTTAACAGATGTGGATACTTCGTTAAGTCTCAGAAGTGGGACTATAACATGTGTTGACAATCCATACTCTGACTGAATCTGCTTCTTATACAAGCCTGTCTGTTGTTGGCGTTTGGGATGCGCAACTGATGCATATAATAAGATTTTATGTAATATTTTAACCGGCTTTGTGAAACAAATGTCTTCTTTCATGGAGACAAATTGAATTTAATATTCTCTCAGGATCTTGGCATGCGTTCTATAAGCCGTATCATTCCAATTTAATCAACAGCTTTGGCGAATTTTAAAACATTTAGTTCGCTTAACAACATGCTACAGCATTGCAATAACAGAAAACCAACGAGTCCCTATAGAATACGTCACTGAAATTAAATAGTTTTTCCACATGTTTTATGTCAGCATTTGTAAATTTAAAAGGAAATACACACAGCAGCGAAAAATGTTTATTCAAAATGCTACTACAACTATATTTGAGCAGCTAATGCATTTATTAAATCCATGCGAAACATTTTAAAAGCAATCAGGTATGAATTGTCAATACATGATATGGTGCTTATTTTCGTCTATGAATATCTAGGCTATATTGAAGAACAACACAGTCACCTGTCGTTTCCATTAATCCAAAAACACGATACAAATGAAGTAACTATCGAGCTCAGAGTAATTTCATGAATATCACCATTGAAAGCTATGCGCTTTGATTTTAATATTTGGATGTGTATCAGTTAACATGGTTTCAGAATACCACTGAGACGCCAGTAAACTGCAAATTATTCAATATACAGACATATAATGATTTATCTATGACATAAATTGACTCCCGATTGCAATGTGATTGTTTTATTCCGACGTTTATTCCTGGTAACACGTTTAAGCCTTCACATATATAGAGTTTAACGAAAATATAATATTATAGAAGTTCGGCAGTTTAACATATTACAAGACGTAATATTATTTAAGGAGGTATGGATAATCTTTTCTCTAAGCATACAATTTTCCCCGAAGGAACATTTTCAGACAAATATTCAGAACGGAAGTTGAAATTGTAATATATTATGTCACGGGCACAAATGTGAGACAAATGGTTGGCAATCGACCTACAAATGTCATGTTTACATTATATCCATATACAGGGTGATCATTAATATATGGTAACATAAATAAAGTTAAATTACTTTGTCAGATTTAATGATAAGAGTAGTGGTTTAACCCTTATTTCAAAGCATATGGCTCCAAGTTTTTGTAAGATATGGATAATAACTGCATGCTATGTTGATTTGATGTGAAAACGTCATCCGTGATGCCGTTCATTTTCAGTGATTCCAGGAAATTTTGCGATCTGCAATAATTTCGCCGAAGACCACATTTAAATTTGACCTACGGCCACCGGACTTAAACCCCTTGACTTTCTGATCACGGGAATAGCTGAAGAACGGATTGTATAATACAAAACCAGTATATTTAAATGATTTGAAAACTACAATACATTGTCAAATTGGAAGTATTAATGGGTAAAATGCAAATAATTCATTGGTAATTTACGACGTCATTTGCTGCTGATATTGGCTGTTTTTCAGAATTAAGGAAAATGCTTAAATCATCTGCTGAGAAAATAATATGTAACATTTGGAAATGATTTTTGTCCTGAATAAAACTTACATGCATATGTTACATTATGGCATGTAACAACAAATATCATCTTAAAAACTTACAAAGTTATTAAAGTTATTTATGTTACCATATATTAATGATCACCCTGTATATAGGGAACCAAACAATTTACGATTGATGTGGATTATGTAACATCACTGCTAATGGGATTCAATAAATTGTTCCTTCGAGGAAATGTCTATTGTTAGAAAAAAAATGGTTATCACCTCTCCTAAATAATGAGATATACTGAGTTCCAAAAGTTCCGCATCCAATATTCCATGTGTCTTTTTTACTAGAATCTCCAACTTATTTATGATAATTCAAATGCGCATGTGTAGAGCGATGTGTACTTGATATAAATCCAGAACAGTTATCGATTTGAAGATATGTATCGATCCATAATAAAACCACATGTGACACCACCCCACGATTCCAAAGTACACACAACGATAAACTACTATTTTGTAGTGGAAGGGAGGTAATAAATACCGAAAATTTTCTCTCTTTGACCATAGACAATTATTGATGTTGCAATAGAGTCTGTACAACAGGCCAGATTTTTAGAAACAACCTCCTTGACATAAAAGACGCAACATTAAAGCAAGTTTCCCATACATTTAATGTTGGGTGAACTACAATTAAGCTACAACAATGCCGTTGTTCTTGGTGCAAAAATATAGCAGTATTACCTGTCTAGGTAGGCGGCATTGACCCTTGACCTGTTATCACGTGGTACGTCGTGTACAGTTTTTTTTTATGGAGATGATACAACAGTCAAATTATGATAGAGACATGTCAATTTAATTCGACACAATGTATTTTTAGTGAAACATCAGCCTCTAGCGTCTTATATACAGAAGTCGTTCAAAATATTCCATTTTTGCAACCAAATTAAGCGTACATTTCTAACTTATTTGACTAACTTATTGTGTTTTTTCGTAACAGGGACACGATGCAAGTAAATTGGAAGTGAGAATAAAGTCGAAAATGAAGAACCCAAATTATGCGTGCTTGAATAGATGTTTTTACCATTTGCGATGGTGTGATCACTCAAGCGTGACAAAATCCAACGGAAATAGGTTCAACATAAACACTAAAGGTACGCAAATAGACAGTGTTCCTAAAAAGGTATTTTAAGTTAACTATTCCAAAAAAATGAATTTTTAATTTAGATGCATAACTTTTGGAACTCAGTATAGGAATACAACAATTACATTTCAGTCGGGTGTCAAATTCAATCATAGAAAAATGGTTATATGTCTGTATAAGGGTTAAGTAAGGGTTCACTAGCGTCTCACTGGCATTGTGAAAACAATAATACAATGTAACACCATTATGAGAATGCAATATGCTCATCTGATAAACCACGATATTATACGGGCTACAGTAGCAGAACTTCACTGTATTATACGGAACACGTACAATGACACTACAACTCATCAACTACCACGGAATAGAATAAAACAATCACATAGCAGTCGGATGTCAAATAATTTCATAGATAAATAATTATATGTGTGTGTATTGTTAGATTTAATAGGTGCATTGGCGTCTCACTGGCACTGTGAAAACGATAATACAATGAAACGACATTATGAAATGATAGTATAATATTTCACGGGGCACAAATGTGAGACAAACGGTTGGCAAAATACCTACCAATAGCATGATTACGTATATTATATGCATATCAATAGGGTACCAAACAATGTACGATTGATGTGGATTATGTAACATCTCTGCTAATGGAATTAAATCTTTGTTCCCTTCGGGGTTATCAGGTCTCCTAAATAATAACGTAGGAATACAACAATTACATTACAATCGGATGTCAAATCGTGTCATAGACAAATGGTTATATGTCTGCATATTGGACAATGACACTTCAACTCATTTTAAGCATCGGAATAAAACAATCACATCAGCAGTCGGATGTCAAATTATTTCATAGACAAATAATTATATGTCTGTGTATTGTCAGATTTTATAGGTTTAGTAGCGTCTAACTGGTTGAATCAGAAAAATCAAACCGACGTATGATTAAATGCGAAATTAAACGGAATTACTCAAATTATCCTTCAAGAAACCATGCAATGTTTTGACATCTGTTTGTTTGTCTCGTTGCAATCATTATTGACATGTTCGTATTAGACTACAGTTTCATGACTAGAATATATTATGCAACTCGTGGTATTGAGTAGTACTAACATGTTACCGTTATGTTCGTTGAAAGCAGTTTGTGTGTGATATATATGGCTCATTTAAGATTATTACCATCACCCATACACAAAACATCACACGCACAAATGCAAGTGTGACATCCAGAATGCTGGAGTGGTTTGGATCCCGTGTTTAGAATTTGTCGATTTTCACAGATGTTACCAAAATTCTGAAACGAATTGTGATGAAAACACAATAGGTCATCATACTTGTTTTCCGAGTATTCAGTCATGTTTGAAGTGTATGTGAACAATTTTTATAATAACATTGGAATTTGCTGGTGGTATTCTATTTTGACATTTCTATTTAATGCCTACGATCTAAATCATATATTATGTTCCAATATAGATTGGTTACACATAGTTTTCAACGGACTCCATATAAAAATGTTATTTTTAATTTCGGTCTAATTTAAAATGCTATTTTACCCCACCCACCTCATATTTATTGCAGAAATAAAGCAAAATGGTAAAATTCTAATCACTATTTTTCAGCTGTTAATTTAAAACTTTTTTGTTAGTTGGTTAAATAATGCTTGTGATATAGATATTCATTTTTTAAACATAAAAACATTAGATGTCATCAACTTACCTATATTGCAAATTATTATCTAAATTTGGCTACAATGCCCTGAAAATCAACCAAAACGTGGAAAATAGAAACATGAAACTATTGCGGAAACACGATAACACACATTAAACAATTATTACAAAACAATCCTGATCCCAAAAAAGTCATTTGGCATAAACAGGAATATTGTTAATGTTTTACCCCATCCACTAATTTTGTAATGCAATATTTCTTCAGATCGCTTGTTTATGTTTATAAGACGAATAATGCACTATGCCAAATGATACATGCACACTGAACCGCTCCAGCATCCTAAACTGGGACCAAAAGACATATCTATGCTTCGGTGTTTCTTTCTGTTACTGGTTTTACTGGTTACCAAAGTAAAGCAGATTAACTATACATTATCGAACCAATGCTAGATGAGATACCGTAGTTACATCATAGTATTTCACTTTCTAGCATGCACATCATATCCTTCATACAGGGTGAACATTAGTATATGGTAACATAAATAACTTTAATGACTTCGTCATTTTTAAGATACTATTTGTTGTTATACTTCATTGATTGACATATACATGTAAGTTTTATTCAGGACATCAATCATATTTAAATGTTGCATATTGTTTCCTCAGCAGATGTTTGAAGCGTTTTCCTTATTTCTGCAAAAAAGCAAAAATCAGCACCAATGACGTCGTAAATTACCAATAATTCCTTGCATTTTACACATTGATGGCATCAATTTAACCGTGTATTGTAGTTTTCAAAACAATTAAATATACTGGCTTTGTAGTATACACTCCTTCCATCAGACATTCACATGATCAAAAATGCAAAGGGTTTTTGTTCTGAGAGTACTGGGTGCTAATTTAAATGCGGTCCTCCGCGAAATAATTCTATCGCAAAATTTCTTGGAATTACTGATAATGTACGCCTTTATCTATTTCGTTATTAACACCAAGTTCACACAGCATGAAATTAATTATCACGATTAATAAAAACTTGAGCATATTAGCTTTGAAATAAGGATCAAAGCACGTCTCTATCATTAAATCTAACAAAGTTATTCAAGTTATTTATATTACCATCTATTAATTATTACCCTGCATTATATTCAATCATATTAAATTGCCATTATTCAATTACTTTGACGTAAAAGTACATAGTTTTACTGTAATTTCAATAATGAAATTTAATGCTACATAAACGTGAAATGATGAAATGTAATATAATTGACAGTGACATGTCATTGGACAGAGAACCAACAAGTAATGATCACAGTAATTACAATATCTAAACATTGCTGATGTTTCCTGATGTGAATAATGCCACCCTAGATTTGTTGATATATAATGCATCAACACAATAATGCATCCATTACTTTAATATTTGTTTCAACTATAGTCCTTTCCTTTCAGGATAATATGAAAGGCTGGACAAATTGCTATAACCCACCATGGGGATTGATAAACTACCATCACGATTTTTCTTGATTCTCGGTAATTTGCAGTCATTCGAGCTCACCTGTCGTTCAGAATATATATAACAAAACCAGTAAATACATCGTTTATTTAATAGCTTGATATATCGTATTAGAGAGTGAATTTAATTGATATAGTTTTTACATAATCTAATAGCACCGGAGAAATATTCACAATACATTACGCCACATCTCTGTAATTACATTTTGTAAACATGATGAATGTTTCGTAACGAGTAAGGCCATGTTGTTGTTGACCGAATGCTTGAAAAGAATGTGTTTTCTGATTCATTATTAATTGATGTATTAACATGGGATGTAAAACTATTACTGTTGCATTATATACCGGAGACCGCATTACCATGGTGCTTTCATACAGTTGATATAACTAAGTGTAGTAAAAGAATTTGCAAACGCATTAAGAGTATCAATTTTACCATTTGATTCATACCCACTATCAGCCTACCATTTTGAACTGCGATAGTAGCTATTCCGAAATACAATGTACATGCACCTAAATCAAAAGTGCACAACGCACTGGTTCCAATTTACCGTTAACATAGTACGAATGTTTTAGAAGAACATATTTATAAATCTATACAGCTAATCTAATATTATGAAGGGACAAGCAGAACTTTGTACTATTACACTATACGCAGACATTTCTCTTTGATCACACATCTTTGATTAAGCAGGTTACTATGGTACATTTTATTAATGTCTGTCAATATGTTAATGTCTCCGTGATGTAAACGATTTTCATTTGCAGAACGTGCCAATATTTATAGTCAATTAAATAGTGTATGTCCATACGTTCATGTTAAACTTTGATTAACGTTTGGAAAGCATTACAAATACAATTGGATTTCTAATAAGTTCTCGGACATTTTATCAGTCTCAGTGAACAGATTTCTATAACGTTGTATGTGTGAAGTAGTTAATTTTGAAACTTAATTTATAAATAATTTGTCATCTGACATGTAAAATAACCGGGCATAGGCAATGTTTTGAGGTATTTATATGCCATGCTTATTCTAAAGCATTGTCTAGTCTATAAAGGCTAACGACTATTTTTCTATACGTTTGTTACACTGGCGTTATTTATCCTTTATAATTTGTCATTTTACTTTGTTAAGTAACTGGTCATAGGCGACGTTCTGATGTCGGTTATATGTTATATGTCTGAAGTTTTAAATGTCTAACCGGGAATCAGTGTCAAGATAAGGCTAACATAGAGCAATTGTTTGTCAAATTTCATACTGGAGAAATAATGATGTGGACGTAATGGTGTTGTGAAAATTATATACCATTTATCATTCGGAAGACTTGATAAGTTCAGATGTTACATGTATACAACGATATTATACGGACATCTTTTGATCTTAAAGCGCGTTCTTTCTAACTCTAGACTATCATTTAAAAAAATCTCATTTAAACGAAACGGATAATACAAGTATTTGGTTCGCTTCCTAATTATAGTAATAGAGCTTCTGTGTTTGAGGCATTGCAGTGCAATTATTTTGATAGCATGCTTTTCGATTTGGAGTTGTTCGTCAATAATGAAATCGTGCACGATTCACAGTATGGTTGGATTATGGTGTCAACACTTGAGCTAAATATCTGATGCATCGGGGAAAGCCCTTTGATACATCAGGGAAACAAGTTCACGGATGGTTCGGGGATGCATGGCCGGTAGAAGTATTCACGAAATCGACAGTTAATCCGGACTACTTGAATGCTTAATACAAATCTAATATTACTCTTATGTTTTTTTGTTGCGCATCGAATGTGTCTTGTCATAGATATATTTATGTGATAAAATCCGAGCATTGGGATATCCTGCTATGGGATACAACCTCTGAAAATTTTACTTTAACATGTGTCGTTTTATTCGTTTGTAAAGAAGCAAGCTCGTAGTCATAGTTTTTTTCCAAGATTTCATCTGAGAATGTCAGAAACTAATTTAAACACGTAAAAATAGGGTTTGCTCTCTTCAGAAATTATAATATAATGGATTGCATGGCGAAAGATGGGGAAATTTTTTTACAGGCTCGCAAATCGCAAATAGCTTAGCTGTGTGTACATGCTATCAAATGCAATTCAACGCATTATACTTTATTCAATGATAACGCTTTTGTATTCAATATTTTACGCATGAATTTCATCATTGTGTACGATTTGAAATAGATGAGCCTCTCGTTTTTAGAAAGTGAAATCGAAATGTCCAATTTCCACTGTTATGATACTCGAATATCCAAATCTACCTGTATGTAATCATACACGTATTGAAGTGAACGTCTCTATATTATTTTGTTTAGCTGAAGTAATTTGAGAGATGTATGCAATGTTCTTTTGGGATTCGATGTTTATTCTACATGTATCATTGTAGTGCGATATGAAATCTTACATTTTTAAATAAGTCGACTTGATATTCCACGCTGTTGTTGTTGCTGACAACTGACGATGTTAATATCCTGACTGCGGTAAATTTCATTTCATTGTATTGATTTTTCAAGGCCGTTTTGTTAGATTGGGTTCAATTCAGTGTACCTGTCTGTTTTCAACTCTGAACTGCAACATTAGCTAAATCATTTATTTCAGTAAGATGTCAGTCATGTTCTTATATCATTTACCTGTGATAGTAGTGTTGTTATGGTAAAATATTTTTCAATTGATTATTCATGTCATTCTAGCCTCAAATGTAAACATAAAATGTTCATGAACCGACTTTCTAATTTTTCGACTCATTTCTTATTGACCAGATGATACTTGCCACCAAGTGACAATGTTTGACATTTAGTCTTTACCCAAGCAACTATGAACGATAGACTGTAAACGAGAATAATAATCACACAATAATTCACTTTGTCACTTTAACTTAATCGGATAGTAACAAAAAAGATGGGTTTCCAAATAATTTTTGACTGTACTATAATCTGTCAAGTACAACTCAACCTTGAAACACAACCAAATGTAAACTAGGACAAAACTACGAGTATTAATGTTAACAGATGGACGAAGGTGTATTATATTAAAGTCACAATGAAGCCTATAGTGTGATGTAATACACCACCTATCCTATTTGGTAAAGTAAGATATATTTTATTTGCACATTTTGTTTGGTTTCCTGCATCACGTTCGAACATTCAGGCTAATGTCACATATTATTGATATGTATAGGAATTTATTTTATGTCATCAATTCTTTTCTACACGTAAACGTAATTGCAAAACATTTAGTAATATACAAAGTTCATAATATGTAACTATGTCAAGGCCGAACACAAGCTGGTGTAAATGCGTCCTCACAAATATAGCTATATAAACAGAGCTGCCATTTTCAAGCGCATTTTAGCTGCTGTTGTAACTTGAATAACGTTTTTTGTAGCTTTTCACAAAATTAACCTTTTAAGGTTGACTTATATCGGCAACAAGTAGTTCGGTGATAACAAATCCACATTAATGTTACGACCCTAGTTGAACATGCATATAACAGGTTTCTGAATGAGATGGTGCTTCAAAATATTCATTAGATGACTTTCTATTCAATAAATAATGTTTTAAGCAATCAAATAAGTTCAATTATTATAACAAAAGATGACACGTCCCCTTGCGACACATCTGATATGACACATAAAAATAAATGTACAATGTATTAGACCACACATAAAAATAATGGAACTTTCTACATGGAAACACTTCGTACTTAAATGGAACCATACACAGTTGTATTTATTATTCATACTATATTGGTCTAATGCATTTAAAGCATCGGATTTCTGAACAAAAGTAGTATTTTATTTAACAGGATAATGTTCTGACATCCTAGTCTCGCATTCAATGCTTGACTCAAAAGATACAGGAACTAGTATAAGTGCAAATAAAAGTGTGTGTATTTTCTATAATGGGGTTAGTTGGTATGATCGAAATATAATCAAAGATACAACACAGTGACTGTATTCTTTCGAATGATTGATATACAGTAGAATGAAAAGGCACACTAAAATGACATTGTGCAATCAACAACCAGTCGGCAGAAGGTACTTATTGTATACTATTACAATGCCATTTACAATTAAGCAGGCGACAATATCAAGTAATACACTTATTATTTACATGTACAGTCAAAATATGATACCATAAGTGTATTATATTTTGTGAATCATACGAATACATGATCTATGAGAGTATGAGTTAAAGACAGACCAATGCCATACTTCTCTATGATGATCTGTTTACAATATAACAAACTTCGGGTTTCAAGTCCCATCCACTATGTGTCTACATTTGTATAATGCATTTATGACGTTGGTTCATTTACAATAAGCCTAGCACTGGACTAACGTAGAATTTTATTTACGCTTGGCAATAAAAAAGGAGCTAGATCTACTAATGTGTTCCAGTAGCATTTTTAACAAATACCAAACATATTATATAATAATATCAAGCTCATATTGTGATATTTTTTGAAGATTGGGACTCATGCATTCGAAGATGACATTTAAAATTAACTATGTTTTCAGTAGTTGGCTATTGGATGTGAAATTAACATATCGGGAAGTAGTTTTATCACATATAACATGTGGTATTTTTGTGCCGAAAACAATGCTGAAAGCCCATTAGAACTGCGATAAAAGCCGCACTGATGTCATGACTGATAGTTTCCATCATTCAATTACAGTGTACAATTTCAGGGCAGTGAACTTGTTAACGGAAATTGCGATTTTAATGTGGAATTAATTTACGTCTTGGTATGGTCCTCTGTTAGTGCTTTATTGTTTGGCTAGAACACTCGAGTCAACACGAATTGTAATTAATAAACTGTGGAAACACTTCCCGATAACTCTGAATTATTTCATGTTGTGAATAAAATCACAGAGGAATTGTTCAGTTAACGAGAAATTTGGAAACAGTAAATACGTCTATTTACCTTCTATAAACTGAATAGAAATGTCAAATGCATTAACGTAATAAACAAATTTATGTAGAAAAGCTAAATGTTAGAGGCTTATAATGTAATGCAATAAACTACATGTAGTGTACGAAAATAATCTAAACTGTCAAACTGAAAGAGCATTAACGTAATGAAGCACCATAAGTAAGACAATTTTTAACTTGCGAAAAGATTATTTAACAGTAATGCAATACCACAAGTGCTTTAAAAGAGAGGCAATTTAATTTAGTAATAATTTGCGTAGTGTTATTTTATAGCTTAAGTTCCTTTATGTTTGCTATCTAATTAATTATGTTTTAGCGATTTAAACATTTACTAAATTGAGCATTCATGTCGGTGGCATAGTTTGACAATAGTTATTAATGTAATCATACTGAGACAAGTTTGGCAAAACCTACATATCTCTGTATGGTTAGGGGACCTATCTTCGAAAACTCCACACATTATTTGGCTGGATACCCCTGAAATAAGTTGGACCTAAATATGGCACGAATTAATGTACAATTAGACAAACGGAATTGCACACACCATCACACCATCGCACCATGTCGAACGTATCCTTTGTTTACCAGTCAGTTTTCTGTTAAACAATCTGTGACAAATGCATGCCTCCAACCGATTTACCTGACGTAATTATTTTAAAAACAGTTTACTATCCTTAAGATGTTGTTTCTGCGTCACCCAACTATATAAATGCTATCTCACTTCACATGCAATGTTTATAATCTATATCTTAATTCATTTAAACTACGTAGGTGCTAACAACGCCTTCAGGCATGGAAATTAATCAAGCCATACACGTACTACATCATTTTGTAAATCTAGACAATTACTCATATATTTTAGAAACAACAGTAGTACAATGTAGTCACGTAGTTATTAAAGTGGGCACATACCTGCTGGATTCGGGTTTACCATTTAGTATGACTATTTAAATTAGCATCATAAGCTAAAGGCAAACATCTAGTTATGGAGTCCTCAAAAAATTCCTTTAACGTCTTACATTTAGAGTTAATACTGTTCAAGTTCTCTGTGGATCATGTTTATTCATTCATTTAGTTAATAACTACATTGGTACTTTGATCCGAATAAATACGAAAGTAAGATATATTGACGAGATAAATAAGACAATTTTCGCAATGTCTGTTCACTTGGACACGTCATAACCACCTTTTACCCCTTATGAATCCTTAACATACTACTTGATCGACAGTAACCAGAGAAACTTGAATTTTGTACTCTGATTTTGAGCGACATAATTTGCTTTTATGACCCTAACGTTAGCGTTAAGTTTCTATATATGATTAGGAACGTACTAAGGTAACCAATGCCCATGAATTCTTCCGGTAAAGTCTCATTATACGTACGTATGTCACAAAATACTTCAAGAAAATAATTATTTCCTGAAGCACTATTTCTTATTGATCAACTTACCACAAAAATATTGTCTGGGAACTATACATGACGGACATTGACATAATCTCTACAAAACTGATAGAGATGGACCAATATAGACAAAACATCATTTAACCATCAAGAAGGAATATAATACTATGAAATCATACACAAGGGTAATAAAACCAATACAGTAACAACAACACCAAACACAAGCGTCATAAACTCAATACAGTATCTTGCAATTTCTATATTGATTCATTACGTAAAATATAACACTTTGCTTTGAGTTAACTCCCTTTTCCACCTTCATCTGTTTTACCAAACATACCAATGATACTGGTAAGTAAAGTCCTATAACAAAATCAGGATGTACGTCCATTCAAATAGGAACATCTATTAACAATCTCATTCGCGAGGATTTATCAAGGATTTATCAAGGAAGAAAATTGTTTGACCAAGAAAATTGCATTATATATTTCCTATTTTCCTCACCCATTATGCAATTTATCTAGAGTATTCAGTAAATAATGATTCACATTCCAATATCCTGTCGTCCATTGATCAGTTAGTTGTTTGACAAAAGTAAATGGACAAATAGCCATGGTAATCTACCGGACCATTTAAGTAACTCCACTAGATCATGACCATTAGCTTATTTCATTAAGGGAAATATACATGTATTTGTTTAGATAACTGGTTCATCTAGTACATTGTGCGCCATGACTACAGGACACTCATTGCATCATTTGTGGGATCGCGATTTAGCCCCATTTCCCTCCTAAACGACTATATATTCTTCCCTGTTTTTGAAGTCAATGTAGAGCCTCTACATTTCCAAACAACATCAAAAAACACATTTAACTATTTTTCCATAAGCGTTTCATTAATTACCTACCCAGAATTTACGTTTTTATGATTTATTAAAGATACAAACAGAGGATAACAAAATAAACTGTATCAATTAAAAAAGTTACCAATGGACAAGGGCTCTTTTCTGCTGTAAGGCCGCTCAAGCACCCTTTGACATTTTGCCCCTTGTCATTGGGCTACCTATTGAAAGCTACATTGTACGCTCGTGTCTCCCTGTGGAGACTATTTCTCACCTGTGGGTGTGGTAGCGAACATCTATTTGCGGCGCCCAGGAATAGACAATGCATGTTACACTATGATGGAGTGAAGCATGTGGGTCTTGCACAGACAAATTGAGCAGTGGTCAAAACGGGGGTTGAACCCGGGACCTCTCGATCTCGAAGCACGCGCCCTAGCTCTTGGCCACCGCTCCTCACTGTTATATATATTATACTCATTAAATAAAACAAACAGGCAATATGTTTCATAATTAGATATGTTAATACGACTACATCATTTCGTAAATCAATACAATTATTCTAGCATTTGATAATGCAAAATTAAATTGAAAGTCATCTAAATATCAAATAAAAT
This sequence comes from Spisula subtruncata, assembly GCA_963678985.1. NCBI lineage: Eukaryota > Metazoa > Mollusca > Bivalvia > Venerida > Mactridae > Spisula > Spisula subtruncata. Next base: position 41,219,196 of record OY787664.1, on the reverse strand, counting down.
ATTAGGTTTACAAGGTCGTAGTTGTTTAAGCGGACACATGGCTGCAGGTATAGCTTTGGGTGTTGCTTTTTGATCTATAATTATTCCGAGCATAGCCTTTATTTGCTTTATTTCTACTGCAACATGACAGGCATACATATGTACCTCCACCCGGATTTGTACCCAGATCGCCAGATTAGACGGCAAGCGCACTAACCACTGAGCTACGGAGGTACGTCATCTAATGATGGAGTCATGCCAAGTAATTCCTTTCAACTTTTAACTCCGCCGTAGTTCATACTATTTAATTCATCTACTGTTCAGTGAGTTTATTGAGTTTATAACCAACTTAGTAATTTGATCCGAATAAGAGAGAAAGTAACATATAATGAGAGATAATTGAAACAATATCAGCAGTGACCGTCCACTTGGACACGTCATCAACTATCCGATAATCCCCTGTGGCTCCTTAACCTACTACTTGATCGAAAGTACCCATGGAAACTTGCATTTTGTTATCCAAATTTGATCGACACAATAATCCCTTATGGACCTAAGCCTATACGTTAAGTGTAAAGTTTCTGGATATGATTAGGAACGTACAAGGGTAATCCGTTACCAAATAAAGTCTCATTATATGTCACAAAATACAACAAGAGAATGATTACTTCAATAGATACACTCATTTTAAAAAGTATTGCAACTTAAGCCCATTGATATAGACTTTCAGAACTAAACGTTGTACATTTAATTTAGTTATTGCTAGTTTACTTGATAAAAATATCAATATTTGCTTACGTTTCCTGATTGACAGCGTTTTGACATTATCACTTATATGGAGGACATTGCCATAGGAAATAGCCAGCGTCATAGAATAACACGTGTATACTGTAGTGCAAGCATAGACAAACCAAAGCCACAGAGTTACAGCGGCTTCACAAAGCCAACAGCACATAAATCCGACATAGAGCGAGCAGACAACACCCCAAATTACGGAATACTTCTGTGCAGATATGTTTCAATATGAAATAGTAGGTTTTCCTATATTTTGTATCGTTTACTGTATATATCGTATAGTGATTAATGAGTTCGTATTTATTTTAACGAAATGCGGTACAATTTTATATTCATTATTACGTAGTATACATGGTCATTATAAACAACAATTGTAGAAGTATTCAATACTAAATGCTGCATACAGTACATATCATGTTACAAATGAATATCTTTTAAACAAGACAGTCGTGCAAATCGTTATTTTAATTTACTTTCTCATCAGAGTATACATTATACAGAAACAATTAATACGTCGTCATGTTATAACTGGTCAGTGAAACACGCACAGCTTTGACATTTAGTAAATTGATATATATATTATATAAGAGAGTAAATTTAATAGATATAGTATTCACAAGCACGCATGAGAACAATTCACTATACATTACGCCACATCTCCGTTTTCTACAGATGATGAATGATTTAGATGTGCATAGCGATTTTGTTGTTGACCAAATGCTTGAAAACATTGTGATTGAATCCGTTGTCTGATTCATTATTAATAGAGGTATTAACAAGGGATGTAAAACTATTACTGTTTCATTAACAATCTTTACGTCACGGTAAACTAAATATAATCATAACAAACTTGATTAGGATCAACACCGTCGGCATATCTTAGGGAAACTCCGAGTTGATAGATGAACATATTATACAACAAGTAACAGAACGGTACAATCTCTCTATGAGATTTTAATGTAAAATAATCAATGAAAACATCAATTATTTATAACTTTATTGTGGAAAAAAGATTTTTTGTTCCTTGAGATTTTTAACCTGACTTTTACTATATGTGTTTTATTATTTTTTATTGTTTATTGGCGTTGTATTCAGATTAACAAGTCGTTCTTTTGCAGTTTTCATGGACTGCATCTTAACCTGGTATAAACCAACCCTTCTTCGAGGAACCGACAAATTCAAAACATGCGGAGGGTAATCAACATGGATGCCAGATCTTCATGGAGAATATCCTGCTGTGATCAGAAATCGAACACGTCAAGAGCATCGCTACAACACCACGGCAGAGGTATATAATGTATGACTATACACAACATAAACATTCATACGTCATCATTCAATTCATTATTACGTGAAACATACGGATGAAACATTAAGTAAATTGATATATCGCATTACAGAGTGAATTTAATTGAAGTAGTATTTGCATAATCGAAAAGCATCGGAGAACAATTCACAATACATTACGCCACATCTCCGTAATTACATTTTCTAAACATGATAAATGTTTCGTAACGAGTATAGCAATGATTGGCCGAATGCTTGAACACAATGTGATTGAAACCGTTGTCTGTTCATTATTAATTGATGTATTAACAAGGGATGTGGAACTACTTCTGTTGCATTATATACCAGAGATCGCATTACTCTTGTGCTTTCAGACAGTTTATATAACTAGAAAATAAATTTGCAAACGCATTAAGAATATAGATTTTACATTACTTTTATATGGACTATTAGCCTACCACTTCGAACTGCAATAGTAGGTATCCAATTACGATGTACCAAATCAAATCTGCACTGGTTCCAATTTCACGTTAACACAGTAAGATAAAACAACGAATGTCTTAGAAGAACATATTCATACACTATATAGCTATTCCAATATTATGAAGGGGCAACCAGAACTACCAGTGTACTATTATACTATATATAGACATATATTTTTATCACACATTCTCGAATAAGCAAGTTATCTTGGCGCATTTCATTACTGACTGCCAATATGTTAGTGTCTCCCTGATGGACACTATTTTCATTAGTCGAACGTGCTAATATTTATAGTCATTCAAATATCTGATGTCCATACGTCATGTCAAACTTTGATTAACGTTCGGAAGAATGAAAACTGTAATTGGATTTCGAATTCGTTCTCGGACATTTTCATCCGACTCAGTGAACAGATCTCTCTGTGTTTAGTCGTCCACGTTTTTGCGTTTTATGTCCCAGCAACCTTTCTAAATAATTTGTCTTCTGACATGTAACATAACCGTGCATAGGCATTTGGAGGTATTTATATGTCAAGTTAATTAATAAAACATTGCCTATTCGATAAAGGCTCTTGACAATAGTTTTGTTATGTAGGAGTTATTTTCCTATTACAGTTTGTCATCTGACTTGTTATGCAATTGTCATATGCGACGTTCTGATGTCGGTAATACGTTATTTGTCTGAAGGTTTAAAAGTCTTCCCTGGAATCAGTGTCACGATAAGGCTAACATAAAGCAATAGTCTGTCAAATTTCGTACTGGTGATGTGGGCTTCATGGCGTCTCACAAGTTTTGAGTGAATTATATGATATTAATAATTTAATTAACTTGATAAGTTCAGTTGTTACATAACGATATTGTACGGACATCGTTCGATCCCGCAGTGTGTTTGTTGTAACATTAGACTGTCATGTAAATATAAACGCTGCTTTAAAAGCATATGCACGTGCTTCAGGAGGCATTTATTAAAGGCTATGTTCGGAGGTTCTGGACTATTTAAGTACATTGTAGAAGGTTATTTCTTTCGATTCGCTATAAAGACCACCTTTTTGACTGGTCTTATTAAAAATGTAGCAGAACTGTATTTATACCGTTTTGTGATGCCATTGTCTTCTTTCATGCAGACAAATTGAATTTAATATTCTCTAAGGATACTGATATATGTGTTCATTTAAGCCGTAAAACTGAAATTTAATCAACAACTTTGGCGAATTTCAAGACATTTAGTCCAATTTACAATATGCTGCAGCATTGCAATAACAGAAAACCAACGAGTCTCTTTAGAATACGTCACTTTAATTCAATAGTTTTTTCATATGTGTTATGTCAGCATTTGTAAAATATACAGGAAATACATTACGATCCATAATACTAGTATGGTTTCAGAATTCAAATTGCTGATACACTTATATTTTAGCAGCGCAAGCATGTATTTAAAGTTAAAACCATGCCAAACGTATTCAAAGTGATCAGGTATGATATACATATATATAGTTTTGTTCTGCATATTTTCGTCTCTGAAAATCGCAAAGGAAATCTTGGACAAAAACTCAGTTAACCGTCGTTTTCCTTCAACACGACATAATTCCAATGTCTGTCGAATTCCAAATCATTTCATGATTACATGTATCACTGTGGTAAGCCATGTACTTTTATTTATCTGTTGGATGCTTATCTGTTAACATGGTTTTATAATATCAATGAGACGCAAGTAAACTACAAGTCATCCAATATACAGACATACAATGATTTATTTATGACACCCGATTGTAATGTGATTGTTTCATTCCGACGTTTATTCCTGGTAACACGTTTAAAACTTCAAATATATAGCGTTTACCGACAACATTACATTAAAGATGTTCGGCAGTTGAGCATAGTACAAGACATATTATTGTTTAAGTAGGTATGGATACTCTTTTCTCTAATCAAACAATTTTCCCCGAAGGAAGATTTCCAGACAAATATTCAAAACGGACGTTGTTCAAAATGACAATATAATATTTCATGGGCACAAATGAGAGACAAATGGTTGGCAATCTGCCTAACGTTATCATGTTTACATTACAAGTATATACATATCTATAGGGTAACAAACAATTTACGTTTGATGTGTGTTATGTTACATCACTGCTAATGGAATTCAATACATTGTTTCTTCGAGGAACATTTCTATGGTTAGAAAAAGGTGATCACGTCTCCTATATAATGACATAGGAATACAACAATCACATTTCAATCGGGTATCAAATTCAGTCATAGACAAATGGTTATATGTCTATATATTGGATGAATTTGGGTTCACTGGCGTCTTACTGGCATTGTGAAAACCTTGATATAATAAAACAACGCCATTAAAAGTTGAGGATATGCGCAGCTGATAAATAACGATATTATACGGGATATTGTAGCAGTTGAATATAACATCAAATCTAGTGCAAGACGAAATGCTATATTATATGGAACAAGTACAATGACACTATAACTCATTTTAAGGGTCGGAATAAAACAATCACATCAGCAGTCGGATGTCAAATTATTTCATAGACAAATAATTATATGTGTCTGTGTATTGTCAGATTTAATAGGTGCATTGGCGTCTCACTGGCATTGTGAAAACGACAATACAATGAAACGACATAATGAGAACGGGATAAGTTCAGTTGATAAATAACGATATTATACGAAATAAAAGTCTTGTTGAATCAGAAAAATCAAACCGACGTATGATTAAATGCGAAATTAAACGGAATAACTCAAATACTCAAATAATACTTCCAGAAACCTGGCAATCTTTAGACATGTGTTTGTTTGTCTCGTTGCAATCAACATTGATATTTTCCTATCAGACTACAGGTTCATGACTTGAATATATTATACAACTCGTGGTATTGAGTAGGACTAACATGTTACCGTTATTTTCGTTGAAAGCAGTATTTGTGTGTTATATATGGCTCATTAAAGATTATAACCATACCAACAAACACAAAATATCACACGCATAATTGCATGTGTGACACATTAAGGATGCTGGAGTGGTTTGGGTCCCGTGTTCAGAATTTGTTTAAATGTTCACAGATGGTAACGAAATCTATTCTGACACGAGTTGTGATGAAAACACAATATGTCATCAAACTTGTTTTCCGAGTAATCAGCCATGTTTGAAGTGTATGTAAACCATTTTTATAATAACATTGAAATTAGTAATGTGCTGATGTTGTTTAATTATGACATGTCTATTTGATGCCTACGATCTAAATCTTAGATAATGTTCCAATATAACTTGATTACACATTTTTTTCAACGACCTCCATACAAAAAATGGTATTTTTAATTTCGGTCTATTATACATTGCTATTTTACCCCACCATCTCATATTTATTGCATAAATAAAGCAAAATGGTAAAAATCTAATCACTATTTTTCACTGATTTAATTCCATAGGGAATAGTTATATAACACACTAGTATGGTACATACTCATATTTAATAACGTTTCGGCATTCAGCCTTTATCAAAAACACATTTTAAAAACTTATTTTACATATTTGCTGGCATTGTTGTTGGCCATTTTAAAATAATGGCCCAAAACAGGAAGTGACGTCATGACGTCACAAATAAACAGGAAATGACGTCATAACAAAAGTACGCCAAATAGACTCATGACGTTACGTTGCAATGTATACAAATCAGTCTAGGTTAGGGATGCCTACACCTATTCCAAACATAAACCACAGATAGTCATGTCCAATATATTATCATTATAAGTTCAAAATACTTTAAATAAATATAGGAATATATATTACCTATACCCAAATTGAAAACGACAAGACTAAGCTTATATAATTATATACTAAAAGTATGGAGGCAACCCCAATCTAAAATTTCATTCATAGTAATGTCAATATTATAATTATAACTGGTTTTATAAATTGCCCCTTAGGAGAACGTCCAGTTGGGTTTTGGTGTTTAAACCTTCCGGTGATTCGGTTCTGAAAGTCTTTATCCACTCTATTTCACGTATTAGTCTATAATATCTTGACTCATCCTTGATCGTCTCCAGTATCGATACACCAATGTCTTTTGAAGAATGGCCTTGGCTATTGAAATGGTCCGACATCGGTTTACAGCGTCTAAGTCTAACATCAGCTTCATGCTCTTTAAGCCTCTCTTTCAATGAGCGACTTGTCTCCCCAACATACACTATTCTCTCACATTTGTTGCAAAACACACCATATACCAGGTTATGGGCCTTGCATTTCTGTTTGTACGACAAAGCGAGATCTTGGGTGTTACTTTTCATGTGAATACCCTGGTTTAACATGTCACATACAACACAAGCTTTCTGACATATTGTGTTTTCTGGTTTGTGGTGTATATTTAACACTTTACTCGTCTTTCTGTGAACCAGAATATCCCCCAAATTCTTGTCTCTTCTATAAGCTATGATAGGAACATTTTTAAAAACTTCTTTCATTCTATCCGACCTATATAACGTATCTGTATGTCTTCTCACTATGTTATGAACCTCGGGAAGTTGTTTCGAGAAAGTTATCACTAGTGGTACTCGTTTCTGGGGTTCTTTAGCTACTTTTTTTCTGTAGAAGGTCCTTTCTATTCAATATATCAACCTTGGTCAATTGGTCCTCTATAAATTTACTACTGTACCCACGTTTTCTTAACTGTACCTTCAATTCTTCCCTGTGTTTTATATAATCTTCTTCATTTGAACATATCCTTTTTAGTCTGATACCGAGACCGTACGGTATGCTTTTCTTAACCGAGTTCGGATGGCCAGACTTCGATTGTACATATTGGTGTTTGTCTGTTGGCTTCGAATAGAGATCTGTTTCTATAATTCCACTTTTTAACCTAATATTGGTATTCAGAAATTCAATGTTATGGTAACTCCATCTTAGTTCTACTTTAATATTTTTGTGGATGTTGTTCGCATGTTCTTGGAATCGCATCAGTTCGTCTTCACCATGCATCCAAACTCCTACACCGTCATCAATGTATCGTTTATAAAAAGCTGGAATCTTGTCGTGTGATAAGAGTTTTTCATCCCAAGTCCTCATGTAGCTACAAGCGAAATTCCTTCCAAGTCGTGAACCAATCGCTACTCCTTCTTTCTGCACATATTCTTTCCCAGCAAATTCAAACACATTGTTATCCAGTACCACTTTAATCATCTCTATCACTTTGTCTGTTGGAAGACTCACTACTTTTCTCTCACTTAAGGCTCTTTCACATGCATCCATACCTTCCTTTCTTGGGATTGATGGGTAAAGCTTAACAACGTCGAAACAGAAAATAATTGTATTCCGTGGTAAAGGTGTGCTTATATCGCTATCAAGCTTTTTAAGGAAGTCCATTGTATCCCTTATAAAACTTGAAGCTTCTTCCACAAACTGGTTAAGTTCCTTTTCCACTACTTCAGCCATCTTCTCTGTTGCCGTTCCTATGCCACTTACTATCGTCCTGTATGGGTTGTTCTTTTTGTGTATCTTTGGGTTTCCCTTTAATTTTCCCCTTACTGCATATTTTGGAACAAGGTACTCTTTTAGGTCTTTCTTTATCACACCATCCTTATACATTTTGTTAGCCAGTTGTTTTACCTTACGTTCAGCTTTTATATGTCCTGATCCATCTGTAGCTTCATAAGCCTTTCCATTATTCATTTCATTCTCAAGTCCAATTATGTACTCCTCTGCGTCCGTAATCACAAGTCCTGACCCTTTATCTGCTGGTCTTATTACAATGCTGGAATCATTCAATAGAGTTTTTAAGGCATCTTGTTCCTTTTTGCTAAGATTTGCCTGGATGTTATTATTCAGACCGTTAATGATATCATCTTTCACTGACTTTATATATGCATCTAACCACTTATCTCGACCTGGTTCCGGTGTGAACCTACTCTCCTTTTTTACTTTGAAACCTTCATTTTCCTTATCAGTTTCCCTGTCATGAAAAAACTCTGCAAGTCGCATTCTCCTCTCCCATTCGGCCAAGTCACTATGAAGCTTATGAATATCGATCCTCTTCCTGGTTGGAACGAAAGATTGACCCTTAGACAGTAGGTCAATTTCAACTTTGGAAAGCGTTCTAGAAGACAAATTTGTTACAGTCGCTTCTTGGAGACACTTATCAACTTTCCCTTTTCCTTCAGGCTTGTTTATTTTTTCAATTGTGTTGGTATTATCATGTTCATATAGTTTATCAATGCTTCTTGTGCTAGAGTTCCCTATAGAGCCTAGACAATCATTGTTAATCCGGGACGACCTGGGTGAAGTTGTGGTAAGGTAATCATCGACTTGATGTGTTAGTGATACATGGGTGTTTTCAATTGGTTCACCAAAATCAAACCAGTCTATAGTTCCAAATCTTTGATCATTTTCGTTTTGTGTCAAAGTTTGAGAGGTCCTACACTTCACTATTAAGACGTTAAAATGTTCGTTTTTTAACTGCAGAAACACTTTCCGTTTTACCCGAATACCAGGTAATGGACTGAAAACTAACTTCCTGGTCTGATCAATGTCCACTTTGAGAATACAAATCTCACATGAATATCTTTGAGCAGCTGCATACACTTCCGCCTCGGTAGCCCACGATTCTAACCTCCCATCTGTAAGTCTCTGGTTCAAAATATGCGTTTCAAAATCACCATCTACATAATGTATGTACCTATCCTTCAAATTCACCATATGTTCAACAATCTCTTTTCTGATACTAATATGTTTTTCTTCCTTCCTAAACAGTTCAAGGGCCATACTTCTATAGAAACAGTTACCATCAGCTTTAATATGACGCACATTGAAATCATTGATATCAGTAGTAGAGCTTAGAAAATCTACCTTAAATTTGCGAAGACCTTTCAACTTGTTATGTTTTCTTTTCTTTAAATCTTGTTCCAGATTTCCAATCTTAAGATTCACTTTTTCTCCCTCACCATTTTTATCACTGTCCATTGATTCAAGAGTTCTTATCTTCCTTTGGCAGGCTTCTTCTTTAATTTTTCACTTTTGATCAGAACATTCCATCTGCATATCCCACTTCAATTTGAAACCATCAGGAACAATACCTTCCTTTAAACATCTCTGCATAATCACTATTTTTCAGCTGTTAATTTAAATATTTTTTGTTAGTTTGTTAAGATAATGCTTGTGATATCAATCTTTATTTTTACAAAAATAAAAAACATAGAAGTCATAAACTTATCTATTTCGCATATCACTATCTAAACTTGGCTACAATGCCCTGAAAATCAACCAAAACGTGGAAAATATAAACATGAAAATATTGCGAAAACACAATAACACACATTAAACAATCATTACAAAACAAACCTGATCCCCCCAAAAAGAAATTTGGCATAAATAGGAATATTGTTTATTTTTTACCCCATCTACTAATTTTGAAATGCAATATTTCTTCAGATCGCTTCGAATGTTAATAAGACACATAATGCGCTATGAAAAATGACGCATGCGCACTGAACCGCTCCAGCACTCTTAACTCGGACCAAAATACATATCTGCTGTATCGGTGTTTCTCTCTGTTACTGGTTTTACTGGTTACCAAAGTAAGGCAGATTAACAATTCATTCTTTCGACCAATCCTGAATATTTTTTCTCAGCAGATGTTTGAAGCATTTTTCTTATTTCTGCAAAACTGCCAAAATCAGCACCAAATGACGTCGTCAATTACCAATAATTCCTTGCATTGTACACATTAATGCTATCAATTTCACCGTGTATTGTAGTTTTCAAATCAATTTAATATACTGGTTTTATGGTATACACTCCCTCCATCAGACATTCACATGATCAAAAATGCAAAGGGTTTTTGTTCTGTGAGTACTGCAGCCTAATTTAAATGCGGTATTCAGCGATATAATTCTTTCGTGAAATTTCTTGGAATTACTAAAAATGTACGCCTTTATTTTTGACGTTATTGACACTAACTTCACAAAGCATGCACTTATTAATCACGACTAATAAAATCTTGAGCATATTAGCTTTGAAATAAGGATCAAAGCACTTCTCTATCATTAAATCTGTTATTTATATTATTTATATAACTATATATTGATGATAACCCTGTATTATATTCTATCATATTAAATTGCCAGTATTCAATTACTTTTACGTAAAAGTACATAGTTTTACTGTGTAATGTAATTTCAATAATAATTTAATGTTACATAAACCTGAAATGATGAAATGTAAATCAATTGATAGTGATATGTCATTGAATAAAGAACCAACATAGAATGATCACAGTAATTACAATATCTAAACATTGCTGATGTTTCCTGATGTGAATAATGCCACCCTAGATTTGTTGATATATAATGCATCAACGCAATGATGCATCAATTACTTTAATATTTGTTTTAATTATATTTCTTTCCTTTCAGGATAATATGAAAGGCTGGACAAATTGCTATAACCCACCATGGGGATTCATAAACTACAATCACGATTTTTCTTGATTCTCGGTAATTTGCAGTCATTCGGGCTTACCTGTCGTTCAGAATAGATATAACAAAACCAGTAAATACATCGTTTATTTAATAGCTTGATATATCGTAATAGAGAGTGAATTTAATTGATATAGTTTTTACATAATCTAATAGCACCGGAGAAATATTCACAATACATTACGCCACATCTCTGTAATTACATTTTGTAAACATGATGAATTTTTCGTAACGAGTATGGCCACGTTGTTGTTGACCGAATGCTTGAAAAGAATGTGTTTTCTGATTCATTATTAATTGATGTTTTAACAGGGGATTTGAAACTATTACTGTTGCATTATATACCTGAGACCGCATTACCATGGTACTTTCAGTCAGTTGATATAACTAAGTGTAGTAAATGAATTTGCTAACACATTAAGAGTATCAATTTTACCATTTGATTCATATCAACTATCAGCCTACCATTTTGAACTGCGATAGTAGCTATTTCAAATACGATGTATCTAAATTTGATTTGCACAACGCACTGGTTCAAATTTAATGTTAACACAGTACGGTAAAACAACGTAAGGTTAACAAGAACATTTTCATATATCTATACTGCTATTTCAAAATTATGAAGGGCAAGTAGAAATTCGTACTATTATAGTACATGTACGTGGGATTATCCAAAAGTTCGTGGACTTTTGCTCTAAAACTTTTATTTTAAGTCAGATCAGAAAGAAAATTACCATACAGTGACATTAATCTATTACAAACAATTGCCTGAAAACATTTTTATAAAGTAACATTTGTATGAAGAGTAACACGTTGTCATAGTAACACAAAAATGCGTTAGCGGCGCACTGCAGATTTTTTCCAGTAAAACGCGTTACGTCATTGTCGATTGTTACGGTGTTTCTTCATTTAAAAATACAACAATGCGTCCTCGTGTTGAGTAATGCCATACCGATATTTTAGTATAATTTAAAGGTTGTATCGTATATATTCGTCATTTTATGAGCATGAGGGTTAATGTTGGTATATAAAATTCAACGTAAAATATGACGTCACAAGATAGCATTTACAGTCGCAAAATAATTCAATTATATATTCAGCTAGGGGAACCCGCAAGGAAGACAAGAATTGTTTGGCAAATTAAGTATGAACCCTTCTGCATTGTATACAATTGTTTTTAAATGGCATAAATAGTTAACAGACAGTCAGGGTGGTGTGATAGACGATGCATGTTAATAGGTAAAAAACTGACGTTCAACGAATGAGCGTTACGTTGGTTAGAATCATCATCCTAGGTATTAGAGAAAAGAATCCACTTGTAGAAATAGAAACGACACAATTCAGTACACATCAATTGAACGAGTGTGTTTGCATATTATAAGTATACAGCTGATTACGAGAAACAAAGAACAACTTGTTTAAAGCGTTTAAGGGCTTCATGAAATTAAGTCGAAAGGGCGACGTCGTACGTCATTTCTGAGCGTGCGCCGGGTATGCCTTCTAAGCATGCTTACAAATGCTATATTTATGTTATTTGTAATTATATCCGTATGATATTTGGTACACGTTTTCAATATAAATCAATTTTACAGGGACCATAGATTCGTAGCTTTAAGTTAAATGGTTTTTGAATAAGAGCAAAAGTCCACGAACTTTTGGATAACCCCACGTATATACTTACATTTCTCTTTATCACATATCATCGATTAAGCAAGTTACCATGGCGCCTTTCATTACTAACACTGTCAATATACCAATGTCACATTGATGCAAACTATTGTCATCACATGTAGCAAAACATGCCAATATTTATAGTAAATCAAATATCGTATGTCCATACGTTCATGTCAAACTTTTATTAACTGTCGGAAAGAATTGGTACGAATTAAAAATAGAATTGGATTTCGAATCAGTTATCGGACATTTTCATCAGTTTAAGTGAACAGATCTATCTAGAGTCTTATGTGTGTACAGTAGTCGTTAACGTTTCGTGTATAATTTTGCAGCAACTTTTATAAATAATTTGTCATCCGACATGTACAATAACCGGGTATAGTCAATGTTTTGAGGTACTTATATGTCAAGCTAAATTCTAAAGCATTGCCTAGTCTATAAACTAGTCTTACATATATCCTTATGATGCGCATCGAATGTGTCCTAGCATAGATATACTTATGTGATGAATTCCGAGCAATTGAATATCCTGTGGGATACAACCTCTAAAGATTTAACTAGAGCATGTGTCGTTATACTCGTTTGTAAAGAAGTGAGAACGTGGTCCTCGTTTTTGTCCAAGATTTCATCTGAAAATGTCAGAAACTAATTTCAACACATGAATAGGGTTTACTCTTGAGAAATCATCATGTAATGGATTGCAAGGCGAAAGACGAGGCAAGGTTTTTTTACAGGCACGTGAATCATAAATAGTTTAGCTGCATGCACATGCTTTCAAATGCAATTCAAGACATTATACTTCAATGAAAACGCTTTTGTTTTCAATATTGATACACACGTATTTCATTTTGTTCGATTTGAAATAGATGGTCGTCTCGCTTTTAGAAAGTCAAATCGAAATGTTAAATTTTCATTATTATGATAATCGAATATCCACATATATAAAATACACCTGCATGTAATCATAAACGTATTGGATGGAACTATTTGACATGCAATTAGCAAATACACTAGAAAATATAACGTAGTGAATGCACTTACACAGTCAATACTTTTTAGTGGTTCTGGACTTCTAGCGTTATCACAGTAATCTCATAATCAATACGGATCACCATCAGATCGATTTTTGTAAACATGAAAGGCAAATTCTAAGTAATTTGCACCAAGCTTTAAACAACAAAGTCGGGAAGTAACTACATTTAATGTAATAAGTAGGGTTTGCAAGTTTAATCATACAATGTCAAGTACAACTCAACCGTTAAAAAAAGCAACTACCAGTATAAATGTCAACATAGAGACAAACATTTATTGTATATAATCTACAGGGAAGCCTATAGTGTACTGTAATACACCACCACTTTCCTGTCTGGAATTCTACGAGATATTCTATTGGAAAGTTTTGTTTTTCTTTACTGTCTGTAATGGTAATAACTTATATCTCGTTCTACGAAGTTCCGGATAATGTCACATTTTATTGGTGTGTAGTATTTAATTCATGACATCATTTTTATATTCACTTTTCTAAATGTTAACGTAATTGAAAAGAAAACATTAAGTTTTAGACAAAGTCCAAAATATATGACTATGTCAAAGCCGAATACAAGCTGGTGCGATTGTGTCACCACAAATGTAGCTATAGAAACAGAGCTGCCCTTTCCTCAAAGAACCCCCTACGCATTTTACTGAGGTTGTAACTTGACTAATGTTTTTTTTCTTTTGTAGCTTTCCACGATTTTTACCCTTTAGGTTGACCAATATCGTCAACAAATAGTTCGGTGGTTACAAATCCTCATTAACGTAACGACACTGTTTGAACGTGCAAATACAAGGTTTTTTTAACGAGATGCTGTTTCAGAATATTCATTAAGTTTAATAAAAATGACAACATATGACACGTCCCCTGGCGACTCTTCTGATATGACACATAAAAATAAATCTACAATGTATTAGATCACACATAAAAATAATGGAACTTAACACATGGAAACACTTTGTACTTTGTTGGACACATACACAATTGTATTTATCATTCATACTATATTGGTATAATGCAATTATAGCATCGGATTTCTGAACAAAAGAAGATTTTTATTTAACCGGATAATTGTCTGATTTCCTAGTCTTGCATTCAATTCTTGACTCAAAAGATACAGGAAATACTATAAATGCAAATAAAAGTGTGTGTACTTTATATAATAGGGTTAGATGGTATTATCGAAATATAAACTACGATTCAACACATTGACAACATTCTTTCGAATGGTTGATTTACAGTAGAATGAAAAGGCGCACTAAAATTACATTGTACAATCAACAATCAGTCGGCAGAAAATACTTATTGTATACTATTACACTGCCATTTACAATTGAGAAGGCGACCAATTCTATACCTCTGTTTGATGTCGTGTTCACTTATGAAATAATTAGGGTTTCAAGTCCCATCCATAATGTTTCTATAAAACATGCGTGAAGTTGGTTAAATTACCATAAGCCCGACACTGGACTAACGTAGAACATTTTTGACGCTTGGCAATAAAAAAGGGAGCTATATCTACTAAACTATTCCAGTAGGCTTTGAAGCAAATGCCAAAAATATAAAATTATGTTAAGCTCAGATTGTGATTTTTTAAAGATTGGTACTCATGCATTCGACGATGATATTTATAATTAACCATGGTTTTACTAGTTTGCTTTTGTATGTGAAATTAACATATCGGGGAGTAGGTTTGTGACATATATCATATGGCATTTTTGCTTCGAAAAAACAATGCTGAAAGTCCATTATAAATGCGATAAAGTCTGCACTGATGTCATGACCGATAGTTTTCATCTTTCAATTATAGTGTACAATTTCAGGGCTGTGAACTTGTGAACGGAAATTGCGATTTTATTGTGGAATTCACTAACATCTCGGTATGGTATTCTGATATTGCTTCATTGATCGGCTAGGACACTCGAAGCAACACGTATTGTAATTGATAAATTGTGGAAACACTCCCCGATAACTCTGAATTATTTCATGTTGTGTATAAAATCACAGAGAAATTGTTCAGTTAACTAGAACCTTCTCAGAACAGAATAGAAATGTCAAATGCATTATCGCAATACACCACTTTATGTAAATAAGGCAAAATGTCAGAGGCTTTTAATATAATGCAATAAATTAATGTATGAAAATAATCAAAAATGTCAAACGGAATGTAAGTTTTCGAAATGAAGCACCGTAAGTAAGGTAATTTCCACTTGATACTTGACCGTATAGCATTATCCAATCACATAAGCCTGGCACTGGAGCAACCTGGCATCGAAAATCATTACATACAATAAACTAGAGAGTTATATAAGTAAGGTTTTAATAACAATTAACGAATACAAATAAGACGATGCGTTGCTCTGAATAAGATTTGTCAAGAGATCCGACCCCATGCTTATGAAGGTGGCTTTTATTTCGCTTTTTTTATTTCGTAAGTAAGGTTTAAAAGAGAAACAATGAGTAACTACTATTAGCGTACACCATTGTTATTTAATAGTTTATGTTCCCTAAAGTTTGCTACGTAATTAATTTTGATGTCAATTGTTTAAGCAATTTAACCATTTACTCAATTGAGCATTCATGCCTCTGGTCAGAACAGTTGGATGGTTTGATAAGAACCTAGTATCAATATAATCAAATTGAGGCAAGTTTGTCAGAACTCTGAGAAATAAGTATCTGCTTGGACCACGAATCCTAAATTATCTGGACCTAAACATGACACTAATTAATATACAGTTAGACAAAAGAATTATGCACATCAGGTCGAACATAGCATCTATTTACCAGTCAGATTGCAGGGAGCAACTAGGAGTCATTAATTGCAAGGATGCAGTGACATTTAATTAAGAGCAACTGACCTAGATATTAGTATTCAATTTGGTGTTCTACTGACCAAATCTAACCTTTATACATGTACCAAGGTCCGTTTACAGACCATAGCGGACGAATGAATACACAGACCCAAACGAGACGTGCTTCACAACACGCAACGTACCCTTAAATAGACATACTTCGTATATCCACTAATAGTATAAAGGTAAGTTTTACCGTTGTTATTCGCGTGTCACTTCAATAGTCATATCTGTACAATAGAGGTGGGTTCAGTTGTATCTGCATATAAATACAAAACTGGAACTAGGCCAGATATGTGTGTACTTTTTGTAAGTATATATGCTCAGTACATCTAGAAACGCAACGTTTTCTTCCTTGGTTTTTTCTTACTTCCATTGTTCATACATTTTTAAATTTTATGTAATGCTATTGTATAACCGTGTAGAAACTTGGCTATTGTCCAAATTTTATCGATCGGGTTACGTAACTTCCGTGCGTCAAGAAAATGCAAAAACGCACGAATTCCACGTTCATCATTTATGCATGATAAAAGTTGGTGTAAATTGCTTCGGATCCTTTTTAATGTTTGCCAATGGAAAGAAAATCACAAAAGAAAAGTTCTAGGCTTCAGAATAAAAATATCAGGATAAGCCGAACATGGGCCAAATCAAGTTATTCGGATGCCTGCGACTGTGACGTCAACTGGGAGGTTTCACTTTGGCTAAAATGCCCTGAACCGACAATGCTTCATCTGGAGACACTCTACTAATACTTTGGCGCCGTTTACAACCACCCATGTCCAGGTCATCCATGTGAAACAACTCTTCGACAGGACCAGTAACTCCACATGTACCATCTTTAGGCCAAGTTCACAACTGGTTCAAACACTTCTTATCAATTTGTTGGACGTCATGCATATGCAATTAATCAATAATTAATCCAAATTTTATCTTTTCACTTAGAAAAACGATTCTGAAAAAAAATAGGATTTTACCTATTTGTGTTCCGTTACTTTCTAGCCGCACTATACACAAAAGTGTTGTTCAATTGCATCGATAGCACTGTATGAAAACAATGTTACAGTTGTATTGTTCGAAATGTCATCAAGTAAATACAGTTTGGTTGCCAATCATACAAAGGTTAACAAGTGTTGACAGAAACCCCAGTGTTGCGTTTCTAGATGTACTCAGTATATTTTTATCAATATAAAAATAACAAGATATGCTTACAAAAAGAACATTAAGTTTTACAACTTTTGCTGTCGTTTATTTTAAGAAAGAAATGACCCAAGTTCCCAGTAATCGTATGTGTTAAAACTGGTTTAAATGGTACTGTTACCATTTTAGATAAAGGAACGTGTTCATGGGTTTATTGCTCTTGAAAGTAAATTTGTTATTTAAGTGTACGGTTTTGGTGATGATTTTTTTATATTCTTCGCTTTCTAATCCTACTATGGTATTTTTTTGTCTATGTACATAGACTTTTAATTATCAATTATTATTTTATGATTGAAAAAAAACACTCATATCTCACATGAAACGGCAACAAACTCCCTTAATCTTCCGAATGTATGATATGACATATGGAATTGCTTTTGCCATTGTTTCAGTAGACATGATTGAACATGTAAGAATGTCAGTTTCTGTATTAAATCTAACATCTATAAGACAACTGATTGTATGGACTAATCCATGTATTGAAAATTGTCAATGTAAGGAGCCAGTTATGACAGTCAATATCCAGTCTGCAAGATTAGACAACATTGCAGTTGTCCGATCAGTACATCATGACTGATTATAACAAAAAAAATGTCAAGATACAATCTTACAATGTAATAGACTGAAGTATAAAAAAATAAATTAAATTATCTTCTCAACAAGATACTGTCAATGGATTTGAAGTTTTATTTATTAATATTATAAAACTATTTTCATACAAACCTGTCTGCACACAGCTCCAGCTTTCTCTAGGTTCTCAGAATATCTTCCAGTTATTGCTGCTGAAACACCTAACTTGGAAAACAATTTAGCAGTTGCTACAACAAAACCAAACTTGGCCCTTGAAATGCAATACGTGCCATGACTCTGATTGTCGTTCGTATTAACGAAGTATTCAAGTGTGCAAGGCAGTTTTGTAGCTACCACTAAGTATATTGGACACATGGCTGCCGGATTAGAATAAACGTTTAATATTGATTTTAAAATTAGCTTAGTAAGCAAAAAGCAGACATCTAGTTAAGGAATCATGCTATTACATTTAGAGTTCATAATGTTCAAGTTATCTACTGATCATGTTTTTCATTCATTGAGTTAATATAAATCCGATTTTTGACTAAGCATAGTAAGAAAAAGCAGACATCTAATGATGAAGGCATGCCGAACAGTTCCTTATAACTTTAGACTCTGACGTTGTCCATACTGTTCAAGTTCTCTGTGGATCAAGTTTATACATTCATTGAGTTAATAACCAAAATCAGTATGTTGATCCGAATAAATGAGAAATTAAGCTTTAATGACGAGACAAATAAGACAACATCCGCAGTGACCGTAACTTGGACACGTTATCATTCGACCATCCAGTAACCCCACGTGGCTCGTTAAGATACTCCTTGATCGACAGTTCCAAGGGAAACTTGAATTTTGTAATACTATTTTGAGTGACATAATTTGCTTTTATGACCCTAAGGTTAGTGTAAAGTTTCGAGAAAAGATTAGGAACGTTATAGCATAACCAGCCTCCATTGAATTCTCAGTAAATGCATTAAGCCTAAGGTTGGGGTTAAGTGTCTTGATTTGATTAGGAACATAATAGCGTAACAAGTCCCCATTGAACTCTTTCAGCAAAGTATCATAATATGTCACAAAATAATTACTTCCTCAATCATTTCTTTCCAATTCATACACTAACTGTAAAAATGTAGATATATTGACTTTAAGTCTAAAGCCACAGACATAGAGGGACCAATAGAACAGAACAGAACAGAACATATATTTTATTAAAAGTAACAAGTAACAAGTCTACAACTCTGTAATACAAACAAAAGACACACGATAAAAGGGTTAAAGCATCAGTAAAGTTAGTAAACATTTCAATATTATATGATCCTAAAGTATATTACTCACACACACAGTAACGCGCACCACAATACTACTACAATGCAACAACATTAAACACAAGGTTCATGTAACTACTACAATGCAACAACATTAAACACAAGGTTCATGTAACTACTGCAATGCAACAACATTAAACACAAGATTCATGTAACTACTACAATGCAACAACATTAAACACAAGGTTCATGTAACTACTGCAATGCAACAACATTAAACACAAAATTCATGTAACTACTACAATGCAACAACATTAAACACAAGGTTCATGTAACTACTACAATGCAACAACATTAAACACAAGGTTCATGTAACTACTACAATGCAACAACATTAAACACAAGGTTCATGTAACTACTACAATGCAACAACATTAAACACAAGGTTCATGTAACTACTACAATGCAACAACATTAAACACAAGGTTCATGTAACTACTACAATGCAACAACATTAAACACAAGGTTCATGTAACTACTGCAATGTAACAACATTAAACACAAGGTTCATGTTACTACTGCAATGCAACAACATTAAACACAAGGTTCATGTAACTACTGCAATGTAACAACATTAAACACAAGGTTCATGTTACTACTGCAATGCAACAACATTAAACACAAGGTTCATGTAACTACTACAATGCAACAACATTAAACACAAGGTTCATGTAACTACTACAATGCAACAACATTAAACACAAGGTTCATGTAACTACTACAATGCAACAACATTAAACACAAGGTTCATGTTACTACTACAATGCAACAACATTAAACACAAGGTTCATGTAACTACTTCAATGCAACAACATTAAACACAAGGTTTATGTAACTACTACAATGTAACAACATTAAACACAAGGTTCATGTAACTTCTACAATGATAACAAAACCAAACAAAAGGTCCATGCAGCTACTACACTGACAACAAAACCAAACACAAGGTTCATGCAGCTACTACACTGACAACAAAACCAAACACAAGGTTCATGCAGCTACTACACTGACAACAAAACCAAACACAAGGTCCATGCAGCTACTACACTGACAACAAAACCAAACACAAGGTTCATGCAGCTACTACACTGACAACAAAACCAAACACAAGGTTCATGCAGCTACTACACAGACAACACTACCAAACACAAGGTCCATGCAGCTACTACACGGACAACAAAACCAAACACAAGGTCCTTGAGCTACTGCACTGACAACAAAACCAAACACAAGGTTCATGCAGCTACTACACTGACAACAAAACCAAACACAATGTTCATTCAGCTACTACACGGACAACAAAACCAAACACAAGGTTCATGCAGCTACTACACTGACAACAAAACCAAACACAAGGTTCATGCAGCTACGACACTGACAACAAAACCAAACACAATGTTCATTCAGCTACTACACGGACAACAAAACCAAACACAAGGTTCATGCAGCTACTACACTGACAACAAAACCAAACACAAGGTTCATGCAGCTACTACACTGACAACAAAACCAAACACAAGGTTCATGCAGCTACTACACGGACAACAAAACCAAACACAAGGTTCATGCAGCTACTACACCGACAACAAAATTAAACACAATGTTCATTCAGCTACTACACTGACAACAAAACCAAACACAAGGTTCATGCAGCTACTACACCGACAACAAAATTAAACAAAAGGTTCATGCAGCTACTACACTGACAACAAAACCAAACAAAAGGTTCATGCAGCTACTACACGGACAACAAAACCAAACACAAGGTTCATGCAGCTACTACACTGACAACAAAACCAAACACAAGGTCCATGCAGCTACTACACTGACAACAAAACCAAACACAAGGTTCATGCAGCTACTACACTGACAACAAACCAAACAAAAGGTTCATGCAGCTACTACACTGACAAAAAAACCAAACACAAGGTTCATGCAGCTACTACACTGACAACAAAACATGCAGCTACTACACGGACAAAAAAACCAAACACAAGTTTCATGCAGCTACTACACTGACAACAAACCAAACAAAAGGTCCATGCGCATACTACACGGACAAAAAAACCAAACACAAGTTTCATGCAGCTACTACACTGACAACAAACCAAACAAAAGGTTCATGCAGCTACTACACTGACAAAAAAACCAAACACAAGGTTCATGAAACTAATACAATGACAAAAAAATTAAACACTAGGTTCATGCAGCTACTACACTGACAACAAAATTAAACACAAGGTTCATGCAGCTACTACACGGACAACAAAATTAAACACAAGTGTCATGAAACTAATACAATGGCAACAAAACCAAACACAAGGTTCATGTAACTTAGCTCTACGACCATCAAACCAATGCAAGGAATGTTAAAACAATCCAAGGGTCATAAATTAATACAGTGACCTTCATTGTCTATATTTATTCATAATGTAAAAATAAGAGATATGCATGATTTGTCTTAAGCTAACTCTCCTGTCTATTTTATTCCGTTCAACTGAAGATACTAAAGATGCTGATCAGTAAATACCAACCGAAAGTCATATAACGAAGTCAGGATTTATCCGATTTATATCTATTCAAATAGGAACGTCTATTAACAAAACCATTTGCAGAGATTAATCAACGAATATAAATATTTGACCAAGAAAATTGCATTATTTATTTTCCTATTTCCCTCAACCATTATGCAATCTATCTAATGTATTCGGTAAATAAGGATGCACATTCCAATATCCTGTCTTCCATTTATCAGTTAGTTGTGTGACAAAAGTATAGGCACAAATAGCCATGCTAATGTAACACGCCATTATAGTAACTCAACGAGATAATGACCATTAGCTTATTTCATTTAGGGACAGAAATGTAAGATTACTGGTTCATCCAGTGCAATGGTGTATCTACAGGGCCATCTTTTAACAATTCTAGGTTCGTGATTTGGTTCCATGTCCCTCATAAACGAATACACATTTTTCCCTTTCTTAAAGTCAATGAAGTGCATTTACACTTGGAAATGACGTTCAGCAGTTTGTGCAGACATCTGAAGTTATGCCTTGACACTGGCTTTTCGAAAAGTAACTGTGTACATGCATTTCTTATATATGAGTATTAATATGTCCACAGTGTCCCTGGGTTTGTCATGTTAAGCAGTTTGTCAAAACGGTGACCCTATTTATGCAGACTCTTATAGTACAATTATAGCTGCCTAAAATTAAAAAGGATTTGTTCACCACTTTAATTCATTAACCTACACAGGAGTTACTGTTTTATGGTCTATTAAAGATACAAACACAAGTGGATAACAAATCAACCATATGATGGTTATAGACTCATTAAATAGAGCAAACAGACCACAAAACGTTTCGTTAACATTTTGTTATTAAAACTACATCATATTTTAAATCACTACAATTATTCATACATTTTTAGAGTACAGCATTAGTTTGCAAAACATCTAAAATCAACACAATGTTCAAGTATACAAAGTAGTCCTGTACTTATTAAAGTGGACACATGACGACATGCTTAGTGTTTAACGTTTAGTGTTGATTTGTAAAGTAGCACCATAAGAAATACGCAGACATCTTATGATGAAGTCATTTAAAACAATTCCCTTTACCTTACACTCGGACGTATTTCATACTGTTCAAGCTATCTCTGGATCATCTTTTTACAATCATTGAGTTAATATCCAAGTCATTTATTTGGTCGTAATAAATGAAAAAGTACGATTTAATGATAAAATAGATGAGACAACATTCGCTGTGACCGTGCATCCAGGAACCCCCTATGGCTACTTAACCTACTACTTGATCAGCAGTAGCCAGAGAAACTTGAATTTTGTAATCAGAATTCGGGCGACATAATTTGCTTTTATAGTCCTAAAGTTAGTGTTAAGGTTCTTGCTAATATGATTTGGAACGTAATAGCGTAACAAGTCCCCATTTAATTCATTCTTCAAGTAAATTAGCATCATTATATGTCACAAAATACTTCCAGAAATCAATTACTTCTTCAATCATTTCTATGTACGAGGGCTATAATTTAAATTGTTTTTAATGAATTTATCAATAAGTCATTATATAAAAATATAAGATACATGGATATGCATGACAATGTTTTGCCTTTAATACGCAAACTCCCTAATGAGCTTTATTCGGTTTAATAAAACATGCTTATGATGCTGCTCAGCACATAACAAATCAAGATGTATGTCCATTCAAATAGGAACATCTATTAACAATCCCATTTGTGAGAATTTATCGAGGAAGATCAATGTGTGACCAAGAAAATTGAATGTTATACTTTCCTAATCTCCTCATCCATTATATAATCTATCTAATGAATGCTGTAGATAAGGATACACAGTTATCCAATATCCTGTCTTCCATTTATCAGTTAATTGTGTGACAAAAGTAAACGGACAAATAGCCATGTAAATGTGCCACACCATTATAGTAACTCCACTAGATAATGCCTATAAGCTTATTTCATTAAGGCACCGATATTTCTTTTGATAACTTGTTTATCTAGTATAATGTGCGACGTTACTACAAGGCCCTCATTGCACCATTTATAGGTCCTCGATTTATCCCCATTTCCCTCCTTACTGAACAAAAATTATTTCTTTGAAGTAAATACAAAGTCTGTACATTTGCTCCACTATTGAGTACTGTGTGTTATGCAGTATGCCAAAAAGTTGGTGACTGTATCTCGATGTAGACCCATTTAGTATGAATAAAGCTATGATATCACAATACTGCATCATGAAGGCATTTAGTTGTTTTTCCATAAACCTTTAATTTATTTACCTACTCAGAACCGAACAATTCCTTTCACCTTTTAACTCTGACGTAGATTATTCTGTTCAAATTCTCTACATATCATGTTTATACCTTCATTGAGTTAATAACATACTCAGTATTTTGATCCGAATAAATGAGAAAATAAGATTTAATGACGAGTCAAATGAGACCAAATCATCAGTGACCGTCCACTTCGACACGTCATCAGCCATGCAGTAACCACAATGGCGCCTTAACATACTCATTGGTCGATAGTTACCAGAGAAACTTGAATTTTGTAATCAGATTTTGAGCTACATAATTTGCTTTTATGGTCCTAAGGCTAGGTTAAGTGTTAAGTTTCTTGATATGATTAGGAACGTAAACTGATAACCAGTCCCCATTTAACTCTAAAAAACGAACGAACCATCCACATTCACAAATTATAGAAAACTCATGTCCAGATATGTTTCAACATGAAATAGTTGGTTTCTCATTTATTTCGTATCGTATACTGTATACATCATATAGTGATAAATGGACTGGTATATTTGTTAACGACCATTGCCAATTAGTTGACTTTTTCCTACCGGACAATTGGCGTTTAACTTTCCGAAATCTTGGGCATGATTCGATCTTAAAGTCGAGCTATTTACGTTTTCTTAGTATGCTTAATAACGTTTGTGATTGTTTCCAAGAATCATCGTTTTTTTGTTTCTATCGCCTATAACAAAAGCAATTAGTTGAAGACATTGACACGTTTTATCATTCAATTTTTAAATCAATTAATCAAACAATATTTATTTAGAAGCGCCAAATAAAGAATATAAAGTGTTCTGTAGAGTTTCAGCCAGCCTAAATACATTTGTATCTGATTGTAGGTTTGTCGGTTTCCGTAATATAGCTCGGTCTTTCCTCCATATTATCGTACATTGTATGATATTTAAGGAGCACATATGTTGCTATCAACACCAGTGGTGCTCCAGTGACAGCTCGGGCGGATATATTCCCGAACGAACATGGAATACGACCCAATGTATCACTCATTGCTATAGTTATCAGTGATGGTTATTGTCCAATCCAGGAGCCCTTAACGTACTAATAAATAAAGCTGGACATTGTACAATACACATGGGAGCGAAGTGTCATGAAGACGTTGCTTGTCTAGTTACCTTCCTTCATCAACAGTCGATAGGCATCTGCTATTGAAGGTAGATCGAGGTCATTCAACTTTATGTTTCCTTATTATATTTCTTCTAAGTGACTAGAGTGTCAAGAAATGACTTCCGTACAAAAGCTAAAAGCATTTAAAAAACAAAATAACGCAAACTGATCACGAACTAGCAGTATATGAAAATGAATCACAGTTAATATCATACGATGAAGAAAACACAACGTGGTGACATGTTTATTCAGACATGTAGCCCATTATACATGCAGCGCGCCTATATACCGACCGCAGCAACACATGGCACTAACTAGTTTCAAACAATATCCATATCGTTTCTGGAATCCATTATCACAATAATGTCTTATCAACTCGAACGATAAAAGTTTAATGATAATACAGCCTTTCGATTACATTAAACAAACGCTTTCAATTATTCATGACTCAAATAACTTTACAATCCAGAAAATGTCACGTATCAGAGATAATATGTTACATGTAAAGCCTAAGTCCCGTTGAGGAATTCCTCATCGGCGTCGTGGAAGTCTCAATTGTTTCAACTTGATTGCTCCCCATACTCACCCAAAGCTCTTAATTGTTATCGGAAGTACATCCATGAGGCAGTGTGACAGATATACATCGTATAATGTTGTGAACATATAGGGAGTTCTCCCGATGCCTACCTATTCCTGATTAATTCATGACTTCCCCGAAGGTTCCCCTAGAGCCAGTACCCTATGCCTTCCGATGCCTCCCGATGCTCACTAACTTCAATCGGTAGTAAATTGCCGAGACAAATCATCTTCAGCGGGACATAGGCTTAACTATTGTCCTGCCTAATGCTGAGTCGCAATGGTGTTTGAATGCTTTTAAGCTGAGTACCGAATAATCGTGGGAGAATATGACACCAAGACCGATGAAAAAACACAACTATAGAAGCTAATGATTAATCACAAGCTCACAGTTGCCGACAATACGACCGTTAACATTGTTCCAGCATGGTTCTCATCGCCCATAAACAAAAAACTTATGTGTGATTTACCAAACACGTTTGCTCATTCAAATGTAAAGGATTCGCCGTCACAAGTGCATCGACACATTTTAAAATCAGACCCTATCATTTGATCCATTGTTTTACGCTGTTAGTTAGATCTGACAACACTACATAAGAGGTCACGTTCGCTAGTGTATGTTATAGTGTTGCAAGCAATTATTGAGGATTTTAAGGTGTTTTCAAATTGGTGTAACTATTTTATTTTCAAACAAACAACTGGTAATCGTATACGTTAGATATGCATTGTTAATTGTATTCACCTGTATGTGTACACTAAACTCAGTTAAGTAGCAATGCTATGTTAAAAGCATCTCTCTCACTGTAAGTACATTTGTGTACGTAGTACAGCAGAGAGATTCTCTGTATTTTAATACTGGTAAACGAAGCGATTTTATTGGATAATATAAAGTTCACATCGACATGGTCCTATATGGTAAGTGGTCAGATGCTATCTCAGCGTTAAGCATTGAATCGTAGTAAAGGTCTGGTTTTAATGAAAACATTACCTTCTGCTTACTCAGAATGATACTTAACTGTACCTAATTTATATTTTCCTAGATGGTGAACATCATGTTCGAGTACACGTATATACCACTTTAATCTCACCGCATATACCGTTTTTAAACGTGTCATACAAATACCATTATTGGATTAGCCTGATCTATGGATGTTTTTGTACGCGATATAATTGTAAAGTACAGTCAAACTTGCCTTAGCGGCTCACTGAATTAAACGACTTCCTGTCATATACGACCCTGTTTAAGACCGCCCGACGTAAATCACTATATAAAGTCACTGAATTTAGTGACTCCCTGTCTAACGCGACTAACGACCGTAATGTTTGCGTCCCGTGACCATTATAAGACTGAATTAAACGACTTTTATAGATTTCTGGCAGTCATTGTGTTTTTGAAAGTGTTTTTCGCACCTCGGGGTCTAATTAGCGCAGCAATTTCTCTATTTATTTTGATTTTTAACGGTGTTGCATAAGATTAAAGGCGTGAAAATTACTTTCATTAGTAAACAGTTAAATATTCTAACTTATACAAATCGCCTTTTCTTCAAACTCAGGATTAATCAACCAATTCGCACTCAATTTCTATGGCTTGTGGTGTATTGTTAATCACAGTTAAAGATGTTATTAATAGTATTAATAGAATGTGTTAACATTGTGGGCCATAACTGCTGTATTTATAAAACTGGTGTAAAAGTAAAGTTTCTATTATGACATCAAATTACTCTCATGCAGTGCCTGTTATACATGCTCCCTATTGAACGTTTTATTTATTAATAATTCTTGAACATAATGTTAATAATGCATAAAACCTATATAAAGAGATATGATTTTATATCTTCAAAAAAAGATAACATAATCTAAAGAAAAACATACAGTCATGTACATGTACATATTAAAAAAGCAATATAAAAAAAATCGGTGCTACATGTTTACATGTGTACTTAATGAACCTGAATTAAAAGACTCCCTGTCATATGTGACCTTTTTGGGATGATCCCTCGGAAGGTCACATATGACAAGTTTGACTGTAGTTATTAAATTAAAGCTAACGAAACATGATGTTGTTACTGGCATCAATTCTTACCATTGAGTAATATATCATTCAAATGTATATCAACACGACACTTGACATACGAAACACACCAACATAAGTATTTTGTGTGGAAAGGAATTAGATTTGTTTATAAAATGATGTTAGTAAACCAATTCCTTGTCTATTTGAATACAGTGCTTATAACATTACGACCTAACCAAAGGCGCTAAGTGCAATTAAGATGCTATTGAAATATATATACACTTATTCAATTTATGTGGCTTCACACTAAGTCTTGTGTTGTACAAGTCAATTTTGAAGAAAGGACAAATAGTTTATATGATACTGTCCACTTTATGCTAACTAGGTCACTCAATAGATAGACGAAAACATAATATTATTTCACAACGTCCACTTTGCAAGATACAAGTACCTTGAACAATGAGTACAGTGGTCTTATAAGATTATGCCTCGTCTATGACTAGCAGGAATTTACCATAATCATGTTGATGATTATTAGACGGTACAAATAGGTTAGAGTCTAAAGTATTGGCGAAACAAGTATAACAATATTGTAAACTACAGATAATCCAAAACATAATAGAAACGACGACAACGTGTAGTGCTGCTACATCAAGGCAAGAGTCAGATATAGAAATAATTATCCAAATGTTATCCCCAACACCATTTCGTTCAGTTAATACTGATCACAAGTGACCGAATGAAACGCAACTGAGACCATCAATTGCATTACCACTAAAAACGTCCATTTGATCGAGCGCAAGAAACGATTGTTGGTAACACTGAACCATTGGTTTAATCTCAAAGACAATGCTACGGCTTCAGCAGTTTCGAATTTTAAGGCATTGTCTGATTGAACATCTGTGGAAACTTGTTTGCATTCAAACGATACCATATTAATTTTATAATTCTCAAATTCGTCAAATATAAATTTCATTTATTTAACACTCCATGTGGTAGGCAATCGTTACGTGTACTGGTTGAACACCATTTGACTAACTAAATTAAATGTTCCCACATTCTTTCTAGGCATAGTTATCGATAAAAACATCACAATATGATGATTTATGGCATAACCATAGCCACAATAACCATTTCCTCTATGTGTGAAGGCAGTCCCTCCGATTTGAACTGATCGTGTTTCAGAGACTTAAAAACCTCCAAATAATTGATGAAGTCTAGTCTATGAATAATGGGGCTTTGTTCAGTAGGCTGTTGGCGAATATCTTAACACTTGGTCTAAAGTTACCAATTATCAATTTAATAAATGTACTTCAATAACAGATAGTTATTCGTTTTCTGACGGTAACATGGAGGCATAAATGGAATCACTTCGCGAAAGTTGCGATTTGTTGAAGTCAAATGTTCAGTCAACAATATAAGTTCATGTACGATGTGTCTTGTTATTTCACCTACTATTATGTCTATACAACACGAGCACGTACACTGAAGCATCATTATATCATACTATAGTTTGTCGTGCATGAACTTGCAAAGAAGTCACATAAAGTTCGCCTTTCGTCTTCGCGTAAATACAAATATGATGCCAATTTTTTTTTTGGAATAAAAAATCTTTTTCTGCTTATGACTTTAAGGTGATGATTACCGTCAATACATTTTTTTCTTTCCTTGTGGAGTTGCATGTGGGCATTAATCTCTGTAGTTGCGATGTTACTGTTTTATGTGATCGCTCGGCTACGTTGAGTGATGACTTACCTGTCCGAATAGCTCATTTCTTTTTGGAACATTTGATCTAAAGTTAATAAGTAAAAAGTTGAAAAAACCCTGGCTTGTTCTATTTTTAATAATTACACGAATCAACGATCGTGCTTGATAAGAATATGTTTTTTATATTCGTGGCGAATATTATGTTCGGTAATTTCGCCGTTGACATATACCGCAAAGTAAATTCACATCAAATAAGTGACACTAACAGTACCTAACAATGTATTTTTTACGGAATACCGTTAGGGCCATCGTGGTTACACATTAAAATCCAGAGGGCGACAATGCGATAGTGCGATAGTACGATGGCGACAATGCGATACTACGATGGCGACAATGCGATAGTACGATGGCGACAATGCGACAACGCGATAGTACGATGGCGACAATGCGATAGTACGATGGCGACAATGCGACAACGCGATAGTACGATGGCGACAATGCGATAGTCATATCGTACTATCGCCATCGTACTGTCGCATTGTCGCCATCGTAATATCGCGTTGTCGCATTGTCGCCATCGTATTATCGCATTGTCGCATTGTCGCCATCGTACTATCGCATTGTCGCCATCGTACTATCGCGTTGTCGCATTGTCGCCATCGTACTGTCGCATTGTCGCCATCGTACTATCGCGTTGTCGCCATCGCGTTGTCGCATTGTCGCCATCGTACTGTCGCATTGTCGCCATCGTACTATCGCGTTGTCGCCATCGTATTATCGCATTGTCGCCATCGCGTTGTCGCATTGTCGCCATCGTACTGTCGCATTGTCGCCATTGTACTATCGCGTTGTCGCATTGTCGCCATCGTACTGTCGCATTGTCGCCATCGTACTATCGCGTTGTCGCCATCGTACTATCGCGTTGTCGCCATCGTATTATCGCATTGTCGCCATCGTACTATCGCGTTGTCGCCATCGTACTATCGCGTTGTCGACTATCGCCAATCGACTACTGAGTCCAAATACTAGGTTTCATCGACTCAATACAAGGAATAATCCTGTGAAGTTTGACTAACCTTGCTCAATGTAAGGTCATGTGACCTTGACCTTTTGCCTACTAACCCCAAAGTGTAGGTTTCATCTACTTAATACAAGCAATCATCCTATGAAGTTTGAATACCTTAGGCTCCAGTTATTGAGCCAAAATCCTTTTCTATCATAAGGTCACAGTGACCTTGACTTTTCGACTGATAAGTATCATCTACTGAATATAAGCAATAATGCTATGAAGTTTCACTTCCATTGGTCAAATTGTTCATTAGTTATTTAGCTGCAACTGTGTTTTAATGTAAGGTCACAGGGACCTTGACCTTTGATCTACTGATCCCAAAAACATTAGGCTTCATCTACTTAATACAAGCAACCATCCTGTTAAGTTTGACTACCCTAGGTCAAGGCAATCTCTAGTTATTGATCAGAACAAAAAGGTCTACGGACCGGCCCATCAACATTTGCAAAACAGTATACCCCCACTTCTTTTCAGTTATTATTCACATAGTTATCTACTCGCGCCTTTTGATGGGGAGTGTGATCATAAACACGTATGCAAAGTTTCAAGGCAATATCTTGAAGGACTTGAATTTAAGGACAATTTATGTCAAATATCTAAGGTCTAGGAAATGTGGTTCTGGTGAAGATTTTTAGTTTTTCCCATCCGAATCCAGAGATGCCCCGAGGAGGGGTCTATCTGATCCCTGGGGTTATGATTTAATCAAACTTCAAACTTGGTAGAGGTCCATTAGACCATGCTACATGTCAAATATCTAAGCTCTGGCTCTTGTGGTTCTGGAGAACAATTTTCGAGTTTTCCTATACAAAACCATATATGCCGCGGGGCCAATCTTACCCGGTGGTCATGATTTTAACAAACTTGTCCCCTAGACAATGCTTCACACCAAATATTCAAGCTCTGGGCCTTGCTGCATCGTAGAAGATTTTTTTTTAAATTTGGCTGCCATGGAAACCAGAGTTCCTCATGAAATTTCATTTTTGAACAACTTTGAAATGGGACCACCAAAGGATCATTACTACCAAATTTGGTACCAATTGACCCAGAGGTTTAGGAGAAGTATATTTTGTAATTTGAGGCAAAATTTTGACGGACACATGGATGGACAGTCTGATGACAGTTTCCACAAAATCTCAAAAGCTCACAATGTCACAGTGTAACAGGTGTGCTAAAAATTGGACTGGTACGAAAATTTTAACCAACGACAACACCGTGGTAAGAAGAGCTCCGCTATTCCTTGAATAGTCAAGCTAACTAGAACTCCACACAATGATATCTATATATGTATCAAGTTTTAAGTCAATATCTCAAATACTTTTAAAGATATGCTCCGGACAAAAAAATAAGTATTTAAAATAACAAAGGACAATGACTCAACAAGAGGGCCATGATGCGACAATGCGACAATGCGACAATGCGACAGTACGATGGCGACAAAGCGACAGTGCGATAGTACGATGGCGACAATGCGATAGTACGATGGCGACAATGCGATAATACGATGACGACAGTACGATAACGCGATAGTACGATGGCGACAATGCGATAGTACGATGGCGACAGTACGATATGACTATCGCATTGTCGCCATCGTACTATCGTGTTGTCGCATTGTCGCCATCGTACTATCGCATTGTCGCCATCGTACTATCGCGTTGTCGCATTGTCGCCATCGTACTGTCGCATTGTCGCCATCGTATTATCGCATTGTCGCCATCGTACTATCGCACTATCGCATTGTCGCCCTCTGGATTTTAATGTGTAACCACGATGGCCCTAACGGTATTCCGTAATTATTCCTACAATACTCATCACATGTTTCCAAACACATATAACTTTAACTCGTATTGTATAAATCGAGGGCTGCCCGCAAGACTGTAGTAACTACATATACTTAAAGAATGACTCACTACCGTCTTGCAGGCAACCCTCTTAATGTCAGTTATATTACATTATATGAGATCAGAGTCACAATATTGTCCAATTCGTTTTCTATTCATTCGCGCATATTGATATTTGAATAGGATGATTTTTGAATTGTATTACTCATCGCTCTTTTATAATAACATGTATTCATTTTTCTTTTTTGTGCCTGTTCGGATACAAATACATTATGCTCAATTTCTCTATTGCCCCTGTTCTGTGATAGTGCTTGTCCAAGGTTAAATTTCCAAAAAAGGAGCATTGGGTGCTGGCTTGCATTGTGTTAGTATTGCTCCAGGGAAAACATCGATAACACTTCCTGTATAATTTAACTTTACGATTGCATTATTTCAGTGTTTGCTACCATGATTGCAATCAAGAAATCCTTTGTTTTGTTTAGCAATTTGTCTAAACGAAGATGAATTGAATGCAGTGCAAACAGTACTGACTGTGAGCTTAAATTGTTTTGGTTATTGAACGAAGATTTTATTGGAATTTAAAAATGGAACCAATCTGCTGTAAGACAAAATTAGAACCACCCTCATTGTCTCGATTTGCGGAATACAACACTTCTAATACAATGAAATAACATAAACAAAGAGCTTTGGTAGGTTAGTTCTGCACTTCTAGCGAATGTTCTCCATATGACTTTGTACTGTTGTTCAGCTTAAAACTTCTCACGGGAAGTCACAGCTGCTAAAGCAATAAGTCCACAAATTAATCACTGTTTTATTTTCACGACACACCAGACGATGTGCTGAACTTAGTAAAAGACAGTCGGTTAAATTTATTCGGTGGATGACAGACAAAAAAAATAATTTTCATCAACAGAACGAGTAAAACAATATACACAATCACATGTGTATCAGAACCATTAATGGCATAGGTTTGTTCTTAAACCAATACTACATGTAGTTTCAAATATTTTCCAACATGGTCGGTTCACCTTTTCGCTAAGTCTAACCAAGGGGTATAACCTAAAGCATGGAGAATGGTGGTTTAAGTAAGACTTCCCATGGAGATTGGTGCCAATGGCCGATATTTTGATGTTTTCTGTCACTTGACGGACACATTTCCAGCAAAGTATCTTCATTTTCTTTTTATATATGTGATGTGTATGCGATAACCACCTAGCCATAAGTTTCAGCCACCTATTGGCGGTCGGTTTTAGTCCGTCAGCGCAGCGATAAAAGCCTGAAAGAAGGGATGGTGACATCGGGTGTCCGTAGTCCGCATTGATTTTTATTAATTCTGAGGTATCCGGGGCATTCTGGATGGTTTTACTGTGTTTGATAGGTAGTCTAGGAGCTGGTGCAAGAAATTCAAAATCTATTTACCCCATCTGGTAGAAAAAGTCCATTGGTATTATCAAATAATACATACATTCAGGCTTCAGAAAAAGGTGGATGACAGATCTGAAAGTGGTGCAGATTTTTTTAACAGGGGCAACAACTCTTGCTTCCGAGCTAATTTACGAATACACATGACATTCTTAATTCTGGTGTGAATTTTTTGTTTATGTACATATTGCCATATATGTGGGTGGATATTATTCAATTAATGTTATGCATCAAATGGGCATACAAAAGTGACCAGTTTGAGGTCAAGGTCAAGGTCATTTCAAGGTCAAAATGAGAAAAATAGCTAAAAATTTATATTTCACCTCAGTTCTTTCTTCATATAGCTTATGTTTGGAATCAAATTTCGTTGTTTAAACGATAGACGTGTTGGTAAGTACATGTTCTTTCATTATAAGCCATTTGTTTAATGTAAATAATCATTTCTTTGTCAAAATAGCCATTTCATACATATGCATGCTGGCCGAGAAGGGATTCTTTCGACCACCCCTGGTATTCTATGTTCTAATATGATAAAATTGTTCATGTATTTATTGCTACATATTTGCATGGATATTATTCATTTGATTATGGACATTAAATGGAAAACATAATTGACCTCTATTGGGTCAAGGTCAAGGTCAGTTCAAGGTCAAATCGAGAAAAAAGCAAAAAATGGACATTTCTACTCGGTTTTTCTTCGTATAGCATTTGATATGAATGCAAGCTGCTTATTAAAATGATAGCTGTGTTGGTTAGTTTATATTCTTTCATTATAAGCCATTTGTTTAAAGAAACAATCATTTCTTTGTCAAAATAGCCATTTAATACATAAGCATGCTGGCCGAGAAGGCATTCTTTCGACCACCCCTTGTATTCTATGATCTAATATAATTTAAATGATCATGTACTACACATTTGCACGGATATTATTCATTTGATTATGGACATCAAATGGACAAACATAATTGACCTTCTGGGGTCAAGGTCAGTTCAAGGTCAAATCGAGAAAAATAGCAAAAATGGACATTTCCACTCGTTTTTTTTTCGTTTATCATATGATATGAATTTAATTTGCTTATTTAAATGATAGATGTGTTGGTTAGTTCATATGCCTTCATTATAACTCATTTGCTTAATGAAAATGTTCATTTTCATTGTTCAAATATCCATTTTGAGCATGCGACAGTTTACGAAAACTTTTACGACAGCCCATGGGATTCTATGATATAATGTGATTTATGTGTTTATTTATGATATGAGTCGTATGTTCAAGAATACTATTCAATATATTATGGACATCAAATAGACAAGCATCTAAACCACTTTGGCATTAAAGTCGTTTCAGGATCGAAGTGAGAAAACAGGTGAAAATTGATTTGGCCACTCTGTATTTGTATTTCTCACGTATGCTTGAATTCAACTTTATTAGGAAACTGCAAATTTTATTTGTCTCATTTTTTATTAAATGGACTGTACACAATATTGCCTAAACGACCATTAATTTTGTTTAAGTTCAAGCAAATATGCAAGATAACTTATAAATGCTTTCAAAATCACTATGCCTGTCTGTTTTTATGCCAGTCTCGGACTATTCATATACGCCGTTGTTTCACAGGGCCACTGCTTGGAAGTGTTCTCATGTATATGCATATCATTAAATCCATCAGGATTTCCAGTCTCTTTGGAGACCCATTATGAGCTACTTTTTGTAACTCTCTAGGGCACAATAACTGTTGTTCACATTCACAAGGACAGTATGGCGTACCTCCAACACATTATAAAGCAATATGTACGGCCTATGACAGGTGTATCCAGCGGTAGTTAAATATCAGGCATGATATGACCGAATAACATCATGATGAGCATCATCGACTCTAAGTCAAAATATTGACTTGTGCATAACACATAACTCAGCATTCGATGCCTGTATAGCTATAATATATGGTGCTATTGAGTATCATTACGGTCTGTGATGAGATATTTCATTTGTGGTAGCTAGTACTAAATTGGTTATGATATGTATATTCCTACCAACATAGACATCTGATACCCGTACTTAGTAGTAATGTGTACGTCATAGATCCTGTGAAAGCTGTAACTGACAGTGTTTTGAACCACACTAGATTCTGATGTGGTACTCATAACCATTAAGGGCAAACAGTCCTGGTCCTATGGAAAATACTAGTACAACATAACCCCTATAGTGTAGTCACAACTACGATGACCAAAGTGATTTAGCACTGCAATAAGTAAATAATGCCACAGATACATGCATTTCACACAACGGAATAAAGGCACCCCAGACAAAGTAGTAACAGCACTATGTATAACCATCTCAGGCCTAATAGCTTACATGTATCCACTACGACATAATATTTTAGAAGCCTTACGGCATCATACACTGTACGCACCACCACATAATTCAGCCATACCTGGTTCTACATGATACCCATTAATACAAAGTAGAACCTTTCCAATTCCTAAAAGATAGACATGGCTACAGGATACAGATACCCCCGACCCTTGGGAATAGATACCACAACATTGCATGTCCATACCAGGCTATAAGGGTTGGTCCACCCCGCGGTGTACTGCCATTTTCAGGTTATACTATATGCGGTACTCCTCATTGCCAAGTACATGTATAGCTATCCAATGTCACACATCATTAGGTCTTGAGCCAGCTATCATTTGATACTGTATGATACTTAACACACAAAACATCCTGGGACATGCAGGGTGTCCAAATCCAAATAGTACTTTAACAGTTTCTTTGCCTATTTACCAAATGTCTTTGTTCTCCTTTCACAGAGCAAACTTCACTTAGTGTGGTACATACGAGTATCTATCATGGGTTTAGCCATTCTGGATTTCAAATTATTTTATTGAATTCCAAATGGATACTCAACTAGTACAGTCATATCTGGCGTTATCTGATATGCTTCACTGCAAAATACAAGCCCTACTAGTATGGCCTATGAGTGTACCCACTATCACAGCGTACAGCTACCTCATACCACATTTGGTAATCACTACTGTATTGTACAGTTATTCAAAGCTCACCACCAAGTTAACCATTATAGACTTGGCCATTGCGGGTTACCAATCGCTACTTTGTGCAGCTATCCTTATCCTAGGAGGTAAGCATTACCATCTGCCAGATCGGTCAGCCAATGCTCCATCGAATATACACCACAATCAAGTACCGCCACATCCATATCCGACTTAAAGGGGTTCTCACTACCATGCAGTTTACTTATCCTAGTCCATATAGGTTGACTAACATATTTGGTACATTCATTACATTCCTTATTCTTGGTACAAAGAAATTTGTAATCAATGGGGCATCTAATGATGGTGAAAAACTCTACTTAATATCCAAAGTCCAATCGTTTTGGATTTATTGGTCGGAAACCACTTGGTGTGTTCATTCATTTAAAGACAATAGTGGTTCTGACATGCTGATATCAGGATCATTGCTATCTGCTGTTTAATACTAACCAACTTACCAAAAGACTAAGGATAGTAGGATCAATCATTGGGAAGGCGTTTACCGTTTCATCTACCGACAGGCCGACACACATATTAACGTGTGTTTTAAGCATACTTTCTCATTAAAGATTTTCATAATGTGTGGAGCGGTTGCCTAGAGGTAGGGCGCGCGCTTTGGGATCAAGAGGTCCACTGGTTAATCTATCTGAGCAAGACCCACATGCTCAACTCCACCATGGTGTTAAATGGTACCTTTGAAGGCAGTGTCTATTCAATGGCGCAGATCGATGTTGGCTGCCAAACCACAGGAGAGAAATAGTCTTCCCAGGGAGACACGAGTGTAGGTTTCCATAGGTAGCCCAAGGGAAAGTTGAAATGTCAAAAGGTGCTTAAGCGGCCTAACAGCTGAAAAGAGCCCTAGAAAATTGGTAACTTAACTTATAACACTCGCAGCTAATAGAATGGATTTCAATACATTATTACACACCCAGCCAAATTATTACGTCTACAAGTAAACACATGTACAAAATCTTCCGTATTGCTTGTAAAAAGAACAAATGAGCAAACACATAAAAGTTTACTGGATCATTACAAAACACCGTTTTACCTTGAAAGGACATCGATACTGGTTGGTATTTTAAACAACTTTCAATACGATATTGATATTACAATGTTCATACATATATCCAATAACAATAAAACATACATGCGAAAAAGAACTACAGATCTGAGACAAAAAATATCATTTTTGAAGCTATTCTTCTAAATTTGACCTTGAAATGACCTTGACCACAAACTTATTTAAGATGATTGTACATTTGATGTTCATAATCAATGAATACTGGTAGCATCCCTGAATATACATGTATGTCTCACTACATACACAAACACATACATCACATTATACATCATAGAATGTCAGGGGTTGTCGTGCAAGGTTTTCGTAAGCTGTCATATGCAAAATAGCTATTTGCACTAAAAAAAACACAATTGTTTATTGAACAAATGGCTTATGATGAACGAATATGACTAACCAACACAGCTATCATTTTAATAAGCAACTTGCATTCATATCAAATGCTTTACGAAGAAACACAGAATGGAAATGTCCATTTTTTGCTTTTTTTCTCGATTTGACCTTGAACTGACCTTGACCTTGACCCAAGAAAGGTCAATTATATTTGTCCCTTTGATGTACATAATCAAATGAATAATATCCATGCAAATATGTAGCAATAAATACATGAACAATTTAATAATATTAGTTAATAGAATACCAGGGATGGCCGAAAGAATGCCTTCTCAGCCAGCATGCATATGTATTAAATGGCCATTTTGACAAGGAAATGACTATTATCATTAAGCAAATGGCTTATAATGAAAGAATATGCACTTACCAACATGTCTATCATTTAAATAACGAAATTTGATTCCAAACATATGCTATACGAAGAAAGAACTGAGGTGAAAAATCAATTTTTAGCTATTTTTCTCACTTTGACCTTAAAATGACCTTGACCTTGACATCAAACTGGTCAGGTATGTATGTCCATTTGATGCATAACATTAATTGAATAATATCCGCCCACATATATGGCAATATATACATAAACAAAAAATTCACACCAGAATTAAGAATGTCATGTGTATTCGTAAATTAGCTCGGAAGCAAGAGTTGTTGCCCCTGTTAAAAAAATCTGCACCACTTTCAAATCTGGCATCCACCTTTTTCTGAAGCCTGAATGTATGTACTATTCGAAAATACCAATGGACTTTTTCTACCAGATGGGGTAAATAAAAATCCATTTTAAGGCCTTTTTGAAACCTGGCTCCTGGACTAAGGTACTTCATGCATGATTTTATGGTTAAAATACTGTTTCTGCTTATTTAGGAGGCTCCATGTGCATATTTTTAACGTTTAAGACGATTTCATGGAGACTTTATTTATTAATTATGAGGTATCCGGGGCATCTTGGATGGTTTTACTGTGTTTGATAGGTACTTCATGCATGATTTTATGGTTAAAATACTGTTTCTGCCTATTTAGGAGGCTCCATGTGCATATTTTTAACGTTTAAGACGATTTCATGGATACTTGTCAAATTTAAGACCCTCTCCATGGAGACTTGTTATCATTCTGTAAGTCATATGTATTGGTATTATAAACATGGAAGTAATCTCTATTTTGTACCAATTTCAGGGCTACCGTATTACAAAGGGTCTT
Organism: Spisula subtruncata; assembly: GCA_963678985.1. Classification (NCBI taxonomy): domain Eukaryota; kingdom Metazoa; phylum Mollusca; class Bivalvia; order Venerida; family Mactridae; genus Spisula; species Spisula subtruncata. The sequence goes on along the minus strand of OY787664.1, from coordinate 41,179,228 downwards.
GGCTAGGCGAGTACCACATTATTGGAACTAAATACAGTGACAACACCACCTGGCTGCAACAAGTGATGTGATTTTCTTATTCGTTCTCCAAAGATATGCATATAGTAATAAAGGATGATGTTTTATGATTGTGTCCTCTGTTTTTTGAACCCGTCAAATCAAACCCTGGCTCCCCAACCCCGGGGTATAGTATAGAGTTTTTAACTTTTCATGACCCCGCACTGGCGAATGAGAGGAGGACTTTTGCTCCGCACCTAAATACGAAGATGGTAAATGCAGTCCGGAAAATGTTTCATTGGTAAGGGCGAGATTGTTACCTTTTGTAAGGCCCTCGGGCAGGGATTTAACCATGGTTTAAAAGGTCAACCCACCCTTCCCCGTGCTAAGGGTTTCAATTGACCGGTACATTGTGTATCTGCAATGATATTCAGTTGAACTGACAAAAGGCCTAGTAGTAGCCGTCTTCTCTACTACATGGATAGTATCTTTTTCGGAAATGTGTGCTACAGGCCAACTGTGGAGTAAAACCAGCATTGACAAATTGAAGCAACTGGGAATCATACCAAGATTGCTTGTTACAAACACTGCGCGTTAACCATTACAGCAGTTTATAAGTGGCAGTATATTGTACGTCAATATTCAGAACAACACAATGAAGCCACACTTATCCGACCATCCTTATTTATTTTAAAACATACTTATCATAGCGGTTTATATATTAATAACTGCTTATCATACTTGAACTGTCATATTTTAGAGTTGGTTATATTATAAATCAAGAGTACAACATGTAATCATGGGAATTGACTTCGAACTGGAGGTTTTAATTTTGAGGTGGTCTTTAAGTGAAGTTTTACTGTTTGTTACATTGATAAGAGTGAAATTCAATATTCGCTCTCTTCTCTATATAATGCATTCATCTTGTTAGATGCATCGTACCATTGACACTTATTTCAAATGGGTCCTGTGATTTTGTTAAAGAGGCAGCAAGTAGAGAACACAGTATGGTGTTACCATGTATATGTGCGAACTGCCCTACAGACATTGGTTCTTTAACGTACCCGGTGTACAGCACTGATACATGCGAGACTACCTCTGGGTTACCTACCAAATGGATCATCTCTAGTTGGGTGGGAAACACGGGAAAAGCGCTAAAGGAATAACCAAGTGCACCGGCCGAGGTTCGAGCCAGGGACCTATTGATCAGCAGTCAAGCGGGCTATCCGCTCGATCACAGTGCCATCATAGTAAATACTTTGTATACTTTATAAAGGGGTCATTGCCGAGAGGTCATGGTAGACCGATGGTCACTTATTGTGCAATCCATATAGTAACAATTACGTAAATTTATTTTGATGTTTTTATTTACAAATTGTAGTTTTAAAGGTTCATTAGTGTAGACGATCAATTTTATAAAGGCAGTGTGATCTGATGCTTTGTGAACAAAAATGTTCCAGGCAGTACCTTAGCATATTCAGCAACAGCTGTTGAACAATAACATTAATTGAAAAGTAAATAAAAATAAACAATACAACCAAAATCTGTGCTATTGGACCTTTCAAACAAAACAAAATATACACAATATTTCATGTTCTTCTATTATTTTATAGAATCATAACCTTGAACATGTATTAAAATACGTGGATAAAGTGTTATCATGAGACTTTAGTCTATATTTATTTTCTTTTATTTTCTGGCTTTTCAGTGGGATTCTTTGTGTCCATACAAATGACCAGGTGATGCTGAAGTTAATCGTTTTCTTTTTGATGGCGAATATCTAAATGGTGACGGCGTATTTAGTGTTTAATTTGCGACACAAAGCTTCTTAGTTACACGGCAATGAGATTTCATTAAAATTTCTCTTCCGTTTTCTTTTCTGCCACTTCCTCATTGAATGAAGTTACGTCTTTCTGGCACGCTATCTTGAAACCAGGAGTCTGAAAAATAAATAGAAACTATATTTTTAATCAACGAAGGTAACACACTATGCTGCAAAACATTTTAGAACAGAATTCTCGCATTGATTTAATTCTCCACAGTTTGGGTCTTAAAGTTGACGATTCTCCATGAAATCGTCTTAAACGTTAAAAATATGCAAATGGAGTCTCCTAAATAAGCAGAAACAGTATTTTAACATTAAATCATGCATGAAGTACCTAGCAAACACAGTAAAACTATCCAGAATGCCCCGGATACCTCAGAATTAATAAAAATCAATGCGGACTACGGACAGCCGATGTCACCATCCCTTCTTTCAGGCTTTTATTGCTGCAATGACGGACTAAAACAGACCGCCAATAGGTGGCTGAAACTTATGGTTAGGTGGTTATCGCATACACACCACATATAAAACAAGAAAATGAACTTACTTTGGTGGAAATGTGTCCGTCAAGTGACAAAAAACATCAAAATATCGGCCATTGGCACCAATCTCCATGGAAAGTCTTACTTCAACCACCATTCTCCATGCTTTAGGTTATACCCCTTGCTAACGTAATTTATCTACCCATCTCATTCATGTGACGGACAAATGTTGTACGTTCATCGTTGGTACCACATAACACCATAATGTGGCATGTCAAATGTTTATTATTATTGATTTAAACTTAATGTTTTTGAGCGTTTCATAATACATACCAAGACACTTTGTTTTTTGAATAATGAATTAGATAAGTACGTAACTATCTGCTTTATTTAAGCGCATCCATTATGCTTGTCCTAGAGTGAGCACAATACTCTTATTTAGGCCGACTGTGCACAATGATGAATTGTGTTCGTCACATCTTCCCCAGACAGAAACATAGGAACCATGTGCTAGATGGGATGACATCGTTATAATAAATGTGTTTTATATATCCCTGATGAAAATAAGATAAGGCATAAAGTGTGGAGAAATTGACCGTCAACAAATGCTAGTGCTAATAATTCAATAAACAATGAGTTGTTGATTGGTTTTGTTGAATCTACGACTTATACGGGTAACTGCTTTATTTATGGAAGCCATGCAATGCCTTAAAGATGTCTTTATCCAAAGGTATGAGTAGTGAGTTGATTTATTTTAAGACTCAATTTGGTCAAGGGTCTCAAAGAAGGTAAAAGGCAGAGCTGCCGTCCGGATTAAGCTGAGTACACATGGTCTAAAATTTGAGAATCGTGTTAAAGAGATTATATGTGTTTTGACCCAATTCTGGTCTTAGGCTTCAGTTGGCTCCCATTGACACCTCTGGATACAACTAACACCAATGTATGTTTGAATCAATCTATTAGATATAACAAAATGGTAAGCAATAATAAGATCCACCGAGATACCGTAAGGCTACAGTTGGATCGAGAAGAGAAAGAGAACTACCGAGATACTATTGAAGGCTACAGTTAGAACTCGCCAACACACAATCTAACAATTCTATATATATATATATAGTCGCAAACGTCATGTAAAGATGAAACATTGAAGAGCAGTGTTCACAGTTATAAAGCAAACGCGAGAGTCAATGAATAGTTTTTGTGGAGATATTGGCCGCTACGCAAAGTCACCATGATGGCACGACAGTGTGCCTGAACTTTTGCCAGAAAACCATGCCTAAGAACAATGAATGTTAGATATTAATTTTTTTTGTAAATGGTCAAAGCGTCCGCTGCATTACCCTAGTGTTACCGGGACAACCGTATCTGCATTACCGGGACAACCGTGCATAACCCACGCTATCGTAACTGTACATAACCCGCACTATTGTAACTGTGCATAACCCACACTACCATACTAGTGCATAACCCGCACTACTGTGAGTGCACATACCCGTACCAGTGAATAACCCGCGCTACCGTGAGTGCACATAACCCGCACTACCGTGAGTGCACATAACCAGCCTTACCGTACCAGTGAATAACCCGCACTACCTTTTGTATGACGAATTGGTTGTAGATTTGCCCATTCATTCACCACAACATAACACAATCTCGCAATAATACGTATATACATGGTACAGTTTTCAGAGCACCACTATATACATGTACGTAAGCAATCACATCAATTTATAACAAACCTTGATTGCAAAACGATTTGGCAATAATAACATTCAGCGTATAGACATATGTTTCACATCTATTGATTTTGTGTTTGTATCACAGGGCTTCTCTACTCTATGGCGGGGTAAGAGATAACACTGGGCGTAGGTTCGAATTACGTCTTTTATTTTATAGTACAGTTGAAATGAAGCATAGGAAGAAGAAGGAGCCTAAAACAAAAGAATAGAACAATTTAACAAAGGTGATATAATTAATTAGAACCAATACAACATGTCACATAATACAAGACACAAACGCGTTCTAATAATTATACAATTAATACAAATAAATTAATAAACTAAACCTTACCACAGTGAGCAATTCTAGATGGTTTCAATCATTAAGATGAATCAATCATTCAAAATAATTTAAATGAAGATTAAAGATGCGTCTGTCTCATAAGAGAACAAAGACAAATGAATGACGGATTCCACCGGAGAGGCGTTGACGCTCCACGAGAACCAAATTCACGGACCAATAAAATCATCTCTCACACCCATCTTGCATTCAACACGTATAACAGACAAAACGATTGGACAAAGACAAAACAACAAGTCCTAAACCGGTTCCTGAAACAGGTTTAGGAACTTGCACGGACAAAAAAATTCACGAAGATCCCCGATTCGGACAATTTGCAGACGACAATGACAAAACGTACAAGAACAAATCAATAGTAATTTACAGTAACGGCACAAGACAGATATCGATTTGAATTAAACGGGCGCGTACACGGAGGGGTGATAACGCTGTAATGTCACACTGTGACATTTGTATTCAATTACATTCAAGATATCAGATTCAGTCGTTGTGTATGAGTTTATTCTTTGATGAGAACAGACGTCTGGTAAATTCCAACATATACTGAGCGTCATAAGTTTCGCCAACGAATTAAAAATTCATTTACTTTTTACTAACACTTTTCGTTTGTGTACACATAGTGTTCATGTTGAACCCCATTCCGTTGGCCTCCGTTACGCTTGAATGATCACACCATCACAAATGGTAAAACGTATATTCAAGCGCGCAAAATAAGGGCTTTTTATGTTCACTTACAATTTACTTGATACATGTCTGTGATACGATATACACAAATAGTAAGTCAAATTAGTTTGCAATATACGCTTAATTTTGATGTCAAAAATTGACAATTGTGAACATAAACGCTTCATTACGTTTTTGTAGTGAAAGGAGGTAATTTAATCAATAATTGTACAAAATAACCTCCCTTTGACCACAGACAATTGTGGAAATCGTAATTGACACTGTACGAAATGTCAGATTTTAAAAAACAGCGCGCTGGTCATAAAAAAGCAAAATAAAAGGAAGTATCCCATACATTTTAATGTCGGTTGAACTACGTTTACGCTCAAACAATGCCGTTGAGTTTCGTGCTAACATTATAGCAGCATTACCTGTCTAGGTCAGCGGCATTGACCCTTGACCTGTTGTCACGTGGTACGTCATATACACGGTCCGTCTGTTGGACATGATGCAACTGTCTTATTATGATAGAGACATGTCAATTTTATCCGACACAAAGTATTTTTAGTGAAACGCCAGCTTCCAGACTCCTACATACACGATAATGTTCACAATTATCGAATTTTGCCATTAAATTATGCGTACATTACTAACTAATTTGACTAACTATTTGTGTATTTCTTATCTCAGTCATGTTGCAAGTAAATAGGAAGTAAAAATTTAGTCGGATATGAAAACCCCTTAATTTGAGCGCTTAAATAGCTGTTTTACCATTTGTGATGGTGTGAACACTCAAGCGTGACGGAAATGGGTTCAACATGAACACTATGGGCACACCAATAGACAGTGTTAGTAAAAAGTTTTTCCGAGTTAACAATCTAAAAAAATTTTTTTTAATTCGTTTGCGAAACTTTTGACGCTCAGTATATATCATTGTAACAAAACTACTGTTGAGGTATTTATATACGTGGGGTGTTCCACAATTAATAGGACTTTTTTCATAGCAGCACAACAAATCAGAAATTAAGAAAACTAATTGTATATAATTAAATTTCGATCTTTCCCTGACAAACATGCGAAATATCAAAGAAATTGGATGAAAAATAAGAAATATATTAAACATTAAATATGCTATGTATCAAGGAGGCGGGTCGCACCGTGACGTTATTATGACGTCGCATTTCAAGCACAGTATTTTAACACAAAGAAACATTATATAGTTTTGTTTATAGTCATACTGACTTTCTAAACAGATCTTATAACACTGTTCCGATTGTTCAAATGTGTTTCCGTACCCCTTTTCACACAAATGTCTTGCAATGGTGTTAGAAATTGCTCAAACATTGGAGCGTCTATCAGGGTACAAACAGTGTTATTAACGTCAACTTAATTTTCTATGACCTCACCTGTGCTTATTTGTAAGTTTATAAACCCGCGATCTGTAAACAATTTGAGCCAACAGAACACAAGTGGCTGCTTAATGCCACTACATTACATGCATTTCATTATTTCATTGGTTAGCACTGTTGGTTTTCCAAATGCATACCATTATTTGACAATCGCGCGGTTTCTGTTTATTGGCGTTGACGTCATTTTCATCCATGACGCGCTTAGATACGTTCCCATGATCACTGACTTATGATAATAAACACGGACCGATTTCTTCGAAAGTTTGCATGCGCATGTCAAAGTCATCCACATAATGACATACAATTAGGCGTTAATATTTATCAAGTGGTTATTGAGATATTCTAATTTTTAATAAGGACAGTAATGCCAAATAATAGTGTGACCCGCCTTTGTGTTGCATGGTTTCTATGGCAACGCTTTGTTTGAGCATCATCAGCAACAACGAAATTCTGTTGTTACCTGTATATAGAGCATACATTGCAAAGCATATGAGACAAATTTCACTAAAATATAAGCATTGAGTTAGAAGTTATGAGAAAAGTCCTATTATTTCTGGAACACCCCTCGTACTTGTAAGAAAGCCTGGATATGTTTATGTGTGCATTGTCTCGATAATGCAGTCCATTTAATTAGTGTTCATCATATTTTTGTAAGTAATCATGGGTTGGTATAATTAATTTGTTACGTTTTTTGGTGATGTAATGATAAACTTTCTTACTAGCTTATCAGACCTTTTGTCAGAATCTTGAATATCGTCATCAACTATGACGAGTGTAAGAAAAGATAATATTATCTTTATTTAACTTCGATTATGGTTAGCATGACATACATGACGAGTGTAGTTTAATAAAATTACAGTTCCGCGACATTTTGCTCTTATTGGCCTGCAGTGAAGGTTAGGTCTCCACCGTTTCTCTTGGGAATTGGTTCTATATCTAAAAAACAAAAGGATGTATAGTGTGTCCTCCTTTTTTGCAACAAGTAAGTATGTTATAGTTCAAGAGTCAGAATAATTGTGTTATGAATATATATAACATATCAATAAATCATATCAAGCGTGTAGTGGTGTAATAAAATTACTATGACTTAAGGCATATATGAGAGTGACGTTTATTTAATGTGAACATACAATATAGCAAACATTATACATTTATATTTTGAGGTACCATTAATGTGACAAATGTATGGATGAGGCTGTATAGTTCTACATGAACACATCATTCTGGTAAATTGACACTTTAAAGTATAAAGCCTCATCCATTTAGTCTGATGAAACTGATCTGGAAAACGCCACCATTTACTACCATTCTACCAACAATGCTTAGGCTAGGAAATAAAGAAATAAAACCTTGAGAATAAGATAGAGATATGTACGTACCTGTGTTTGTGAGTTTCTGGAATAAAGGAACTATATCCTTTACAGTATGCCGATGCATATTACCCTTCCCATTTCCTGAAATAATTCGGCGACCTAACCGATTATAAATGCATAGTATAAGTGACGACGATTATCATTAGGGAGGAGATATCGGGATTGCTGAAATAAAATGCAGATACATGCATTTGACACATGGTCACAATTACTATGCAATTACAAATATATTGATTTATTTACGTCTCATCTTTGTACAACATACAAATAAATACTTATGTTATTACAGAAATTAAATAAAATAATAGAACACACAATAATGTTATCAATAAAAGTGCGCATATTGTGTCGATTGTTTAAATAGTCAAAATTTCGTTCTCGTTCAGAATGTCTCTTCCTAAGTTTATAGCATTTAATATACGTGCATCTACTGAAATTGTTATGCACTCACAGTATAAACCACAGATACCTCACGCAACATTTTGTTCTTTATCAGAAGTAACTTTACTTACGTTAATAGCAATTTACACTATTGACATTGGTTTACATTCTCAGTGCAAAGCTACATTATTGGTAGACAACTTCACAATCATGCTTGCATATTACCTGAAATTCACATTCGTTCACGAAATACGAATCTCAGCTCATTCATGCGAAGCACAAGAAGAAACACATTACCGTAACATACTCCCAGAAGTACTCATATAAATACAAGAAACATTGTTGGTTTGGGACACTAGCGAACATGAAATGAATCTAGTTATAGCTTCATTGCAAGACATAGCGGAAACGAGCCATAATCTAAAAAAGGTAGTTTGTTTAACAACAACGTTTCCTTATAACTTGCCCTTAAGTATGTTAAAATAAATGTATTCTGTTTTTATCGTTAAACAAAGTATTAAACGTGTCAAAAACACAATTTCCGTTGAGATAGGCTTCCTGGTGTTAATTTTCTAGAAATCAAATCAAAAATTAAATTGGTAGGATACTTGTAGTTAATGTTTTGATTTTCGAGGATATTTTAAAAAAAAAGGAAATCAGGCGGAGACGGTAGCACTCAACCTTACCAGTCGAGCACAGAAACCAAAGAAACAATCGAAAATACAAGTTCCCGCCGAAAAAAATGCAGGATGTCCAAATTTCACAACGAAAACATATTAACCCTAGATATGCTTCTGCAATAGACTACCACTACAGAGAGTGATGTCTCATCCCAAAACCAGAAATGTGAGACAATAACAGACAGAAAGATATAATTTACAATTATTAAACATTTAGACACAGACAAAAACCGGTTAGATATTTTTCAATTGTCTTTAATTTATAGAACTGAAATAAACCAGAACACGCTTTAAACACTTTAAAGGTAAGTTGAGGTTATGTTTTTATACACAGAACAACCACTAGTTTCGCCCAAAATAACCATGTCTGTTCCGAAATGATAGATAAATCTACTTCTGGTAATCGATGCAATTTTAATTTCATATGTCCATTTTAAATGATCACTACTGAACCTCATACCTCACAGACATAGCATGATAATATCGCTACAAATATGTATCTCTGACGTGTTTATTTCATGTTTATCATTCGTTGATAAGGTGAGGAGATTAAAATGTAATTGAACGTATTTATTAACTTACAAATAAGATTAAGTCGGACAGAGTGTAAGGTTATACGAAATGAAGATCGTCTGTCAGTTGTTTGAATTAGTTTGACGTCGTGTGATATAACGCGTATAAATAATTTCATTTACCTCCCAAGTTGGCGTCTTGCGTGTGCATACCTGCGCCGCTGATGTTACAGGGTATGAAAACTTGAAAAAGTACCAAACACTTACGTCAAATAACGGCAATTTCAAACGTATTGGTACATTGAACAGCACTGGACTTATTCAAAATATTACAAACCGCGATACGTATGTCAAATGCAAAACCACCTGTGATACAATGTACCTGTACTTTAAAGAGCCAGCTCGGATAGAAGGGTTGCCACAAGATGCATGCATCTACTTGCATCGATCTGCTGCGGTGATGTTGGTCGGAGGTTAAATTTCCTAAAAGACAACGACCCTTCATTGCATAATGATGATTACACTTCCTGGATAAATTAACACTACAATAGAATATTTTCGTATCTGCTACAATGATCGCAATCAAGAAATTGTTTTTTTCTGGAATTTCATCCGAACGATAATGAATTAAATGCAGGGCACAAAGTTCAGATAGCGAGCTTTGATCTGTTTTGTTATCTAAAATAAAATTGTGTTTGATATTCAAAAAATTAAAACACTGCGCTGAAAAATTGGACCGCATTAACACTTTCACAAAAAATTGAACAACATAAAACAATAAGCTTATAGTCGTCGTTCTGCTACATTGTATCAAATCGCCTCTATATAATTATGTTCTAGTATATCGTTCTTTTAGCTGAGCTTAAACGTCTCACGGGAAGTCACAGCTGCTACAGCAATTAGTTCGCCATTTAATGATTGCTTTATTTTCACGATACGCCAGTCAATGTGCTGAACGTAGAAAGGCAGATAGGTTAATGGTCTCTAAGACATTAAACTATAGTTTTATATGGGTAAAATCTAGCTGACTATACAAATGTTTTCATGATTAATATTCATACAATCACACGAGTCAGCTTAAAAGTAAAAAGCACATATTGAGGTATATATACTGAACGGCAATGAAAACGCAACACTTACATAGCATAGCATAACGCATTTAATAAGTGTGTAAACATCGCGAAATTCCATCATAGAATAGATATATGCATGTGACGCATGGATATTACTTTGAATCAGAAAAAGTGGTTAAGCAACATAGTTTTGTACCTGTTGTTTTGGGGTCAGTATAAAATAGAAAGTCGCATTTTTTAACCTTTTGAAACCACTGTTTCTGCTGTTCTGTTGTTACAGAAGGGCTATGTGAAGTGCAGGTGCTTTAAGGGACCGGTACACTTTTTCGCGCACAATCACTAAAATAATAAAACCATGATCTATTATAGCCATGGTGTATTTTCTATGGTCAAAGGGAGATAATCGTGGAGTAATACATTGAGTAAATAACTAACTTTGCCAGTTTCTTTATAACACTGCTTCAAATTTAGATGCTCAAAACTCATATTCGAAACTGCTCGTTTTGAGATTAATATAATTGCATTATACTTGTCCCAAGGATGGTGAAAGTATCACCATTTATTACAGGAAATAAATTGCATTAACGCTATAGGCATGCTTTTAAGACTAATAATTGCACTCAACGGAGAAAAAATGCGCTTTTGAATTGTGTGCTTAATTTTCAAATCACAATTTACGCCTAAATATTAATTAACAAAATAACTTGAGAATGTAGAATTGTTCAGTAATATCCTGTAATACAATTTAGTGTCAAGTTTGGTGATTAATCTTAAAAGTGAGGATAATTAGTCAAGTGTAATCGCACTTGACGTAAACATTTTTCTTACAACCTTTGATTTCTAATGTATTTTTATCTTTCTTAACAGGTGTATATTTATATCAACTTGTGTTAAATGAATAAAAAATGACTTCGGTCATTTAAATCAACGAAACTTTGTTTTTTAGTACGTATACCCCACACTTGAGCATACATACCGATTTTTGGAGTCTTCCTTTGGCATATGCACCATGTTTTCTACTACTTAATTTGTTTTTCCGACTAATCCATGCATATTCTTCAAAATCCTTGCAAAATGTGTGAGCAAATGTCTACCCACCCATCAGCATGCAGGAGAATGCAGTATACGGCTATTCCGCTATGGACGAGTGATTCGTATAGTATTTTCATGGAAAAAGCTTAATTCTGTAGGTAATAAATATCGAAGTGAGCATACTAAATTTCAAGTTTATTAGTTAACGGATTACAGAAATATTCAAATTAAAAAGTGTTGCGTTTTCATTGCCGCTCATTGTAAGTATAGCTTAGAATTTGATTTGATCCTGACCTTTATGCATGAATATATTTAAAGGTCCTTGTGTTAACATATCAATTCCCACCAGTAAATCGTGCACTATTGGTAGTTTAGATGTTTGTATGTATAAACCCTCGACCCGAGTATCTTCGTAGTACTCGCCGCTTATAAAAACAAACAAACGAGATTATAAATATACATAAAATATCAGCTGTTAAATCATGCTGATAAAAGATCAGGACCGTGTTAAATTCTTTGGACAACACGGAATGGCACTGATTGATGAACCTTATGTCTTTTGTGTACGTTTTGTTTTGCTAATAACGTGTGCTGTTGTAATTATTGAGTACCATGACCGTGACCAATTCGTTATTATCTATTTCATGTACTCCAACTATATACCGCCGACCAGTTTTTACATGTTGTATTTATATGTTCATTAAGCTATTCTACGTTAGCCATGACTATACATATCCTAACGCGATAAGGAATAAATGTCACACCAAACGTATCGGATATCAAAAGCAGGACAAACAATTTGAACAACATATCCCTAGCGTACAACTTGGAAATGTGACTGTCAAACAATTTGAGACGAACGACTATTCAATTACTAAAATTGATGAGTTTTAGCACTACACATACCCATTGCGATTCCTCAAAAGTAGCACACATGAAATGTGCGAGAGTTACAGACAGGATGTTATTTCCAGATATTATACATTCATACACTAGAAAAAAAATTTGATTTTTACCAATCTGTTTCGAGCTGATTTAATACAGAATACAGAAAAGTTTATTCGGCTTAAGCATTAAACAACATACAATAAATATTTACATACAACTACAATGTAATTTCTCACTTTGACACCAATGTATAAGCTTGTGACAAACCAGCAATGGCGATAATTTAGATACTTGTCAGTAAATATGTATTGTCAAATTCACAGGCAAGTCGAAGGTGTTCATTCATTGTTAAAGAACTGGAACTAGATCATGTCATGTACAGCCTTACTACAACTGCCAATCGATCAAATGGCAAGTTGGGGTATCTGTGATAAATGAATATTGAATAAAGGCGTACCAGTTAACTTCACTAGCAGTTTGAATAGTCTTGAACTGTACATTGTATAGTTCAATCACACGGCCTAGTACATTTGTATATACGTGGGGAGTTCCACAATTAATAGGACTTTTTTTCATAGCAGCACGGCAAATCAGAAATTAAGAAAAATACTTGTATATAATTAAATTTTGACCTATCACTGACAAACATGCGAAATATAAAAGAAATCGGATGAAAAAAAAGAAATATATTTAACATTAAATATGCTATGTATCAAGGAGGCGGGTTGCACTGTGACGTTATTATGACGTCGCATTTCAAGCACAGTATTTTAACACAAAGAAACATTTTATATGTTTGTTTATAGTCATCCTGACTTTCTAAACAGATCTTATAACACTGTTCCGATTGTTTAAATGTATTTCCGTACCCCTGTTCACAAAAATGTCTTGCAATGATGTTAGAAATTGCTCAAACATTTGAGCGTCTATCAGGGTACATACAGTGTTATTAACGTCCACTTAATTTTCTGTGACCTCACTTGTGCTTATTTGTAAGTTTATAAATCCGCGATTTGTAAACAATTTGAGCGCCAACGGAACACAAGTAGCTGCTTAATGGCACTACATTACATGCATTTCATTTTTTCGTTAGTTAGCACTGTTATTTTTCCAAATGCATACCATTATTTGACAATCGCCGATTTCTGTTTATTGGCGTTTAGGTCATTTTCGTCCATGACGCGCTTAGATACATACCCATGATTACTGACTTATGATAATAAACACGGACCGATTTCTTCGAAAGTTTGCATGCGCATGTCAAAGTCATCCACGTAATGACATACAATTAGGCGTTAATATTTATCAAGTGGTTATTGAGATATTCACAGTTTTAATAAGGATAGTAATGACAAATAATAGTGTAGTCCGCCTTTGCGTTACTTGGTTTCTATGGCAACGCTTTGCATGAGCATCACCAGCAACAACGAAATTCTGTTGTTACCAGTATATAAAGCATACATTACTAAGCATCTGAGACAAATTTCACTAAAATGTAAGCGTTGAGTAAGAAGTTATGAGAAAAGTCCTATTATTTCTGGAACACCCCTCGTAGATGCAATTCAACATAAAACCTTCTTATTAAGATAAATGTATCTGATGAAAACAGTAAAAGAAAGTAAAAGCCAGAACAATTCAGTGTATTTTCCATAGTGTTATTAAATTTGTACTAAATAAAATACCTTTTTTATGCTTTTATAGGATTTGACGACACAATATCTGGTCATGTCGATGTGAATTTTACGTCATACAATCAAATCGCTTGTTTCGCAAATCTAAAAGTGCGGCAAAAGTCTACTAAACAACGTGACGTCATTGTGCACCACAGAGGTCATATGAACGTCGCATCTTACGGAGTGAAGTCAGATCTCTATGAGCCTAAAGGAATGATGCAATGTATAGGATTTGCTATAAATAACATTGATAAAATACATGTAATTTACAATGTAACTTATAAAATACATAGATATGTTGTTATTGCGATTAAAGCACTCCCGGTATCGTCATATGAACAATTTATGACTAAGAGAGTAGCACGTATGGTAAATAATAACCAACATATAAATTTGTCATTTGAATGATCGCTACTAAATCTCATATACAGTATCTAAGAAAAAGATAATATTGCTTCAGGACTGTATATCTGATAGTTTTACATAGAGGATATTTGTATTTTTCGTGTATGATCGGCTGATAATTCACCGAGTGAGCAGCTGATGTAATATTTTCATGAGTGGCGTAGCAAACGTATCAAACGATCATACACGGAAAAATACCAATATTCTATTTATTTCATGCTTCAAATAGCTTAAATGATGAAAACAATCAACTATATTCCTGGAATGTTTTGCGTGACGTCGTTTTCCCGCCATGCGTGCGTCGAGTTGCAATCAAATAGCTCTTCTGCAATGGCTTCAATTTCGTCCATTTGTTTTACATATATGTACATATAATGTTCTGTTATTTGTTAAAGATTAAGAGAGCAAGTAAAAATGCTTATTATTTTATTTTTGGCGGCGGGGAAATTTGTTTTTAAAAAAATAATCCGTTTGCGTGAAATTATGAAATGTAAAATTATGAACAGTGAAATTTTCGGGGAATAATCCACCGTTATTCCACCGTTATTCCACCGTAAACCACCGATAAGCATGAAATGATTCCATTTTATCAGTTTCAGACAAGAAGAACATATCAACATGTTCCTGTATGTATGAACTAGTACTGACATGTAAGTATGATTGGGTCTATTAGTAGTCAGGTAAATCAAAAACAAAAGCATCGGTACAATTATTAACATTACCAATTTTGACGTGAATGGCTTGTATTATGTCTGACTCTTGAGTGTGCGGCTAGGCACTGCCGCCGTAGCTTTGTGGCCTTTGTTTGTGCCCTACTACACTGAGTGGCAATGAAAACGCAACACTTTTTAAACTTGAATATTTCCGTAATCTGTAAACATATGAACTTGAAATTTTGTATGCTCACTTCCATATATATCATCCATTGAATTCAGCTTTTTCCGTGAACATACTTTAATAATCACTCGTCCATAGCGGAATAGCCTTAAACCGCATTTTCCCGCGTGCTGATAGGTGGCTTGAGATTTGCTCGCATATTATGCAAGCATTTTTAAGAATATGGATGGATTAGTCGGAAATCAAAATAACTAGTAGAAAAAAATGGTGAAAACGTCAAAGGAAGACTCCGAAAGATTGGTCGTTATGCTCATTTGTGGAGTATACGTACTAAAATTAAAGTTTCGTTGATTCAAATTACCGAAGTCATTATTTCATTTATTTAACACAAATTTGAATACATATTCACCTGTTAAGAAAGCTAAAAATGCATTAGAAATCATAGGATGTAAGAAAAATGTTTAAGTCAAGTGCGATAACTCTTATATAATTATACTCACTTTTTTAGATTAAACACAAAACTTTTACACTAAATTGTTTCACTGTATATTACTGAACTAGTCTACATGCTCAATTTTGATTTTCATTAATATTTAGGCGTAAATTGTGTTTTGAAAATTAAGCACGCAATTCAAAAGCACATTTTTTTCTCCATTGAGTGCAATCATCCGTCTTAAAAGAATACCTATAGCGTATATGCAATTTATTTCTAGTTACAAATGGAGATACTTTCACCATCCTTTGGACAAATATAAAACCATTTTATAAATCTCAAAACGAGCAGTTTCGACTATGCGATTAGAGGCGCAAGATTAGAAGCAGTGTTATAAAGAAACTGGCAAGTTAATTATTCAATCATTTTATTACTCCAATCATATCTCCCTTTGACCATAAAAAATACACTATGGCTATAATAGTCAAGTTTAAAAAAAATATTTTAGTAGTTGTGCGTGAAATAGTGTAAAGAACCCGGAAAAGTACCTGAAGTTTACATAGCTCTTCTGTAACAACGGCATAGAATCCCACTAGCATTCAATGAACGTTTCGTATGATTAATACATCTTATATGCACACGATGGATCGCTCCTGGCGTTGGTTTTAAAATATTAAAAAAATGCGACTTTCTGTTTTATACTGGCCCCAAAACAACTGGTAAAAAACTATGTTGCTATACAACTTTATTTTATTCGAAGTAATATTCATGTGTTTTTTGCATATATCTATTTTATGACAAAAGTTCGCGATGCTTACATACTTATCAAATATGTTATGCTGTACTATGTAAGTGTTGCGTTTTCATTGCCACTCAATGTATTTGTTATCAGAACTACGTTCTCATATTTATACAAAAAGTCATTATCTACAGGAATACAAGTTCTGGAAATAGTTAAACGTACCCAATGCACTTATCAACACAGCACGTTCGGTATTTTCTCACAATTGTTTGAAATGATAGCCTAGACATACGAAAACAATTTATATAATATAACCTCTTGGAAATGCCGTCGACAAATCCTATTTAATTACCAGTAATAGAGGACATATCTAGAAGCAGAGATATTTGAAATATATGCTTTTGGCACAAAAGCAATGGAAGTCAAATTAGTAATCGAACTAATCAAGAACTTTGCTACTGCACCACGGCAGAGGCATATAATGCATGATTATACATAACAGAAACAATTTTACGTCGTCATTCAATTAACTATTACGTGTAACACACACATACGAAACATTTAGTAAATTGTATTAGAGGGTGAATTTAATTGATATAGTATTTACAGACACACTCAATGTCCTCGGAGAACAATTCACAGTACATTACGCCACATCTCTGTAATTACATTTTCTAAACATGATGAATGTTACGTAACGAGTAAAGCGATGGTGATGTTGACCGAATGCTTGAAAACAATATACCGCAGATCGTATTATCAATTTGCTTTCAGACAGTTGATATTTAATGAATTTGCAAACCCATTATGGGTATCAGTGTTACTACGAGAGGTGTTCAACTTATTTATGAACAGAAAATGAACATCGATATTTTGTTACTCTTACAATGAAATTGAATAAAAACGTTTATTTTGTGTCAAGTAGTGTATCAAGAAGTATATAATACTTATTGTAAACTGCCAATCGCCCCGGGTAAATCATAATCAGCATTAGAGTAGAGGGTGTTGGTATTTGCGTTTTGAAGGTCCAAAACTCGTAATAATTACGTTTACATTTTCCTTCTTCGATCGTTGTTTTAGTATCAACCAGCTAGAAAATTATATTGATAAAGCATGAGAAGACTTCGACATCCATTATTTGGTTATAATACATATCAAAGCTATATTCTTAAGTTTTTTATTTGGCGTTGTATATGGTGACTTGAGGCTGAATCTGGGTTAAACACTATGTTCTTGGAACAGTCACTAGGAACGATACGTAACACTTTTTTGTTGAAAACCTGATTTGAAACGGTTTGTACATAGACCACAGCCTTTAATTTCGTCAATTTGATATTGATTTTCAGGGGCGTATTTCCATAAAAACAAACCGAATGCCTTTCCATAAAAACGGCCGCAAACACACAAAGCTGGACAAACATGAACTTCTCCCTATCCGTGTGACCTTTTCTTTGATAGCATACCATAATCTATCATAACATTCTTTAAGATTTCAGCATTGCTTCGCCATAATGCAACAATTTTTCCCCATAATGTTGTTTATTTCGCATTTCTAGATTCCAAGACTTTTGGCTGCGAGGCATGTTATTCTTGATTTTCAGAGTAGGAACTTCGCATTTTCCCAGAACTATGCATTCAACTGTTTCGAAAAAATGTCACTGAAAGTTTCTATGTACACTCCCTTTTGTGGTACTATTCCACGTTTTGCTAATGGATTCATCATATATATCATAAAACCAATTTAACTTTATAGTGTAGGTTTTGGCAATATTGGGCAAATTTCAATTTTTGGTGCCATTTCACAATTACTGAAAACAGAACTTTAATAACACTTCTTACGACAAATATTACTGATGTTCTCATTAACAATGCAAAATAAAATTTTACTAACACTTTCTTGATGCCTATAAAAGGGCCGTTTTGCCTTAAAAACAAGAAAAACAACATCATCTACTAAATCGTTGTTTTAAGCTTTAACCAAATGAAATATACAATGTATGATGATCATATTTTCAACTAAAAACATTTTCTCACATGGTTTAACAAAGATATTTCAATTGTTTTTATTCAATATTGCATAATCGGTGTTCATGTTTTGTTCATAAATAAGTTGAACACCTCTCGTATATGCACTACTTACATATTACTCTAAAAGTTCTGTCTATTCCTAATAATGCTATACCTAAATCAAATTAGCTCAACGCACATGCTCCACTTTATTAACACCGCTTCGGTTACCGTTATGTCAAAGGCACGGTAAAACAACATATTTTTTAGTAGAGTATATTTGTATAGTTCTACTCTTATTATAACATTATGAAGGAGGGGCATTACTGCACTGTATATTTCTCTTTGCAGACAACCTCTTTTCGTTTAAGCAAGTTGCCAATTCGTATTTATTTTCTGCCAGTCAATATATCCATATTTCCTGGATGGACAATTGTTATATTAGATGAACGTGCCAATGTATTATCAATAAATATCGTATATCCATACGTTATTGTCAAACGTTGATTAACTTGGTACGTATTGCCAATACAATTGGATTTCGAATTAGTTCTCGGACATTTTCTTCAATCGGAGTGAATCTATAACGCAGTAGGCATGTAGTCGTATATGTTTCGGTTTAATCTCGCAACCTCTGTAATAAGTTGCCATATGTCGTGAAAAAATAAGGGGATTTACGGCATTTTGATGCATTAATATATCAATGTTATCAAAGTTAAATTCTAAGACAGTGGTTAGTGTATAAAGGCTGTAGGTTTGTTATTCTGGAGTTATTTTCCCTTCATAATTTTGCACCTGAATGGTTATGTAACCGGTCATAGACGACGTTCTGATGTCGGTTATACGTTATATGTCTGAAGTTTTATTGTTTACCGGGAATCAGTGTCAAGACAAGGCTAACAACGAGCAATTGGCTGTCAAATTTCGTACTGGGGAAATAATGATGTGGGGCTTTTTGGCTTCTCACAGATATTGTGAAAACTGTATAATTTGTATCATTCTGGAGATTTGATAGGTTCAGTCGATAACTAACGATATTACGATTCTGACTCGCTACGTGTTTCATGTGTGAGGCTCTGGGCCATTCAAGTACATGTAGTCGGTTTTTTCTTTTTACAGTGATGTTCCGCTAATAAGACCAGTCAAAAAGGTGGTCTTAATAGCGAATCGGTCTTATTAGCGGACCTTTTTGTTCTAAATTTAATACTTGGGACCTTAAGCTGGCAGAAATCTGCATTATTTCAAAATAATCAAAGTGGTCTTATTAGCGGAACTTTACTGTATAAAACAAATAAGATCTTGTTAAATGCTACATCATATATATAATACTGTATATGTAAGAGTATGAAAGTACAGGACTTATAAAACACATATTAAGCACATATTCACTTCTTGAATTTTATCGCATAAAATGATTAAATCTGTTCCAAAAGCAGTGTTTAAAATGGGGCACTTTTCATGAGTGGACGTGCCTAAATTAATTTATTCCTGTATTGCATTTTTGTAAAATTTCCTCGCAAATAACGTTCAAGAAATTGTTGGTCTCACTGATAATACAAGCATACGGTTCGCTTTCTAATTATAGTTATTCAGCTTCTGTGTTTTGAGGCATTAAAGTGCAATTATTTTGTTGTTCGTCAATAATTGAATCATGCACTTCTCGATTAACAGTTTGGTTGGAGCATGGCGTCAACACTTGAGCTAAACATCTGATGCATCGGGGCAACCCCTGTGATACATCAGGGAAATAAGTTCGAGGATGGTCCTGGATGCCTCGCCGGCGTTGTTATTAACGATATGACGTCGACAGAAAATCCAGACAAATTGAATGCTTAGAACGCATATGATATTGTTCTATTGTGTTGCTCACCGATTGTGTCTTGTAATAGAGGATCTATCTCGAGTTGTCAATTGATATAAATTTATATTACAGGAGTTTTGGAAATTTTATCAAACGAGCCTCTGGCGAGCTTAATAATATTTCTTGAACGAGTTTAATATAAATATATCAATTGACAACGAGTGCTAGATTCTTTATATCATATGACACTAAAAACGCAAAATACGCATTGATTTATTGGAAAAACTCAGTACCTTATACTACACGTGGTAAGTATAACTTTGTACGTACTGGCTATACTA
This sequence comes from Spisula subtruncata, assembly GCA_963678985.1. NCBI lineage: Eukaryota > Metazoa > Mollusca > Bivalvia > Venerida > Mactridae > Spisula > Spisula subtruncata. The sequence continues at coordinate 41,158,595 of OY787664.1, read as the reverse complement.
ACCTGGATACAAGGAAAGTCATGTGATATATATTTATCTGATACAATCAGAGGATTTGTATATCCTGTTTGATACAGCGTCTAAAGATTGAACTGGAACATTTGGCGTTATCTTCGTTTTTAGAAGGAGAGCTCGTGGTCATAGTTGTTTCCAAGATTTCATCTGAGAATGTCAGAAACTAATTTAAACACGTGAATAGGGTTTGCTTCTGAGAAATCTTCATGTTATGGATTGAGATTGGGCAAGGTTTTCTACAGGCACGCGGATCACAAAAAGTTTGGCTGCATTTACATGTTTTTAAATGCGATTCAACACATTATACGTGGGGTGTTCCACAATTAATAGGACTTTTTTCATAGCAGCACGGAAAATCAGAAATTAAAAAAACTAATAGTATATAATTAAATTGTGATCTTTCACTGACAAACACGCGAATTATAAAAGAAATCGGATGAAAAATAAGAAATTTATTAAACTTTGAATATGCTATGTTCCAAGGAGGCCGGTCGCACCATGACGTTAATATGACGTCGCATTTCAAGCACAGTATTCTAACATAAAGGAACATTTAATAGTTTTGTTTATAGTCATACTGACTTTCTAAACAGATCTAAGAACACTGTTCCGATTATTTAAATGTGTTTCCGTAACCCTGTTAAAAAATGTGTTGCAATGATATTAGAAATTTCTCAAACATTGGAGCGTCTATCAGGGTACAAACAGTGTTTATTAACGTCAACATAATTTTCTATGACCACACCTGTGCTTATTTGTAAGTTTATAAATCCGGGATCTGTAAACAATTTGAGCTAACAGAACACAAGTGGCTGCCTATTAATGCCACTACATTACATGTATTTCATCATTTCATTGGTTAGCACTGTTGGTTTTCCAAATGTATACCATTATTTGACAATCGCGTGGTTTCTGTTTATTGGTGTTGACGTCATTTCACCCATGACGCGCTGGGATACATACCCCTGATTACTGACTTGCGATAACAAACATGGATCGATTTCTTCGTAAGTTTGCATGTACATGCAGTCATGTACATTAAGTCATCCACGTAATGCCATACAATTAGGCGTTAATATTTATCAAGTGGCTATTGAGATATTCACATTTTTAATAAGGATGGTAATGACAAATAATAGTGTGACCCGCCTTTCGTTACATGGTTTCTACATTTGTGTGACAACGCTTTGTATGAGCATCATCAGCAACAACAAAATTCTGTTGCTACTGTAACGGAAATTGGTACGGTATTGTGTGGAATTTATATATTCCAAGATGGGGTCCTCCTTGTTTATAGTTTCGTTTTGTTTTCTAGTTTAGTGTGTTAATTTAAAGAACTATTGGTAGGGTGTCTCGGTTGTTATTGTTTAAGATAAATTTACTCTTGGTGTTAAAGTAATTATTTCAAGCAGAAAATGCGCTCATAAGATATATAGTGCAAATGAGACGCTTATTAAATATAGTGCAGACAAGGTGCTTATTAGCTTAACGTTGTCGTCTGAGGTATGCCGAACGTGTGTGACGTCACAGATTTAGAGTATAAAAGGAGACGAACCGACTGAAATTTGTCATTATAATGTAAGCTCTCGTAAGAGAGGGAACATTGGTAAAGTTCTGCTACAAGACTGTTTTACTTTGTCATACTGACCTTGTTTGATTGGCAAAATTGTAGCAGATGATACTTGACACCAACTCACAATGTTTGAAGCTTCCGACCTCTTTGCACAAACACTTATTAACGATATACTGTAGATGAACAATGAAGAAAAAAGCTCACTTTGTCACCTTGTCACTAAATGAGCATACATACCTTTTTCAGCATTTTGGAATAGTCTGATAGTGATTTGTGATTCTATCCTTCTCAAGATACAATGTTTGATTAACTGAGGCGTTCGTTGTTTTTGAAGTCATTCATATCGTCTTTATTGTTGTTACGTTACACAGCAAGAAATATGTTATATTATCCCCTGTACTGTTGTAGATTGCCCCGTTTGCTGGGAGAGAAACTATTATAATAAGGTTACTGTGAATGGTGTTTGTTAACTAGGTCAAGTCGCAGTTATGCCTTATTCGGTCGTTTGAGACATCATTTTGGATGTGTATTTTAGAACAACATTACATGTATAGCTAGAAATTGCTATGTTATCCCCTCTCACTGTTGTAGGTTGCAAGTTTAAATGTAAAATAAGACAAAACTACCAGTATAAATGTCAACAGAGGGATACCAAATAATTTTTGTATTGAAGCCACGGTGAAGCTAATAGTGTGTTGTAATGCATCACTCAGGTCCTGTCTGGTAAAGTAAGAGAGATATTTACGGGAGCATTTTATTTGGCTTTCTGGCATCAACTTAGACCACGTTCTGTCAATTACAAGCTTATGTCACATTGTTTTGATATGTGTAGGAATTTATTTTATGACATCATTTTTATATGAACTTTTCTAAAGTAGTCGTTATTAAAAAATATTAAGTTAAAGACAAAATCCATAATAAGTAAATATGTCAAAGCCGAGTACAAGCTGGTTAAAATGTGTCACCACAAATGTAGCTATAGAAAAAGAGCTGCCCTTTTCTCAAAGCACCCCAACGCATTTTACTGCAGTTGTAACTTGGCTAATGTTTTTCCTTCGTAGCTTTCCACGATATTTACTCTTTATGTTTACCAATATCGTCAACGAATAATTCGGCGGTAACAAATGCACATTAATGTTACGACACTGTTTGAATATTCAAATAACAGGTTTTCTGATTTAGATAGTGTTTAAAAATATTAATTAGAGATCTGACTATTCAAGTACTTAATGTTTTCAGTAATCCAAAAAGTTCAATAAGTATAACAAAATCTGACACGTCCCCTGGCGACTTTCCTGATATGACACACAAAATAAATGTACAATGTATATTAGACCACACATAAAAATGATTATCATAGAACTTTCCACATGGTAACACTTTGTACTTACTTTACTCAGGGTTGTAAGAACCAAACAATGGTCATTTTGTTCACAAGGTGTATAAAGCACCAAACTTTCACAAAATAACAATCAATATATTGGCTTCCAGAAAAAGGAAAGAGACAAGCTGTTCAGCCCCTTAATTCGCATATATGAGGCCCCAAAATGGGACCATCAAATTAAATTGCTCTGCACACTAAAGATATGAAAACGCTGAATTTTTTAAAAAGATACATAAAAATCTCCAAAATTTCAATTGGAATGTCTAAATCAAGTACATAATTATATGATATATTGTATTATCAATTCCACTATCATACATGTTTTATTACAAATATGAGGCCCGAAAGGGGCATTTTTGAGAATTTCATAGAATTAAAAACATGTTTGTATACTTAGTTCTAGTATTATAAATAGTTGAACAAGACAACAATAGAATGCAGACCAGTTGACCCAGTGATGCTTATGATATAATTTAATTCATTTAAAATACAACTTATTTATTGATTGAGGCCCTTAAAAGGACATTTTTCAATCATGAAAACGTGGATGAATTTAATATGTTCACGATGCAATTTGTAAGACATATAAATGTCTCTAAAATGTGCAACAAATGATTTGTAAAAGTGAATTTTATTTTGTTGTATATGAACATTTACCATATTGATACTTTAATAATAGTTCCAATGTGAAAATGAGGCCCCATTAGGGGTACAAACTAAACACAATACTTTATATAAGACACACTAGAAATTAATATCAGTACATTGATTCAATACTCAAATACAAGACATGTTTTATACCAATCGTAAATAATAATAAAGTAATATAAATATACTGTAAATAACCAATATTTGACTACTTTTAGTGAATTGAGGCCACATAAAGGGTTAAATCTATTTTGAAAAAAAATGGATTGAATTCACATGTAGAGAAATGATAATAAAATATTTATATTTACTTATAGATTAATCAAAGTATATGTAACCAGAAATATAATTTATATAACTGTGTTGAAAGTTGGTATATAAGCTATACCGTATTGTAAATAGTAACTGTGGATATGAGGCCCCATATGTGGTTTAAACTTCACTTAAGCCCATTAGCGGGTAAATAGCATATATTCAGCAAAGTAATTAAAAAATTGCTTACAATATTCATAATAATCGATTTTAACATGTCGCATACATGTTAACACCGAATATTCATTGCACAAATCGATGAGATAAAACTTAATATTGTGTTGTATAGTGAATGTGAATGTATATCAATATTAGTTCAATATTTGCCTGGTTATGTTGTTATGTTTTGTAATAGATGTTTGTATCGCGCATACTTTAAAACAGCATTTAGCACTAGCATTGCTCTTCCTAATGATTGTATTTGTGTTTGAAAGTATATGTCGATGAATTTGTTTACTAGAGGTCGATTCCCCACAAGGAATGGTTGTATTTTTAGGGCCAATAATGACCCTTCTTAATAGATACTCCATGGAACCATGGCTTCGCAGTACATGGTCAAGTATTTATGAGGTAACATGTATCCTATGGCCATGAATTACTGAAGTAGTGCCATGTTCCCTGGTACCACAAAATGCCATGACGTTTTACATTGGCAGTGTACCTACTAATGAATTATTTGTCATTACACGAAACCAGCATATCTTTACATGAGGCCCTAACTTTTACTCTTAGAGCTAGGACTGGTTTTTACAGGGCAGGTTTACCAAACCCATTGAGCCAGATGTAGATGTGACAAATTGAATAGGTGGCTAATAAAGCTTGTCCCCCATTGAATTCAGAGTTAGGACACACCAAATTGTTTCTTCGTTTAGCGTCCGTCCTAAGTTCGAAAACTTATCTAGCTTTCCTGAGACAAGAACATAACACTCGTATAAAGACATAACGACTTATTTGCTCATTATTATATGGCTAACAAATATATCGTTCAAACTGTAAATTGTTTGTGTGAAACCTACTGCTGTGTAGGGATAGGGCGACATCTTGATATGATAAATATGAAAGCCATATCTCAATGGATTTTGAAGATAAAAAAAGGTTACAATGTTTGTTGGTTATTTTTCTTCCCAAGATGCTCAAACCTATCCGTCCTCGGACGCTAAACGAAGAAATGGTTTGGTATGGCCTTACTGTGACAATTAATGTTAGGTTCCTAGCGTAGACAAGAAAATATGTGCCCATTAGTTTTAAATACCCAATGGAACCTGAAATATATGTGTCGATGAGTGAAAGGTTACCCCCAGAGCCAGAGTATGAAATAAATGTGCCAAACATTTGAGGTACCTCAAGAGGCATGGGTGTGCCTAGTACAGTTAAACATTAAGATATCAGTTTTCAATGGCCGCTTTCAGCAGTTCAGCCATAGGACAACATTTTAACGGATATTTTAACTTCCCCTGGTCATAAGCCTAAGGAAACATGCGTTCGAGTCTCCGTGTTGAGACTTATTCTCTACTGATTAGTGTGTGTCCATCATTGAGGCCCGCTGCCCTCACAGGTATCAATTCACACACTGGTATCCATTAGAAATGGTTGAATAAGAGGGTGGTGATTACTTCAAAGGACCAACTATACTAGTAGCTTCTATTGTCTGCTTTGCTCTCTAGATAGAAGTTAGTTACCAATAGGACCTGAAAGGACTGTATTATGCAATTAAATACCCATATGGTTTTGAGTACACGTACCAGTGTAATTGGTGAATGTAAGTATTTTATTGGGACAGGCAAAGCTGTAGCGTGAAAAATCAAATCACTTCATAGGACTTCAGTTTACCACATCAGATCTGAACGGCCTGTCGTGAGTTACTTTTAAGATCTGGATTTGACGTAATGGGCATTACGGGTACACAACAGGTCTTGGTATGGTTGTACTTTGTGGTGTTAACTGTATCTAAGTACATTAAATGACCTTACTCGGCAGTATTTAGTATCTCAAATGACTAAGGCCGCCATCAGCTTAAATGAATACAACATTTTAACAGTAGTTCAAATCAAAACAAAGACCAACCTGAAATAATGTATCGGATTAATTGTGTACATCAGTCTATAACAGTGGCTTGGTTTGATGCTTTAACAACACATAGTTCAGCTGTTTAACCACCCTTTGACATTTTTCAGCTTTCCCTGATCATTGAATTACCTTATGAAACCCGTCCTGCGGTGTCCAGGAATAAACCAACCCTCACAGGTACCAATTTACACATTGGTTGAGTATAGCATGTGGATATTTCTTGCTAATAGAAATTAACCAGTGGTCCAGATGAGGATTGAACCAAAGACCTCACATTCTGAAGCGCGCGTCCTACCTATATACCACCGTTCCCCCATCGACCACAGTTTGATAACTGCATGTTTTTGCAGTCTCTCATTGACTTATCGGGCCAAAACCGAGCTAAAACAGAATAAGTACATGTACATGCATAAAAAGAAAGAAATGAATCCCTTATTACGGGCCTTAATAAATTCTTTAGAAAAAGTCGATTTCCACAGTATATGTATTTAAAATTAATGTTCTGAAGGTGTTGATGCGGATTAATTTATAAATAAATATGTTAAGAAATCATTATAATGTATCAGGTCAGGAAAACATTTGTACTCGGTAAGAAAACATTCAAAATATAGTAATTGGCACCATTTTTACATTTAAATTTAACTTATAATGACCTCAAGTTATGTTTATCAATTCAAATACTCATTCTTTAAACCACGACAGGGCCTGAAATTAACATTTTACAGTTATTAGTCATAGCACAGCTGATATGCCTACAATCAAATGCACTGTGTATATAAGCTTGCTTAAATGGAGAAAAAATAATACCAATTAACCGTTCGATTTTTGAAAGATAATTACTTCATTCTGTGATTTTCTGATAGAAATTTACCCCATTATGGCCTCGTTTGTATTATATGAAATAGTTAAGTATATAATGCAGATTGTTTATACACTGTACTTACCAATGACTATGTAACTCAATATTTATCGTTAATTATCAACATTTGTTGCATTTCTATATAATATACGACTGTGTAGTGGGATGGAGTCTAGTAGGTGGTTAACACCACTAGCGGGGCCTCACTGTCATATTTTATTATTAATTAAGATTTTCAATTATGATAACCAATTCAACATAATGTACAAAACAGTTATATATTATTTGCGTAACAATTGAGAAAATAATAATGTGTACATTATATACAGATGAATTTGTGAAATCAAGTACACATTTGGGGCCTCATTTGTACAAAACACGGGGCCTCACATACACGTTTTATTGGTTTTTATACAGGTGGTCGACTTGATGTGCAACTATGCCATGTTTGGTGATTTATATACAATGTGAACATCCATATGCTCTTATTTTATTTTTCCTGAATTCGGGCCTCATTTTGTGTTATAACCACCAATGGGGCCTCTATTCCAATTTTAATTATTACAAAAAGCTGCAGATTTCAAGCACTCACATTAATGACATCAGGAAAATAATCATGTATTTATACTGACGGGTAGGTGGAGATTCTCATACACTTTCGGGGCCTCATTTGGGCAGGAGACAGGGCCTCTCATGGTTGTCTCCTTGAATTATTTTCATCAGACTGACTTATAGAGCAACTGTGCCAAATTTGGTGCTTTATACCTCATGTGAACATTCATGGCTCTTACAACACTGAGTATGTTATTTAGTTTTTTATTTTCCCGAATTCGGGCCTCATTTTTTGTTTTAACCACTAGCAGGGCCTCATTTTTGTGTTTAAGTATATCAAAATGCAATATATTTCAAATGTCATCATTAATCATAATATTTACCAAGGTTTTATATGTTTTGCTACGCAATCAGATGAAAAAAACATATATTTCTACCAGGGAGTATGTACACTCTGAGGTACCCCTTTGGGGCCTCATTTCAGCAGGAGACAGGGCCTCGATCGAGTGTCTCTTTGGACTTTTTAAATCAGACTGACTTATACTACAACTGTGCCAAATTTGGTGCTTTATACACCTTGTGAACATTCATGGCTCTTACAACCCAGAGTACTTGGACGCATACACAACTATATTTATTATTCATACAAGATTGGTCTAATGCAATTATGGCATCGGATTTCGGAACAAAAGTAGAATTTTATTTAAGCGGGTTATGTTCTGATTTCCTAGTCTCGCATTCAATGATTGACTCAACAGATACAGGAACTAGTATAAATGCAAATAAAAGTGTGTGTACTTATTACAATGGGGTTAGATGGAATTATCGAAATATAATACGTCTTAGTCATTGCATTATTTCGAATGATTGATATTTACTAATTCAGTGTAATGAAAAGGCACACTAAAATTATATTGTACAAGAAACAACCAGAAGACAGAAAATACTTACTGTATACTATTACAATGTCATTTACAATCGAGAAGACGACATTATCAAGTACATTGTAATTCACATTTCAATTACATTCAAAATATGATGCCATAACTGAGTTAATTTATTGAATCATAGTTTTATACGAATACATGTTCAATGAAAGTGTGAGTTAAAGACTGACCAAAGCCATACCCTATCTTTTATGGCATGTTTTCTTTTGAAAGACTCTGGGACATCATGTTTCTATATTACATGTATGAAGTTAGTTCAATTACAATAAGCCTACCACTGGACTAATGTAGACCATTGTTTACGCTTGGCATTAAAAAAAGGAGCTATGTCTACTAAAGTATTCCAGTAGCCTTTTAAGCAGATATCGAACATATTATAAAATCATATTTAGCTCAGATTGTGAGTTTTTAAAGATTGGGACGTTGATGACATTTAAAGGTAAGCATGGTTTAAGTAGTTTGCTATTTGAAGTGAAATTAACATATCGGGAAGTAGTTTTATCACATATAACATGTGGCATTTTTGTGCCGAAAACAATGCTGAAAGCCCATTAAAACTGCGATTAAAGCTGCACTGATGTCATGACCGAGAGTTTCCATCTTTCAATTATAGTGTACAATTTCAGGGCGGTGAACTTGTTAATGGAAATTGCGATTTTATTATGGAATTTATTTACTTCTCGAAATGGTCGTCTGATAGTGCTTCATTGATTGGCTAGAACACTCGAGGCAACACGTGTTGTGATTGATACATTGAGGAACCAATCCCCAATATCTCGGAAAATGTTCAGTTAACGAGAAGGTTTGGAAAACTAAAAGAAATAAATAGAAATAGCAAATGCATTAACGCAAAAAATGTAAATGTTATATGAGAAAATTCCAAAATGTCAGGGGCCTGTAATACAACACAATAAACTAGTGTACGAAAATAACCAAAAAATGTCAAACTGAAAGGGCATTAACGTAATAAGCTCGGTAAGTAAGGCAATTTTTTACTTGCGATAAGATAATTTAACAGTAATGCAATACCACAAGTGCTTTAAAAGAGAGGCAGTTTATTTTAGTAATGTTTTGCGTAGTATTATTTTATAGTTTATGTTACTTAGTGTTTGCTACCTTATTAATTATGTTTTAACAATTTAAACCTTAAGTACATTGAGCATGCATGTCCGTGGTCAAGAGGGTGGCAAAGTTTGAAAATAATCTATTTATTAATGTAATCCTATTGAGAGAAGTGTGTCAGAACCTATAGAACTGTGTCTGATTAATAATAGAAAAAATTCAAGCCATACTACATCATATTGTAAATCAACACAATTATTCACACATTTCAGAATGAAGCATCAATGCTCTAGTATATATGTACAAGGAAGTCAGGTAGTTATTAATGTGGCCACATGCCTGTTGGACTCTTGTTTAGCATGTAATGTGGCTATTTAAATTAGCATCATACGCAAAAGGCAGACATCTTGTGATCCAGTCATCCCTAACAATTCCCTTTAACGTCTTACATTTAATGTTCATACTGTTCAAGTTCTATATAGATCATGTTTATGTATTCATTGAGTTAATAACAAACTCAGCAGTTTGATCCGAATAAATGAGAAAGAAAAAGTTAATGATGAGAAAAATGAAACGACATCCGCAGTAACCGTCTCCTTCGACACGCCATTTACCATCCAGTAACCTAATTAGGTTCGTTGGCATACTTTTTTATCGGCAGTAACCAGAGAAACTTGAATTTTGTAATCCCATTTTGAACGACACAATTTGCTTTTATGACCCTAAGTTTAGTGTTAAGTTTCTAGATATGTTTAAGAACGTAAAAACGTACGTAACCAGTCTCTATTGAATTTTTCTAGTAAATACTTCAAAAAAAACAAAACAAACTCTTCAATTATTTCTTTTTCAAATTATACACTTACAATACAAAATAGTCTGTGAACTTACAGACATTGACATAGACTCTAAACCCACAGACATAGATGGACCAATAGAACAAAGAAATTTATACCATCAATAGGAAATGTACAAATATTATGCATTACTCACAATGATCATACAACCAAAAACCATGACAACAAAACCAAACACAAGGTTCATGTAACTTAGCTCTACGACCATCAAGCCAATGCAAGGAAGTAAAAACGATACAAGTGTCATAATACAGTGACCTTCATTGTCTATATTTATTCATAATGTAAAAATAAGAGATATGCAGGATTTGTCTTAAGTTAACTCTCCCGTCTGTTTTATTCCGTTTTACTGAAGATACTAAAAATGCTGATCAGTAAATACCAACTGAAAGTCACATAACAAAGTCAGGATTTATCCGATTTATATCTATTCAAATAGGAACGTCTATTAACAACCCCATTTGCAGAGATTTATCAACGAAGATAAATATTTGACCAAGAAAATTGCATTATTTAGTTTCCTATTTCCCTCAACTATTATGCAATCTATCTAATGTTTTCGGTCAATCAGGATCCACATTCCAATATCCTGTCGTCCATTTATCAGTTAGTTGTGTGACAAAAGTATAGGCACAAATAGCCATGCTAATGTAACACGCCATTATAGTAACTCCACTAGATAATGACCATCAGCTTATTTCATTTAGGGACAGAAATGTAAGATTACTGGTTCATCCAGTGTAATGATGTATCTACAGGGCCATCTTTTAACAATTCTAGGTTCCCTCATAAACGAATATACATTTTCCCTTTCTTAAAGTCAATGAAGTGCATTTACACTTGAAAATGACGTTCAGCAGTTTGTGTAGACATCTGAAGTTATGCCTTGACACTGGCTTTTCGAAAAGTAACTGTGTACATGTATTTCTTATATATGAGTATTAATATGTCCACAGTGTCCCTGGATTTGTCATCTTAAGCAGTTTGTCAAAAAGGTGACCCTATTTATGTAGGCTCTTACAGTACAATTATTGCTGCCTAAAATTAAAATGGATTTGTTTACCACTTTAATTCATTAACCTACACAGGAGTTACTGTTTTAAGGTCTATTAAAGATACAAACACAAGTGGATAACAAATCAACCGTATGATGGTTATAGACTCATTTAAAAGAGCAAACAGACCACAAAACGTTTTGTAAACATTATGCTATCAAAACTATATCATATTTTAAATCACTACACTTATTCACACATTTTTAGAATACAGCATTAGTTTGCAAAACATCTAAAAAGCAACACAATATTCAAGTATACAAAGTAGTCCTGTAGTTATTAAAGTGGACACATGACGACATGCTTAGTGTTTAGCGTTTAGTATTGATTTGTAAAGTAGCATCATAAGAAATAAGCAGACATCTTATGATGAAGTCATTTAAAACACTTCCCTTTACCTTACACTCAGTCGCATTTAGTACTGTTCAAGCTATCTCTGGATCATGTTTTTACAATCATTGAGTTAATATCCAAGTCAGTTATTTGGTCGTCATAAATGAGAAAGTACGATTTAATGATAAAAATGAGACAACATTCGCAGTGACCGTCCACTTCAACACGCTATCAACCATCCAGTAACCCCTTATGGCTACTTAACCTACTACTTGATTAGCAGTTACCAGAGAAACTTGAATTTTGTTATCAGATTTGGAGCTGCATAATCTGTTTTAATAGTCCTAAGGTTAATGTTAAGGTTCTTGCTAATATGATTAGGAACGTAATAGCGTAACAAGTCCCCATTGAATTTGTCAAGTTAAGTATCATCATTATATGTCTCCAAAAACATCAAGAAATCAATAACTTCCTCAATCATTTCTATGTACAAGGACAATACTATTAAAATTGTTTATTTAATTTATCAATAATTCATTATGTAAAATTAAAAGATATGTATATGCATGACATTGTTTTAATACTTTAATACGCAAACTCCCTAATGAGCTTTATTCGGTTTTACGAAAGATACTTCTGATGCTGATCAGCACATAACAAATCAAGATGTATGTCCATTCAAAATGGAACATCTATTAACAATCCACTTTGTGAGAATTTACCGAGGAAGATAAATATTTGACCAAGAAAATTGAATTTTATACTTTCCTGTTCACCTCATCCATTATGTAATCTATCTGATGAATTCTGTAGATAAGGATACGCATTCCAATATCCTGTCGTCCATTTATCAGTGTGGCAAAAGTAAACAGACAAGTAGCCATGAAAATGTGCCACACCATTAAAGTAACTATACTAGATAATGACCATTAGCTTATTTCATTAAGGCACAGATATTTCTTTAGATAACTTGTTTATCTAGTATAATGTGCGACGTTACTACAAGACCCTCATTTCACCTTTATAGGGCCTCGATTTAGCACCATTTCCACCCTAACTTAACAAACATTATTTCTTTTTTGAAGTTAATACAAAGTCTATACATTTGTAATTGTTGTTCAGCAGATGTTGTAGCAGTTGGTACAGCTTGAAATTGAAAGTTGGGACTGTTTTTATGGTTTTCGTATATGATAGTATAGATACGTCTTTAATCACAGTGTAGCTAGGGCCGTGGAATAGTCCTGCTCCAATATCGTCTGCTTTGCAGTATGCCAAAGATTATGTGACCGTATCTCGATGTTGACCAATTTAGTATGAATAAAGCTATGTCATTATATCTCAATACTGGAATAACATTGCATCAAACTGACATGTAAATTATTATTCCATAAACCTATCATTTATTTACTTACCCCGAACTGAACAATTACTTTTACTTTTAAACACTGACGTAGATTATACTGTTCAAATTCTCTACATATCATGTTTATACCTTCATTGAGTTAATAACATACTCAGTATTTTGATCCGAATAAATGAGAAAATAAGATTTAATGACGAGACAAATTAGACGAGATCATCAGTGACCGTCCACTTCGACACGTCATCAGCCATGCAGTAACCACTATGGCGCCTTAACATACTCATGGGTCGATAGTTACCAGAGAAACTTGAATTTTGTAATCAGATTTTGAGCTACATAATTTGCTTTTATGGTCTAAGGCTAGGTTTAGTGTTAAGTTTCTGGATATGATTAGCAACGTTAACTGATAACCAGTCCCCATTGAACTCTAAAAAAACGAACGAACCATCCACATTCACAAATAATGAAAAACTCATGTCCAGATAAGTTTCAACATGAAATAGTTGGTTTCTCATTAATTTCGTATCGTATATTGTATACATCATATAGTGATAAATGGACTGGTATATTTGTTAATGACCATTTTGCCAATTAGTTGACTTTTTCCTACCGGACAATTGGCGTTTAACTTTCCGAAATCTTCGGCATGATTCGATCTTAAAGTCGAGCTATTTAAGTTTTCTTAGTGTGCTTTATAACGTTCGTGATTGTTTCCAAGAATCATCGTTTTTTTGTTTCTATCGCCTATAACAAAAGCAATTAGTTGAAGACATTGACACGTTTTATCATTTAATTTCTTAAACCAATTAATCAAACAATATTTATTTAGAAGCGCCAAATGAAGAATATAAAATGTTCTGTAGAGTTTCAGCCAGCCTAAATACATTTGTATCTGATTGTAGGTTTGTATAGCTCGGTCTTTCCTCCATATTATCGTACATTGCATGATATTTAAGGAGCACATATGGTGCTATCAACACAAGTGGTGATCTAGTGACAGCTCGAGCGGATATATTCCCGAACGAACATGATATACGACCCAATGTATCACTCATTGCTATAATTATCAGTGATGGTTATTGTCCAATCCAGGAGCCCTTAACGTACTAATAAATAACGCTGGACATTGTACAATACACATGGGAGCGAAGTGTCATGAAGACGTTGCTTGTCTAGTTACCTTCTTTCATAAACAGTCGATATGCATCTGATATGGAAGGCAGATCGAGGTCATTCAACTTTATGTTTCCTTATTATATTTCTTCTAAGTGACTAGAGTGTCAAGAATTGACTTCCGTACGAAAGCTAAACGCATTTAAAAAAACAAAATAACGCAAACTGATCACGAACAGTATATGAAAATTAATCACAGTTAATATCATACGATGAAGAAAACGCAACGTGGTGACATGTTTATTCAGAAATGTAGCCCAATATACTTGCAGCGCGCCTATATACCGACCGCAGCAACACATGACACTAACTAGTTTCAAACAATATCAATATCGATTCTGGAATCCATTATCACAATAATGTCTTATCAACCCGAACGATAAAAGTTTAATGATAATACAGCATTTCGATTACATTAAACAAACGCTTTCAAATATTCATGACTCGAATAACTTAACAATCCAGAAAATGTCACGTATCTGAGATAATATGTTACATGTAAAGCCTAATTCCCATTGAGGAATTCCTCATCGGCGGTGTACAAGTCTCAATTGTTTCATCTTGATTGCTCCCAATACTCACCCAAAGCTCTTAATTGTTATCGGGAGTACACCAATGAGGCAGTGTGAGAGACATACATCGTATAATGTTGTGAACACAAAGGGAGTTCTCCCGATGCCTACCAGTTCCTCCTAAATTCATGACTTCCCCGAAGGTTCCCCTAGAGCCAGTACCCTATGCCTTCCGACGCTTACCGCTGCTCGCTAACTTCAATCGGTAGTACATCGCCGAGACAAATTATCTTCAGCGGGACCTAGGCTTAACTATTGTCCTGCCTAATGCTGAGTCACAATGGTGTTTGAATGCTTTTAAGCTGAGTACCGAGAATGATAGAAACTACTTTATAACTTGTGAAGTAATCGTGGGAGAATATGACACAAACATCGATGTAACACACAATTATAGAAGCTAATGATTAATCACAAGCTCACAGTTGCCGACAATACGACCGTTAACATTGTTACAGCATGGTCCTCTTCGTCCATAAACAAAGAACTTACGTTAGATTTACCGAACACATTTGTTCATTCAAATCTAAAGGATTCGCCGTCACAAATGCATCGCCACATTTTAAAATATAACATTTGATCCATTCTTTTACGCTGGTAGTTAGATCTGACAACACTTCATATGAGGTCACGTTCGCTAGTGTATTTATAGTGTTCCAAGAAATTATTGAGGAATATTAAGGTGTTACTAGGTAGTACAGCAGAGGAATTCTCTGTATTTCATACTTGTGAAAGAAGCGATTTTATTGGATAATATAAAGTTCACATCGACATGGTCCTGTATGGGAAGTGGTCAGGGCCGGTATTTATAAAGCATCTTAAGTGAAAACTTAAATATTTGACTTAAGTTAAAATATTAAGCTGCCCATATTTCCAAGAAATGATAAATATCCCATGTTTCTATATGATAATTGTAGCTGTTAACATAATGCTTCAAAACAATGTAAATATTTGTTAATATTAGTGCTCCTGTTTAGCTGATACATTTAAGAAAAAAATGATATTTTAAGAAAAGTCCAAGTTTCCACTTAAGATGCTTAATAAATACCGACCCTGATCCTATCTCAGCGTAAAGCATTGATGCGTAGTATAGGTCTGGTATTAATGAAAGTGCGGCAAACATTACCTTCTGCTTACTCAGAATTATACCTAACTGTACCTACATTGTAATTTATATTTTCCAAAATGGTAATCATCGTGTACGAGTACACGTATACGCTACTTTAATCTCATCGCATATACCGTTTCTAAGCGTGTTATACAAACACCATTATTTGATTAGCCTGATCTGTGGGTGTTTTTGTATGCGATATAATGGTAAAGTCGTCATTAAATTAGAAGAAAACGAACCAAATACTGTTACTGGAATCATTTCTCAACATTGTGTAATATCTCATTTAACTGTTGTCGACATAGTTACAAAATGTATGTCAACACGGCACTTGGCATAAGAAACACACCATCATTAGTATTTTGTGAGGAAAGGGATTGGATTTGTTGATAAAATTATGTTAGTAAGCCAATTCCTTGTCTCTTTGAATACAGTGCTTATAACATTACGACCTAATCAAAGGCGCTAAGTGCCAGTAGGTTACTTTTGACGTATATACACTTATTTAATTCATGTAGCTTCACACTTGTATCTACCAATCACGTCAATTATGTAAGAAAGGACAAATAGTTTATATTATATTGTCCATTTTATGCTATGTCACTCAATAGATATACGAATACATAATATTATTCCACAACGACCACTTTGCAAGATACAATTAGCTTGAAGAATGAGTACAGTGGTCTTATAAGATTATGCCTCGTCTATGACTAGCAGGAATTTACCATAATCATGTTGATGATTATGGCCTGGTACAAATAGGTTAGAGTCTAAAGTATTGGTGAAACAAGTATAACAATAATGTAAACCACAGATAATCCAAAACATAATAGAAACGACGACAACGTCTAGTGCTGCTACATCAAGGCAAGAGTCAGATATAGAACTAATTATCCAAATGTTATCCCCAATATCATTTTGTTCAGTTAACACAGATCCCAAGTGACCGAATGAAACGCAACTAAGACCATCAATCACATTACTACTAAAAACGTCCATTTGATTGAACGCGAGAAACGATTGCTGGTAACACTGAACCGATGGTTTTATCTCAAAGACATTGCTACTGCTTCAGCAGTTTCGAATTTTAAGGCATTGTCTGATTGAACATCTGTGGAAACTTGTTTGCATTCAAACGATACCATATTAATTTTATAATTCTCAAATTCGTTAAATATAAATTTCATTTATTTAACACTCCATGTGGTAGGCAATCGTTATGTGTACTGGTTGAACACCATTTGACTAACTAAATTAAATGTTCCCACATTCTTTCTAGGCATAGTTATCGATAAAAGCATCACAATCAGTTGATGATTTATGGCATAACCATAGCCACAATAACCATTTCCTCTATGTGTGCAGGCACTCCCTCCGATTTGAACTGATCGTGTTTCGGAGACTTAAAAACCTCAAAATAATTGATGAAGTCTAGTCTTCGAATAATGGGGCTTTGTTCAGTAGACTGTTGGCGAATATTTTAACACTTGGTCTAAAGTTACCTATTATCAATTTAATAAATGTACTTCAATACCAGATAGTTATTCATTTTCTGACGTTTACATGGAGGCACAAATGGAATCACTTCGCGAAAGTTGCGATTTGTTGAAGTCAAATGTTCCGTCAACAATATAAGTTCATGTACGATGTGTTCTGACATTTCACCTACTATTATGTGTATGCTACTCGAACACGTACACTGAAGCATCATTATAGCATACTATAGTTTGTCGTGCATGACATTGCAAAGAAATCACATAAAGTTCGCCTTCCGCCTTCGCGTAAATACAAATATGATGCCAATTTTTTTTTTGGAATAAAAATCTTTTTCTGCTTATGACTTTAAGGTGATGATTACAGTCAATACATTTTTTCTTTCCTTGTGGAATTGCATGTGGGCATTAATCTGTGTAGTTGTGATGTTACTGTTTTATGTGATCGCTCGGTTAAGTTGAGTGATGACTTACCTGTCCGAATAGCTCATTTATGTTGGAACATTTGATCTAAAGTTAATAAGTAAAACATTGAAAAAACCCTGGCTTGTTCTATTTTTAATAATTACACGAATCAATGATCGTGCTTGATAAGAATATGTTTTTTTATATTCGTGGCAAATATTATGTTCGGTAATTTCGCTGTTGACATATACCGCAAAGTAAATTCACATCAAATAAGTGACACTAACAGTACCTTACAATGTCTTATTCCTACAATACTCATCACATGTTTCCAAACACATATAACTTTAACTCGTATTGTATAAATCGAGGACTTTAGTAACTACATATACTTAAAGAATAATTCACTACAGTCTTGCAGGCAACCCTTTAAATGTCAGTTATATTACATTATATAAGATCAGAGTCACAAAATTGTCCAATTCGTTTTCTATTTATTCGCGCATATTGATATTTGAATAGGATGATTTTTTAATTGTATTACTCATCGCTCATTTTATAATAACATGTATTCACTTTTCTTTTTTGTGCCGGTTTGGATACAAATACATTATGCTCAATTTCTCTATTGTCCCTGTTCTGTGATAGTGCTTGTCCAAGGTTAAATTTCCAAAAAAGCAGCATTGGGTGCTGGCTTGCATAGTGTTAGTATTGCTCCAGGGAAAACATTGATAACACTTCCTGTATAATTTAACCTTACGATTGCATTATTTCAGTGTTTGCTTCCATGATTGCAATCAAGAAATCCTTTGGTTTTTTAGCAATTTGTCTAAACAAAGATGAATTGAATGCTATGCAAACAGTACTGACTGTGAGCTTGAATTGTTTTGGTTATTGAACGAAGATTTTATTGGAATTTAAAAATGGAACCAATTTGCTGTAAGACAAAATTAGAACCACCCTCATTTTCTCGATTGGCGGTATAAAACACTTCTAATACAATGAAATAACATAAACAAACAGCTTTGGTAGGTTAGTTCTGCACTTCTAGCGAATGTTCTCCATATGTACTGTTGCTCAGCTTAAAACTTCTCACGGGAAGTCACAGCTGCTGAAGCAATAAGTCTACAAATTAAGCATTGTTTTATTTTCATGATACATCAGACAATGTTTTGAACTTAATAAAAGACATTCGGTTAAATGTATTAAGTGGAAAAGCCTGACTAACAAAACTTATATTATTCATCAACGGAACAAGAAAAAAGTATACACAATCACATATATAACATAACCAGTAATTGCTTATGCTTATGCTTAGTACTTAAACAAATACTAGTTTCAAAAGCATTCCAACGGATTCGGCTCACTTTTTGCTCTAAGTATTACTCAAACGTAACTTATATACCAATCTGACTCATGTGACGGACACATGTTGTACGTTCAGTGTTGTCCTATAATATACTACATAACACCGTAATGTGGCATTTTTAAAGTTTATTTATTACTTATTGAAACTCAATATTTTGGAGCGCTACATTTGGACGATAATAAGTAATACATACATGTACCAAGGCACTTTGTTTCAAATTGACAAGTTTTGTATAATATATACATTTGACGTTTGTGCTTTATTTAAGCGCATCCATATGATTGTCCAAGAGTGAGCACAATTCTCTATTTTAGGCCGACTGTGCTATATGACTGATCAACGTGACCGTCACACTTCTATGCAAATGTCTCCCAAGACAGAAACATAGGAACCATGTGTTAGTTGGGAGGAAATAGTTATAATAAATGTGTTTTATATTTCCCTGAGGAAAATAAAATGAGGTATAAAGTGTGGAGAACTAGACCCTCACCAAAAGCTAGTGCTTATAATTCAATAAACAATGATTTGTTGATAGGTTTTGTAGAATCTACGACTTATACGGATAACTGATTTATTTATGGAAGCCATGCAATGTCTAAGAGATGCATTTAACCAAAGATATGAGTTGTGAGTCAGTGTAGTTATCACTTATAATCACATCCTTTATGGGTAATTTTGCACAAAAACTTGAAGCATCCATTTTTGGGAATGTGGATGGCTTGTACTATGTATGACTCTTGCGTGTTGCGCTGCCGCCGTAGCTGTGAGGCTTTAGTTTGTGCCCTTCTATTTACTTATCACTACTGCAGGTGTTAAGTGCTGTGTGGCGGCTGTAAAAAGTCGCCTCGTACTTCACTTCAGTGCAGTTATCACTTATAATTACCTCCCTTTATGACTAATTATGCACAAAATTCGAAGTCCACAGTGTGTCATTCATTGTGGAGTTAGCATATAATCCTCGCTTGAAGCATCCATTTTTGGGGATGTGGATGACTTGTACTATGTCTGACTTTTGTGTGTGTGGCTAGGCAGTGTGTGGCTAGGTACTGCCGCCGTAGCTGTGATTCTTTGGTTTGTGCCCTGCTAGTTGATATATTTGTATTACGAATTGGTTGTAGATTTGCAGATTCATTCATCACAACATAACACGTATATACATTGTACGGTTTTAAGAGCACCACTATATACAAGCACGTAAGCAATCACATCAATTTAAAACACAACTTGCATGCAAATCGATTTGGCAACAATAACATTAAACATATTGACATATTTCATCTCTATTGATTTTAAATTAGTGTATTCAATTACGTTTAAGTTATCAGATTTAGTCCTTGTGTAGGAGTTCAGTATCTGACGAGAACAGACATCGGGTACGTTCCCACAGATATCATTGTAACAAAACAATTGTTGAGGTATTTATATTCTTGTAAGAATGCCTGGATGTGTTTGTGTGTGCATTGTCTAGATTATGCAGTCCATTTAATTATTGTTCATCATAAAACAAACACCATCATGAATGAATATGTTCAGATAAAAAAGTATGCTTGACCTAAACAAGGCTAATGAATGAATGCAACTCATAGAATGATGACATCCAAGATGAAAGACAGCATACTACCAATCACTTTCTTGATATTATGAGTTTGACTATGTTATAGGGTTTTGTGAACAAACAAGCCGGTGAAGAAGATGTCAGCTGAAATTGTAGATGGTCAGGTCACTATACTGGTCGCATTTCATCCCATGGTCATTTTTCACTTCCACTGCCGTATTTAGTGGCAACGTGACGATAATTAATCGTACAATGGAAACACATACATCTTGCACCTTATGGAACCGATAATTATCTGAAGTGTACTTTAAACTCACAGTTTGAAGTGTACTGTTGTATAAAACGTCTGGGAAAGACCGATTTGTTTGTTTTAGTCTGCCAATTGTACCCATTAAGCTGCTGTCTGGAAACTCCAACTCTTATTTTCAACACATTCTGTAAATAAATGTGGATTGGTCTTATTTGCATTAGAAGTGCATAGTATTATGTGTATTAATTATTCATCATGAGTGGTTGTGCTATCTTGTTACTTATTAACTTAAACTTATTAAACAATGAGACATTTAAAATAAAAGTTAATTTCAAATTTTTAATGTATCGATATAAGAATCATGTAAAGTAGAGGCTAATGTGATATCACCATATGATACCAAAACGATAGTTTGGGACATAATTGACACAAAACATATAAGGGAGGATCAAAAATAAAAATATACAAAGACAAAGCATAAGCATAACAAAATAAATCTGACAACATAAATTATGCTATTGAGCTTCTCATGTTTCATATACTGAACCAATGACATGTTTTTTTCAACTGATCATATTATCATAAATATTCGATAAGTGATAAAAATGCAGTCCTGCAAAGGCATGATGCAAAGAAGATAAGAAATATTTAGTTGATTTTGATATCATTCTATTCTACTTGAGTAAAAGCACAATAATAATAATAATAATACATATAATAATAATGTGTCAGAAAAGGGCTGCGAAACACAAATCTGTTGTTAAAAAGACACTCGACACGCTCTACAAAATAAACAAACACACCAATTACAAGTCTGTACATAACCTCATCAAGAGAGATGCGTGGGTTTGGAAAGCGATAAGACTAGACGCACTTTCGTCAGTAAGCAATGTTGTTAAGTCAGAATTCATCGTCTTGGGGATAATCATTCACAATTTGGAAGTTTAAAACGTTTCTGTAGGTGTACTTTTATTGCTGGTGGTCTTATATTAGCGCTGTCTGTGTGTCACTGAACTTGCAGATCTACGAATGTCCTCATAACAACTGCTTAAACAACGCACATTATACGAAGATGTCAACATGTTTAGAAAGTGTGGGTGTATGTTTTACGAAATAAACTTGTCCCAAAAAAATGCCTATCAATGATATATAAACGTAACAAAAATGTCGCACTTCCGGTATATCGTAGACAAACTATCAAATGCATGCTTGCTTTAGTTAAACAGGACGTCTCACGTGAAATGTTACTTTACTGTTATTATATTTGCTAAAGTAGTGGCAGTAAGTTTCAAATAATCCAATACATGCTAAATTTTAATTCGTTCGATTATTTATTATATGAGACGAATGAGACTTGAGTGCACCTTATACCAAACACCATATACGTGTATCACAAACGACCATCACATGTTCCATGGACCGAATGTACCATGAAATGGATTTTGTATAAAAGGCACATGTCAATGATTGATGTAGAATGTACAATGTTTTCTCATACTTGTATAACTATGCTCCAAGAGATGAACTATATTACTTAGATATCATAGTAACCTTATATTCGGTATTGCCCAAAGTCAAAGTCCCGGTTGTAAAAGACTCTCTGCCAATGACAACATCACATTAAATGTCAGTATTTAATTTCACTTTACTCCTCCGGTTTTCTTATCGATAAAAGATAAAATAATGTCAAACTTGAAAATAAAAAGAACGCCAGACGGATTAACAATTTCGGAGCTATATTCATGTTCCCGCCAATGGGGGATAAACTTTAAAGGAAATGAGTTTTTAGTCGATTGCGATAATCAATGTAATCGATGACGCTCAAATGAACATTAACTATCAAGATAGCATTTGTATATAATAAAGTTCTCTTAAACAATCAAATGCTAATGTAGGATTTTACAGAAATGCATATTTGAATAGGACGCCTACTTGTAAGATGTTTTCTTTTTCTTTTCACAGCAGCTTACAATGCGAAAATAAACGAATGGTACTCATTTATAAGATTCATGGCGTCATGATTATGTTCGTTATTTCTTGGTAGACGTTTGGTCTCTATGGATGGAGTAGTATCTGAAATATCTAAAATTTGCATAACATTATTGACCTCGATTTGTCTACATACGTCACCGTTAAGCCGTATCCTCATTTCAAATAACATCATTGACATAACTAATTTGTTGCAACGGTCTTCCATGGTGTTGAAATTTTGACATTTCATAATAACTCAAGAAACGAGCTCCCATTTAAATCAATTTAAAAAATGAATATGAAATTGTTTTTGTCAATGTATGACACTGTTATAATTGGACATGACAAGTTTTATTTAGTTTTTGTCTCAAATCTATGACGGTAAAACGATGACTTGTCTCGCTAACTGAACAGTCTCCAGAGAAATTTCATTGGTTAAATATCATAAGTAATTGGTTAGGCATGTTTAGGTCAACCTGACTTTGTTATTGTACTGGCATTAATGTTACTGTTCCCTAAATGTGTATGTTTATTTCCATAAAGTAAGCATAGGTAATTACCTCCCTTTGGTGTTATATGTAAATCTAAGATGTGGATGGTACGTTGTCTGTCTAACTCTTGTGTCGATGGCTATGTAATGCAGGCCTCGATCTACCGAAATATCTGAAGTAAAAATCTCAATTCAAATTGAGATTTTTCTAAAATCAAAATCAGAATTATAGATAAAATAAATTTGATATTCCAGATTTTGAAATGATGCTGCAATAAACTCAGAATTTAATTTCTGTATAGTGATGCCAATATCCACTCAAGCCTTGTAGTAGAGTTAACATAAAGGCACATGCCAATATTTGAGATGCGATCTTGCTCAGATTGAGTTACTGTGGGTGAAATGCGTATTATTCATAATAATAAAACAGGTAAACGACACTCCTTTGCATACATTGTACATGTCGCTGGCTTAGAATGAGAAGGTTGAAACAAAAAAATCAATATTTTGCGAAAACAAGAAAACTGTCTGTCAATCACTCTTTACGTATGGTAAAACAAGCTTTTTAACTTTAGTTAAGTCGAAATGTCAATTACCAATTTTCTTGAAAATAGGCTCATAAGAAGCGTCTTGTGATGTAGATTTCAAATAATATTATGCATTAGTCTAATACATGTAAGATCGTAAGTGGTTCCTACGACCTTCTCATTCTAAGCCAGCGATGTAGTCAATATTATCTTGTTCACTGTTATATACACGTAGATGTATTAAAACCGATGTTAAAAGGAGATGTAACAACTTTCTTGTATTTTTGAATACATTAACTATGCGTTATATAATTAATAATCTACTGAATTTAGCCATAAAACCTTGTCAATCAAAAGCACATTTTATATACATGGACACACGTACTCATTTGACTTCCATTGGTTTTGTCGCATAAGCATCAATTCAAATATGTCTGCTTCTAGATATGTCCTATAGTACTAATAATTAAATAGGATTTGTCGACAGCATTCCCCAGCGGTTATATTATATAAATTGTTTTCGTATGTGTAGGCCATCATTTCAAACAATTGTGAGAAAATACCGAACGTACTGTGTAGATAAGTTCGTTGGGTACATGTAATTATTTCCAGAACTAGCATTATTTCCTCTAGATAACGCCTTCTCGCATAAATATGAGCATTTAGTCCTGATTATAAGTCGAAATTGGTAATGTTAATAATTGTGCCTATGCTATTGTTGTTGATTTACCTGATAACTGTCCGACCCAATCATACTTGTATGTTAGTACTAGTAAATAAATACAAGAAGATGTTGATATGTCCTTGTTACCTGCGACTGATAAAAAATGAAATAAATCCGTCAGAGATACAAACATGTAGCGATATTATCTTTTTCTGAGATACAAAAATGTACTGTAAATGAGATTTAGTAGCGATCATTCAAGTTACCAATTGATATCTCCGTTTATATTTACCATACGTCCTACTCATAAGTCATTTTGTGTTTATTCGATTGATATTACGCATAATGAGAGAACGCCCGCTGACGTACTTAAACCACTTCATCATTAGAAAGGAACAAACATCCTCGTCATTATTATGGAAGTGCGATAAGATACCGGGTGTGCTTGCATCGCAATTTAAACATATTAATTTTTTTTATAAGTAAAAATATTCGTTGGTGTCAAAATGAGAAATTAAATTGTAGTTGTACGTAAATGTATATTGTATTTTGTGTAATGCTTAAGCCGAATAAACTTTTCTGTACAGCTCGAAACAGATAGGGGAAAATCAAATTATTTTCCTAGTTTTTGAGTGTATAATTATTGGAAATAACATCCTGTCTGTTACTGTCGCACTTGCTTGTGTTCTACTTTTGATAAATCGCAATGAGTATGTGTAGTGCTAAAACTCATCAATTTCAGTAATTGAATTGTCGCTCGTCTCAAATTGTTTGACAGTCACATTTCCAAGTTGTACGCTAGGGATATGTTGTTCCAATTGTTTGTCCTGCTGTTGATATCCCATATGTTTGGTTTGACATTTATTCCTTAACGCGTGAGGATATGTATAGTAATCATGGCTCATGTAGAAAAGCTTAATGAACACATAAATACAACATGTAAAGCATGTCAGCGGTATATTTTACATGAAATAGATAATAACGAATTGGTCACGGCCATGGTACTCACCAGACACCACAGTACGCGCACTCAGCAAAATAGAACGTACACAAAAGACATAAGGCTCATCAGCTAGTGCCATTCCGTGTTGTCCAGAGAATTTAACACGGTCCTGATATTTGATTAGCATGATTGAACAGCTGATATTATATATATATTTATAAGCTCGTTTGCATGTTTTCATAAGCGGTAAGTACTACGAAGATACTCGGTTGAGATGTAATACAAACACACATCTAAAACACCGATATAGCACGATTTGCTCGTGGAAATTAATTGTTAACACAAGCACCTTTAAATATATTCATGCATAAAGGTTAAGATCAGGTCAAATTTTCCAAGATATACGTATATACCCAAATACGTGTTTTTTACATTTTTCTACCTCATGTGACTGTATGAAGGTTAATCGTGAAATATTTGTTTAGTCAGCCAGATTTTACCCATATTAAACTATAGTTCAATGTTTTATAGACGATTAACGTATCAGCCTTTTTACGTTCAGCTCATTAACGGGTGTATCGTGAAAATAAAACAATGATTACATTGCGAACTAATTGCTGTAGCAGCTTTGACTTCCCGTGAGAAGTTTAAGCTCCGCTAAATGCATGAGACCAAAAATATTAGAGAGGAGTTTTGATAGCAGTACTTTAACGACGAATCCAAGCTAATGGTTTTATGTTGCTCAATTATTTGTGAAATTGTTAGTGCGGTCCTTTTTTGCTATTAACGCTGTGTTTTAAGTTTTAAATATCAAACACAATTTTCTTTTAGATAACAAATCAGATCTTTTTAATTCATTAACGTGCTGATAAAATTCTAAAAAAAACAAACAATTTCTTGATTGCAATCATTGAAGAAAATACGAGAATACATGTAATTCAATTGTAGGGTTAATTTATCCTTATCATCTTTATTCAATGAAGGGCCGTCGTCTTTTAGGAAATTTAACATCGGACTAGCATCACAACAGCACATTGATACAAGTAGATGCATGCGTCTTGTGGCAACCCTACTATCCAAACTGGCTCCTTAAAGTACAGGTATGACAGCTGGTTTTGCATTTTAAGATACCAATGGTACCATACGTAATGAGGTTGGTGATACTTGGAATATGTCAAGCGCCGCTCAATTTACCGATGTGTTTGAAATTGCTGTTAATTGGTTAAGTATATGGTACGTTTCAAGAGTTCATACACCGTAACATAAACAGCACAGGTAGGCTCACACATGAAGCCAACTTGGGTGGTAAACCAAAATTATTATCAGTTTTATACCCATTACATTTTTATATGGTACGACGTCAAACTTATCCAAACAACTAAGTCAACTGACGATCTTTGATATGAACTAAGGTCTAACATGCGAATTTTAGATTTTACTTTTCAGGTCATTGGCCAATTAGGCAGGAATATTCCGGATGGCCATGTATTATGACTGTCTCAATGACCTGTATTTATTGCACATACGAGGGTTGTCCCAGTTAATCGTGTACTTTGCTAATAGTTTTCTTATTTGGCGTCACATGACTATGATTTTTGTAATTTACCTTAAGTTTATGAATTCATAGTTGATCTAAATCAAGTGGAAAAAGTGAACAGATATGTGTATGCTGCATATTATCGGTAATTAATTAACACCATGTACATTGTACGCAACTGCGGCGCAACCCATAAAACGCGCCGTGATTCATTCAATGTATGTTCAATAAAGTTGTAATTCTCATATTTTTAATAAGTAATTGCACATAACTTTCACTTCGGACTTAAGGACTGTCTGTTTAATGTCATCACAGCTAAGTTCAAATCAATTCCATTATTTGTGCGAGAAATACGCATGTTTGAATAGTCAGAAGAGGAAACATTCGTAGAACCCCATTACACTTTACATTTTTGGTTTCTATGCCGTCGAAAAATAATTTAAGACTCTCAAGTACATTAAAGGATATAGAAGAATGTTTCTATAACACGTATGTATGAATGACTATGAATATTTAATGATGTTTGGAACATCAGCGGGTTGTACTTCCCCCGTATCAAATGTATCATGCACCACACGATTTACTGGGACAACCCTCGTATATGTGCAGTAATGCCATTTTTTGACTTCCAGATACGTAAATTTATAGAATTTGCACAATAACTGACCAATACAACTTCTAAACCTCAGGATATACTAGTTGTGTATTTGGTCTTTTCTATATTTGAGCCAATAGGACGCGACCGGCCGACAAGTCTATAGATGTTACTTTTTTAGCTGATCAACTATTAAATTGAACATCGACACTTGAGAAAATGTTTCGAGCAACGCAAAGTCAATGTTTATGTATCTAAACGTGCGATATATCGGAATCATTGATATGCTTCTAACCGAGGATGAATGTCCGCAATTATTCGTTCATCATACTAGACAAAGTGATGTGATTACCACCCGTAATGATTATCAATGAGGACCTTAAATAGTCCATAAATGATGTACGGTCCAACAGAATCATGATGCAAAGGTGACTAGAACTATTTGTTGTATAGTATTCAATTTTACTTGAGTGCGTAAAGTATCGGAATAGGGGTAATTCTTGTCATGCTTCATTTGTTATGGTGCGAATTGTAATAGCATATCAAGTTTGGTTATTCGTTAATATAAGGAGGTGAGAAATGCATAATGATAATAAAAATAAAAATAAAATGTGTCAGAAAAAGGCCGCGAAACATCTGTTATTAAAATAGAAACCTGGCACGCTTAATAAAATAAACAAAGTTTTAACATACCAATTACACGTCTGTAACATCAACAAGAGGGATGCATTGGTTTGGAAAGCGATCAGACTAGGCGTACTTTCGTCAGTAAGCAATGTTTTTACTCAAAATACATCGTCTTGGGAATAATCATTCATCATTTGCAAGTGCAAAACGTTTCTGTATGTGTAACTTTATTGCTGGTGTACTGATTACAGCGCTGTCTGTGCGACACTGAACGTGCCAATCTACGAATGACCTCATAACAATTGCTTAAACAACGCAGACAGTACGACGATGTCATCATGTTTTGACAGCGTAGGTGTATGTTATACGAAATAGAGTTATTCCAAAAATGTCTATACATGATGTATAAACGCAACAAAAATGTCACACTTTCAAATGCATGCTTGCATAAGTTAAACAGGACGCCTAAGGTAGACACTGTAAGTGAAAGTGAAATATTACTTAACAGTTATTATTTTTGCTTAAGTAGTGGCTGTAAGTTTTAAATAAGGAAATACATGCCAAATTATTTAATAACATATTGGAATTTTCATTGCAATTTAATTTCGTTCGAGTTAAATGATGTGTTTGGTTTGTGTAATTAAAATAAGACATGAATTCGATAAGTTATCATTTTAGACGAGTGAAACTGTCGGATTTTCGCATACCTTATTTTAGTGCACCTAATACGAGTACACCATATACGTGTATCACAAACGACCATCACATGTCCCTTTGAATGAATGTATCATGAAATTAAATTTGTATGAAAGGCACATGTCAATAATTGATGCATGATGTACAATGTTTTATCATAATTGCTTAAATATGCTTCAAGAGATGATTTATATTATTCAAATATCATAGTTACTGTATCTTCGGTATTGCCCGTGGTTATGCTATAATTTAATTCGTGATCGTACATGTATTCAGACAATAGGTTCAATACATCATGAGAAACTTTCGCAGCCAATAAATGTTGTAAATATTTCAATCAGAATGTAAAAAAGATATGAGGAAATACGACTTTGTAGGCTGCACTCAAACTAACCAGTCGCAACAACAGCAACATAACGGAGCAATGCCACACATAACCCAACGGAATAATTAAAGCCAAAGTCCCGGTTGTAAAAGACACTTTGCCAATGATGACATCACATTAAATGCCAGTATGCATTTTCACTTTACTCCTCCGGTTTTTTATCGATAAAAGATAAAATAATGTCAAGCTAGAAATTAAAAAGAATGCCAGACAGATTAACAATTGCGGGACAATATTCATGTTCCCGCCAATGGGGGATAAACTTTAAAGGAAATGAGTTTTTAGTCGATCGTGATGATCAATGTATACGTTTGGATGACGCTCAAATCAACATTAACTATCAAAATATCATTTGTATATAATAAAGTTCTCTTAGACAATCAAATGCTAATGTAGAATTTAACAGAAATGCACATGTGAATAGGACGCCTACTTGTAAGATGTTTTTTTTCTTTTCACAGCAGCTTACAATGCGAAAATAAACGAATGGTACTCATTTATAAGATTCATGGCATCATGATTTTGTTCGTTATTTCTTGGTAGACGTTTTGTCTCTATGCATGGAGTAGTATCTGAAATATCTAAAATTTGCATAACATTATTGACTTCGATGTGTCTGCATACGTCACCGTAAAGCCGCATCCTCATTTAAAATAACATCATTGGCATAACTAATTTGTTGCAACGGTCTTTCATGGTGTTGAAATTTTGACATTTCATAATAAGTCAAGAAACGAGCTCCCATTTAAATCAATTTAAAAAATGAATATGCAATTTTTTTTGTCAATGTATGACACTGTTATAATTGGAAATGACAAGTTTTATTTAGTTTTTGTCTCATATCTATGACGGTAAAACGATGACTTGTCTCGCTAACTGAACAGTCTCCAGAGAAATTTCATTGGTTAAATATCATAAGTAATTGGTTAGGCATGTTTAGGTCAACTCGACTTCGTTATTTTACTGGCATTAATGTTACTGTTCCCTAAACGTGTATGTTTATTTCCATAAAGAAAGCATAGGTAATTACCTCCCTTTGGTGTTATATGTAAATCTAAGATGTGGATGGTACGTTGTCTGTCTAACTCTTGTGTCGATGGCTATGTAATGCAGGCCTCGATCTACCGAAATACCTGAAGTAAAAATCTCAATTCAAATTGAGATTTTTCTAAAATCAAAATCAGAATTATAGATAAAATAAATTTGATATTCCAGCTTTTGAAATGATGCTGCAATAAACTCAGAATTTAATTTCTATATAGTGATGCCAATATCCACTCAAGCCTTGTAGTAGAGTTAACATAAAGGCACATGCCAATATTTGAGATGCGATCTTGCTCAGAATGAGTTACTGTGGGTGAAATTCGTATTATTTATAATAATAAAACAGGTAAACGACATTCCTTTGCATACATTGTACATGTCGCTGGCTTAGAATGAGAAGGTTGAAACCAAAAAATCAATATTTTGCGAAAACAAGAAAACTGTCTGTCAATCACTCTTTACGTATGGTAAAACAAGCTTTTTAACTTAAGCTTAGTCGAAATGTCAATTACCAATTTTCTTGAAAATAGGCTCATAAGAAGCGTCTTGTGATGTAGATTTCAAATAATATTATGCATTAGTCTAATACATGTAAGATCGTAAGTAGTTCCTACGACCTTCTCATTCTAAGGCAGCGATGTAGTCAATATTATCTTGTTCACTGTTATATACACGTAGATGTATTAAAACCGATGTTAAAAGGAGATGTAACAACTTTCTTGTATTTTTGAATACATTAACTATGCGTTATATAATTAATAATCTACTGAATTTAGCCATAAAACCTTGTCAATCAAAAGCACATTTTATATACATGGACACACGTACTCATTTGACTTCCATTGGTTTTGTCGCATAAGCATCAATTCAAATATGTCTGCTTCTAGACATGTCCTATAGTACTAATAATTAAATAGGATTTGTCGACAGCATTCCCCAGAGGTTATATTATATAAATTGTTTTCGTATGTGTAGGCCATCATTTCAAACAATTGTGAGAAAATACCGAACATACTGTGTAGATACGTTCGTTGGGTACATGTAATTATTTCCAGAACTAGCATTATTTCCTCTAGATAACGCCTTCTCGCATAAATATGAGCATTTAGTCCTGATTATAAGTCGAAATTGGTAATGTTAATAATTGTGCCTATGCTATTGTTGTTGATTTACCTGATTACTGTCCGACCCAATCATACTTGTATGTTAGTACTAGTAAATAAATACAAGAAGATGTTGATATGTTCTTGTTATCTGCGACTGATAAAAAATGAAATAAATCCGTCAGAGATACAAACATGTAGCGATATTATCTTTTTCTGAGATACAAAAATGTACTGTAAATGAGATTTAGTAGCGATCATTCAAATTACCAATTGATATCTCCGTTAATATTTACCATACGTCCTACTCATAAGTCATTTTGTGTTTATTCGTTTGATATTACGCATAATGAGAGAACGCTCGCTGACGAACTTATAAAGATTAAACCACTTCATCATTAGAAAGGAACAAACATCCTCGTCGTTATTATGGAAATGCGATAAGATACCGGGTGTGCTTGCATCGCAATTAAACATATTATTTTTTTTTTATAAGTAAAAATATCCGTTGGTGTCAAAATGAGAAATTAAATTGTAGTTGTACGTAAATGTTTATTGTATTGTGTGTTATGCTTAAGCCCAATAAACTTTTCTGTATTCTGTATTAATACAGCTCGAAACAGATTGGGGAAAATCAAATTATTTTGCTAGTGTTTGAGTGTATAATTATTGGAAATAACATCCTGTCTGTTACTGACGCACATTGCTTGTGTTCTACTTTTGATAAATTGCAATGGGTATGTGTAGTGCTAACACATTTCAGTAAAGGAATAGTCGCTCGTGTTAAATTGTTCGACAGTCACATTTCCAAATTGTACGCTAGGGATTTGTTTTCAAATTGTTTGTCTTACTGGTCAATTCCCATATGTTTTGAGTGACATTAATTCCTAATCTCGTAAGGATATGTATAGTCATGGCAAATGACTAATCGAGGTTTGTGATATTTGGAAAACGTCCAGTGCTGCTCAATGTACCAATGCGTTTGAAAGTGCTGTTAATTGGTATAAGTGTGCAGGTACATTTCTTACACCGTAACATCAACGGCACAGGTAGACTCACAAATAACGCCAACTTGGGAGGTAAAACAATATTATTGATACGCGTCTTACACCGCAAAGTAAATTCACATTGAATAAATACCTAGCTATGTATTGTTCTTCAAATATTCATCACATGTTTCAAAACTAATATAACATTAATTATTATTGCATAGATTTCAGTTATTTATCATTATATGAGATCTTCTCTCATATCCTCGTGGCGACGGATAAAACAAGAAATGAGGTCTGGAGAGTGATTAGAAAAACTTGTTTCTCAATCGACCTTAAATAAATCAGTATACAGGGTGTTAAAATAGACATTTGTATTTTTTATCTGTCATTTTATTTTCAAATAACATTTTCACATTATTCTGACACATAAGTAATTACAATGACCTCCATTGTTTATTCAAATCTTATTTAAGGATTCAATAGACCCACATGACGACGCAAAATGTGGAAGACGTCAAAATGTAGTCACAGTTTTAGGTACCCGATCTTTGCAAATGTGAGAGTCCATTATAATCATGAGGTTTTCAATTTTATTTCGGTCGAGTGAGTTACCTGGTCTTTCTTCGTTTAGTAAAAGGTGGTAAACAGTAGCACAAATGTATTACCGGGTACTGGCAGGGGTACGCATCAGGCAACATTCTGCACAAATTCAGTCCAATTTTGGTACCGGATGAGACGCATGCGTTTGATATCACCATGGTAACCTCTTCTGGCCAGGGACGTTTTGGCGGTATTTCGAAAGTATTAGTCCTCACTATAGTCAGATGTAACGATTTTACCAACATACCTGATATTGAACTTTTTGCGGTCACATAGGACAATTGCTCACCAAAACCAGCGGTTTGAACTCTTATTGGCATCGATCACTTATGGAACGTTATCTTCCGAAGATACCCATACTAAATAATTTTGATAGTTTAGCTTACGGAACAAATATTAAATACACTTACCTAAGAAGACAATTTTTGTCCAGTCATTTGCAAAAAGGTTCTTATACCTTCGAGCAAAAGCCAGTTTTTTCTTATACTATCTCACAGTCAGATACGGTTGGGTGGGGTATTTGTGAAATACCATTCCTGTGTCTTTTTGAAGGTAAATCCATTCAATAACATGACTTAATTCGTTTCCAGCATTTGTCGGTTCTTTTACAACATTTCTGATATATTAAAATCACTTATATTTAATACTGTTCGTCATCGTATACCCCCTTGCTCAGATCCCGTTAGGACGTCCTGAGTGCGTACCACCCGAAGCGCTATCCTCTTTCCTATATTTAGCCTTTCCCTTAACAATCAAACCAAACGAACCACCTAGAATGCTGGATTTTTCTTTTATTAAATAACCCGCAACACAGTATAAAACAACTTAAAGCCCTTAAACACCATAAACACCACCATCTTTCGATAAAACTGCGTGTTTAATTGTTGTTTACAAAATTACCAAGGATGACGTCATGACGTCACGTACAAATATTCTTGCAGACAATATCATTTAATTCACGCGACATAAAGATAATGTATAGTCCTACATTCCTACCAAGTTTTAAAACTGTATGTTGAATGGTTTTGGATTTATTGAACAAAATCAAGTGTCTACGAACTTTTTTAACACCTTGTAAACTAAGATCAGAGACACAAAATTGTCAAATTCGTTTTCTGATATTGATATTTGAATTGCACGAATGTCACAGTTGATTTCATACTAACATGTATTTACTTCTCCTCTCTCGTTGATCCTGTTCGGATACACCTGCATTATGATCAATTTCTCTATTGCCCTTGTTTTGTGATAGTGCTTGTCCAAGGTTATAGTACCAAAAAAGGGATCATTGTGTGCTGACTTGCATAGTGTTATTCATGCACCTAGCAAAACAATAATAACACTTCCTGTATCATTTAACCTTTCGATTGTATTATTTCGGTGTTTGCTACCATGATTGCAATCAAGAAGTCCTTCGTTTTTTGTAGCAATTTGTCTGAATGATAATGAATTAAATGCAGTGCAAACAGCAATGACTGTGTGCTTAAATTGTTTTGGTTATTGAACGAAGATTTTATTGGAATTAAAAAATGGAACCAATCTGCTGTAAGACAAAAAAAGAACAACACTTATTGTCTCGATTTGCGAAATAAAGCATTTCTTATACAACGAAATAACATAAAAAAAACAGCTTGGGTAGGTTGGTTCTGCATTTCTAGCGAATGTTCTCCATATGAACTGTTGTTCAGCTTAAAACTTCTCACGGGAAGTCACAGCTGCTACGGCAATAAGTTCACAAATTTATCACTGCTTTATTTTCATGATACACCAGACAATGTTATGAACATAATAAAAAACATTCGGTTAAATGTATTAAGGGGGAAGTCTGACTGACAATATTTATAATATACTTCATGGACGGAGCAAGAAAAAGTATACATAATCACGTGTGTATCAGAACTGCTCATGGCTTAGGGTTTAACTTATACCAATACTAGTTTCAAAGACTTTCCAACATGTTCGGCTCACGTTTTTCCCTAATATCTACCAATCTCATTCATGTGACGGAAACATGTTGTAAGCTCACCATGTGCCTAATATGTACCACATACATGTAACACCACAATGTAACATGTTTAATGTTTATTATTATTTATTCAAACTCAAATAATAATAAGTTACGAGGGTCATTCAATATATTCGTAGACAATCGTTCTTATTTTACTATGTTCATATTTAAATAATAATTTCTCATATCATTATAAACATTGATCTATTACCTACCGTAGATAAAACAATTTCTTTGATTATGTAACACAGTAACATGTCATGAGCCGTTGTATTACCATAGTAACGCGCTACCACCCCCGACCGACGTAACGTACCCTTTTCACTCGTTCAACTAGTTATAAATTCTGAATTATTTAATCTACATTCCCATATGTTTGCGAGATTATTGCAAGATATTATCATAATATTTTTTGAAATTATTAAGTTGTTTGGACGTTTGAGTTTGAATTGAGAAGTATTTGATCTATGCCTATCACGTTTTCAGTTACGTCAAAATACCGATGAATTTACGACAGGAAATTCATGTAACAATTAAATTGTGCACTTGTCTTGGAAATATACAACAAACACTCATAAGCTGCTAATGAGGGCAAACGGAAAGCCTGCAGTATTCAGTGTCCCTGTGTTTTAGTGACAAAATCAAATTTCTTAGGAACAGCATGGTATTAAAATTAATACAGGGATCGAACGAAATTTAAAGGCATAAGGACGTTTGAGGGAACGCCAGTCAAAATGTGCGATGCGTTTCAATTGATCGTACAACCATTAAGTCTAGCTTATTTCTTAACTTTGAATACATAAAATGTTGTGGTAGACCTATTGAATAATATACAACTTCAATGTTTGTGTTTAATTCGATATTAATGACATACTTCAATTTCGGGTTTACCATTTGAGAAATAACAAAACGCCAATAACGTCGCTGACGTCAGAATATATTTACGTTGTGTGGTGGTTGCGGTAAGGTGATAGTTTTATTTTAGCCATATTTTCTTTAAAAATGCGTCGTTTCGTACAAAATTTTCTGCACTTGTGTCAGAAAGGCTGTAGTTTAGTGTAATGTAATTAGTTACTTTCTGTGTCAATGTGTATTAAAATGACGAGTCCAGTCCACGAATTTATTGAATGACCCTCGTATACATACCATGACACTTGGTTTCAAATGAATGAGTTTTGTATCATGAATTAGATAAGTACGTGTTTGCTCAAAATAAGTGCATCCATTATGCTTGTCCTAGAGTCAGCGCAATTCTGTCCTTTAGACCGACGCTGCAAAATGAAAAATTTTGATCGTCACAGTTCTATGACAATACAAATAAATACAAATACATGTCATTTGTATAGCGCAAAAATTATGAAATCATATTCTATTGCGCTTCACAATTATATACATTCACTTAAATACATTCAATTTAAAACCTGGATTCTAGAAACCAGATTGAGTCATATGATAAAGAGCACACTCATTGCCGATGAAACTGCCTATACAAATAAGTTTTCAAATATGCTCTGAACCTGGTTTCACTTTTGATGTCTTTGAGATAGTTTGGTAGACTGTTCCACCATTTGGGACCAGTTACGGCCATAGATCTGTCTGCTTAAATTGTTCGCCGTCTAGGAATGTAAAAGTTAGTGTCATGTTGTGATCGTAGTCTGTACCCTTGCCGAATAGGATCAAACATTGTCTTTAGATACGATTGAGCTGTACCCATGATGACACGGAATAAGATTACCAGAACTTTGAACATTACCCTAGCCTTAACTGGAAGCCAGTGTAATTCTGTCATTAGATCTGCACTGGATTTGTCATAAGAAACATTCATGACAACTCTTGCGGCATGATTTTGGACTCGCTGTAATTTTTTCATCTGATAGGCTGGAATATCAGTGAATAAGTCATTACAGAAGGCAATATGGGAATGAACCAGTCCATGCACTAATGTTTCAGTAGACTTTTGTGTGATATGTTTACGTATAGCTTGAAGATTCCGTAGCTGCACATGAGTTATCGGGCATTTTTTCTGAATGTGGCAGTCAAAATTAAGTGTATTGGTCATGATAACACCAAGATCTCTAACCTGATTCACACATTTTACATCACAATCTCTCCCCAGACAGAAACATAGGAACCATGTGCTAGTTGGGAGGAAATAGTTATAATAAATGTGTTTTATATATCCCTGAGGAAAAAAATATGCGGTAAAAAGTGTAGAATTTGACCGTCAGCAAATGCAAATGCTAAATATTCAATAAACAATTAGTTGTTAACTTAGCTATGAAAGATAACTGCTTTGTTTATGGAAGTTTTGCAATGCCTTAGAGATGCCTTTAACAAAAGGTGTGAGTAGTAAGTTTTTAATTACATAACGTGTCTGAAGTGTATTTTTAACCATGGAGTTATATAAGAAAGGGGAGGCGAATCATGATGAACTTTTCCGATTATCCTCGCCTCGGGAGATCGAATCAGCGCCATTTTGTAATTTCATAACGAAGCGGCCTGAAACATCGTTTTTACAAGTTAACACATATTTACTAATTATATTGTGTGTTTTATTTGTAACAGAACATATTTGAGTAATTATTAAAGTTAAACCCGCACGAATTAGTCATGGTTAACACGTCAAAACCAAAATAAAGTGCATTTTAAATTTCTTGATAAATCGGCCCGCCGCGGACAGAATTAAATGGCGGCAATTAGAATTTGTCATAATGTTGCAGTGCAAACTGTGAAGTGCTGGGTGCAGTATTTAAATCAATTACCTGCTACATTTGTTCCTAATATATGTATCTTGGTCAGGGATGTGTTAATTTGTTTATTTTCGCTTGTTACTGTTCACAATTAATTGTAAAAAATAGAGTCGATGAAAATCGTTTATGGCGGCCGAGACCTTCAAAGTGAAGAGGTGATAAAATTTAAACGCATCTAGTGATGTTGAATGTGCATAATTTAGATTAATTACACGCTGTATGTGTACTTAATAGATACATATTTGCAATGGATATGTTTTCTGTTCATTTTCTCAAGGTATCGTTCATTTTTAATGGTGAAATAAACAGTGTCCAAATTGACTCAAATAAGAGCATAATGGCATCCAATAAGGACAAATTGGTGTCAAATATTCCTTCATATAGAAATCTAGCTTTCTCTGGGATCAACCTCCATAGAGCAACAACCTGCTTCAAGCAATATTATCTAATATATAGACGAGAGTGTACACAAAACGAAAGTTTTCTCATTGAAAACAGGTATTGCTCTAGAAATGTTGCAATGTAACTTTACATATTGATGGTTTACAATCCAAAATGAATGAACCAGCACTTCGAAATAAAATGGTTTTTATATATAAACAAAACTTACACACACTATCACCACGAGAGAGAACTTCAGAGGATAGCAGTTTCATATATTTTAGTAGTCACGTGACCCCCTAGGTTTCAAATGCAGATATTACACACCTTCCTATTTTCGATAATTATATAATTCCATAAACCCTGTATCTACATAATACACTTGCACGCAACCAGTTAGTTATGTAACATAATTGTGTTTGTAATTCAACAATATTGCATCTTTTCATCTCATGTGCATTCACCATAGCAACCATAAATGCATGATCTATATCTGATCTAATCAGTTTTCATAGTGTTTAATTGGCACAGCATGTGTTTATTAATTAATATCAAACAAATATTACAATAAGCTACTGATCACAATCATAGCTACTGTATAAATGTGACAGAAGGTGAGAGCATATACTGATTGGTTGTATATTGGTCCTTACTGGAACCCCACTGTGTAAACTGTTTGGGTTTAAACACCTATCAAATTCAATTTGAGTACAATGTCAAGAATTAAGTACATGTAAACTCTTAATTTTTGAAGAATTACCAAATGTGTCCCTGTGGGGAAAAGAATACATATTTAATAAAAAATTTATTAATTTCTTCAAACTATTAAATTTCATTTAATCATAGGAACATTTTTTTCAGAAATAAGATGCAACTGTTATTCACATCGAAACAACGTCATACGATTAGGGGGACGGACATTACACATAAACTTTCTATTTTCTCAATAATTTTCCAATAATTAGGAGTTAAGTCTAAATATGAACTTATATCATGATGTCACTATTATTAATACATCACATGGTGTGTTTTATGAGAACAGTTTTCTATAAACTCTTAAAAATCTGACAGCGGACGGACATTACACTTTTTGACACAATTTCACTTTTTTGTAAAATTATAAATACGGTAATGATTTATGGAAATTCTGCTACATCATCATTGTGTTTATCTTATTACCTTTTGATAATGTACAATATATTGTTTTTCTAAAATGCTTTTGAAAAGAGAAAAAGAATGCTACATATTTCAAGAATTGGGACCGTAACACAGGTAGTAATCTTTGTCAGACTATATATCAAAAGGTAAACAGTATCATATACATACAACGTACATACCTTTGACATTGAACACACCATGCTTTGTTCGAAGATGTCCCCGCAATCCCGAAATAGTTGAATAAGATTTATCACATTTATTACATTGGTAAATTTTTTATTTCACTTTTACATCTGATGGTTTACTGGTAATTTCGTAGTCGGAATCTATTTCACTGCACGTGTACTCACCAAGGAGATCGTCCAAATTAAGGCCCTCAAAATCAACAAAATCACTTTTTCCGTAAGCCGTAATTTATTATTTAGTGGATTTGAAATCTTAATACCTAACTGTATGACGGATACTTTGGAAAATGATATTAAATTCGTTCCTATTGTGTTTTTTTTACTAATGTACCACGCGAATACGCGTGAAAAGATCGGCATTTTTTAAAAAGAACGCGTGGAGTTATTATCGCATAATTAAAATTATGGACGATTAAATTGAAATTAAATTGTTAATTGCCTTAACAATTTGTACTGATCAATAGCTAATTATCATACAACACAGGGCTATCAATTAACGTTCCAGAGGTACCAAACACAAGGCAGTACTTAACACCTTTGTCAAATACCCCAGCACCGCGGGCCTATTAATGAATTTATTAAGCGCGGATACAGCACTGGTAATTTAATTGCTTAGAAGTAAACAAAAAAAAATGGCTAGGCAGAATTAAACATTATTTGTGACGAGAATATCATCGGCCCCACGGGCAAACCACATAAATGCACAATCGCAACTTTTCAGGAGAATAAAAAAAATATCTTAGATCTATCTGCAAAAATATGTTGGAAAAGAAAAAACGTAACTAGATCTATATTTATTTCGGCCAAAATTTCGGAAAGGTTTCATAAAAAGAATCATTTCAATAATCTATTATTAATCACCCCGCAATAAATAAACGCACGTAATAAAACACGTAGATCTACACATTAAATTAGCGATCGCATAAAAAGCTGTATAATGCCGTGAAAATCCTTTTCGCTCTTTTTATCTTTCCGCTTATTAGTGATTACGCTCATTAAATTCCTTGCGCCCCGTTGAGCATACTCTTATCAGTTTATAAGCAGACGATATTTTCTACGGCGAGGATAATCTAATCTCGTCAGTGTACTGTATAGGGAGTTTCAAATCCTTATATGTATTTAAATCCTTGTTTTAACTCACAGTTTGTAGTGTACTCGCGTATAAAATGCCCGACAATACCTGTTCGTTTGTTTTAATCTGTCAATTGCACTCATAAGCTTCTGTCTGGAAATTCAAACTCTTATTTCTAACACGTTCTGTAAATAAATGTGGATTGGTCTTATTTGAATTGGAAATGCATAGTATTGTATAAAGTTTGTTAATTAATCATGAGTGCCTGTGCTATCATGTTGCTTATGTGACATGACCATATGATACCAAGATGATAGTTTGGGACATAGTTTGACACGACACAAATAAGGGATGATCAACAATAAAAATATACAAAAACAAAGCATTTATACAACACAATAAATCTGACATCATAAATTATGTTATTGCGCTTTTCATGTTTCATATACTGAACCAATGAAATCATTTTGTCAACTTGCCATATTATCTTAAATATTCAATATGCAAACATCATATAGCAAAGGAGACTAGAAATATTTGGTTGTATATTATTTAATTTTAATTGAGTACGTGAAGTATTGGAATAGGGGCAATTATTGTCATTCTTTATTCGTAATTGTATTGTAATAGCATATTCATTCTGGTTCTTCCTAACTGTAAGTACGTGCAAAATGCATACTATTAATAATAATACATGTTGTACGTGTCAGAAAAGGGCAAAGAAACACAAATATATTATTAAAAAGAAAATCGGCACGCTGTATAAAATAAACAAACATACCAATAACAAGTGTATTACATCATCAAGAGAGATGCGTGGGTTTGGAAGGCGATAAGGATAGACGCACTGTTGTCAGTAAGCAAAGGTTGTTGAGTCAAAATAATAATCATTCATCAATTGGAAGTTTAAAACGTTTCTGTAGGTGTACTTTTATTGCTGGTGTACTTATAAGAGCGTTGTTTGCGCGTCACTGAACGTGCAGATCTACGATTGTCCTCATAACAGTATCTTAAACAACGCACACAATACGAAGATGTCGTCACGTTTTAAAAGCGTAGGTGTACGTTATACGAAATAGAATTATCCCAAAAAATGCCTATAAATGATATATAAACGCAACAAAAATGTCACACTTCCGGTTTATCGTAGACTAACTTTCAAATGCATGCTTGCATAAGTTAAACAGGACGCCTTAGGTAGACACTATAAGTACATGTATTATGAAAGTGAAATATAACTTAATTATTTTTAAGTAGTGGCAGTAAGTTTCCAATAATCCAATACATGCTAAATGCTTTAATACCATATTAGAATTTTCATTGGAATTGAAATTCGTTTGAGTTTAATGATGTCTTTAGTTTGTGTAATTAAAATTCGACATCCGTTCGATTAGTTATTATTTGAGACGAATGAGACTTAAGTGCACCTTATACACCATAACGACCTTCACATGTTATATTTAACGAATGTACCATGAAATGGATTTTGTATAAAGGCACATGTCAATGATTAATGTAGGATGTACAATGTTTTCTCATAATTGTATAACTATGCTCCAAGAGATGAACTATATTACTTAAATATCATAGTAACCTTATCTTCGGTATTGCCCAAAGTAAAAGTCCCGGTTGTAAAGACACTATTCCAATGACGACATCACATTAAATGCCAGTAATTAATTTCACTTTACTCCTCCGGTTTTGTTATCGATAAAAGATAAAATAATGTCAAACTTGAAATCAAAAAGAATGCCAGACAGATTAACAATTGCGGGGCAATATTCATGTTCCCGCTAATGGGGGATAAACTTTAAAGAAAATGAGTTTAAAGTAGATGTATAAATTTGGATGACGCTCAAATAAACATTTACTATCAAGATATCATTTGTATATAATAAAGTTCTCTTAAACAATCAAATGCTAATGTAGAATTTAACAGAAATGCACATTTGAATAGAACGCCTACTTGTAAGATGTTGTTTTTCTTTTGACACCAGCTTACAATGCGAAAATAAACGAATGGTACTCATTTATAAGATTCATGGCGTCATGATTTTGTTCGTTATTTCTTGGTAGACGTTTTGTCTCTATGCATGGAGTAGTATCTGAAATATCTAAAATTTGCATAACATTATTGACCTCGATTTATCTACATACGTCACCGTTAAGCCGTATGCTCATTTCACATAGCTTCATTGGCATAACTAATTTGTTGCAACGGTCTTCCATTTTGACATTTCATAATAAGTCAAGAA
Organism: Spisula subtruncata; assembly: GCA_963678985.1. Lineage (NCBI taxonomy): Eukaryota > Metazoa > Mollusca > Bivalvia > Venerida > Mactridae > Spisula > Spisula subtruncata. The sequence goes on along the minus strand of OY787664.1, from coordinate 41,115,660 downwards.
ACGAGCTCCCACTTAAATCAATTTAAAAAATGAATAAATATAAAATTGTTTTTGTCAATGCATGACACTGTTATAATTGAACATGACAAGTTTAATTTAGTTTTCGTCTCATATCTATGACGGCATGACGATGACTTGTCTCGCTAACTGAACACTCTCCAGAGAAATTGCATTGGTTGAATATCATAAGTAATTGGTTAGGCATGTTTAGGTCAACTCGACTTCGTTATTGTACTGGCATTAATGTTACTGTTCCCTAAATGTGTATGTTTATTTCCATAAAGTAAGCATAGGTAAGTACCTCCCTTTGGTGTTATATGTAAATCTTAGATGTGGATGGTACGTTGTCTGTCTAACTCTTGTGTCGATGGCTATGTAATGCAGGCCTCGATCAACCGAAATATCTGAAGTAAAAATATCAATTCAAATTGAGATTTTTCTAAAATCAGAATTATAGATAAGATAAATTTGATATTCCAGCTTTTGAAATGATGCTGCAAAAAACTCAGAACTTAATTTCTGTATAGTGATGCCAATATCCACTCAAGCCTTGTAGTAGAGTTAACATAAAGGCACATGCCAATATTTGAGATGCGTTCCTGCTCAGATTGAGTTACTTTGGGTGAAATGCGTATTATTTATAATAATAAAACAGGCAGACGACACTCCTTTGCATACATTGTACATGTCGCTGGCTAAGAATGAGAAGGTTGAAACAAAAAAATCTATGTTTTGCGAAAACAAGAAAACTGTCTGTCAATCACTCTTTACGTATGGTAAAACAAGCTTTTTAACTTCAGTTTAGTCGAAATGTCTATTACCAATTTTCTTGAAAATAGGCTCATAAGAAGCGTCTTGTGATGTAGATTTCAAATAATATTATGCATTAGTCTAATACATGTAAGGTCGTAAGTGGTTCCTACGACCTTCTCATTCTAAGCCAGCGATGTAGTCAATATTATATTGTTCACTGTTATATACACGTAGATGTATAAAAAACGATTTTAAAGGAGATGTAACAACTTTCTTGTATTTTAGAATACAATAACTGTGTGTTTTGATTAATAATCTACTGAATGTTGCCATAAAGACTTGTCAAAGCACATTTTATATACATGGACTCACGTACTCATTTGACATCCATTGGTTTTGTCGTAAAAGCATACTTATATTCAATTTGCCTGCTTCTAGATATGTTCTCTATTAATGGTAATTAAATACAATTTGTCGACGTCATTCACAGAGGTTATATTATATAAATTGTTTTCGTATGTGCAGGCTATCATTTCAAACAATTGTGAGAAAATACCGAACGTACTGCGTTGATCAGTTCGTTTGGTACATTGAACTATTCCCAGAACTTTCCTGAGAATAATGACTTCTAGTATAAATATATGCACGTAGTCCTGATCATAAGTCGAAGTTGGTAAAATAAATGTTAATGAGTGTGATGATGTTTTTGTTGTTGATTTACCTGATTACTGTCCGACCAAATCATACTGATATGTTAGTACATACATACAAAAACAGGTTGATATGTTCTTCTTATCTGCGACTGATAAAAATGAAATAAAACTATCAGAGTTACAAACATGTAGCGAAATTGTCTGTGTCTGTGAGATTCGAGCTTACATAGCGACCAATCAAATCTTGTTAATATTTACCATACGTCATACTCTCTTAATCATATTTTGTTTATTCGCCTGATGTGTGTGTTTTAATTAATAATCTACAATACCAAATGTTGCCGTAATGCCTAGTCAATTTAATCAAGTTCCATATAGACACGCTCGTACGCATGCCTATACATTTATGGTGTTGTTTCATGGAATATTGTGTTTACTAATTTGACGTCCACTGTTTTTTTTCGCAAAAGCACAACTATATTCAAATATGTTTGCTTCTATACTGAGCGTCAAAATTTCGCAAACGAATTGATTTTTTTTAATTGTTAACTCGAAAGAACCTTTTATTTACACTGTCCATTTGTGTACCCATAGTGTTCATGATGAACCCATTTCCGTTGGCCTCCGTTACGCATGAATGATCATACCATCACAAGTGGTAAAACGTCGTTAAATTATAAGTATGTTATCAATGAAATTCAAATAAAATCCTATACCTTGGTCCATGCCGTTAGACTGTTAGAGATCTGACAACACTCCGTAAGATGCCACGTTCATGATTCTCCCTTGTGCACAATTATGTCACGTTGTTCAGTATACTTTTGCCGCACTTTTAGATTAGCGAAAGAATCCATTTGATTGTATGACGTATAATTCACATCGGCATGATCATAAACTGTGTCGTCATATTCTATATCAGCATAAAAAGGGTATGGCTTTATTGAGATTAATATTTTATTTAGTACAATTTGGTAACAATGTGGAAATTACACTGCATTGTTCGGGCTTTTACTCAAAGTTTTTTCATAAGATACATTAATCTTACTTGGAAGGTTTTATTTTGAATTGCATCTATGTAGGCCGTGTGATTGAACTATCAAATGTACAGTTCATGACTATTCAACCCGCAATTGAAGTTAACTGGTGCGCCTTAATTCGTACATCATTTAACACAGACACCACAACTTGCCATTTGATTGATTGGCTGTTTTAGCAAGGCTTTACATGACGTGATCTAGTTCCAGTTCCATAACAATGAATGAAAAACTTCAATTGGCCTTTGAATTTGTAATACAAATTTACTAAAAGTATCTAAATTATCGCCGTTGCTGCATGGTTTCTCACAAGCTTATCCGTTGGTGTCAAAATGAGGAATTACATAATACATTGTGGTTGTTTTAATACAGCTCGAACCAGATTGGTGAAAATCGAATTATTTTTCTTGTGTATGAATGTATAATAATTTGAAATTACAACATCCTGTCTGTTACTGTCGCACATTGCTTGTGTTCTACTTTTGAGAAATCGCAATGGGTATGTGTAGTGCTAAAACTCATCAATTTCTGTAATTGAATTGTCGCTCGTCTCAAATTGTTTGACAGTCACATTTCCAAGTTGTACGCAAGGGATACGTTGTTCAAATTGTTTGTCCTGCTGTTGATATCCCATATGTTTGGTTTGACATTTATTCCTTATCGCGTTAGGACATGTATAGTCATGACTAATGAAGAAAAGCTTAATGAACACACAAATACGACGTGTAAAACTCGTCGGCGGTATATAGTTGAAGTGCATGTAATAGATAATAACGTATCGGTCAAGGTCATGGTACTCAACAGATGCAACAGCACACGTACTTCGCAAAATAGAACGTACAAAAAGACACAAGGTTCATCAACAAGTGTCATTCTGTGTTGTCCAGAAAATTCAACATGGACCTGATATTTAATTATCATAATTCAACAGCTGATAGTTTGTGTATATTTATTATCTTGTTTGTAACTTTTCATAGGCGGTGAGTACTACGGAGATACCCGGGTCGAGGTGTTATATATACACACATCTCAACTATCAATATTGCCCGATTTGCTGGTGGAAATTGGTATGTAAACACAAGAACTTTTTCATATATTCATGCATAAAGGTCAAGATCAAGCCAAATTCAAACCAGCGTCGATCTTCATGACGTTTAACCGTACAAACTGTCCGACTCAATCATATTTGTATTTTAGTAAATGCGTACAGGAACTTTTAAATATCCTTCGCTTATCTGCAACTGATAACGATGAAATAAAGAAGTCAGAGATACATACATGTAGCCGTATTATCCGTGGCTGTATAATATGTGATTTAGTAGCGATCAATCGTACCAATTTCCTTTTTGGTTTAGTGTGAAGAGTTTTGAAAATTAACACCAGTAAGCCTATCCTAACTGAAATCGTGTTTTAACATGTTTTCGATAAAAAAAACATATTACATTTATATTAACATAATTTGATATAAACACTATAACATCGTTAAATGTGTCCTTATACTAAAGGCATTTGTATCGTAAAAAATGCAATTTATAAGGAAATGTCCTTGTTAAACAAACATTCGATAATGGCTCGTTTCCGTTATGTCTTGCAATGAAGCTACATGTATAACTGGATTAATTTCCTGTTCGATTGTACCCAAAACCAACAATGTGTCTTTTATTTAAGTGATTACTTCTGGGAGTATGTTACGGTAATGTATTTCTTCTGGTGCTTCGCATTAGTCAGCTCGTATTTTGTTATAAGTACGCTCACGTATTTCAGTATTTTACCAATCATGTCGCTTTGCACTGTGAATGTATACCAATTTCAATAGTGTATATTGCTATCAACGTATTGCTTTAATTAGTAAAGGTAATTCTGATAAAGAACGAAATGTTGTGTGAGGTATCCGACAATTAATATTGATTTGCACTGCGAGTGCATAATAATTTCAGTAGCTGCACGTATTTTGCTATGAACTTAGGAAAAGTCGTTCTGCACGAGCACGAAATATTGTGTTGTGAATATTAAACCAATCAACAGAATATGCGCACCTTTATTGAAAACATCATCGTGGGTACATCTGTAAATGTATAGTGATTGTGATCATGTGCCAAATTCGTGTATCTCTATTGCATTGTAACACTCTAGACATCTTCTTTCAGATGGTATTCATCATCACTAAGGTAATTAGGAAGACAAACAAGGGAACAATGCAACACATTTCGTTTCGTAATTGCTATTAACACTTATGCACTTATACAAATGTAATTGATAATGTCGCCGAATCATTTCAGGAAATGCGAATGGTGATATGCCTGGGCAAACTGTAAAACATACATACTATGGACGTTTCAAGGTTACAGTTCCTTTATTCCAGCAACTCACAAACACAGGTACGTACATATCGCTATCTTATTCTCACGGTTTTATTTCTTATTTATCACTATCACATAACCTAGCCTAAGCATTGGGGTAGAATGGTAGTAAATGGTGACGTGTGCCAGGTAAGTTTCATTAGACTAAACGTAGAAGGTTTTATACTTTAAATTGTTGATTTACCAGAATGGTGTGTAAAATGTAGAACTATAAAACCTCATCCATATATTTGGTATATTAATGTTAAAACAAAATATACACTGTTTGTTGTATTGTATGTTCACATTATGTACACGTTAGTCTCACATTGTCCTAACGTCATAGTACTTTTATAACACTACATGCATCATGTATGTTATGTTAACCATAATCGACGTTAAATAAAGTTGATCTTATCTTATCTTACACTGGTCATAATTGATGACGATATTCAAGATTCAGACAATGTGTTCGATTAGCTAGCAGTACACTTGATCATTGTACCACCAAAGACGTAACAAATGAGCTGACTAAGAAGTGTTATTTTACCAGTATGATATCGTCATTTACGGAAGAGACCGTTTTGTATTCATTGATGTTTGTCGGAATTGATCCTTAAGGGAGCTGTTTGACCGAACAAAGTTTCACACCAATTCATATTTTGTGACAAAATACTGAACACAATAAGAATTTTAAACACCATTGGAGTAAAAGGAAATTATAATCCTGGCAATAATTTTTCGAATTGTCATCATTGTCATAGAAACTGACTACAATTTGTGGGTTTCAATATTTACTAAATTTGTTAATAGCGAACCTTTTTCGCTAGTCTGGCCACCCGACTAGAAAATATATTTTATCAATCGAACAGCACAACTTTTTTTAATTTAGCTTGATTTTATTCTGGGCTTGATTATCTATGTTTGAGGGTGCAAAGGGAAATGCTTTCATGACCATTGAGTAGGCTTAAGAGTTGTCGTTCCAAATATAGGGTATGTTAGACAAACTATCTGTTCCATAGCTATATTATGGTGGTTGTGTTGCATCGTTTTTTGTACTAAATTTATCTAAGTCTCACTCTCGCCTAATTAGATACTAGTAACTTATCGCTCTCATGTCTAATTAAAGTGTACTTTATCACAGGTAACTGTATCGTTGAAAAACGAAAAAAAAATATTTTTTTTAACTTATATTTTTCTATAAAGGTTTATTTGTTCTAAATGAACAAGAATTTCAATCAATCAAAAACAAGATTTGACTATCAATAACTCCATAACCTAATTATATTAATATACAGCTATGTTTAAAGTACTTATATGCCAGATCTTATCAAAATTGATTAAATAGTCAAAAAGTTATACTATAAAATATAGATACTGTTTCACAGCCGATTCATATGGTGCAATCAACACAAATCTATATGGCCGTCCCTCACAATGTGTTACACCAGCGACCGTTAAAGTATTCCTTTAAGAAATGGATTTTATGATAGGAAGTAAATTTTTGGCTTACATTCATCCCATAACATTGTTTGTGTGAACAAACATCCTTTTATAGATAATTGGTATGCATAAAGCAGTTTTTTTATTAAAAACAAACTGCACCGTTTAAACCGGCTCGTGGATTTCTGTACAAATTGACCTTGATAGAAAAATATAAATTTTCAAAAAAAAATTGTTTTTCTTTTTCAACGATACAGTTACCTGTGTACTTTATTATACACCTACACATCCTAACTATGGTGACATCTTCTGATTGTTTACAAACCTATAAGCAATTGTTATGAGGCAATTTGAAGATTTTCACATTCAGTGTCGCGCTGACAGCAGTATAATCAGCGCACCAGCAATCTATAAAGGTACGCTTACAGCGGTATGTTACCATTCCAAACGATCTATGATTGTTCCCCAGACGGTTCATTTTGAGAAACAACATTGCTTATTGACAAAAGTTCGTCTAGATGTTCAATTCCTTACCCACACATTTCTCTGTTTGATGGTTGAGACGTGTACATTTGTAGATATTGTAATAAAATGGAGATGTCTGCAACATTAACGTGCGCATGTAATGTTTCGGATCAGACGTCTTTATAACCTGTATCTACACTCTCAGATGAACAGATTCACCAGTCCTAGAATGGACGTATCATGGCAGGGATGCTGACCTCAGGAGGATAACGTCAGTCTCACTATGAATCTGATGTTAGGAGAAGGAGCCCAACTTATATTTGAACAGCATTAAACATGCGATGTATTTATGCTAACTCAATCAAAACCAAATAACTCTTTTCACTTTAAACTAGCTCAAAACAAACAATAAAACTCTTTTTCCCCGAGTAAAGTAATATGTCAGGTAACATATACACCATTGCATATACTCTCACTGATTGGTTTGTTTGAAATATGGTTCGAACTGACATCAACGACTCTTTCAAGGGTGTACCGTTATGTTTTTTAGAGACCACACTGTGTCATAGATTAAACATCAAGAAGTTAGAATTCGGTGTGGTGAATCACGTGATCAATGAAAAACGGTTACACGCATAACAATGCCGTTTTTGTCCTCTAACAATGAGTTTTGTTCTTGATGATAACGATCTTGCAATTAATATGGTTATATAATATAACCTAACGAATATTCTGTATATACAGGGTGTCTCAAAATACATGTCCGCTTGTTGAAGGGTCATAACTTTGCCAAATGAGTTAGTAAATTGATAATCATAGTCTCATATCAAAGCTACATGTAAACCTTGTGGGGTGAATTACATCATGTGTCAATAGTCGAACAGTTGATGACGTCATATACGTTATACTAACGTCATTAGCAACGGACGTTCTAAAATGTCCGAAGAAGCAGATAACATAGTTTGTACGGCAACGTGGGTAAAATTTATATCACATGTGGGTATTGTAATAGTCAGTCGTACCCTACTATGCACACACTGGCTGAGAAACTGATCGGGGATCACTAGGAAATGAAATCAGAAAGTCGAACGTATTTAAGGGAGGAACACATTTTAAAAACAATTAGGACTAAAAATTTGATATTCACACATAACTAGGCATATCATATTCATAAAAGATGCACCAATCGCCTCGAATGAACATACTGGATTGAAGGTATAGCGGTATGTCTAGCTTATCACCAACAGTCTAAATATAGTTATATAATGAAACGTGAAAGTATAAAATAGTACTTAATGAAGTATCAATTACCAAAAACTGCCTTGGAGGGAGAATAAATTTGGTTATGCTACTTTTATTGAAATCAGGAAAAAGTAATCAAAACATCCTAAATATTTATTTCTTCTTATACTATTTGAAAGATTATACAGATATTTAACTACATCTAAACTCAAAACATCAATTTGTGGAGAAAATGGAAACATCACATCCGACTCAAAGGTATGTAAACGTCATTAAAATCGTCAAACGACGTCAAACACAGGTTTTTACCGAATTAGGGTTAGTTACTCAAAATGTATTTTATATGTTTCGTATGCATTGTTTTGAATTATTGTTTCGTAATTTCTACATTGATTTGAACGCCCTTTGATCATACATATAAATCAGATATGTGAATCAATACATTACGGAGTGATACGTCCTCAACAAGCGGACATGTATTTTGAGACACCCTGTATATGAATATATGGCAAGCACCGATTTCGCTCTATAATTGTGTAGCTGTTTGAATTGATGTTCGACAAAATGCATATTCTATGCTACAGCAGTTTTCAACCAAAAATAATTTTTTGTAGAGCATCAGCTATTTAATTGGTAATTAAAGGTCAAGCATCCATCCATTTGGGGCTAGCTCTTTAATCCAAAAGTGTATTTGTTTTATGATGCGCTTAGTTGCAGAATAAAAAATATGCCATTCGAACGGGTCTCTTAGTACATTGTTAATATACAATATTGTTGTTAAAATGAGACACGAATGAATTATATCAGTGGGAACCTACCAGATGTCTATTCTCGTCAAAGAATGAACTCCAACACAAGGGCTGAATCTGATAAAGTGATAGAATACAAATACTGAATCAATAGAAGTGAAAAATATCAATAAACTGTAATTCATTGTTGTCAAGTCGATTTGCAACTAAGATTTGATACATATTTGATGAGATTGCGTACGTATAAGTTTTTAATAGTGTGTTGGTAAACTAAGACAATGTATGTTGTGAGATGAATCCGAGATCTATATAATGTGATGTTCGAAATCAAAAGACGGGTAAATGTATAAGCAAAGTATTACAGTGATGTACTGGAGGTCAGTTAATTTGACATGCGGCTCTTATACAATCCTCGGTTTTAATCCATATTTCGTCTGTTACTGTCCCCATCGGTTGAAGCGTAAACACTGAGAACAAACTTCTTTCAAATTATATATCTGACACAACCAACGTCACCTAGACAGTGATGAGTGGATATTATGTTCATTTTGTTATGAGAATTTCCCACGATGTCGCGAATGTTTATTTGTTCAATCATAGTTTATCATCAATCGGCGTTATTCATCATGCACCTGTCGTAAAGTTGGTGATAATTTCCAGTTTGTCATGTTTTATCTTTTATCGATAGGAACATCCGATGTGTGAAAGGAAATTAAAATTCCACAATATTTATTGTTTTTGTCATCATGGGCATAGCGTCTAACTGTACACTGTGGTTTAAAAACATTACAACATGAGTTAGCAACGAAACTGTCACACAAGAGATTAAAACTATTGCCCACATATATGAACACAATTCCAATATTGATATAACCGCGGGATATTGAAATAAAGAGTTCACTTCTGGACGCATATTCATACATCAGTGATGTGACAATTGCGAGAAAACTTTGAAGCCTTAGAAATTATGAATAAAATCATTGATATAGGCCTATTTATCTAAGCTAAGTGTTATTTAGTTCAATGGGTCATGTAATGGTGGTTAGGGATCATCCTTGTTTATAATGGGGTGTTTGATGCACCTAACTAATTTAGTGAACAAAGCCACACAGTTACTGCGGCATCGCAAAGCCACCCATGCAAGAATTAGAAATAGAACGAACCATCCTCGTTCCAAAAAATGGATGCTTCAAACAAGCACCCAAATGAATGACACACTGCGTCCAATTTTTCATTCGAAGCTAGCCTTAGTCACTTTGTTAAAACATGCATACGAAGCAATAAACAATTGATGTTATTCAACTCATACCACCAATACTAAATCAGCCGTCATGCTACTCACAGTGTCTACTGGAGGCGTTCTGTTAAACAAACACGGGCAAGTGCTAGAAAGGTCACCTATGATATTGTATGGCATTTGTATTGCATTATCCATTTTCATTTAGTGTCGCAATGACAGCGCTATATTTAGTACACCAGCGATAAATATACACATACAGAGGCGTTTTACCATCCCAACCGATCTATGATTTTCCCCAGACGGTGTATTTTGAGTAACAACGTTGCTTACTGACGAAAGTTCGTCTAGTCGTATTGTTTTTTTAACCCACGCATCTCTCTTGTTGACTCAACAGATATGAACAAATGTTCGTGTTTATATTTTATAAAGCGGACCGGATCGTTTAATGACCTTTCGGCGGATTTGTGCATTTCATATAGTTTATTGTTACCTAAGTGAAACTAACTGTAAAAACACAGACGGATTTTTTTATTATTAAGGTGGTACAAAATGTATCGATTTTTCTAACTATTCGAAAAGAAATATATGAGGAAATCTGACAGGGAGCACAACACTCAACTTACCAGCCGAGCACAAAAAGCAGTAAAATCACCAAACAACCACACGGAGCAATGCCCACAAAACCCAAAAGAAATGATAGAATACCAAATCCCCGCTGCAAAAAATGATCAGGATGATTAAAATTTCACAAAGAAATGACAATATAGTGGTGGTCCCAAGAGACATAATACCCGACCAAGTTCCCCAAGTCCCCGCTACAGGACGACCTAGTTTAACTTATCCATACCACAACGGTAACCCTTGCGACCAAATAAGCCACACCTTTGACTTGAACTAGTTTACAAACACCATGCACAGTGACCTTATTTCGATAGTTTCTCCCCCAGCAAGCTGGAGAAATAATAACATTAAAAGACAAGAAGAGGGGAATAATATACATAAAAATGTAACATATTTCTAGCTATATGTAGTTCTAAAATATATGCCAACACGGATACGTTAGCAACCAAGCGAGGCTCAACTACACAGTGAGCTAATTTAAATAGTTCACCTTAATCGACTTTTACAAAGTAAATATGTCGACGATGAATACTAATAATGGTGCGAACGTCATAAACGACTGCAATATACGCGTATACACTGTGTTACACAAATACCGTACATTACCACCCTGTAACAGCCACTTACAATTGATTACCAATTGATTAACAAGCTTGTGTTTTTAAAAATATTATGCAATTATTAATTAAAAAAAGATAGTGCGCAAATATTTACTGAACGTGATTAAAGGAAACAGTAAGGCTTTCCAGACAGACGCTTCATTGATTCAACTGAAATATTATTGCTAACGTACAGGGCATTATATATTACATGACTGTAATAAACATAATTTAGACAAACTTCTGAAACCTTGCAATTCGATACACGCATTTCGCTATACGATTACTTTTTACAATGTTTCATGCTAATACGACATTAGAACTAAACATTGTTTTGTAACAAAGTGCCAAGCAATATTGTCTCGCCTTTTTGCAAATGACTGTATCATCTAGTCAAAGCATTACATACATGTAAATGGATGTAGGAGCGTTTTCAAACAATTGGCAACGGGGGTTAAAAATTTTTTTTTTGATCGCTTCGCTCGCAAAGTAACTTCATAATATGAAAATAGCAATATACATTTGTATGTCTAAACCGATGTTTGCAAAAAAATACACTTGTGACTAAATGGTACTCTTAACGTCCCCCAATCTTACTATATCTATATACTATCTGTAAGTTTATGGTTTTGTGGCAATTTGGGTTAGTAATTACATGGTAACTGGACGTTAACCAGTTCAAGTATAGGGGGTCCGGGGGCATGCTCCCCAGGAAAATTTCTAAACAATGGATTAATCTGGTGCAATCTGGGCCTTGTGAGATGGTCTGTTTTATAACTAAATACAGGAAATTAAAGTTCTTAGATTAAACCCAATTAAGTGCTTGCACAAAATTTAAATCGCCTGTGTAAACGTTCGGTTGTAGGAGGGTTTGGGGACGTTAAGAGAACAATTTATATCACGACTGTATTTTTTGCAAACAATAAGTGTTGACATACGTTTTCACCAAGAACTGAAGGCAAATTGCCTATGACGAGATATATATTAGCCCGTAAGTTATACTTTTCGTCTGAATTATTAGGGGGGGGGGCAAAAGATATGTTGGACCCCCCCTGTCCAGACATTGGGGGGCTGTCCCCCTCGCCCCCTGTTCCTACGCCCATGATGTAGTACAGCAGTGGATAGTGTTTGCATTAAAATGTATCTATCTTATTTTTCACCCATCTAGGGATTCCGTTCATTTATTAGTCCTTTAAAGTCAAGTACATATTTGTTACTTACTTTACTTGCATATCATTACCCAGCCATTATAACATGTAACCAAGTACCTCATCAGTGTTTGTATTTGTCAGACTGGACGAATCTAGATCAATGGGAACACACCAGACGTCTGTTTGCGACATACAATGAACTCCCACACGATTGCTGATTGCGATAAAGCCATTGAATACAAATACTGAATCAATAAAAGTGAAAGATGTCAATAAACTGTAAGTCATTGTTCCCAAACCGATGCACAGTCATTATGGAATATAAATTGATGGCGTTGCGTACGTACAAGTATTTATCAAGCTCGTAATCCGTTCACCGTATTGTGAGATTTTACTATGTTTTGGTTAATAAACGGACAAGGCTTCAACTTATTCTTTATGTAAATATATAAAACCATTGAAGCCAAGAAATAGTACATCAGATAGACAAGTCTTTTTCTTTCCCTTTTATTAACATGATAAGCACTTGCGACAAATATTATTCCATATGCAAAGTTTATTCTGGATTAAAATAGAATTTTGTATATTTATAGCCAACATATATACGTGTAATCAATGTTAACAAAGGCATGGATAAGTTACATGCATCCAATCATGTTAACATAAGCGCAATCAATTAAGAATATTTTTAAGTTCATAAATAAGAAAAAATAATTGAATGCGTAATTAAAAAGTTAAAGTTTAAACATTAAATGTCAAATGTTTGTGTTTCTGATTTTGAAAGCAACATATTATTATTTTACGACATGGCTTAATATTTTGATATTATTTTATATTATGTCGGCCAATGACAGGAATAAGATGTAAAGTATTTTCGTCTTAAATTGCTTTATATGTGCTGGGATTATTAAGCATTGAATTTATTAGACACTAATAATGTTTTGTATTCTAATTATTTTATCGGTATGAAACTATAAATATATGCATTGTGTGATATATTTATGTGTTAGATATATGTTTTTGTGATTTCAGTATTGTCTTGATATCCTTTGTTTTCTAAGTTATGTGCTAATATACATATTATTCATTAGGTGTTAACATGTTATTGCTGAAAATAAAATATGTTATAATTTTCATTTCGTTTCAGACTTTTTCAATTTACTGAGCTAATATCATATCTGGTTGTATTGGCTTTACAACAATGTCATATCTTGAGTTGTACATGTTTATCTAAGGTGAATGTGTTAGTGTTTATTATAGCTTGGCAAAGAAACAAAACAACTTTACTATTTTCTTTTTGCTTTTGATATGACGAGTCTTTGAAGTGATTAGAGGAATTTCGTATGCATTGTGAGTGAATGTTTGACACAAGTCTATCTAAGCGAAAATAAATGGGATTCGTAAGCATGTTAAGTATGTACTTAAAAAACTAGCACTGAAAATACATAATTCATTTACTTTACGTTATGTTAATACACGTTGATATCGCAGGCTTAGAGTGATTGACTGAGACATATTTAACATCAGCACAAAAACACGCTTTTTATAAGCCGATTTTTATGTAAATCGGATGTTGTCATGTTGACCAAACTAAAGTGGAAACAGCTTGTTTTACCAAAAGTGAAAAGTTATTTTCGGACAGTATTTTGTCTTCTTTTCCAACAAAATCGATTTTGTAATAACGACCTTCTCATTTTAAGCCAGTGATGTAGGCATTTGTATTGCAATAAAGCACCATTCATTAGCAAATGACAAAATAAAACAGATGATCGTTTTCCAGATTACGACTCTCGTCCATTTCGCATTGTAATGCAGCTTTAACTAGAATTTATTTCCGGACCGAGTGTGTCACAAACCAGTCGTGTGTCTCGTTAATATGGGAAACTTTTCAATCTATGTAAGTCTACTTGTGTCTCAGAGTTATGAGCTCGTTTGTAGGTCATAGCTACTTTTCATTCGGTCATTTGGGGTCATACTTTGTTATTTCATTTTGAATTTGGTCATTTTGCATTTTGCTGCGGAACTTAATCGTTTCTTCGGGTTTGTGTGTGGGCATTGCTCCGTGTAGTTGTGTCGTTACTATTTTCTGTAAAAGTTCCTTAGTTTTGTGCCGTTAGTAGCCAGTTGTGGTTGTACGCGACTATCAGCATGCCAAATTAACTATACTGCAAGTAATGTACAAGGTTTGTAAAATACTTTGATGGACAAATGACCAAAACACATACGAAATATTTTGCCAATTAATATATCTCTGGTTTATAATGAGCAGGTATTAAATACTACTTACGACCATATATGACTGATACACAATTCATTTAAAAGCTCCAAAAGGTGCTTACTATAACTATGTTAAGGGGCTGGTTGCTGACATCATCGCCCGACTGCTTGATCAAGAAAGACGTTAATCATTCTCTCGAAAAAGGTTCATAACCCATATGTTTTCACGGACAACACTGCCCAGTTTTAAAAAACGGAAGTTAAAATATACAAGTTCATATACTATTAGGTACTGTATCATTTGAAAAAAATCCTCGAATATATCCCCTGAGTGTTTGCGGGAAACAAGTTCACTTTGTTACTCTACCAACGCATCTGGTAAATTGACAAATCACAAGTTTGTCTAGACAACGATATTAAGACATATTGACTGAATCTTAATTTAAATTTATTCCCATATACTAATATATAATACAAATGCCAATCTCGGTGACGATGGTTTATACAAAAAGGTTAGCTAGCGATATATGGAACGGAACTTAATTGGTGCGACTGACAGACAAAACAAACATTATACACCAGCTAGACATTTAATACCAGTGCGTGAGTGTACTTCAAATTGCGTAAAATGCAACTTCAGGAAAATCTCTGCAATAAATGAACAAGAATCACTCTACAATAAACGTCTGAATTTATTTTTGTACTATTAGTGATGTTCTTTGTTCTTTTGTTTGGTGCTCAGGAATGCAGCAAAATGAAACTAAAAGGAATGTTGGTTTTTCAACAGATAAACCCGTAAAATGAACTTGCAGAATTTGTTTCGCAATGGACTTGAATATATAAATCAACTCATTATCAGACATGTCAAGACATATCTACATGTAACTTTACATGTACATATGCTCTATGTATCAGAGCTAATGTTTGTTACAGTGTTATATATGGTTAGCTTAATGACATCTCTCAATTTCGATAGAAGTCTATAAGACAATCAACACAGAATATGACAAAACGTCGTAGTTCATTATGCACAAATAACATTTTTAATCACAATAAGAGGTACATTGGTGTCATATAGTAAAAACTATTATCTCAACACGCTACATAATGTTCTAGAAACCTGTCAACTTATTCGTATATAATTGTTTTCTGTGACAGTAGAACGACCGATGCATGAGAATTCTAGAAACACTGATTTGAAAATGGAATTGCATGTTATAGTTCCGACGAATAAATGGATCCAGTGTTGTTACCCGTATACCAGTCCTTTACTTATCCTCATATTTGGAGAAATGTACAATGTAGGTAGTTATATTGATGCAAACATTGTTGTTGTTTGTTGAGATAGTCACGTGGTATGACGCTTTCGTACGTTGTATTGCATACCATATTATCATGTGGTTGTGATTATTGAATTGGAAATTGTGTCGTTTTTATGTATCATTCATAAAGGACGCTAACAGAAAATACCGGTATACTACCCCGCATCTTGAACTAATGTTTCCGAGAAGAAAACATTTGGTTGACATCATTTGTTAGCGACGTACCAACTTAATTCGATACAATGTACACTGTCTGTTAGTGACACATGCATAATTCATATACGCTATTTTCACATCATGGTGTGTTGATGTGAATTGTGTCGATATAGGTATTGTTATGACATCGGAACATAATGGCAATTTCGCAAAATGAAAAATACAGACATTCGTGCGAAGAGACTTACATAACAGGTCATAAATTAGCATAATAGCCGTTGTAGATCATTGAACCTTTTTTCGAACGGACGGAGAACGCTGATAATTTCTATATCCCCTTCGCTATAAATTATGTGACAGAGGTCTGATGATATGTTAATTACCAGGCTATCGGTCTCCTCAGTGCAGGCTTCCAAAAGACTGAAATATCAAGACGGTTAAAGTGCAGTATTTGTACTTTATCCTATCTATTATAACGTTAAAATACAACGGCAATGTCGAAGAAAGGCAACGATCATGTTGACCACGTGCTACACCGCGTGGATCAGAAATGCACATAATTATGAGGAATCGCTTCCCGATCGGCGCCGAATCAGCTTGATTCATTCATTTAAGTAAACGATTCTTTTATTTTGCGTTTTTTTGACAATGACACCGTTTCTAAAAAGCTGACCTTTCATACAGACTATTACGACCTCGTAATTTTCTGTAGTCAAAGGGAGGTAAATGTTACCTCCCTTCCACTGTAAAATAGTAGTATATCGTTATGTGTAATTTTGAATCGTGAGGTTTTGACACATGTATTAGTAATATGGATCTAATGAAAAACACTGTAGTTTTTGAGGAACTTTTGTTGCTCAGTATACTTTGTATACGACTTTTCAATAATTAATTTACGTTATTTGCACACAAAGTAGCGTGATCATGAGAATTGTGTCTGTATCAAGACATTTGTTTGATATAAACTGTCATTTATAAGCAAATGACGAAATAAACATAAGGACGTTTTCCAGATCACGACTCTTATCCGTTTCGCCTTGCAATGGACATTTAAATATACTTCATTTCCGGACCAAATGTGTCACAAACCAGCAGCGTTTCTCGTTATGATGTGATTACTTGTATGTCTATGTTACGATTATGTTAGTCTTCTTGCACTTCAATGATGACCTCGTATTTGACATACACATGAATTGCGAACTTCGGGTAAGGTATCTGTAGCGAGTTGTAATTGTGATGTGTCTTGTCCCTTGTTCTGTACTTGTCGCTTGATTCTTGTCCCCGTGTTTGACTGACTAAGGTTGCATGGGGTGGGATAACGGGTTTGTTTTCACTGTATACATTTTGTCATATATTTGGGCCCCATACTAGTTGTTTCTGTTGAGCTTTGTCTACAACATATACACCCTTAAACTACACTGGACATTGTAAGTGCATTTTTGTCTCTACATATCCGTTGGTGTACTTTCTGCTTATGTCCTTAGTTTCGTATTGTTTAAAAATTTTTTAATACAATGGTGTTAGTTGGGATTTCTAGCTCCAAAACATTTTTCAGTGGGATATTTCAAACTTATATGTACACATAGAAGTCATTATTTCTCAATATTAGTCCAACATTCAAATATTCAGTCAAACTAAAGTTGAAAGAGCTTATTTTATAAAAAGTAAAGAGTAATTTGCAGACAGTTTTTTCTTGTTTTCTCAAAATATTGCGTTTGTATTTATGACATTCTCATTCTTAGCCAGCGAATTGTTTATTGCTTCGACTTAAGTCATCGGGAAAAAGGGATTTGCCAATCACATTATCGGCAAATATCTGATGAACGTTTCAACTTATTAATGCCACAACTAAACAAGTTTATGTTTAAATATGCTAAATCTTGTTCCCATGGTTTTATTTCTTATTTATCTATCTATGATACCATAGCACCAGAAACAGCAGCTAACTCAATGTTATCATAATTATGTAACGCGCTGGCATGACTGACTTTATGAAGATCTCTCACGATAATCAACAAATTAAAACATCAAATGTAGTACGTGGTTTTATTGCATGAATTGTTGCATATTCCCAAAGCTCAAACATTGGACAAGCTTATGATCGTGGTTTATACATATAAGATTCGTCAAAGCAAATTACACAGGCCATCGCCCACGCATATACGGAATAGTGATGAACGTAACAAGCTACATGAATGTTAGTCATAATCAGATGTCATGCCAATTAACTGCAAGTACATAAACCAACTGTTAAAACCTATTTCAGTTCATGTGATAACTTGTCGTTAGTTGTATTTTTACTAATATCGCAAATTATGTCGTTATGTTTGGACCTGTAGACCAAGCGGCTTCTTCTGTAAACCATTAACAACGTGTCAAGACTTTGTGTGGCACATGACCGCTAGACAACTATTAATGTCAGGAAGGATCACAATATGCCAACATGTAGGTATGACCAAATATCGTTCGATTGTTACTTTAGATTTTTCTTTCCTTGGCTGCAATATTGAACTGTTATTTATACTTTTACCTCTTACATCGGCCCGATATTCAGTATTTAGTCTAGATATAAATATGTTAATATCAATGACTTGCTACTGTATTCGATTCACTGGAAAAATATTTCATCATAAATTGTTACATGTCTGCACACTCTTTGTCATCGGCAACATTTCTGTATAAAAAGTCTTCATCAAGTTTAACATTTGTATTACAATAATAACCACAGGGAATAAATTCAAATTAAGATCCAGTCAATACGTCTTTATATTGTCGTCTAGACAGCGATTTGTTATTTTTCAATTAACCAGATGCGTTGGCAGAGAAACGCCCTCGAAACGGAGTGAACTTTTTGCCCTAGAATACAAGCAGTGTACTTGTATGCATCACTCCGATGATAAATTTCATTTGAAAAAATATGTATATATTAGACTTGTAAAATAGAGTTTGCACAATATTTTATGTGCAGTATATGTACAGCTTTACTTCGGAAGGTGATTTCTATATACACAGTTGAAGAATGCAATATTGAAAATTAGGATGAATGTGTGTTTTGTCTCTCTGAAGCAATTGCGTCGGGAACTTCTGACAACCTAACGTGAGAGGAGATGATGAACGTGATCGTCCTTTTCTGACGTGGGTAGAGTAAGTCAAACCACAAAAATCTGTCACAGCTGTACAATTTGCACCTTGCTAGTAATTACGATGTAATGTGACATAAATATATTGCTAACTTGTATGTTGATCCCAAAGGTCTGTATCTAAATAAGTGACAACGTCTTCTTATCCCATTTTGAATAGCTACTATTATTCCCCTAACCTCAAATTCTGATGTCGTCATGCACATCAAGCTCATTTTGTAAATGTAAACACCCGATCTAAAGGGACAACTTTAACAAAGCATGCATTCGGGGCTTTTGTGAAGGTGTTCCCTCAGATCGGGTATTTACACATCATGAAATGCACTTTTAACAAATGGTCTTTAAACCTATAAAACGCTGATCAAACAATTTTAGGCTGTTTTTACGTCGGTTCTATTCATTATTTGGTGTTGGACATGCACAGAAAATGTGTTATGAAGGGCATAAACAAAAGTATTGTGTTTGTTTTTAATGTTTTTTGAGCATGTCAAATAATATTTCGTTTGGAATCGCCCTTGTCAAAATAGGTGAAACAATAAATCGAGCGGATATATTATTCATTGCTACTTATTTTTATTCAACCAGTACTTAAAAAACGTGTTTTACTATAATGTTCTAAAGTTTTGAATTACATTGCCATTCCTTGAACGAAATGTTTTGTTGCGACTGCTGGCAGACTAAACAGATACGCTCAGCATATATTTTATACTTAGACTTTTATAGAGTGTTCTTCAAACGGTATAATATGGAAGTTATGAGACAAGTCTTTGCTAAATTGAACAATATGCACAATGTAATAATTGTGTGAAATGTCGGCGTATTAGGAATCCATAGGAAGAAACGACGAAGTACAAAATGTACTTATTATTCGACCTTTATTTGGGGATCAGCAGAAAAAAGCACACTAAAAACTGAACGTTCGTGTTTCGAATCCCGAGATGAATGTTTGCAGGATTACATTGTTCACGCGGATTTTTACAGGTTATTGAGGTTTTTTTTAAATTATGTAATTATATTTTATCTATATAATATGTACCAGTGCTACTGTTTATTATAGTGTTTCTATAAGCTAAATGACGAATGATCTCGACTTCTATAGAAGCATAAAGCAATCAACACCAAATATGACAAAAGGTCGTGTTTTATTGTGATCAAATAGTTTTTAACCAAAATGAGAGACTACTTGATGTCCTTTAGTACATATGTAAAGGGGCGCGGCACAGGTTAATTTCCCCAAGTGCATTATCCTGTTTCCCTTGTGGCGGTATGTTCCGCCCAGATACGTGGAAATGAATATGTTGTAAATATGTGTAAATATCTTAATTTGTTGGCAAAATAAAATTGGCCAATTTCAACTGAACATAGTGTTGTCTTATATTTCCACATACTAGTTTCTTGTAATAATCTTGTCCGGGTTTATACAATGCCCATATCTCTCCATTATTTCCAGTGCTCTACAAACCTGTCGACCTATTAAGAGATAATTATTTCTTTAATCGGATGATCGGTCGATACATGTATCTGACAACTGCGGAACATTTGCATTGGAAATGGAATTGCATTTTCTTTCTCTATGTGGACGAATCGAGCAAGTGTTGATACGTGTATCAATATATTAACCAATTGGTGGTATGTTAAAATGAAGTTATATTTAGTGCGGTATTGGTGAAAGCGTATTGTTCTTTCTTTCGATAGCCAAGTTGTTTGACTATTTCTTACAACTTCGTATTCAGAGGTGTTGCTAGACGCCAACGGGTATTTAAAAACATCAGCGGTATTGGTAATATGGTATGTGAGTGACGTGGACTAGAAATACCGGTATTTCCCGTATTGTGGACTTATTCTAATCTTTTCGAGAAGACGAATTTTGACTGACGGTGGTTGTTTGCGCTGGTTGTATCGTTAATGACATACATTGTCTGTCTGTGACACATACATAATTCATGTACGTTATGTTAACAATTAACAACACGTCATGGTGTATTGATGAAATGGTGAAATGTGCCGATGTTTGTATTGTTATGACATCGGAACTTGTCATTTTAAGCATATGACAACATAAAGCATACTGACATTTTCTGATGACGTTTCCTATCTGAGACTGTAATTATAACGGGATAGAAATTGCCATATAGCAGCTCAAGATTCTCGCAATTTGGTGTTTTATTGCATCTCTACTACTGAGCGCTTTGTATTTCATTGCTAATAACATTGTTTCATACAGAATATGATGCGAGATCTAATGTTAAGCTACTGAACCCTTAATAATCGTCCGTCTTAAATTATCTAATGTCATCTCATCTTAGCATTGGTTAATTTGGCATAAGACCATTTCCATAAGTAGCTTGTAATTTGTGCACTATGTTGTTGGCCGTAAAAATATTTTCAGAATCATGAGTGCAGACGGACTGCCAAGTTCGACTTGTTGTTATACATCCCAATCAATTAGCAATTTCATATGGATTCCGAGAGTAAAAAGCATGCACGTACGTAGGGTATTTTATCTCTGACTTTTCTTCTACACTCCAGATGACAACTAGTATACAAATATAGTACATGCGCTGTTAAAAAGTACTAGCATATTTTATATACTTTAGAAAAGGTTGAATATATAAAATTAATAGATTTTGAAAATGATGGTATTTCTACAATTTGATCATTAAACATAATACATGCCCATCTGAACATTTCGGATAGAACATTTCAGGTTATAGTTCCTTTATTCCAGCAAAACAAACACATGTATGTACAGCTATATCACTATCTTATTGGCACGGTTTTATTTCTTATTTATCTATATCAGATAACCCAGCAATCTGAAACGTTAAGTTTAAGTATTGGGGGAAGCATCGTAGCAAAAGGTGGCGTGGTCCGGATAAGTTTCATCAGGTTAAATGGAGGAGGTTTTATACTTTAAATGGTTGTTTTACCAGAATGATGAGTAAGATGTAGAACTATAAAGCCTCATTAAATATACATTGTCATATTGTATGTACATATTAAGTACACGTCAAAGTACGTTTATTATACTACACGCAGCATATTGATGACGCTATTCGAGATTAAGACAATATGTCTGATAAACTAGTAAGACAGTTTAGCATTACATCACCAAAAAAACATAACAAATTAACTGACTGAAAAGTGTTATTTTCCAATCATGATATCGTCATACACGGAAGAGACAATTTGGTATGCATTGATGTTTGTCGAAATTTATTCTTAAGGGAGCCATTTGTCTGACAGGTTTTCACACCAATTTATACATCATATGTAAATAATTTGTTAAATAAAGACTTTGTAATTCAATAATTATCGTCTTACAATATAGTTGTCGAATAAATTGTGGCCAGTAATGTTATACAAATGTATAATGGATGCTATCCCGAGCATGAAGACTAACCGTTTTTCACGAAACAGTACGTGGTATCATTATGCCAGAAATAAGAAAACAAATCAAGTAAGTTGACCTCTGACATGGTACGTTGCCATACATTTTGCTTCATTGTAAAATAGCTGAACGTTGTCAAATCGTCACAACCCTTCACCATATATCTCCTATTGTATAATAATTTATCATCACGAATCAGAATAGAAAAAAACAGTGTTCAAACATATTTTATAACCGATTTGCGGTAGCACTGTTATTGCCGTCTGTCTAATGTTCGTTATTATTTCAGTTTAGAAGATACGTTATACCTCAATGGTGTGACAGAAACATGGTGAGGGAACATGGTAGCTTAACACCATATATAACTCATTGACAGATATCACTTATCTAAGATCCGTTTTATTTTCGCATAAGATTCAATGGGCCATGGCCCATTGGGATACATGAAGCTAATATAAGTGTCACTCGCCTAAGAAGATAAATAATCGAACTCGCGCATAATGTCATCGGTAGTGTGGCATTTGTATTAATATTCTTCTGCATTGGTGTGTTGGTGTCAATTAAAATGTACTTTAATAAACACCTACTAATTCAAACTATGGTGGAATTTTGTGATTGTTTTCAAGGTTTTAAGCAATTGTTATGAGACAATTTGAAGATCAGCATATCGTGTGTAGAGCTGACAGCAATAAAATATGCAGTACACCAGCAATTACAAGTACGCTTACAGCGGCAATAAACCATTTCAAATAATATATGATTATTCCACAGACGATTAAGTTTGAGTAACAACATTGCTTACTGAAGAAAGTGCGTCTAGATGTTCATTTCCCAACCCACGCATTTCTCTGGTTGATGGTTCAGACTTGTACATTCGTACATAACAATGGAGGTGTCTGCAACATTAACGTGCTCATATGATGTTTGACATCAGACATCTTCAGCACATGTGTCTACACTCTCAGATGAACAGATTCATCCGTCCTAGAACGGACGTGTCACGGCATGGATGTTGACCTAAGGAGGATATATAACGCCAGTAGCACTGTGAATCTGATCGTACGAGATGTGTCCAACTTATTCTTGAACAGCGTTGATCATGCGATGTATTTATGCTAACTCAATACAAATAAAAATAACTATTTTCCTCCGAGTAATGTAATATACACCGTTGCATATACTCTCAACGATTGGTTTATTTGCAATATTGTTCGAACTGACATCAACCATCTTTTCGAAGGTGAACCGTTTTGTTTTTCAAAGGCCAAACTTTGTCATAAATTAAAAACCAAGAAGTTGGAATTCGGTGTGGTGAATCACATGATCAAATGAAAAATGTTTTCACGCATAACTATGGCGCTTACGTCCGCTAACGGTGAGTTTTTCTAGATAATTACGATCGTGCATTTAATATAGTTATATTATATAGCCTAAGGAATGTCCTGTATGTGTACGAATACGCGGCAAGTACCAATCTCGCTCTATATAGCTGTTTTAATTCATGCTCGACCAAATGCATTTTCTATGCTGCAGCATTAATAAAAAATGTGGACCATTATTTAACAACAGCTGATTTAATTGATAATTAAAGGCCAAGCATCCATCCATTTGTGGCTAGATCTTGAATCCAAAAGTGTATTTATTTTATGATGAAATGAGTTGCAGAATCCAAGATATGCAATCACAAGCAAACATGTACCAAACCATACGAACTGGTCTCTATGCACTTAATAAAGCAAAATATTTTTGTTACAATGAATAAATTGTTAAAAAAAAAGTTAAGTTACCAATTTTCTACAGCTCGTTTCAGCTGTTAGGCCGCTCAAGCACCCTTTGACATTTAAATTTCGCCTGGTCATTGGGCTACATATGTAAACCTACACTCGTGTCTCCCTGGGGAGACTATTTCTCTCCTGTGGTGTGGCAACTAACATCGATCTGCTGCGCCCAGGAATATACACTGCCCTTACAGGTACCATTTTACACCATGGTGGAGTGCAGTTGTGGGTCTTGCTCAGAGAAATTAACCAGTGGTCCAGAGGAGGATCGAACCCGGGACCTCTCGATCCCGAAGCGCGCGCCCTACCTCTAGGCCACCGCTCCCCACAAATTGTATCAGTGGGAACGTACTTTTTTGTACAAGACGTCTTTCTCGTCAAAGAATGAATGACCTCCAACACAAGGGCTGAATCTAATAATTAAAAGTAATAGGATACAAACACTGAATCAAAAGATTGAAGTGAAACTTGTCAATAAGCTGTAATTCATTATTGCCAAGTCGATTTGCATCTAAGATGTGATACACATTGACGAGATTGCGTACGTATAAGTATTAATTGGGCGGTTAAACCAAGACAATGCATGTTGAGAGATGTAAACGCGATATATATGAAGTAAGGTTCGATATCAAAAGACGGGTGAATGTATAAGCAAAGTATTACAGTGATATACTGGAGGTCAGTTAATTTGACATGCGGCTCTTATACAACCCTCGGTTTTAATCCATATTGCGTCTGTTACTGTCCCCATCGGTTGAAGTGTAAACACTGAGAACAAACTTCTTTCAAATTATATATCTGACACAACCAACGTCACCTAGACAGTGATGAGTGGATATTTTGTTCATTCTATAATTTTTCACGATGTCGCGAATATTTATATTTTCCATCACAGTTTATCATCAATCGGCGGTAATCATCATGTACTCTGTCGTAAAGTTTATGATAATTCCAAGTTTGGCATGTTTTATCTTTTATCGATAAGAACACCCAATGAGTGAAAGGAAATTAAAATTCCACATTGTTTATTGTTTTTGTCGTCATGGGCATATCGTCTGACTGTACACTGTCGTTTTAAAACAATACAATATGAGTTAGCAACGAAACTGTCACACAAAAGATTGAAACTATTACCCACATATATGAACACAATTTTAATATTGATATAACCGCGAGATATTGAAATAAAGAGTTCATTTCTAGACGCATATTCATACATCAGTGATGTGACAATTGCGAGAAACCTTTGTAGCCTTAGAAATTATTAATAAAATCATTGAAAACATATTACATTCGAAAGTGACATTATAATTTTGGTTTTCGTCACTACTGGTGGCAAAATAATATCAAATTGGGATATTTTGGTAACTTATACAAACTTATCGTGTGACTGTGAGTACGTTATTGAACACGCGAGTCTAAATATGAAATCGCGATCTATACGAATTTATTTTGTTTTATTATCGATCCGGGCACTTACAATTAATTAATTATCAATTAAAATGACCGTCCGGTGGCTTTTTGAAATCGACGGATCAAACGCATCGGCGGTTCTTTTAATTCTCTATCCAGTGGTTTAAGACGACACGTGCGTGTCACAATCAACGCATACAATTAAACACCAATTAATGCCAATTATAACACCTTCCGCGAAATCTACATAAATAATTTACTGTCAATCAATCTGCATATAAGTCCCGCCTCGTGTTTACATCACCTACGACGACCTTGGAAATTTTACTATGTAATTTATTCAAGCCACGCCTTCCGCCGACAATCATTGGCTTCTGACCGACTCTTGGATTTCGTCACGCATCCGGGTCCCCATCCAAGCGTTCATCGATTGCGATCATGCGTTGATTGATAGCGATTACTCAAGCGTCCAGTGATTGTTTACACGCTAATATTCACAGTTTTATGACAGGAAACGTGCGATAATTTAATGGACTGACAAAGGAAAAATTCCCCGGGTCCGGAGTGACGCACAGGCTTGAAATACGCCGGGTCCTTGATGCGTCTTTTGGAAATCTCCCGGGTCCGGACTCGGGTCCACGGGTCCATTGAAACCCCTGGATATAGGCCTATTTATCTAAGCTTAGTGATATTTCCTTCAATAGGTCATGTAATGGTGGTTAGGGATCATCCGTGTATATAATGGGGTGCTTGATGGACCTAACTAATTTAGTGAACACAGTTGCTGCGGCATCGCAAAGCCACCCACGCTAGAATTAGACATAGAAGGAACCATCCACGTCCAAAATAAGGGATGCTTCAAGCATGCTCCGCAATGAATGACACACTGCGTCTAATTTTTCATTCGAAGCTAGACTAAGTGTTTAAACATGCATACGAAGGCATAAAACATGGAATTTATTCAAATCATACCACCAATACTAAATCAGCCGTCATGCTACTCACAATGTCTACTGGAGGCGTTCTGTTAATCAAACACGGGCAAGTGCTGGAAAGGTCGCCTATGATATTGTATGGCATTTGTATTGCATTATCCATTTTCATTTAGTGTCGCACAGACAGCGCTATATTTAGTACACTGGCAATAAAGATACACCTACAGAAGCGTTTTACCATCCCGAACGATCTATGATTTCCCCCAAGGCGGTGTATTTTGAGTAACAACGTTGCTTACTCACGAAATCTCGTCTAGTCGTATTGTTTTTTTAACCCACGCATCTCTCTTGTTGACTCAACAGACATGAACAAATGTTCATGTTTATATTTTATAAAGCGGACCGGATCGTTTAATGACCTTTCGGTGGATTTGTGCATTTCATATAGTTTATTGTTACCTAAGTGAAACTAACTGTAAAAACACAGACAGATTTTTTTATTATTAAGGTGGTACAAAATGTATCGATTTTTCTAACTATTCGAAAAGAAATATATGAGGAAATCTAACAGGGAGCACAACACTCAACTTACCAATCGAGCACAAAAATCAGTAAAATCAGTAAACAACCACACGGAGCAATGCCCACAAAACCCCAACAAAAATGATAGAATACCAAATCCCCGCTGCAAAAATGATCAGGATGATCAAAATTTCACAAAGAAATGACAATATAGCGGTGGTCCCAAGAGACATAATACCCGACCAAGTTCCCCAAGTCCCCGCTACAGGACGACCTAGTTTAACTAATCCATACCACAACGGTAACCCATGCGACCAAATAAGCCACACCTTCGACTTGACCTAGTTTACAAACACCATGCACAGTGACCTAATTTTGATAGTTTCTCCCCAGCAAACTGGACAAATAATAACATTAAAAGACAAGAAGAGGGGAATAATATAACATATTTCTAGCTATATGTAGTTCTAAAATATATGCCAACACGGATACGTTAGCAACCAAGCGAGGCTCAACTACACAGTGAGCTAATTTAAATAGTTCACCTTAATCGACTTTTACAAAGTAAATATGTCGACGATGAATACTAATAATGGTGCGGACGTCATAAACGACTGCAATATACACGTATACACTGTGTTACACAAAAACCGTACATTACCACCCTGTCACAGCCACTTACAATTGATTACCAATTGATTAACAAGCTTGTGTTTTTAAAAATATTATGCAATTATCAATTAAAAAAAGATAGTGCGCAAATATTTACTGAACGTGATTAAAGGAAACAGTAAGGCTTTCCAGACAGACGCTTCATTGATTCAACTGAAATATTATTGCTAACGTACAGGGAATTATATATTACATGACTGTAATAAACATAATTTAGACAAACTTCTGAAACCTTGCAATTCGATACACGCATTTGCTATACGATTACTTTTTACAATGTTTCATGCTAATACGACATTAGAACTAAGCAATATTGTCTCGCCTTTTTGCAAATGACTGTATCATCTAGTCAAAGCATTACATACATGTAAATTGATGTAGGAGCGTTTTTAAACAATTGGCAACGGGGGTTAAAATATTTTTTTTTGATCGCTTCGCTCGCAAAGTAACTTCATTATATGAAAATAGCAATATACATTTGTATGTCTAAACCGATGTTTGCAAAAAAGAATACACTTGTGACTTAATGGTACGCTTAACGTCCCCCAATCTTACCATATATATATATACTATCTGTGAGTTTATGGTTGTGTGGCAATTTGGGTTAGTAATTACATGGTAACTGGACGTTAACCAGTTCAAGTATAGGGAGTCCGGGGGCATGCTCCCCAGGAAAATTTCTAAACAATGGATTAATCTGGTGCATTCTAGGCCTTGTGAGATACCATATTTTTTTATTAAAAAAGGACAGGTCTGTTTTATTACTAAATACAGGAAATTAAAGTTCTTAGATTAAACCCAATTAAGTGCTTGCACAAAATTTAAATCGCCTGTGAACACGTTCGTTTGTAGAAGGGTTGGGGGACGTTAAGAGAACAATTTATATCACGACTGTATTTTTTGCAAACAATGAGTGTTGACATACGTTTTCACCAAGAACTGAAGGCAAATTGCCTATGACGAGAGATATATTAGCCCGTAAGTTAAACTTTTAGTCTGAATTATTAGGGGGGGTGGGGTGGCAAAAGATATGTTGGACCCCCCCTGTGACATTGGGGGGGGGGGGGGCTGCCCCCTCGCCCCTTGCTCCTACGCACATGATGTAGTACAGCAGTGGGTAGTCCTTGCATTAAAATGTATTTATCTTGTTTTTCACCCTTCTCGGGATTTCGTTCATGTATTACTCATTTAAAGTCAAGCACATATTTGTTACTTACTTTACTTGCATATCATTACCCAGCCATTTTAACATGTAACCAAGTACCTCATCAGTGTTTGTATTTGTCAGACTGGACGAATCTAGATCAATGGGAACACACCAGACGTCTGTTTGTGACAAACAATGAACTCCCACACGATAGCTGATTGCGATTACAAATACTGAATCAATAAAAGTGAAAGATGTCAATAAACTGTAAGTCGTTGTTCCCAAACCGATGCACAATCATAATGGAATATAAATTGATGGCATTGCGTACATACAAGTATTTATCAAGCTCGTAATCCGTTCACCGTATTGTGAGATTTTACTATGTTGTGGTTAATAAACGGACAAGGCTTCAACTTAGTCTTTATGCAAATATATAAAACCATTGAAACCAAGAAATAGGACATCAGATAGACAAGTCTTTTTCTTTCCCTTTTATTAACCTGATAAGCACTTGCGACAAATATTATTCCATATGCAAAGTTTATTCAGGATTAAAATAGAATTTCGTATACATTTGTATTCATAGCCGACATATATACGTGTAATCAATGTTAACAAAGGCATGGATAAGTTACATGCATCCAATCATGTTAACATAAGCGCAATCAATTAAGAATCTTTTAAAGTTCATAAATAAGAAAAAATAATTGAATGCGTAATTAAAAAGTTAAAATTAAACATTAAATGTCAAATGTTTGTGTTTCTGATTTTGAAAGCAACATATAAATATTTTACTGCATTGCTTAATATATTGCTGTTATGTTATATTATGTCGGCCAATGACAGGACTTAGATGTAAATTTTCGTCTTAAATTGTGACATATGTGCTGGGAATATTAAGCATTGAATTTATTAGACACTAATTATGTTTTGTATTCTAATTATATTATCTGTATGAAGCCATAATTACCTGCGTTGTGTGATATATTATATGTTTTTTTTGTGATTGTAATATTTTCTTGATGTCCTTTGTGTTCTAAGTTAGGTGGTATCATGTTATATCTGAAATAAATGTATATAATTATAGTATGTTGTAAGTTTTCATTTAGTTTCAGACTTATTCAATTTACTGAGCTTATCTCATATCTGGTGGTTTTTGCTTTACAGCTCTTATCATCGTATCTGGAGTTATGAATGTTAAGCTGAGGTTAATGTCAGTGTTAGTTTGGCAACGAAACAAATCAACTTTACTATTTTCTTTTTGCTTTTGATATGTCGAGTCTTTGAAGTGATTAGAGGCATTTCGTATGCATTGTGAGTGAATGTTTGACACAAGTCTATCGAAGCAAAAATAAATGGGATTCGTAAGCATGTTAAGTATGTACTAGCACTGAAAATACATAATTCATTTACTTTACGTTATGTTAATTCACGTTGATATCACATGCTTAGAGTGATTGACTGAGACATATTTAACTTCAGCACAAAAACTCGCTTTTTATAGGCCGCCTTTTACGTAAATCGGATGTTGTCATGTTGACCAAACTGAAGTGGAAACAGCTTGTTTTACCAAAAGTGAAAAGTTATTTTCGGACAGTATATTTTCTTCTTTTCCAACAAAATCGGTTTTGTAATAACAACCTTCTCATTTTAAGCCAGTGATGTAGGCATTTGTATTGCAATAAAGCACCATTTATTAGCAAATGACATAATAAAACAGATGATCGTTTTCCAGATGACGACTCTCGTCCATTTCGCATTGTAATGCAGCTATAACTAGAATTTATTTCCGGACCGAGTGTGTCACAAACCAGTCGTGTTTCTCGTTAATATGGAAACTTTTCAATCTATATAAGTCGTTTCTACTTGTGTTTCAGAGTTATGAGCTCGTTTGTAGGTCATAACTACTTTTCATTCGGTTATTTGGGGTCATACTTTGTTATTTCATTTTGAATTTAGTCATTTTGCATTTTTGCTGCGGAACTTAATCGTTTCTTCGGGTTTGTGTGTAAGCATTACTCCGTGTAGTTGTGTCGTTACTATTTTCTGTAAAAGTCCCTCCGTTTTGTGCCGTTAGTAGCCGGTTGAGGTCGTAAGTGACTATCAGCATGCCAAATTAACTATACTGCAAGCAGTGTACAAGGTTTGTAAAATACTTTGATGGACATATGACCAAAAAACATACGAAATATTTTGCCAATTAATATATCTCTGGTTTATAATGAGCAGGTATTAACTACTACTTACGACCATATATGACTGATACACAATTCATTTAAAAGCTCCAAAAGGTGCTTACTATAATTATGTTAAGGGGCTGGTTGCTGACATCATCGCCCGACTGCTTGATCAAGAAAGCCGTAAATCATTCTCTCGAAAAAGGTTCATAACCCATATGTTTTCACGGACAACAGTGCCCAGTTTCAAAAACGGAAGTTAAAATATACAAGTTCATATACTATTAGGTACTCTATCATTTGAAAAAAATCCTCGAATAGTGTTTGCGGGAAAAAAGTTCACTTTGTTACTCTACCAACGCATCTGGTAAATTGACAAATCACAAGTTTGTCCAGACGACGATATTAAGACATATTGACTGAATCTTAATTTAAATTTATTCCCATGTACTCATATATAATACAAATGCCAATCTCGGTGACGATGGTTTATACAAAAAGGTTAGCCAACGATATATGGAACGGAACTTAATTGGTGCGACTGACAGACAAAACAAACATCATACACCAGCTAGACATTTAATACCAGTGCGTGAGTGTACTTCAAATTGCGTAAAATACAACTTCAGGAAAATCTCTGCAATAAATGAACAAGAATCACTCTACAATAAAAGTCTGAATTTATTTTTGTACTATTTATGATGTTCTTTGTTCTTTTGTTTAGTGCTCAGGAATGCAGCAAAATGAAACTAAAAGGAATGTTGGTTTTTTCAACAGATAAACCCGTAAAATGAACTTGCATAATTTGTTTCGCAACGGACTTGAATATATAAATCAACTCATTATCAGACATTTCAAGACATATCTACATGTAACTATACCTGAACATATGTTCTATGTTCATGTATCAGAGCTACTGTTTGTTATAGCGTTATATATGGTTAGCTAAAGGACATCTCTCAATTTCGATAGAAGTCTATAAGACAATCAACACAGAATATGACAAAACGTTGTAGTTCATTATGCACAAATAGCATTTTTAATAACAATAAGAGGTACATTGGTGTCATATAGTAAAAACTATTATCTCAACACGCTACATAATGTTCTAGAAACCTGTCAACTTATTCGAATATAATTGTTTTCTGTTACATTAGAACGACTGATGCATGAGAATTCTAGAAACACTGATTTGGAAATGGAATCGCATGTTATAGTTCCGACTAATAAATGGATCCAGTGTTGTTATTCATATACCAGCCGCCCTTCACTTCTCGTCTTATGTGGCGAAATATACAATGTAGTTATATTGATGCAAACATTGTTGTTGTTTGTTGAGGTAGTCACATGGTCTGACGCTTTCTTACGTTGTATTGTATACCATATTATCGTGTGGTTGTGATTATTGAATTAGAAATTGTG
This sequence comes from Spisula subtruncata, assembly GCA_963678985.1. NCBI lineage: Eukaryota > Metazoa > Mollusca > Bivalvia > Venerida > Mactridae > Spisula > Spisula subtruncata. The sequence goes on along the minus strand of OY787664.1, from coordinate 41,083,076 downwards.
TCGTTTTTATGTATCATTTATAAAGGACGTTAACAGCAAATACCGGTATACTACCCCGCATCTTGAACTAATGCTTCCGAGAAGAAAACAATCGGTTGACATCAATTGTTAGCGACGAACAACTTAATTCGATACAATGTACACGGTCTGTCAGTGACACTTGCATAATTCATGTACGCTATTTTCACATCATGGTGTGTTGATGTGAATTGTGTCGATATAGGTATTGTTATGACATCGGAACGTGTCATTTTCAGCATACATACATACGTGCGAGGAGACTTGCATAACAGGATATAAATTGCCATTATAACCGTTACAGATTACCATATTGACTAAATCCATCAATTCAAATCAAAGAACATGCCATTTTTGTCTTATTTGAGAACATTTCTAAACATTATCACATTCTTGCTACTTTTTTGTATATAATATCACTAAGCCCTGTGTTCTTGGAGAACGGTCCAAATAGATTGTGAAAACAAATCGTACAATAATAATACACTAAGTTGCAATGAAAACGCAACATTTTGCAAACTTGAATATTTCCGTTATCTGTTAAGTTACACTCTTGAAATTTTTGTATGTTCTCTTCGATGTATATTATCATCAGAAACTAGCATTTTCCGTGAATTAATTTTACAATCACTCGCCCATAATGGATTAGCCTTAACTCGCATTTTTCCGCGAATTGATGACTGGCTAAAGATTTGCTTGCATAGTTGGCAATTATTTTAAAGGGTCGCAGGATGTAGAAAATTGTTTAATTAAAGTGCGATAACTCTTTGATAATTATCCCCATTTTTTGGGAATAAATCACAAAACCTTTATACTTAATTGTGTTATTGGATAGTACAATACTTGTATGTATGCTTAAGTTATTATCCTGTCTATTACAACATTACAAAACAGCAACAAGTGTCGAACCTCCCTTCCATTGTTACGTAGTATTATGTCGTTATGTGTAATTTTGTATCGTGAGGTTTTGTCACGTGTAGTAGTAATATGGATCTAATAAAAAAACAACACAATGTAGTTTTTGAGGAATTTTTGACTTTCAGTATACTTTGTATACGACTATTCAATGATTCATTTACGTTATTTGCACAAACAGTAGCGTGATAATGAGAGTTGTGTCTGTAAAAAGACATTTGTTCCATATGAAGTGCCATGTTTAAGCAAATGACGAAATAAAACATACGAACGTTTTCCAGTTGACGACGCTCATCCGTTTCGCCTTGCAATGAACATATAACTTTACTTCATTTCCGTACCGAATGTGTCGAATGCGTTTCTCGTTATGATGTGATTACGTGTATGTCTATGTTACGATAATGTTAGTCTTCATGCACTTCAACGATGACCTTGTATTTGGCATACACATGCGAACTTCGATTAAGGTATCTGTACAGAGTTTTTATTGTGATGTGTCATGTCCTTTGTTCTGTGCTTGTCGCTTGGTTCTTCTCCCCGTGTTTGACTGACTAAGGTTGCATGCTTTTGGGCTAGGATAATGTGTTTGTGTTGCGTGTATACCTGTTTTATATAGTGTTTTAAACTTGTTGTTTCTGTTGAGATTTGTCTACATCATGTACCCCCCCCCATTAAAAAACGTTGGACATTATCTGTGCATTTTTTAGCTCTACGTATTCTTTCGTGTCCTATCTGATGAATGCTGCTTATGTCCTTAGTTTCGTATTTGTAAAGCAAATGTTTTAAAACGATTGTGTTGGTTGTGATTTCTAGCTCCTAAACAGTTTATAGTGTGATATTACAAACTTATATTTACATCTGGAAGTCATTATTTCTCAATATTCGTCATTTTTTAGGGGCCAATTTGAGTAAGCTTACATTCCTTTTCGTATCAATTATTTGCCCTCTATTTTATTCGTCTGTCCTTTTCAAACCCCTTCCAATTCCTTCATAAAGTAAAATGCCAAAGTAGTAGTTTTGTGGTTACTTTGTTGTTTGCCAGGGTGGGGGAGGGGGTTCATGTTTTGTTTTATTTCTTCGATATATTTGTTTTGTCTCTATGGTTTAGTATGTATTTATGAAACTAGTTCTTCCAGTTTTTTTACAGCGGGGACTTGGGTTTTTAAAATGTATTTCGTAATGTTGAATGTTGGCATTGATCCATGTAGTTGTGTTATGTTGTTGCTGTTTTCTGTGCTCGTCTGGATAAGTTGAGTGCTGCCTTCCCTGTCCGATATCCTCATATCTTGTTTAATACCATTACCATTTATTCGTAGCAAATCGGCCTATAAAGATACATTTAGCAATAGTTGATATCCGGAACTCTGTACAAGGTGGTTTTCCCCTTAATTTACATGTAGGTACATAGAGGATCTATCACGAGTTGTCAATTGATATAAATTTATATTAAAAGAGTTTTGGAAATTTTATTACACGAGCCTCTGGCGAGCATTATAATATTTCCAGAAGGAGTTTAATATAAATGTATCAATTGACCACGAGTGATAGATTCTTTATATCATATGACACTAAAAACGCGAAATACGCATTGATTAATTGGAAAAACTCAATAGTTTATACTACACGTGGTACGTATAACTTTATACGTACTGGCTATACTAACCTGGATACAAGGAAAGTCATGTGATATAAACAAATCTGGCCTAGTTAGACTGGTTTTGTATTCATATGCAAACACAACTGATCCCAACTCTATTGTCCAGATATGAATATTCAAGCCTCAAAATGATTATAACGATGAAACTTTATTTGTACCTACAGATTAGTGGAGATCCGAAGTAGGTCTATTTAAATAGACAAATATGGCTAGCGTAAACAAAGACATGTATAAACTAGAATTTGTACATAATAGTGGTGTATTGCTTGGAATCAAGTAATTCTGGCAAAGAACTTAATCTTGTAATTTGAATCTTCAACAAATCGACATTTTCTGCACACTTTTATTGAGAACATTTTCTAAAGTTTTACTAACGTTTTACATTTTATCATTTATTCCCTATACCTTCGAATTGTTTACGGCACTGACTAAAGTCATCGGGACAAAGCGAAAAGGGATTTGGCCTATCACATTGTCGGCAAATATCAGATAAGCGTTTTAACTAATTAATACCATAACACACAAACATGTATGTAACTATATGTTTAAATACGTTTCATCTTATTCCCATGGTTTTATTTCTAATTTATCTATCTCTGATACCATAGCACCAGAAACAGCAGCTAACTCAATGTTACCATATGTAACACCCTGGCATGATTGACTTTATGAAGATCTAGCACGATAATAAAGGAATTATAAACATCGACTGTTTTACATGGTTTTATTGCATGAGTTGTTGCTTATTTCCAAAGCTCAAACGGTGAACAATGTTGTGATTGTGGTCCATACAAATAAGATTCGTCAGAGCAAATTGTACAGGCCGCCCTCCACACATATACAGAATAATGATGAACGTAAGTAGTTACATGAATGTTAGTCATAATTAGATGTCATGCCAATTAACTGCAAGACTTAATTAATGTGTTAGCCAACGGTAAAAACATATTTCAGGTCATGTAATAACTCGTCGTTAGTTTTATTTTTACTAGTATGGCAAATTGTGTCGTTATTTTTAGATCAGTAGACCAAACTACCGCTTCTGCAAACCATTAACAACGTGTTAATACTTTGTGTGACACATGGCCGCTAGACACCTACTAATGTCAGAAAGGATAAAAATATGCCCACATGTAGATATGACCAAATATCGATCGATTGTTTCATTAGATTTCGCTTTCCTTGGCTTCAACATTGAACTGTCATTCATACTTTTACATTTTACATCGGTTCAGTATTCGATATTTAGTCCAGATACAAATAAATCATTGCTGATGTCAATGACTTGCTGCTGTATTCGATTCACGGGGAAAATGTTTGAAAATATAAATTGTTATATGTCTGCACACTCTTTGTCATCGGCAACATTTCTGTATAAAAAGTCTTCATCAAGTTTAACTTTTGTATTAGAATAAAAACCCTAGGGAATAAACTCGAATTAAGATCCAGTCAATACGTCTTAATATTGTCGTCTAGACCGCGATTTGTTATTTCTCAATTAACCAGATGCGTTGGCAGAGAAACGCCCTCGAAACGGAGTGAACTTTTTGCCCTAGAATACAAGCAGTGTACTAGTATGTATCACTCCGATGATAAATTTCATTTGAAAAAATATGTATATATTGAACTTGTAAAATAATTGTCTAAGGCGATTAGAGTTTGCACAGCATTATATGTGCAGTATATGTACAGCTTTACTTCGAAAGGTGATTTCTATTTACGCAGTTGAAGAATGCAATATTGAAAATTAGGATGAATGTGTGTTTTGTCTCTCTGAAGCTATTGCGTCTGGAACTTCTGACAACTTACGTGAGAGTAGATGATGAACGTGATCGTCCTTTTCTGACATGGGTAGAGTAAGTCAAACCACAAAGATCTGTCACAGCTGTACATTTTGCACCTTGCTAGTAATTACGCTATAATGTGACAAAAATATATATATTGCTAACTTGTTTGTTGATCCCAAAGGTCTGTAGCTAAATAAGTGACAACGTCTTCTTATCCCATTTTGAATAGCTAATATTATTCCCCTAACCTCACATTCTGATGTCGTCATGCATATCAAGCTCATTTTATAAATGTAAATACCCGATCGAAAGGGGCAAAATTAACAAAGTCCAACTCGTGGATTTACTGAAGATGTTCCCTCAGATCGGGTATTTACACATCATGAACTTAACAAATGGTCGTTTAAACCCCTAATAAACGCTGATGTAACAATTTACAATTTTATAAGGAATCCATAGAAACGACGAAATACCAAATGCACTTATCATTCGACCTTCATTTGGTCAGCAGCAAAATAAAAGAACACCAAAAACTGAACGTTCGTTTTTCGAATCTCATACCAGTGTACAGTAATGATGAACTTTCGCAGAAATACAATACTCACGACAATTTATACAGGTTATTGAGTTTTTTTAATTATGTAATCATATTTTATCTATGTAAAATGTAGCAGTGCTACTGTTTATTATAGTGTTTTCTGTGTGGTAAGCTAAATGACGAATGTTCTCGACTTCTATAGAAGCATTAAGCAATCAACACAAAAAATGACAAAATATCGTGCTTTATTGTGATCGAATAGTTTTTAATTAAAATGAGAGATTACTTGATGTCCTCTAGTGCACATAATTATCCTTCAATAATTTCCAGTGCTCTACAAATATGTCGACCTATTAAGAGATAAGTATTTCTTTAATCGGATGATCGGCCGATATCTGACAACTCTGGAAACGGATTTGTATTTGCTTTCTCTTGGTGAACGAATCGAGCAAGTGCTGTTACCTGTATCCATATATTAACCAATTGCAGGTATGTAAAGATGAAGTTATATTAGTGCGGTATAGTGAAAGCGTATTGTTGTTTCTTTCGATAGCCGAGTTGTTTGACTATTTCGTAATCAGAGGTGTTGCTAGACATCAACGGGTATTTAAAAACATCAGCGGTATTGGTATTATGGTATTTAAATGACATGAACTAGAAATACCGGTACATGTATACCCGCATCGTGGACTTATTCTAATCTATTCGAGAAGACGAATTTTGACTGACGGCGGTTATTTGCGCTAGTTGCAACGTTAATGACATACATTGTCTGTCTGTGACAAATACATAATTCATGTACGCTATGTTCACAACTAACAACATTGCATGGTGTATTGATGTGACATGTGTCGATGTATGAATTGTTATGACATCGGAACTCGTCGTTTTAAGCATATGGCAACATAAAGCAAACTGACATTTCCAGATGACGTTTCCTTTCTGAGACTATAATTATAACGGAATAGAAATTGCAATATAGCAGCTCTTGATTCTCGCAAGCTGGTGTTTTATTGCATATATACTACTGAGCGCTTTGTATTTCATTGCTTATCACATTGTTCCGTACTAGAATATGATTCAAGCTCTAATGTTAAGCTACTGAACCCTTAGCAATAATACTTCTCAGTCTTAAATTATCTAATGCAATCTCATATTAGCATTAGGTAAATTGGAAATAGACCATATTCATACGTAGCTAATGATTTTTACACTGTGTTGTTGGCCGTAACTTTGCTTTTCAGAATCATGAGTGCATGTGGCCTTCCCTCTTTGATTTGTTACTATGCATCCCAATCATTTTGCAATTTCATACGGATTCGGAGAGTAAAAAGCATGCATATCAGTGGGGTATTGCATCTCTGACTTTGCCTCTACACTCCAGATGACAACTTGTATAGTACATGCACTGTAAAAAAGTACTAGCATAATAATATACGACCTCTATCTTCACAATACTTTAGATATGGTTGAACACTAGCAAGTAAATAGATTCTGAAAATGAATTGTAGTTCTACAATTTGATCATTAAACATAATACACGCCCATCTGAATATTTTTTTTAACTGATTTATTAAATTTTACATTGGCCAAAGCATCCGTAATTAGAACCGACCTTATGAAATATCATCTCAAAAATCTCTATATGACGCATTATTATCAGAGAAAACACCAATAAATAACAAACAAATTGTAAGATATTAACAAAAGTACCAGTAATTTGCTAATTTTATCACAATACTACATTATGCGACATACTTAATGAATATTATCTGTTCCTCAATATGGTTCTTATTACGACCGTTTTGGTCTACGTGATAAAAAGGGATCTAATTGATTTTATTAAAAAATAATTCAGATGGGCTAAGCCTATTATCTAATGTAACAACATCAACATCATGCGTGTACTTTTATTGAGAAAATATACATAATATTATAGTTATTATATAATAAATGAACCACACGAATGTACTCTTACACTGACACCACCGAAAAATTAATAATGCGCATGTGCAAAGTCAGTTTAAGATTGTCATCTAACATTATCTTACTTGTATTTTGCTAACATATTGACTTAATACATCACATGAATACAAAAAGAAGATCTTAAGTGCAAACACGTTACTTTGTTATTTCGAGAACACAAACAAAGTCAGTTCGGAAACTTCTTTACATCAGATTCTATGATAAAGGAAGCTTTTTCATTTTCGATTGTCATGATAATAGAAATGTGCACATAGACGGATGTGATATTCTATATCAGTTATCGGTCACATGTACTAAGTGTTTAATCAAAGGTAAGTATACCTACTGCTACAGCGCAATGGATTGATTTATCATCAATACACATAACTTTATACTAAATGATTTAATAGGAGCCACTCCCTCGATTTTAACCGCTTAAAGTTTACATATATTCATGTTGGTCTGGGTGTGCACATCTCTATTAGGCTCATAAGAAAAGCGAATTTTGGTGTGATGTCCAACTATGTTTGGATCACATAAGGTCGTTAGAAGCACTTACGACCCTCTTATTCTTAGCCAGCGAAATGAGCTCATTAATATTCCGATATTGTATTATCAGGCATGCAAAATCATTATTACAGTATACAGTTACAAAAACACACGAACATTAATAAGTTCAAAGTAAATTCAATCGGGATATAAATAGAAGCAAGAGAAAATGTATGTTTCAATTCTCAAAATATATGATACAAGGTTATGCTTGATTGTTTGTTTGACTAATATCTATTTGGTGCGGTCACACTACGACGTATTTCAGAAACTATGCCAAACAGATGGGAACTTATTTACATTTTCTAGGTTTTTGGTTATTACAAGAAAATGAATTATTGTCAAACGGAATAATGAACTTTGAAAATGGGGAAAATAGTCTAATCTGAACCAACCATTTAGTTTAACGTAAAGAAATTCGCCTAGTATTTAGTATATTCGCACGTCACATCAATACGTTGTACGCAATAGTGAGGGAATAAAAAAGAATACATGTTCTTTATTGAAGAACAATTTTATAGTATTGATAAACAAACATAATGCTTATAAGATCATAGTACCAATTTTACTCAAGTCTGCGTGAAAAAAACTTGCGATAGCATTTACCAACAAATACACTGAGCGGCAATGAAAAAACAACACTTTTTAAAATTGAATATTTCCGTAATCCGTTAACTAATAAACATGAAATTTTGTATGCTCATTTCGATATATACTGAGCTTCAAAAGTTTCGCAAGCGAATTCAAAAGTCAAAATTTTTAAATTGTTAACTCAAAAGAACTTTTTATTAACACTGTCCATTTGTGTATCCATAGTTTTCATGAAGAACCAATTTCCGTTGGCCTCCGTTACGCTTGAATGATCATACCATCACAACTGGAAAAACGTCTATTTAAGCGCGCAAAATAAGGGCTTTTCCTTTTCGATTAAATTTCCACCGCCAAATTACTTGATTCATGTCTATGATATAAAATACGTAAATAGTTAGTCAAATTAGTTTCCAATGTACGCTTAATTTGATGGCAAAAATGACAATTGTGAACATAAACGCTTCACTACGTTATTTGCAGTGAAAGGGAAGTAATTTAATCGGTAATTGTACCAAAATAATCTTTGACCACAGACAAGTGTGGATGTCGAAATAGACACTGTACGAAATGTAACATTTTAAGAAACAGCGCACTGGTCATAAAAACGCAAAACTATAAGATGTGCCCCATAATTTTTAATGTCGGTTGGACTACGATTAAGCTAAAACAATGCCGTTGAGTTTGGTGCTAGAATTATAGCAGCATTCCCTGTCTAGGTCAGCGGCATTGAACCTGAACGTAGTACGTCATATACACGGTCAGTCTGTTGAATATGATGCAACAGTCCTATTATGATAGAGACATGTCAAATGTATCCGACACTAAGTATTTTTAGTGAAACGCCAGCCTCTTGACTCTTATATACACGATTATGTGCACAATTGTCAATTTTGTCATCAAATGAAGCGTACATTGCAAACTAATTTGACTAACTATGTGTGTATTTCGTATCACTGACATGTATCAAGTAAATTGGAAGTGGAATTTTTGTCGAAAATGAAAAGCCCTTATTTTGCGCGTTTGAATAGACGTTTTACCGTTTGTGAAGGCGTGATCATTCAAGCGTAACGGAGGCCAACGAAAATGGGTTGAACATGAGCACTATGGGTACACAAATAGACAATGTCAGTAAACAGTTCTTTCGAGTTAATAATTAAAAAAAAATGTAATTCGTTTGCGAACTTTTTGACGCTCAGTAAATATATACTCTACAGAATTCATCTTTTTCCGTGAAATACTTTAAGAATCACACGTCCATAGTGGAATAGCCATAAACTGCATTTTCCCACATGCTGATGGGTGGCTAGAGATTTGCTCGCATATTGTGCAAGCATTTATTTTGAAGAATATTGATGAATTAGTCGGAAAACAAAATAACTAGTAGAAAACATGGTGCATATGTCAAAGGAAGACTCCGAAAGATCGGTCGTCATGCTCAAGTGTCGGGTATCCGTACTAAAAATCAAAGTTTTGTTTATTCAAATTATCGAAGTCTTTATTTCATTCATTTAACACAAGTTTGAATACATATACACCTCTTAAGAAAGATAAAAATGCATTAGTAATCATAGGATGTACGAAAAATGTTTAAGTCAAGTGCGATAACATTTTGATAATTATCCTCACTTTTTAAGATTAATCGCCAAACTTTTTACGCTAAATTGTATTACTGGTTATTACTGAACTAGTCTACATGCTCAAGTTATGATGTTCATTACTATTTAGACGTAAATTGAGTTTTTAAAATTAAGCACGCAATTCATAAGCGCATTTTTTCTCCGTTGAGCGCAAAAATGTGTCTTAAAAGCATGCCTTTAGCGTTCATGCAATTTATTTCCAGTAACAAATGGTGATACTTTCAACATCCTTGGAACAAATATAATACAATTATACTAATCTCAAAACGAGCAGTTTCGAATATGCGTTTGGAGCCACTAAATATGAAGCAGTGTTATAAAGAAACTGACAAGTTAATTATATACACAATGAATCACTCCACGATTATCTCCCTTTGACCATAGAAAATACACCATGTTGTAATAGATCATGGTTTTATTATTTTAGTGGTTGTGCGCGAAATAGTGTATCGGCCACTTAAAAGTACCTGAACTTCACATAGCCCTTTCTGCAACAACGGAACAGCATCCCACTAGTATTCCATGAACGTTGCATACGATTAATACGTCGTAAATGCACACGATGCATCGCACCAGACGGTGGTTTCAAAAGATTTAAAAATGCGACTTTCTGTTTTATACTGACCCCCAAAACAACTGGTACAAAACTATGTTGCTAAACCACTGTTTCTGATATTCAAAGCGATATTCATGTGTCACATGCATAAATCTATTCCATGATAGAATTTCGCGATGCTAACACGCTTATTAAATGTGTTATGCTATACTATGTAAGTGTTGCGTTTTCATTGCCGCTCAGTGTATAATAATTATAATAACCTAGTACCAAGTTTATCCAAGTTTCCGTGAATAATTTGCGACACTGAATGGATATGAGCCTCATTAACAACTACTGTCAGACGAAAAACGTAGTACTATTTTTATTACAAGATATTGATAGCAAATGATAACAAAGACTTAATTAGCCTCCTACGAGAAGATTTATAACCAATAGCATAATTAGTATAAATACATTTTTTCGTACTAAGGTTTCATCGAACATATCCCATATGTTTTGATACCCAGAAAAAATACGTCGGTTAATTGTGAGGGGCGAGTAACTTTAGATTTAGTGCGGCCATATTTCTGGCTATATATTATCATCAATCTTTCGCAAAGGATGTTGACGTATTTTCTGCATGTCTACATTTTAGTACGATTTATTAGCAGCTAAATCACAGTGTGTATTCAAAAACGGCTGTTCTAGTTTGATTGTTCTTTGAAATATTTCGTATTTGTCTTTAATATGCATACTAATAATTGTATGAATGTTAAATACACATGTTCTTTTTATAGAGGCAACGCAGTTTGGCACGCGCAGTTTCCCCCCAAGAACTATCTCTGTCTACAGACAAATGTAGTGAACAAATACAATAACTACGTACATCAAAATAGGACGTTGAGCTATAATATGAACATGAATATAACCAGATGAATGTCTGTCTGCATCATCTTAGTCTGACGTATTATCGGATGATCAGAACATACGGTATCATAATGTTCGATGATATCCATTCAATAAACAAAGTTATACTTCTGTAACAATCTTGAAAATATGATCACCTAGTACACATATATTTTGAACTTCTAGTAAAATATTACTCATACTCATTTATACGTGTATGTCTGATAAATATATTCATATAAACTACATCTACATGTTATTAATATATGGCTTAAACAGTTCCTTCAGTTGAGTTGACAAATCCATCATCCCGATCCGTCAACACATGTCTGGTTTGAAGTTCATTTGAGTCGGATCTTTTCCATAGCTTTCGAACAGCACAGAATACTAATCCTAATTCTCGAGCGAAGGAAATAGATGCTAATATATAAACAAACACTTTAATAGCACTGTTTAAAACGGCAAAGAAATGAGACAGTCCTCTTACAAGAATGTCCGTCTCTGATGGGGGCTTGTTGAAGGCAAAGGGATCATCACCAAGGTCCCTTACTCTTAAAGCACTACTTGGTGTGCACAAGATTAAAGTACTGCATGCAAGCAAAATTAATAATGGCGTAGTTTTGAATTCTTTATCCTCATTGGTCTGGCCGCGACGTCGTCGTAAGCACCTTTCACTTGACGTCACCGAGCGTTTATGGTACTGCCACGTGCGCAAAGAAATTGGTATTATCAGAACAAATATTATAAGATACGGCAGAACAAAATTAAAAATAATGTCCAATTTAGATAGAATTGTCCATGTATCTACGACCGACATATTATCAAGGAACAATCCACATCGAGGTGGGTTGTCAGAGACGCCAACAAACCAGGTGACGTACAGGTAGCATACGATACTGAGAATTGCTATACAAATGATCACACACTTGGCTCGGAACACAGTGCACATTTCCGATTTTTTACGTGGCCACATTACTCCAATATACTTCTCGACAATAACCGCTGTAAGGTACCACCTCGATAGGAACGAGAATGCATGTTCACTAAACGAAATAATCTGGCATGGACCTACCAATTGATGAAATCGTAACTTATGGAATTGTCCAAGCTTAACGAACATCACGGCCAGCAAGTATCCGCTATCAGCGACAGCAGCAGCCGCAAGGTAACGCGACGTAGACGGCTTCTTCAGTTTAGTTCTAGTGAACACAATATAAATCAAGACATTACCCAGCATTCCAATTACACATGTTATCACGTACGCGTATTTATTAAACTCCTCCAATACGTCATTTGGCATCGGTGGCCTTGGTGGCCTTGGTGGATTAGTCATTGGAGTGTCTTCACTATCTGTCAAATTAAAACTAGTCGTGTTAACAACTTGAAACTCCATTTTGTTGCTAGAATGGTTACACTGCCGCGAACAAATAAGACTACGTAGAAAGGATAACGTCACACACTTGTAGGATGTCCACCAATGTATTATTATAAAATTTCTTTGTAATGCTTAGACCGAAAAATATTAACTCCTTTGGTTTCTGTGATATATGTTCCCGTATAGGCATTCGTTTATTCTCTGCATGACGTAAACATATAATAACGCATGGCTCATAAGTCTTCCATTATTACAAAAAGTGTCAACACCACTAAGGAGGCACGGACATAATCGCGATAGATCTGTGTTTTCCAGCTACAGTATAATTATAGAGAAAAATATCGCCAATTTGCGATAGACTTAATGGTGATAAAATCAGGTCTCACTAACACACTGCTATCAGTAAAAGGTCTCTATCAACTTTATTTATGTTATCAAAAACTTTTATCGCCTTACCATTCTGTTAATTTATATCCATTTCGTCTGTTCGTCGAAATTCATGTTCGGTTTGTCTTTCAAATTGTTTTTTATAATTCTTCAACACATATAATTAATCCGAATGTAAGTGGTGACGTTTATATGGTCCGATAGTCTTAGTAACACGCACTAAAAATATTATCATTATTATAATATAAAATTGACGATATGAAGATGAAACAAATCCGGAATAGTTCATACAAAAGCAGTATCAAACGGTTGCTTACGATTTTCGCGCACTAAATAAATTGACAACACTTCAAGATGAAGCTGTCTGTTCTGCTTTAATTCCAGTGGTAATGGTAAATGTATATAGCAATTTACCAACTCAGATAAATCCGATTTCTGACAAATACACGGTAAACAAGTTTAAATATTTCTCATATAACGTTTTATTCACACAGGTACCTTCGATCTAATGTTGGCACGCGAAATAATAACGTTATCTTCGTAAATATCTCATTCCTGACTTATCACAAATACATCACTCCGCAAAGATAATATTTCAGCGATTTGAGCTTGAAAAAAAAACAAAATCCGGTTCCTTTGCCAAATTTAATTGACTCCAAATCTCTGGGCGGGAAATTCTGGATAATTTATCAGATTGCTCTATCCCGATTGTGTATTATACCAGCATTAAATCACTGACGTCTGGCCACTGGTAACAACACAATGCCAACAACTACATACTAATCTAATTAGATCCGTACATCACAGAAAATTCACAGCATAAATAAAATTCTCTGGAATCGCTTAATTGATTTGCTTGTCAATTATCAGTTTTCATAAATAATCACCAGTCATCTTCATCATTCCACAGTACCAACATTACCTTCTAGTATACAGACGGTTATCCATTATATTCCCGTAAAACATTTCTCGCGAGCGTCTATAGTTATCCAAGTCGTCTTTAATCATTAACACATAATTGTGTTCAGCCAAGTTTTAACATGCAGTTCCATATATCTAGAATAGTGTGCTTCTTTACTGTATAAATAAGTTTGATAGTCACGAGGTCCATTTCCACATAATAATATTATCTATTATATAGTAAATAATGCTATTGGTTCGAATATCTAGTAATACATACTACTATATCCGTTTCGGAATTTATCGATGATATCTCCATGTATGCATCAATAATAAATTTAGTCACTGCTGTTATTTTTTTTCATAATATTTTAAGGCCGTCCAATATTTACTGCCATTCCAAAGTTAAGTTCCGAACTATATGCACTTAAACGTTCAGACAAATAAACATTATTTCATATTCGTCTATCTATTTTGTACTCATTTAAACCGTCATAGTTCTTATTCTAATGTTCGTTTAGTAGTACATTATGATCACATCCAGTATATTCCCTATGCTGGAGTCCTAACAACACTCAGCCTGGCTTATATTTATACGCGATAGCAATGTTTCCACACTCGCTTAGCAGTATGTTTTCCGTCTGTGTCAAATTGTTAAGCAAAACGTACTTTGTCGATGTGTTGATTTGCCACGAGTTATTAAATACCAACAGAGGGCATTTCTTTCTCTGCTAGCCATCCGGCATTTAATTGGATGATAACATCATTCTGAAATGAGATAATATGAAATCCAGCATTGAAATCAATTAAAAAACAGCCAATTCCTTTCAATACGATTGTACCATGTTGTGCGTATAATACCAGACACGAGTTATGTCTAGTTTGACACAGGCATTTAATTAGATATTGTTTCGTAAACAACAGCATGTTCGCAACACTGCTTGTTAGAAAGTGATGTGTGATAATCATATAATCAAAGCATTGACGCATTGCTATAACCATAGCGGATTTTACCGTAGGAAACGCTATGAGAGACAGCACGCGATCAATCGGATTTTTGTTGTTTTAATATCAATTTACGTGAATCTAAATACCTCAGTTTTAAGACGAAACACGACTTGCTAGAACCTGACTAACGTGAAATATTTGATTCTTGAATTGCTAAAGATACTTACATTAGGCTTACCGTTAGTTGCTTTTTAGAGTTATTACTGGTTATGTTTTTTTAAGACTTAAGAAAATCAAGAAGTGTTTTAACAATTAAAGCGATGCGAAATGACCTTATTGCTACATTTTATCATGAACTACTGCTGCAGTAAAGAATCAACTAGTCTATTAAATGTTGCAAAAACACATACACCAAATAACGAGGTCTTAAAATATGTGAGTAACAATATGATGACCTGATCGTACTTGTAGTTATTGAAAACGAAAACGAACGGAAGACAGGGGATAAAAATAGATTAACAAAAAACAATAGCGAAAAAATGAAAAAGCAGAACAGTAACGTAAAAGAACTGATATACCAAAATATCAAAATTTAAAACTGAAATTAGATTGAAAACATATAAAATAATGAATACAATTCTAATAAGCAAAAGAAGTCGTCGGTAATATTTAAACAAACGGAAATATTAAACAAGGTACAATGAATAACCTTCAAAGTAATTTAAACATGGTAGACAAAAAACATCAAATTACATCAATGATAAACAGTAACAAAAGTGTCTTCTTGTGTCCATAAATTATCAATTTGTATAGAACTCAACTGCAACAATTTGTACGTATATCCGGGTTTCCGTATCATTATTATTGTACAATACGTCGTTTTTAATAAATTCTTCCTCGCTAAGAGCGTTATAACACTCATACTAGCTCCAGTGGCACCTCTAAATTGGATTTTACACGGATTGAAGAAAACAATTATTTTCTTACAGGTTTTGTAAAAGTGATCACTGTTTGCAAGATGTTTCTCACTCATTCACACATGTATGCATTTGTCTATCCAGGCATGACCTGCGTGGACACTAGTGAATGTCACGACATGTTACGCTTGGGTAAAATAATATTTGACACTTCTCCAAAATCAACAATATTTTTTTATAACATGATATAAGTTTACATATTCCCCATCTACTTCAATTGATAAACCGGTGGATGCGTATTTCTACCACAAGAGACAATCTAAATTATACATCATTACGATTGCTTACCATAGTAAGCATGAATCTTCGGAGATGTATTATAGTATTGCCACTAGAGTTCATTTAATCAATTGCATAATGTGTTCAGCACGGGGAATGGATGTTATTTAATGATATATTCATTTTCCATGAAACAATGCGGTATAAAAACGCTCAATATCTTAAAACACTCAACCTTAAAACATAAAACTGATACAGCAGAGATAAAACTGACATTCTTTGAAAATATAGCGTCTTTTTCTTCAATATTTAGAGATAATATAATATGGAGCCGGCATTTTCCACCATACATATATAACGACGGAGCCTCGGCAATGACGCAATAACATAATACAAAATAATATATATATGTTTTACTGCAATGTGTTATCTAAAACAATATAATGTCTAAATAGGACTGTGACTGTCTTAGACTCTATGGAATATTCCTACGTTTTATAAGCTGTGGATTCGAGTATCATTATTCAAATTAATGTAAATTTTCGTTTACTTTATGCCAAGTATTATATCTATTCATTTTATTGCTAACTACTTGCGATCAATACATGGATAAGTTGATTTAAGTATGGATTATATTCACTAATTCCGGCTTAAATAATGCAAATATAAAATTGTGTCGCACTGATGCTGACCAAATGAAAAATAAGCAGGAGGAAACTCTATTAAATTCAACACATTTGACATTTTCATTTGGAAAACGACATTTGCAGATATCATATGCTTAAATTAAACAATCGTTATATTTTCTGGACTCTTTATTTTACTTTTATAGAGGGTCTTGAAAATTATAACTTTATGAACATTCCACATTGATGAGACGGTGTTTCCCAAATCACATTATTGCACGTTATGCTCGATATCTCTCTAGTTACACGAGTTTCGTTAGTATTTTGTGTAGCATGGGTATTTGTTAGTCGGAAAAGCAAAATAGTTTGTAAAAATGTGGCGCGGTTGTTTAAAGTAGGCTGCTCAAAAGCGGCCATTCGACTCCTAGGAGCGTATAAATCAGACATACGTGGGCCCATCAATAATTTCGTGAACTAAGTCCACTGTTTCATAACGCTTTGACATTGCTTATTGAAATGTTGCATGTCCGAAGATAATTTATTATCAAATTAATACAGCATGAACATTGATTGCTGACCTCACGATTTATGACGTCATAGCAACATTCGAACGTCATGTCATGGGCGTTCGTAATAGAAATGACGTCGCCTAGCACGAACGAGTTACGTTTTGTGTCGAAGATTTATACAGTACTCATGAATTATGGCTTCTACATTCAGGAAACTTTGCTTGCAGTTTTTAGGGACTCTTGGCAATCGAATAGTGCATTTTCATTGTTGAAGAATTGTTTTAAGGACAATAGAGGCGCAAACAAAGATGATAAGCATATTCGCCGGCCACTGGCCGTTAAAATTGGCGGTCGGTAAAGTGTATTGGCCGTAATATTTTGCGACATACAATTAATAACTTGTAATTACTGTGTTTATTCGAACGCCTACTGAAATAAGAAACTTTTGCGGCAATAATTAAATTTCAATTGCTATCGGCTATGAAAAGAAAGAGCATACAACTTCAATTGTATGACATTCTGTCATATCATGCTAATTCGCCAATCCATAGCAGCAGCGTTGTTTCGGACACAACATTATATTTATGAATGAATGAACGTAAACTTTATAGTGAAATTCACGATGACAAGGCGAGTTGCACGAGAATCCAGTGATACATCTATGACGCATCTTTTTTTAGAAACTCCAATATACTCTAGAAACCAAGTTTTATTAAAGCTTCTGATTTTCAATCCATTTATATTTTTCATTTTATGAAATAGATACCATATACTCGTGTTATTAAAATTGTTTCAATGTTTAAATTGTGGAATTTCCTTCAGAAAATTACGAAGGTCGTTTTCATTAACGAGGGAGGTAATTGTACCAGCTAATAAGCCACTCAATTTCAGCTTGGAATTATGTTCAATGTCAAATGGGTGAAAATGGAATGCGCGCAGTTAAATAGTGCGGGATATTATCGTATTTAGAATCGAAATAAAAACTCTGTTCTTGTATATTGTCGGTGAATAAAACACGGGCACTCGTTCGGATGCGGAAAATTAAATCACTGTGCTACGCACTCGTGATTTAATTTTTTCCACAACCGAACTCCTGCCCGTGTTTTATTCACCGACGATAAACGCGAACAGATTTTTATTTCTCAAGTACACAAATGTTTGTGCAAATACAATAATAAATACAAAAGTTATATGGTAAAGAACCTTGCACATTTATAAAATATGTTAATTGTACATTTGTGAATTTTATATTGGTGTGTTCGGTTAGCTGTTTTGCTTAGCATAGATATTTCCGCTATTACTGGTAATTAAATAGGATTTGTCAACGTCATTCCCAGAGGCTATATTATATCAATTGTTTTCGTATGTGTAGGCTATTATTTCAAACAATTGTGTGAAAACACCGAACGAACTGTGTTGATAAATTCGTTGGGTGTGTTGAACTAATCCCAGAACTTGTATTTCCTGTAGATAATGACTTCTTGTACGTGGGTATATCCAAAAATAATGTCACTCCTCTCCTGGTTTATTTGTTGATAGGCTGATATGCATAAAAACGATAGAAAAATGTACAGTAATTCAAATCTGATTTGTATTCAACGTGCTGGATTATTCGATTAACATAGTTGGATTGTATGTACATTCAAAATATACCTATGACGTCTTGTCGCCGCACACGAAAATTACGATAGGTTTTCATAATCTCAATCATTTTCTTTTATGCGTATCATAATAAATAATTCTCGAAATCAGACGATAATTACGAGACGTGATGAAACAAATAGTATGTGTCTGCTGTTAAAAATTCATTTGGGTCACTCTATTTTGAAACTCGCAAAATACTTTTAATGCACTGTTAAATTAAAGCAAAAAGACTGCAGTTTCGTGACAAAAAGATGCTGCGCGTATTAATGCACTTTTCATAAAAGTTATGAAATTCACCTACTGAAACTTAGTGTTACAAACGGCGGCAACATAGTCTTGTGCACGTGTAGTATAAGCTCCTAAGGGGCGGGGATAATCAAATCATTGTCAACAGAGTGCCGTTAGAACGGTTTTAGGTAGATCCGAAAAGAACACTAAGAGTATTTATGACGCAGTCAATTCTGCTCGACGTTCATAGATGCAATCACTATGTGATGAGTTAACATTTTAGCTGTGTGTGGGACTATCTAGAGATCACTTAGAAATAACTTAAACACAAGGAGGTTTTACTGACATTATGCACGATTTTATAACACCAGTGACATTACTTTTGGATATACCCACGTATAAATATGAGCACGTAGCTCAGATCATAAGTCGAAATTGGTAATGTTGATAATTGTGTTGATGTTTTTGTTGTTCATTTACCTGATTACACTCCGACCCAATCATACTTATATGTTAGTACATACTTACAAGAACAGTTGATATGTTTTTCTTATCTGCAACTGATAAAAATGAAGTAAAACCATCAGAGATATAAACATTTAGCGATATTATCTTTTCTAAGATACTGTATATATGAGATTTAGTAGCGATCATTCAAATGACCGATTTTATATCTTGGTTAATATTTACCATACGTCTTACTCCCTTAGTCATATTTTGTTTATCCGCCTGTTATAGGTCACAAACCACCTAATAGAGTTGTTCTTTAACTTAATGTAAAGTGACCTAGGTCAGCCAAAAAAATGTCAACTTTTTGTCCATGGGGCCCTCTCAAAATCTTTTAATCAATAGAAATAGCATCCGGCTTGAAGAAAATGAAAAAAAAGCAGGGGGTCATGTATCATATAAGAAAAATTTGGTTCGTCAAACGCGGTGAACAGATTTTCTCACATGTACGGATTTACTCACTGTCCGTTAGCCCGGCCTTACTTTCACTTTCATATTTAAGCCAGAATACAAAATATTTCTGAATAAAACCATTTCACTACATCACATACATGCATACAAAGCATTTAACACAAATTTCATGATTCTGATGCTGATTTGTCAAGACATACCCCCATTTCCAGTCACTTTAAAGTTTTTTAACGGGCTATTTGACTGTATCTGAATTTGGTCCGCGTAGGCATTTAGTGGTTATTTACCTTATATTGCCTAATGAGAGAACGTCGCTGATACAAAATGTAACACAGGGATTCAAAGAGTTGCTCTTTGTCCACGTTGTACTCACAAAGATGACAACACGCCATCAACAGGAAAGAACAAACAACCTCGACATTATTATAGAAATGAGATACGATACCGAGAGTGATTGTATCACAATTACTACATATCTATGTACTTTATAAGTTAAATTTTAAGTATGTTATCAATGTTATTTGAATAGAATCGTATACATCGCTCCATTGCTTTAGACTGTTAGAGATCTGACTACTCTCCGTCAGAGGTCACGTTCATATGACCTCTGTGGTGCTCAATGACGTCACGTTGTTTAGTAGACTTTTGTCGCACTTTTAGATTTGCGAAAGAAGCGATTTGATTGCATGACGTAAACTTCACATTGGCATGACCATTAACTGTGTCGTCATATCCTGTATCAGCATAAAAAGGGTATGGCTTTATTGAGATTAGTATTTTATTTAGTACAATTTGGTAACAATACGGAAATTACACTGCATTATTCACAAGATACATTTATCTTACTTAGAAGGTTTTATTTTGAATTGCATTTATATAGGTCGTGTGATTGAACTATCAAATGTACAATTCATGACTATTCATCCCGCTATTGAAGTTAACTGGTGCGCATTTATTCATAGTTCATATAACACAGATACCACAACTTGCCATTTGATCGATTGACAGTTGTAGCAAGGCTGTACATGACGTGATCTAGTTCCAGTTCAATAACAATGAATGAAAAACTTCTTTTTGCCTTTGAATTTGATAATACAAGTTTACTAAAAGTATCTAAATTATCGCCGTTGCTGCATGGTTTCTCACAAGCTTATCCGTTGGTGTCAAAATGAGAAATTACATAAAACATTGTACTTGTAATAATACAGCTCGAACCAGATTGGTGAAAATCTAATTATTTTTTAGTGTATAAATATATCAATTATGTTTGGAAATTAAAACATCCTGTCTGTAACTGTCGCACATTGCTTGTGTTCTACTTTACATGAATTGCAATGGGTATGTGTAGTGCTAAAACTCATCAATTTCAGTAATGGTATAGTCCTTCGTGTTAAATTGTTCGACAGCCACATTTCCTCATTGTACGCTAGGGATATGTTTTCAAATTGTTTTTCCTACTGGTCAAATCCCATATGTTTTGAGTGACTTTAATTCCTAATCTCGTTAGGATATGTATAGTCATGGATAGAGTAGAAAAGCTTAATGAACATAAATACGACATGATAAACTGGTCGGTGGTATATAGTTGAAGGTACATGAAATAGATAATAACAAATTGATCATATTCATGGTATTCAACAGTTAAAACAGCACACATACTTAGCAAAATAAAACGTACACAAAAGACACAAGGGTAATCAACCAGTGCCATGTCGTGTTGTCCAGATAATTTAACACGGTCCTGATATTTAAGTAGCTTGATTTAACAGCTGATAGTTTATATATATTTATAATCTCGTTTGTATGTTTTCATAAGCGGTGAGTACTACGAAGATACTCGGGTCGAGGTGTCATACATACACACATCTAAAACACCGATATTGCACGATTTGCTCATGGAAAATGATTTGTTTACACAAGGACCTTTAAATATAGTTATGCATAAATGTCAAGATTAAGTCAATTTTTCCAAGATATCCGTATATACCCACATGTGTATACATTTTTCTGGCTGATGTGATTGTATGAATGTTAATCATGAAAGTATTTGTTAAGTCAGCCAGACTTTACCATATTAAACTATAGTTCAATGTCTTAGAGACAATTAACCTATCAGCCTTTTTATGTTCAGAACATTAACTGGTGTATCGTGAAAATAAAACAATAATTAAATTGCGAACTAATTGTTGTAGCAGCTGTGACTTCCCTTGAGAAGTTTCAGCTCAGCTAAAATGATGATACCAGTACATATAGAGGAGATCTGATAGCAGTACTGTAACGACGAATACAAGCTAAATATTTTATGTTGTTCAAATATTTGTAAAGGGGTTAGTGCAGTCCAATTTACGCTTCCAACGCAGTGTTTTGATTGTTAAATATCAATCAATTTGCTTTTAGATAACAAAACATGTGATCAAAGTTCAGTGTCTGAACTGTTTGCCCTGCATTTAATTCATTATCGTTCAGATGAAATTTCAAACAATTTCTTGATAGCAATCAAAATATTTAATTGTAGGGTTAATTTATCCAGGAAGTGTAATCATCATTATGCAATGAAAGGCCGTCGTTTTTAGGAAATTTAACCTCGGACCAACGTCAACTCGATATCATTTATGCACATTATATTATATGACGTCTATATGATCAAAAAAATCGTCGATCTATCTACAAGACGTCTGACTCGATCATTTTTGTTTGTTAGTAAATACAAACACGAGCATTTTAATCTCCTTTGCATATCTGCGACTGATATAGAGACGTCAGAGATACAAACATGTAGCGATATTATCTGTGGTAAAAGAGATATAGTAGTGATGAATCAAATTATGGCCAATTTATATCACTCTTCCTTATAATTTCTTTCAGTTCCGATCCACTTCATCACATTGTGCTAATCTTTTGGTTATTGTACTGTCTCATGTGATCTAGTGCATGAATGTTTCAGTTCATTACAAATGCATGGAGGACATCAGCATGTATGCACTTTCTTATTACTTATTATGACATTGCATTCTCGATCATCCGGTGTATTTTTCATACCCTGATTCAATTCGAACGAATCCGAGCGAAATAATGAAAATAATTTTTTGTTCATTGATAACCAGAAGTAGATTTGTGTATCATTTCGCAATAGAATGATTATTTTCGTTAAACTATTGGTAGTCGTTGAACAAAAAGAGAATTTGAATTTACCTTTAGAGTCCGCGGTCGATTCGACTGGCCGTTTATACATTATTTTCCGAAAAATATTCCGGGCCCAAATACAGTTTTAATCACCCGAGCATTTCTTTTTTATAACCGGTTTCAGGTTATTCTCTTATCGTTCATACTTTTTGTACGACGAATCATTCTATGTTTACAACCCTGTTTGCATATCAAAAAATCCTGCGACTGTCGATACGCGCACTTTTATTGATAACATTATCGTGGGTTCTACATTTGTAATTGTATGGTGATTGTGACCATGTGTCAGCATTTTATTGTATCAACCCCGACAAGGAAGTCAAACTAGGGAACAATGCAACACATGTCGTTTCGTAATTACTATTAACAACTATGCACTTAAAATTGGCAATATCGCCGAATCATTTCAGGAAATGGGAAGAATGATAACACATGTATGTATAGCTATATCGCTATCTTATTATCACGGTTTTATTTCTTTTTTATCTATATCAGATAACCAAGCATCTGAAATGTTAAGTTAAGTATTGTGGCTAGCATGGTAGTAAAGGGTGGCGTGGTCCGGATAAGTTTCATCAGACTAAATGGAGGAGGTTTTATTCTTTAAATTGTCAATTTACCCGAATGATGTGCAAAATGTAGAACTATACAGTCTCATCCATATATTTGTTATATTAATGTTAATCAAAATGTACATTATTTGTTATGTGGTATGTATACATTAAGTACACATCATTCTCATATTTGCCTTACGTCATAGTACTTTTATTACACAACACGGTTGATATTTGTATGTTTTATATATTCATAACACAATTATTCTGACTCTATAACCTATAACCCTATAAAAGGAGAAAATCACCATATATCGTATTGTATACGAGTAAAGGTCACGAGAACATGTAGAGACTCAAAGCTAATTGCAGACCAAAAGAGCTTAATATCATAGAACAGTAATTGTATTAAACTACACTCGTCATGTATGTTAACCATAACCATATGTTTATCATATATTACACTCGTCATAATTGATGACGATATTCAAGATTCCAACAATTTGTCTGATAATCTAGTAAGATAGTTTATCATTAAAAAATGAACTGTCTAAGAAGTGCTATTTTCCAATAATGATATTGATAATGATATTGGCATACCTGCAAGAGACAATTTGGTATTCATTGATGTTTGTCGAAATTGATCCTAATGGGAGCCATTTAAATTATAAACTGACAAGTTTTCACACCAATTCATACTTTTGTGACAAAATAGTTAATCTAATAAAGACTTTGTAATTCAATAATGATCGTCTTACAATATAGTTCTCGAATAAATTGAGGCAAGTTATGTTATATCCCGGATGATAATCCGATAATTAACACTTTTTTTCCTGAAACAACACGCAGTATACGTATGCCAAAATAAAAATATAGAATATCAATTAGTTAGACATATCGTATGGTACGTTGCCACATGTCTTGCTTAATTGAAAGATACATGTAAGTTGGTACACGTCAACATAACCCTTCACCCTAGATCTCCTATTGTGTACATACTTGATTATCGTTAATTAGAGTTGAATAAAAAGATACCTATCACAACCAGCTACTTCATAGAGAGTGATTTGTTTATAATAATGTTCAGTTTCATTTTGCGAAAACAATTTCCCACAATGTCGCGAATATTTATGTGTTCAAGGATATTTTATAACCCAATTGGATTGTCATTTATATTGCACTGCTATTGCAAATCTGTCTAATGTTCGTTATAATTTCTAGTTTGACACCTTCGTAATTTTAATCGATACTACACCCGAGGAGTAAAATGAAAATAAAATCCTGGCAATAATATTTATTTTTATCGTCATTGTCATAGAGCCTGACGATAGATTATTTTACAAATATTTACGTGATTTGTTTATGCGATCCGTTTTCAATATAGAATGAAACTGTTGCATGCACATACGAACCCATTTTTATAGTTATGCAACAACTCAGAATGCCGGCAATAACTTTCATAGTTTAACTTTTTATAGCTTTAGAAGCTTATTTATAACCCAATGGTGAGACAAAAACATGGTGTGGGAACATGGTAGCTTAACACCATACATAACTCATTGACAGATATCACTTATCTAAGATCCGTTTTTGTTTCACATATTGTTCAATGGGCCATGACCCATTGGTATACATATATCTAATTGTCACTCGCCTAATAAGATAGCTAATCGAAATCGCGCATAATTTTATCGGTAGTGTGGCATTTGTATTAAAAGTCATGTGCATTGGTGTGTTGGCATCAATTTAAAATGTACTTTAATAAACACCTACTTATTCAAACTATGGTGGCATCTTCTGATTGTGTACAAGGTTTTAAGCAATTGTTATGAGACAATTTGAAGATCGGCATATCGAGTGTCGAGATGACAGCAATAAAATCAGTGAACTAGCAATTAACGGTACGCTTATAGCGGTATATAACCGTTTCAAACATGATTATTCCATAGACAGTTTATTTTGAGCAACAACATGGCGAATGTGCGTCTACGTGGGTGAATCAAAACGTTCGTAGAATTTTGCCATAACTTTGTTGTTTTCAGAGTTGTTGTCGTTATATTTATATTAAGCTTTAACTAGATTCATTTCTGTTCCTTTTGTGCCACAAAACCAACAGCGTTTCTCGTATTTATGTGACTACTTCTATGAGTATGTAACGGTAATGTATTTCTTCTTGTGCTTCGCATTAATGCCATCGAAATTCGGGACAGAATGTGAATTTTGGGTAATAAGAAAGCTTACTATTTCAATATTCTACCAATAATGTCGCTTTGCACTGATAATGTATACCAACTTCAATAGTGTATATTGCTATCAACATAGATAATGGTAATTCTGATAAAGTACGAAATGTTAAGTGAGGTTTTCGACAATTAACATCGCTTTGCACTCTGAGTGCATACCAATTTTAGTAGTATATTGCTATGAACTTTGGAAGAGTCATTCTCAACGAGAACGACATATTTTATTTTGAATATTTAACAAATCGACACAATATGCGCACTTTTATTTATAACATTATCGTAGGTTCTAACGTTTTAGTACATTTGTAATTGTATAGCGATTGTGACCATATGTCAAATGCATGTATCTTAGTTTTATTTTATCAATCTTGACATCTTCTTTCTGAAAGTATTGGTGTCACTTAGGTAATTAGGAAGTCAAACAAGGTAACAATGCGACACATTTCGTTTCGTAATAACTATCAACAACTATGCATTTATAATTTGTAATATCGCCGAATCATTTCAGGAAATGCGAAGAGTGATATGACTCGGCATACTGTAAAACATATCATATGAACATTTACAGGTTAAAGTTCCCTTACTCAAGAAACTTAAAAACACACGTATGTACAGCATGATCATTATCTTATTCTAACGGTTTTATTTCTTATTTATCTCTAGCAGATAACCTTGCCTAGGCATTGGTTTGTAGAATAAAGGTAAAAGGTGGCGTGTCCCAGATTAGTTTCATCAGACTAAATGGAGGAGGCTTGATACTTTTTATTCTCATTTTACCAGAATGATGAGTAAAATGTAGAACTTTAAAGTCTCATCCGTATATTTGTTATATTAATGCACATTATTTGCTATATTGTATGTTCACATTACGTGCACGCCACATTCACATGGTCCTGACGCCACAGTAATTTTATTACACTACACTCGTCATGTATGTTGTATTAACCATAATCGACGCAAAAAAAATGTATCTTATATTACACTGGTCATAATTGATGACGATATTCAAGATTCAGACAATATGTCTGATGAGCTAGCAAGATAGTCCATCATTATACCACCAAAGACGTAACAAATGAACTGACTAAGAAGTGTTCTTTTACCAGTATGATATCGTCCTATACGGAAGAGACCGTTTGGTCTTCATTGATGTTTGTTGAAATTGATTCTTAAGGAAGCTGTTTGACAGAACTAAGTTTCACATCAATTCATACTTTGTGACAAAATACTGAACCCAATAAGAATTTTAAACACCATTGGAGTAAAAGGAAATTAAAATCCTGGCATCAATTTTTCGAATTGTCATCATTGTTATAGAGACTGACTACACTTTGTGTTTTTTAATATTGACTAGATTTGTTAATAGCGAACCCTTTTCGCTAGTCTGGCCACCCGACTAAATAATATATTGTATCAATCAAATAGCATAACTCTTTTAATTTTAGCTATATTTTATTCTGGGCTTGATTTTCTATGTTTGCGGGTGAAGAGGGAAATAATTTCATGACAAAAGAGTAGGCTGAAGAGTTGTCGTTCAAAACATATTATGTTAGAAAGACTACCTGCTCCATAGCTATGTTATGGTGGTTGTGTTGCATCGTTTTTTGTACTTAATGTATCTAAGTCTCACTATCGTCTAATTAGATACTAGTAACTAATCGAGCTCATGTCTAATTAAAGTGCACATTATGATACACCTACACATCCTAACTATGGTGACATCTTCTGATTGTTTACAAACCTATAAGCAATTGTTATGAGGCAATCTGAAGATTTTCACATTTAGTGTCGCGCTGACTGCAGTATAATCAGCGCACCAGCAATCTATAAAGGTACGCTTACAGCGGTATTTTACCATTCCAAACGATCTATGATTGTTTCCCAGACGGTGTATTTTGAGAAACAACATTGCTTATTGACGACAGTTCGTCTAGATGTTCATTTCCTTACCCACACATTTCTCTGTTTGATGGTTGAGACGTGTACATTTGTAGATACTGTAATAAAATGGAGATGTCTGCAACATTAACGTGCGCATGTAATGTTTCGGATCAGACGTCTTTATAACCTGTATCTACACTCTCAGATGAACAGATTCACCAGTCCTAGAATGGACGTATCATGGCAGGGATGCTGACCTCAGGAGGATAACGTCAGTCTCACTATGAATCTGATGTTAGGAGAACGAGCCCAACTTATATTTGAACAGCATTAAACATGCGATGTATTTATGCTAACTCAATCAAAACCAAATAACTCTTTTCACGTTAAACTAGCTCAAAACAAACAATAAAACTCTTTTCCCCCGAGTAAAGTAATATGCCAGGTAACATATACACCATTGCATATACTCTCACTGATTGGTTTGTTTGAAATATAGTTCGAACTGACATCAACGATTCTTTCAAGGGTGTACCGTTATGTTTTTTAAAGGCCACACTGTGTCATAGATTTAACATCAAGAAGTTAGAATTCGGTGTGGTGAATCACGTGATCAATGAAAAACGGTTACACGCATAACAATGCCGTTTTTGTCCGCTAACAATGAGTTTTGTTCTTGATGATAACGATCTTGCAATTAATATGGTTATATAATATAACCTAACGAATATTCTGTATATACAGGGTGTCTCAAAATACCTGTCCGCTTGTTGAAGGGTCATAACTTTGCCAAATGAGTTAGTAAATTTATAATCATAGTCTCATATGAAAGCTACATGTAAACCTTGTGGGGTGAATTACATCATGTGTCAATAGTCGAACAGTTGATGTCGTCATATACGTTATACTAACGTCATTAGCAACGGACGTTCTAAAATGTCCGAAGAAGCAGATAACATAGTTTGTACGGCAACGTGGGTAAAATTTATATCACATGTGGGTATTGTAATAGTCAGTCGTACCCTACTATGCACACACTGGCTGAGAAACTGATCGGGGATCACTAGGAAATGAAATCAGAAAGTCGAACGTATTTAAGGGAGGAACACATTTTAAAAACAATTAGGACTAAAAATTTGATATTCACACATTACTAGGCATATCATATTCATAAAAGATGCACCAATCGCCTCGAATGAACATACTGGATTGAAGGTATAGCGGTATGTCTAGCTTATCACCAACAGTCTAAATATAGTTATATAATGTAACGTGAAAGTATAAAATAGTACTTAATGAAGTAATAATCACCAAAAACTGACTTGGAGGGAGAATAAATTTGGTTATGCTACTTTTATTGAAATCAGGAAAAAGTAACCAAAACATCCTAAATATTTATTTCTTCTTATACTATTTGAAAAATTATACAGATATGTAACTACATCTAAACTCAAAACATCAATTTGTGGAGAAAATGGAAACATCACATCCGACTCAAAGGTATGTAAACGTCATTAAAATCGTCAAACGACGTCAAACACAGGTTTTTACCGAATTAGGGTTAGTTACTCAAAATGTATTTTATAGGTTTCGTATGCATTGTTTTGAATTATTGTTTCGTAATTTCTACATTGATTTGAACGCCTTTTGATCATACATATAAATCAGATATGTAAATCAATACATTACGGAGTGATACGTCCTCAACAAGCGGACATGTATTTTGAGACACCCTGTATATGAATATATGGCAAGCACCGATTTCGCTCTATAATTATGTAGCTGTTTGAATTGATGTTCGACAAAATGCATATTCTATGCTACAGCAGTTTTCAACCAATAATAATTTTTGTAGAACATCAGCTATTTAATTGGTAATTAAAGGTCAAGCATCCATCCATTTGGGGCTAGCTCTTTAATCCAAAAGTGTATTTGTTTTATGATGCACTTAGTTGCAGAATCAAAAATATGCCATTCGAACGGGTCTCTAAGTACATTGTAAATATACAATATTGTTGTTAAAATGAGACACGAATGAATTATATCAGTGGGAACCTACCAGATGTCTATTCTCGTCAAAGAATGAACTCCAACACAAGGGCTGAATCTGATAAAGTGATAGAATACAAATACTGAATCAATAGAAGTGAAAAATATCAATAAGCTGTAATTCATTGTTGTCAAGTCGATTTGCAACTAAGATTTGATACATATTTGATGAGATTGCGTACGTATAAGTATTTAATAGTGTGTTGTTAAACTAAGACAATGTATGTTGTGAGATGAATCCGAGATCTATATAATGTGATGTTCGAAATCAAAAGACGGGTAAATGTATAAGCAAAGTATTACAGTGATATACTGGAGGTCAGTTAATTTGACATGCGGCTCTTATACAACCCTCGGTTTTAATCCATATTTCGTCTGTTACTGTCCCCATCGGTTGAAACGTAAACACTGAGAACAAACTCTTTCAAATTATATACCTGACCCAACCAACGTCACCTAGACAGTGATGAGTGGATATTGTGTTCATTTTGTTATGAGAATTTCCCACGATGTCGCGAATGTTTATTTGTTCAATCACAGTTTATCATCAATCGGCGGTAATAATCACGCACCCTGTCGTAAAGTTTATGATAATTTCAAGTTTGGCATGTTTTATCGTTTATCGATAAGAACACCCGATGAGTGAAAGGAAATTAAAATTCCACAATATTTATTGTTTTTGTCATCATTGGCATAGCGTCTGACTGTACACTGTAGTTTTAAAACATAACAATATGAGTTAGCAACGAAACTGTCACACAAGAGATTGAAACTATTGCCCACATATATGAACACAATTCCAATATAGATATAACCGTCGGATATTGAAATAAAGAGTTCATTTCTAGACGCTTATTCATACATCAGTGATGTGACAATTGCGAAAAAACTTTGAAGCCTTAGAAATTATGAATAAAATCATTGATATAGGCCTTTTTATCTAAGCTAAGTGTTATTTCGTTCAATAGGCCATGTTATGGTGGTTAGGGATCATCCGTGTATATAATGGGGTGTTTGATGCACCTAACTAATTTAGTGAACAAAGCCACACAGTTACTGCGACATCGCATAGCCACCCATGCAAGAATTAGACATAGAAGGAACCATCCTTGTCCCAAATAATGGATGATTCAAGCAAGCTCCACAATGAATGACACACTGCGTTCAATTTTTCATTCGAAGCTAGCCTTAGTGTTAAAACATGCATACGAAGCAATAAAACATTGAAGTTATTCAACTCATACCACCAATACTAAATCAGCCGTCATGCTACTCACAGTGTCTACTGGAGGCGTTCTGTTTAACAAACACGGGCAAGTGCTGGAAAGGTCGCCTATGATATTGTATGGCATTTGTATTGCATTATCCATTTTCATTTAGTGTCGCACTGACAGCGCTATATTTACTACACAGGCAATAAAGATGCACCTACAGTAGCGTTCTACCATCCCGAACGATCTATGATTCCCCCCCAGTGGGTGTATTTTGAGTAACAACGTTGCTTACTGACGAAAGTTCGTCTAGTCGTATTGTTTTTTAACCCACGCAGGTCTCTTGTTGACTCAACAGACATGAACAAATGTTCGTGTTTATATTTTATAAAGCGGACCGGATCGTTCAATGACGTTTCGACGGATTTGTGCATTTGATATATTTTATTGTTACATAAGTGAAACTAACTGTAAAAACACAGACCGGTTTTTCATTATTAAGGTGGTACAAAATGTATCGATTTTTCTAATTATTCGAAAAGAAGTATATGAGGAAGTCTAACAGGGAGCACAACACTCAACTTACCAGCCGAGCACAAAAAGCAGTAAAATCACCAAACAACCACACGGAGCAATGCCCGCAACCCCCTCCCCCCAAAAAATGATAAAATGACCAAATCTCCGCTGCAAAAATGATCAGGATGATCAAAATTTCACAAAGAAATGACAATATGGCGGTGGTCCCAAGAGTCATAATACCCGACCAAGTTCCCCAAGTCCCCGCTACAGAACGACCTAGTTTAACTAATCCATACCACAACGGTAACCCATGCGACCAAATTAGGCACACCTTTGACTTGACCTAGTTTACAAACACCATGCACAGTGACCTAATTTTGATAGTTTCTCCCCCAGCAAACTGGGCAAACAATATCAGTAAAAGACAAAAAGAGGGGAATAATATAACATTTCTAGATATATGAAGTTCTAAAATATATGCCAACACGGATACCTTAGCAACCAAGCTAGGCTCAACTACACAGTGACATAATTTAAATAGTTCACCTTAATCGACTTGTACAAAGTAAATTTGTCGACGATGAATACATATAATGGTGCGGACGTCATAAACGACTGCAATATACTCGTATACTCGTATACACTGTTTTACACAAATACCGAACAATACCATCCTGTCACAGCAACTTACAATTGATAACCAATTGATTAACAAGCTGGTGTTTTTAAAAAATATTATGCAATTATAAATTAAAAAAGATAGTGCGCAAATATTTACTGAACGTGATTAAAGGAAACAGTAAGGCTTTCCAGACAGACTCTTAATCGGCTTAACTGAAAGATTAATGCAAACATACAGGGCATTATATATTACGTGACGGAACTTAATAAATATAATTTAAACAAACTTCTGAAACCTTGCAATTCGATACACGCATTTCGCTATACGATTACTTTTTTCAATGTTTCATGCTCATACGACATTAGAACTAAACTTTGTTTTGTAACAAAGTGTCAACCAATATTGTCTCACCCTTTTGCAAACGACTGTATAATCTAGTCAAAGAATTACAAAGTACAGCAGTGGATAGTCTTTGTATTAAAATATATTTATCTTATTTTTCACCCATCTAGGAAGTTCGTTCATGTATTAGTCATTTAAAGTCAAACACAGAGCTCCAAAGATACAGGATGTCATGGTGAGAGGCAAAGCAGACAGCTCAAAATTGTACAAAATGGCGAGCTGTGGTGACGACCCTATGTCCCAGACGGGATGAAGAGTTAGACTAATTCAAGTAAGTAAGTCACATATGTGTTACTTACTTTACTTGCGTAACATTACCCAGCAATTTTAACAAATACCTACATGTAAGTACCTCATCATTATTTTTGTTTATAAGACTGGACGAAACTGTATCGACCAGACGTTTGTTTGCGACATACAATGAACTCCCACACGATAGCTGATAGCGATAAAGCCATTGAATACAAATACGGAATAAATAAAAGTGAAACTGGTCAATAAGCTGTAAATCATCATCCCAAACCGATGTGCAATCATGATGGAATATAAATTGATGGCATTGCGTACGTACAAGTATTTATCAAGCTCGTAACCCGTTCAACGCATTGTGAGATTGTACCATATTGCGGTGAATACACGGACAAGTCTTCAACTAATTCTTTATGCAAATATATAAAACCATCGGAGCCAAGAAAGAGGACAATAGGTAGGCAAGTTTTTTTCTTTCCCTTTCATTTACCTGATATAGCACTTGCGACAAATATTACATCCCATAGACACAGTTTATTCAGGTATAAAATAGCATTTTGTATATTCATAGCCAACATATATACGTGTAATCAATGTTAACAAAGGCATGGATAAATTACATGCCTACAATCATATTTACAGAAGCTCAATCAATTGAGAATAAAGTTCATAAATAAGCAAAATCAAATGTGTGCGTAATTCAAAAGTTAAAATTTAAACAATAAATGTCATTGAAAGCAACATATAAATACTTTACTACATTGCTTAATACGTATGTTGCTATTATTTTATATTATGTCGGCCAATGAAAGGACTTAGATGTAAATTTTCGTCTTGTGCTTGGAATATTGAATATTGAAGCATTGAATTTATTAGACACTCATTATGATTTGTATTCTAATAATATTATCTGTATGAAGCTTTAAAAAATTATTTGCATCGTGTGATATATTATGTATTATATATTTTTTTGTGAATTTGGTATTGTCTTGATGTCCTTTGTTGCCTAAGTTATGTGCTCATATAAATGCCACCTATTAGGTAGTATCATGTTATTGCTGAAATAAATGTATATAATTATAGTATGTTGTAAGTTTTCATTTAGTTTCAGAATTATTCAATTTACTGAGCTTATCTCATATCTGGTTGTTTTTGCTATACATCTCTCATCATCATATCTGGAGTTATAAATGTTAAGCTGAGGTTAATGTCAGTGTTAGTTTGGCAAAGAAACAAATCAACTTTACTATTTTCTTTTTGCTTTTGATATGACGAGTCTTTGAAGTGATTAGAGGCATTTCGAATGTATTGTGAGTGAATGTTTGACACAAGTCTATCTAAGCGAAAATAAATGGGATTCGTAAGCATGTAAAGTATGTACTAAAAAAAACTAGCACTGAAAATACATAATTCATTTACTTTACGTTATGTTAATACACGTTGATATCGCAGGCTAAGAGTGATTGACTGAGACATATTTAACATCAGCACAAAAACACGCTTTTTATAAGCATATTTTCATGTAAATCGGATGTTGTCATGTTGACCAAACTGAAGTGGAAACAGCTTGTTTTACCATAAGTGAAAATTTATTTTCGGACAGTATTTTTTCTGCTTTTCCAACAAAATCGATTTTGTAATAACGACCTTCTCATTTTGTATTGCAATAAAGCACCATTTATTAGCAAATGACAAAATAAAACAGATGATCGTTTTCCAGATGACGACTCTCGTCCATTTAACATTGTAATGCAGCTATAACTAGAATTTAATTCCGGACCGAGTATGTTACAAACCAGTCGTGTGTCTCGTTAATATGGGAAACTTTTCAATCTATGTAAGTCGTTTCTACTTGTGTCTCAGAGTTATGAGCTCGTTTGTAGGTCATAGCTACTTTTCATTCGGTCATTTGGGGTCATACTTTATTTCATTTTGAATTTAGTCATTTTGCATTTTTGCTGCGGAACTTAATCGTTTCTTTGGGTTTGTGTGTGGGCATTGCTCCGTGCAGTTGTGTCGGTACTATTTTCTGTAAAAGTCCCTTAGTTTTGTGCCGTTAGTAGCCAGTTGTGGTCGTAAGCGACAATCATCATACCAAATTAACTATACTGCAAGCAATGTACAAGGTTTGTAAAATACTTTGATGGACAAATGACCAAAAAACATACGAAATATTTTGCCAATTAATATATCTCTGGTTTATAATGAGCAGGTATTAACTACTACTTACGACCAAATATGACTGATACACAATTCATTTAAAGGCTCCAAAAGGTGCTTACTATAATGATGTTAAGGGGCTGGTTGCTGCCATCATCGCCTGACTGTTTGATCAAGAAAGACGTAAATCATTCTCTCGAAAAAGGTTCATAACCAATATGTTTTCACGGACAACAATGCCCAGTTTCAAAAACGGAAGTTAAAATATACAAGTTCATATACTATTAGGTACTCTATCATTTGAAAAAAATCCTTCGAATATATCCCCTGAGTGTTTGCGGGAAACAAGTTCACTTTGTTACTCTACCAACGCATCTGGTAAATTGACAAATCACAAGTTTGTCTAGACGACGATATTAAGACATATTGACTGAATCTGAATTTAAATTTATTCCCATGTACTTATATATAATACAAATGCTAATCTCGGTGACGATGGTTTATACAAAAAGGTTAGCCGGCGATATATGGAACGGAACTTAATTGGTGCGACTGACAGACAAAACAAACATTATACACCAGCTAGACATTTAATACCAGTACGTGAGTGTACTTCAAATTGCGTAAAATACAACTTCAGGAAAATCTCTGCAATAAATGAACAAGAATCACTCTACAATAAAAGTCTGAATTTATTTTTGTACTATTTGTGATGTTCTTTGTTCTTTTGTTTGGTGCTCAGGAATGCAGCAAAATGAAACTAAAAGGAATGTTGGTTTTTCAACAGATAAACCAGTAAAATGAACTTGCATAATTTGTTGCTGGACTTGAATATATAAATCAACTCATTAGCAGACATGTCAAGACATATTTACATGTAACTTTACATGTACATATGTTCTATGTATCAGAGCTAATGTTTGTTGTAGTGTTATTTATGGTTAGCTAAATGCCATCTCTCAATTTCGATAAAAGTCTATAAGACAATCGACACAGAATATGACAAAACGTCGTAGTTCATTATGCACAAATAGCATTTTTAATCACAATAAGAGGTACATTGGTGTCATATAGTAAAACCTATTATCTCAACACGCTACATAATGTTCTAGAAACCTGTCAACTTATTCGTATATAATTGTTTTCTGTGACAGTAGAACGACCGATGCATGAGAATTCTAGAAACACGGATTTGGAAATGGAATTGCATGTTATAGTTCCGACGAATAAATGGATCCAGTGTTGTTATTCATATACCAGCCGCCCTTTACTTCTCATCTTATGTGGCGAAATGTACAATGTAGTTATATTGATGCAAACATTGTTGTTGTTTGTTGAGATAGTCACGTGGTCTGACGCTTTCGTACGTTGTATTGTATACCATATTATCGTGTGGTTGCGATCATTGAATTGGTAATGGTGTCGTTTTTATGTATCATTCATGAAGGACGCTAACAGCAAATACCGGTATACTATCCCTCATCTTGAGCTAATGCTTCCGAGAAGAAAACAATCGGATGACATCAATTGTTAGCGACGAACCAAGTAAATTCGATACAATGTACACTGTCTGCCAGTGACACATGCATAATTCATATACGCTATTTTCACGTCATGGTGTGTTGGTGTGAATTGTGTCGATATAGGCATTGGTATGACATTGGAACGTGTCATTTTTAACTAATTTCGCAAAGTAAAACCTACAGACATTCGTGCGAAGAGACTTGTATAACGTGATAGAACTTGCCACAATAGCCATTGCAGATTATTGAACCTTTTTTCGAACGGACGGAATTACGCTAATAATGAATACTATATCCCCTTCGCTAGGAATTATGAGACGGAGGTCTGCTGATATGTTCATTACCAGGCTATCGGTCTCCGCAGTGCAGGCGTCCAAAAGACTGATATCTCAAGACGGTTAAAGTGCAGTCTTTGCACTTTATCCGATCTATTACAACGTTACAATACAACGGGAATGCCGAAGAAAGGCAACGATCATGTTGACCACGTGCTACACCGCTAGGATCAGGACCGCACTAATGAGGAATCGCTTCCCGATCGGTGGCCGAATCAGCTAGATTCATTCATTTAAGTGAACGATGCTTTTATTTTGCGTTTTTAGTAATGACACTGTTTCTAAAAGGCCGAGCTTTCATACAGACTATATTACGACCTCGTAATATTCTGTGGTCAAAGGGAGGTAATTGTTACCTCCCTTCCACTGTAAAGTAGTAGTAAATCGTTATTTGTAATTTTGAATCGTGAGGTTTTGACACATGTATTAGTAATATGGATGTAATAAAAAGACACACATTGTATACTGAGCGTCAAAAGTTTCGCAACCAAATTAAAAATTCAATATTTTTCAAATTGATCACTCGAAATAACTTTTTACTATCACCCTCGATTTGTGTACCCATAGTGTTTATGTTGAACCCATTTCCGTTGGCCTCCGTTACGCTTTTATGATCACACCATCAAAAATGGTAAAACGTCTTTTCATACGCGCAAAGTAAGGGCTTTTCATTTTCGTCTTAATTTCCACTTCCAATTTACTTCATACATGTCTGTGATACGAAATACACCAATAGTTAGTCAACATAGTTTGCAATGTACGCTACATTTGATGGCCAAAATGGCAATTGTGAACAAAAACGCTTCACTACGCTTTTTGCAGTGGAAGGGAGGTAATTTAATCGGTAATTGTACCAAAATAATCTCCCTTTGACCAAAGACAAGTGTGCATGTCGTAATAGACACTGTACGAAATGTCACATTATAAGAAATAGCGCACTGGTCATAAAAACGCAAAATAAAAGGAAGTACCCCATAAGTTTTAATGTCGAGTGAACTACGATTAAGCTAGCACAATGTCATTGAGTTCGGTGTTTTAATTATAGCAGCATTCCCTGTCTAGGTCAGCGGCATTGACCCTTGACCTGTTGTCACGTGGTACGTCATATACACGGTCCGTATGTTGGATATGATGCAACAGTCCTATTATGATAGAGACATGTCAAATGTATCCGACACAAAGTATTGTTTGTGAAACGCCAGCCTCTTGACTGTTATATACACGATTATGTTCACATTTGTCAATTTTTGCCCTCAAATGTAGCGTACATTGCAAACTATTGTGACTAAATATTTGTGTATTTCGTGTCACACACATGTATCAAGTAAATTGGAAGTGTAAATTTAGTCGAAAAAGAAAAACCCTTACTTTTCGCGCTTGAATAGACGTTTTACCATTTTTGAAGGTGTGATCATCCAAGCATAACGGAAGCCAACGGAAATGGGTTCAACATGAACACTATGCATACACAAATGGACAGTGTTAGTCAAAAGTTCTTTCGAGTTAACAATTTTAAAAAAAATGAATTTTTAATTCGTTTGCGAAACTTTTGACGCTCAGTATAATTTATGAGGACCTTTTGAGGCTCAGTATACTTTGTAAACGACTATTCAATAACTCATTTACGTTATTTGCACACACAGTAGCGTGATAATGAGAATTGTTTCTGTAAAAAGACATTTGTTTCATATAAAGTGCCATGTATAAGCAAATGACGAAATAAAACAAACGAACGTTTTCCAGTTGACGACTCTCATCCGTTTCGCCTTGCAATGAACATATAACTTTACTTCAATTCCGTACCGAATGTGTCACAACCAGCAGCGTTCGTCGTTATGATGTCATTACTTGTATGTCTATGTTACGATAATGTTAGTCTTCTTGCATCTTATTGAGATGTGTCATGTCCTTTGTTCTGTACTTGACGCTTGTTTTTTTCTCTTTTCTCCTAGTGTTGGTTGCAATTTCTTGCTCTAGAACAGTTTATAGTGGGATATTCCAAACCTGGTTTGCTTGATTTTCACCTGGAAGTCATTATTTCTCAATATTCGTCTTTTTTTCAGGGGCCAATTGTAGCTAGCTTACATTCCTTTTCGTATCAATTATTTGTCCTCTATTTTGTTCGTCCGTCCATTTCGCACCCCTTCCAATTCCTTCATAAAGTAAAATGCCAATGTAGTAGTTTTGTGGTTACTTTGTTCTTTGCCAGGGGCTTTAGAACTATCAAGGTTTTGTTTAATTCCTTCGATATATTTATTGTGTCTCTATGGTTAGGTATTTTTTACGAAACTAGTTCATCCTTTTATTTTTACAGCGGGGACTTGGTTTTTTTAATTGATTTCGTAATGTTAAATGTTGGCATTGCTCCGTGTAGTTGTGTTATGTTGTTGCTGGTTTCTTTGCTCGTCTGGTTAAGTTGAAAGCTGCCTTCCCTGTCCGATTTCATCGTATCTTGTTTAAATACCATTTACCATTTATTCGTAGCAAATCGGCATATAAAGATACATTTAGCAATAGTTGATATCCGGAACTCTATGCAAGGTGGTTTTCCCCTTAATTTACATGTAGGTACATAGAGGATCTATCACGAGTTGTCAATTGATATAAATTTATATTAAACGAGTTTTGGAAATTTTATTAAGTGAGCCTCTGGCGAGCATAATAATATTTCCAACAGGAGTTTAATATAAATTTATCAATTGACCACAAGTGATAGATTCTTTATATCATATGACACTAAAAACTCGAAATACGCATTGATTTATTGGAAAAACTCAATAGTTTATGCTACATGTGGTACGTACGAGAGGTGTTCAACTTATTTATGAACAGAAAATGAACATTAATATTGTGTTACTCTAGCAATGAAATTTAATAAAAACTTTTATATTGTATAAAGTAGTGTATCAAGAAGTATATATAATAATTGTAAATTGCCAATACGTTACGATTAAATCATAATCAACATTAGGGTAGAGGGTGTTGTTATTTGCGTTTTGAAGGTCCGAAGCTCGTAATAATTACGTTTACATTTTCCTTCTTTAATCGTTGTTTTAGTATCAACCAGATGGAAAATTTATTGTTAAAGCATGAGAAGACTTCGACATCCACTGTTTGGTTATAATATATATCAAAGTTATATTCTTTTTTTTTTTTTTGAGTTTGAGGAACCAACTCGGTTAACCCCGTTTATTCAATAAAAGAATGGTAACTACAACATGGTTTATGGTATTGGCACAATAATACAATACAAGCAATACATGTATAATAATCACTACAATACAATAAATAACAGTATTATTACATGCAAGCTAATTTAAGATTAATTGATATGTTCTTTTATTTTACTTAATAAATGATCAGTCTTATTTTTACAAAATTCTGATTTAAATAATTTATAAATATCAAAAGATTTTTTTTTTGAGAGTAGGATATTTTATTTTCTACTGTGACATAATATAATACAATATTGCTAAAAAGAAGAAAGCAAAGTACATATATACAGAAGGTTTAAGTGTTTTAACCAAATCACATCATTGAGTTAGTCTAGCTGTATTATGAAATCGAAAGCGAAAGTAGACTAGACTAACTCGATGTGAGGTTAAAGGTTGAATGAAGAAAACAATTATCAATGCTTAAAATTAAGCATTTACAATTGATAAAAGTAATAAAGAGGATGTTGAAGTTCAAAGTGGTTAGGTTAATGGCAAGTGTGTGTTAAATAGTGTTATGAGGTGATCTTTGACTTTCGTTTTTTGAGATGTGAAAATATTGTATAGGTTGTTAGTTTTTGTCATAATTGGTGTGTTCATTCTTAATTTAGTCAGCATTGGTATTTTTGTTTATTTTGATTATTTTGTATTAATTTTAAAAATTTATCAAGCAATTTGCATGATTCATACTTTTTTGAATACAACTTTTGTAATAGAGACAGATCTTGGTATAAAATAAGCATTGTGTTTATAGGTTTAATTCTTCTTTCACTTCTTAAATAACTTTTGAACAAAGAAAAGCCAATATGACTTAAAAGAATGTTTATTTCATTGTCAAGATGTTGAAACAGCAGAACATGTATTAATTAAATGTCCATATGTGAGTAGCTTTTGGCAAGATATTCAACGTTTTTTTAACAAATTAGGTTTCAAACAAAATATGAAAAGTTTACAGCGTTTACTTGTCGGATATAGAGTCGAATTTAAGGAATATCAAGAAATAAACATTCTTTCAAAGTTATATTCTTAAGTTTTTTTATTTGGCGTTGTATATGGTGACTTGAAGCTGAATCTGGAACAGTCACTAGGAACGATACGTAACACTTTTTTGTTGAAAACCTGATTTGAAACGGTTCGTACATAGACCACAGCCTTCAATTTCGTCAATTTGATATTGATTTTGATGAGCGTATTTCCAAAACAACAAACCCAATGCCTTTCCGTGAAAATGGCCGCGAACACACCATGCTGGACAAACATGAACTTTTCCCTATCTCTGTGACCTTTTCTAAAATAGCATACCATAATCTATCATAACAGTCTTTAAGATTCAGCATTGCTTCCCCATAATAAAACACTTTTTCCACACAATGTTGTTTATTTCGCATTTCTAGATTCCAAGACTTTTGGCTGCGACGCATCTTTTTCTTGAGTTTCAGCGTAGGAACTTCGCATTTTCCCAGAACTATGCATTAAACTGTTTCGAAATAATGCCACGGATAGTTTCTATAGACACTCCCATCTGTGGTACTATTCCACGTTTTGCAAATGGATTCATCATAGATATCATAAAACCAATTTAACTTTATAGTGTAGGTTTTGGCAATGTTGGGAAATTTTCAATTTTTGGTACCATTTCACAATGACTGGAAACAAAACTTTAATAACACTTCTTACGACAAATATAACTGATGTTCTCATTAAAAATGCAAAATAAGAATTCACCAACACTTTTTTAATGCTTATAAAAGGGCTATTTTGCCTTAAAAACAGGAAAAACAACATCATCTACTAAATTGTTGTTTTAAGCTTGAACAAAATTAAATATACAATGTATGATGATCATATGTTCAACTTAAAACATTTTCTCGCATGGTTTAAAAAAGATATTTCAATTATTTTCATTCAATATTGCACAATCGGTGTTCATGTTTTGTTCATAAACAAGTTGAACACCTCTCGTATAACTTTATACGTACTGGCTATACTAACCTGGAGGAAAGTCATGTGATATAAACAAATCTGGCCTAGTTAGACTGGTTTTGTATTCATATGCAAACACAACTGACCCCAACTCTATTGTCCAGATATGAATATTCAAGCCTCAAAATGATTATAACGATAAAACTTTATTTGTACCTACAGATTAGTGGAGATCCGGAGTAGGTCTATTTAAATAGAAAAATATGGCTTGCGTAAACAAAGACATGTATAAACTAGAATTTAAACATAACAGGGGTGTATTGCTTTGAATCAAGTAATTCTGGCAAAGAACTTAATCTTGTAATTTGAATCTTCAACAAATCGATATTTTCTTCACACTTGTATTGAGAACATTTTCTAAAATTTACTAACGTTTTACATTTTATCATTTAGTCCCTATACCTTCGAATTGTTTACGGCACTGACTAAAGTCATCGGGACAAAGCGAAAAGGGATTTGGCCAATCACATTGTCGGCAAATATCAGATGAGCGTTTTAACTTATTAATACCATAATACTCAAACATGTATGTAACTATATGTTTAAATACGCTTTATCTTTTCCCATGGTTTTATTTCTAATTTATCTATCTCTGATACCATAGCACCAAAAACAGCAGCTAACTCAATGTTACCATATGTGACACCCTGGCATGATTGACTTTATGAAGATCTAGCACGATAATAAAGGAATTATAAACCTCGACTGTTTTACATGGTTTTATTGCATGAGTTGTTGCTTATTTCCAAAGCTTAAACGGTGGACAATGTAAAGATCGTGGTCCATACAAATAAGATTCGTCAGAGCAAATTGTACAGGCAGTCCTCCACACATATACATCATAATGATGAACGTAAGTAGTTACATGAATGTTAGTCATAATTAGATGTCATGTCAATTAACTGCAAGACTTAATTAATGTGTTAG
This sequence comes from Spisula subtruncata, assembly GCA_963678985.1. Taxonomy (NCBI): domain Eukaryota; kingdom Metazoa; phylum Mollusca; class Bivalvia; order Venerida; family Mactridae; genus Spisula; species Spisula subtruncata. Next base: position 41,040,191 of record OY787664.1, on the reverse strand, counting down.
CCAACGGTAAAAACATATTTCAGGTCATGTAATAACTCGTCGTTAGTTTTATTTTTACTAGTATGGCAAATTGTGTCGTTATTTTGAGATCAGTAGACCAAACTACCGCTTCTGCAAACCATTAACAACGTGTCAATACTTTGTGTGGCACATGGCTGCTAGACTATAGACCCACATGTAGATATGACCAAATATCGTTCGATTGTTTAAGATTTTTCTTTCCTATGCTTTAACATTGAACTGTCATTCATAATTTTACATTTTACATCGGCTTAATATTCGATATAAGTCTAGATATTAGTTAATCATTGCTGATGTCAATGACTTGCTACTGTATTCGATTCACTGGAAAAATATTTCATCATAAATTGTTACATGTATGCACACTCTTTGTCATCGGCAACATTTCTGTATAAAAAATCTACATCAAGTTTAACATTTGTATTATAATAAAAACCCGAGGGAATAAATTCGAATTAAGATCCAGTCAATACGTCTTAATATTGTCGTCTAGACAGCGATTTGTTATTTTTCAATTAACCAGATGCGTTGGCAGAGAAACGCCCTCGAAACGGAGTGAACTTTTTGCCCTAGAATACAAGCAGTGTACTAGTATGTGTCACTCCAATGATAAATTTCATTTGAAAAAATATGTATATATTGGACTTGTAAAATAGAGTTTGCACAACATTTTATGTGCAGTATATGTACAGCTTTACTTCGAAAGGTGATTTCTATTTACACAGTTGAAGAATGCAATATTGAAAATTAGGATGAATGTGTGTTTGTCTCTCTGAAGCAATTTGTTTAGTGTTGTACATGCACACATAATGTGTTATGAAATGCATAAACAAAAGTATTGTGTTTGTTTTTAATGTTGTTTGAGCATGTCAAATATTTTTTCTTTTGGAATCGCCCCTGTCAAAATAGGTGAAACAATAAATCGAGCGGATATATTATTCATTGCTATTTATTTCTATTCAACCAATATTTACAAAACATCGTTTAGAATAATTTTCGTAAAGTTTTGAATTACATTTTCATTCCTTGAACGAAATTTATTCTTGCGACTGCTGGCAGACTAAACAAATAATCTCAGCAGGCATTTTATACGTGAGTGTACTTCAAACGGTATTATATAGAAGTTCTTAGACAAATCTTTGCTAAAACAAGATGTACCATGCACCGAATGTCTGAAATTTTGGCGTATAAGGAATCCATAGAAACGAAGAAATACAAAATGCACTTATCATTCGACCTTCATTTGGTCAGCAGAAAAATAAAAGAACACCAAAAACTGAACGTTCGTTTTTCGAATCTCATACCAGTGTACAGTAATGATGAACTTTCGCAGGAATACAATACTCACGACAATTTATACAGGTTATTGAGTTTTTTTAATTATGTAATCATATTTTATTTATGTAAAATGTATCAGTGCTACTGTTTATTATAGTGTTTTCTGTGTGGTAAGCTAAATGACGAATGCTCTCGACTTCTATAGAAGCATAAAGCAATCAACACAAAAAATGACAAAATATGGTGCTTTATTGTGATCGAATAGTTTTTAATTAAAATGAGAGATTACTTGATGTCCTCTAGTGCACATAATTATCCTTCCATAATTTCCAGTGCTCTACAAATATGTCGACCTATTAAGAGATAAGTATTTCTTTAATCGGATGATCGGCCGATATCTGACAACTCTGGAAACGGATTTGTATTTGCTTTCTCTTGGTGAACGAATCGAGCAAGTGTTGCTACCTGTATCCATATATTAACCGATTGCAGGTATGTAAAGATGAAGTTATATTAGTGCGGTATAGTGAAAGCGTATTGTTGTTTCTTTCGATAGCCGAGTTGTTTGACTATTTCGTAATCAGAGGTGTTGCTAGACATCAACGGGTATTTAAAAACATCAGCGGTATTGGTAATATGGTATTTAAATGACGTGAACTAGAAATACCGGTACATGTATACCCCGCATCGTGGACTTATTCTAATCTATTCGAGAAGACGAATTTTGACTGACGGCGGTTATTTGCGCTAGTTGCAACGTTAATGACATACATTGTCTGTCTGTGACACATACATAATTCATGTACTCTATGTTCACAACTAACAACATTTCATGGTGTATTGATGTGACATGTGTCGATGTATGAATTGTTATGACATCGGAACTCGTCATTTTAAGCATATGACAACATAAAGCAAACTGACATTTCCAGATGACGTTTCCTTTCTGAGACTATAATTATAACGGGATAGAAATTGCAATATAGCAGCTCTAGATTTCGCAAGCTGGTGTTTTATTGCATATCTACTACTGAGCGCTTTGTATTTCATTGCTTATCACATTGTTCCGTACTAGAATATGATGCAAGCTCTAATGTTAAGCTACTGAACCCTTAGCAATAATACTTCTCAGTCTTAAATTATCAAATGCAATCTCATATTAGCATTAGGTAAATTGGAAATAGACCATATTCATACGTAGCTAATTTTTACACTGTGTTGTTGGCCGTAACTTTGCTTTTCAGAATCATGAGTGCATGTGGCCTTCCCTCTTTGATTTGTTACTATGCATCCCAATCATTTTGCAATTTCATACGGATTCGGAGAGTAAAAAGCATGCATATCAGTGGGGTATTGCATCTCTGACTTTGCCTCTACACTCCAGATGACAACTTGCATAGCACTGTAAAAAAGTACTAGCATAATTATATACGACCTCTATCTTCACAATACTTTAGATATGGTTGAACACTAGCAAGTAAATAGATTCTGAAAATGATTGTAGTTCTACAATTTGATCATTAATCATAATACATGCCCATCTGAATATTTTTTTTGAACTGATAAAATTAAATTTTACATTGGCCAAAGCATCCGAAATTAGAACCGATCTTATGAAAATATCATCTCAAAAATCTCTCAATGACGCATTATTATCATAGAAATCACCAATAAATAACAAACAAATTGTAAGATATTAACAAAAGTACCAGTAATTTGCTAATTTTATCACAAAACTACATTATGCGACATACTTAATGAATATTTCTGTTCCTCAATATGGTTCTAATTACGACCGTTTTGGTCTACGTGATAAAAAGGGATCTAATTGATTTTATTAAAAACAATTCAGATGGGCTATTATCTAATGTAACAACATCAACATCATGCGTGTACTTTTATTGAGAAAATATACATACTATTATAGTTATTATATAATAAATGAACCACGCGAATGTACTCTTACACTGACACCACCGAAAAATTAATAATGCGCATGTGCAAAGTCAGTTTAAGATTGTCATCTAACTTTATCTTACTTGTATTTTGCTAACATATTGACTTAATACATCACAGGAATACAAAAAGAAGATCTTAAGTGCAAACACGTTATTTTGTTATTTCGAGAACACAAGAAAAAGTCAGTTTGAAAACTTCTTTACATCAGATTCTATGATAAAGGAAGCTTTTTCACTTCAGTTTGGTAAACATGACCTGTTCCGATTGTCATGATAAAAGAGATGTGCACATAGACGGATCTGATATTCTATATCAGTTATCGGTCACATGTACTAAGTGTTTAATCAAATGTAAGTAAACCTACTGCTACAGCGCAATGGATTGATTTATCATCAATACACATAACTTTATACTAAATGATTTAATAGGAGCCACTCCCTCGATTTTAACCGCTTAAAGTTTACATATATTCATGTTGGTCTGGGTGTGCACATCTCTATTAGGCTCATAAGAAAAGCGAATTTTGGTGTGATGTCCAACTATGTTTGGATCACATAAGGTCGTTAGAAGCACTTACGACCCTCTCATTCTTAGCCAGCGAACATATTCCGATATTGTATTATCAGGCATGCAAAATCATTATTACAGTATACAGTTACAAAATCACACGAACATTAATAAGTTCAAAGTAAATTCAATCGGGATATAAATAGAAGCAAGAGAAAATGTATGTTTCAATTCTCAAAATAAATGATACAAGGTTATGCTTGTTTGTTTGTCTGACTAACATCTATTTGGTGCGGTCACACTACGACGTATTTCAGAAACTATGCCAAACAGATGGGAACTTATTTACATGTTCTAGGTTTTTGGTTATTACAAGAAAATGAATTATTGTCAAACGGAATAATGAACTTGGAAAATGGGGAAATAGTCTAATCTGAACCAACCATTTAGTTTAACGTAAAGAAATTCGCCTATTATTTAGTATATTTGCACGTCACATCAATATGTTGATCATAGTACCAATTTTACTCAAGTCTGCGTGAAAAAAACTTGCGATAGCATTTACCAACAAATACACTGAGCGGCAATGAAAAAGCAACGCTTTTTATAATTGAATATTTCCGTAATCCGTTAACTAATAAACTTGGAATTTAGTATGCTCATTTCGATATATACTGAGCGTCAAAAGTTTCGCAAACGAAATCAAAAGTTAAAAATTTTAAATTGTTAACTCGAAAGAACTGTTTACTAACACTGTCCATTTGTGTACCCATAGTTTTCATGATGAACCAATTTCCGTTGGCCTCCGTTACGCTTGAATGATCATACCATCACAACTGGAAAAACGTCTATTTAAGCGCGCAAAATAAGGGCTTATTATTTTCGATTAAATTTCCACCGCCAAATTACTTGATACATGTCTATGATATAAAATACGTAAATAGTTAGTCAAATTAGTTTCCAATGTACGCTTAATTTGATGGCAAAAATGACAATTGTGAACATAAACGCTTCACTACGTTATTTGCAGTGAAAGGGAGGTAATTCAATCGGTAATTGTACCAAAATAATCTCCCTTTGACCACAGACAAGTGTGGATGTCGTAATAGACACTGTACGAAATGTAACATTTTAAGAAACAGCGCACTGGTCATAGAAACGCAAAACTATAGGATGTGCCCCATAAATTTTAATGTCGGTTGGACTACGATTAAGCTAAAACAATGCCGTTGAGTTTGGTGCTAGAATTATAGCAGCATTCCCTGTCTAGGTCAGCGGCATTGAACCTTGACCTGTTGTCACGTAGTACGTCATATACACGGTCAGTCTGTTGAATATGATGCAACAGTCCTATTATGATAGAGACATGTCAAATGTATCCGACACAAAGTATTTTTAGTGAAACGCCAGCCTCTTGACTCTTATATACACGATTATGTGCACAATTGTCAATTTTGCCATCAAATGAAACGTACATTGGAAACTAAATTGACTATGTGTGTATTTCGTATCGCAGACATGTATCAAGTAAATTGGAAGTGGAAATTTAGTCGAAAATGAAAAGCCCTTATTTTGCGCGCTTGAATAGACGTTTTACCATTTGTGAAGGCGTGATCATTCAAGCGTAACGGAGGCCAACGAAAATAGGTTGAACATGAGCACTATTGGTACACAAATAGACAGTGTCAGTAAACAGTTCTCTCGAGTTAGCTTTTTCCGTGAAATACTTTAAGAATCACTCGTCCATAGTGGAATAGCCATTAACTGCATTTTCCCGCATGCTGATGGGTGGCTAGAGATCTGCTCGCGTATTGTGCAAGCATTTATTTTGAAGAATATTGATGGATTAGTCGGAAAACAAAATAACTAGTAGAAAACATGGTGCGTATGTCAAAGGAAGACTCCGAAAGATCGGTCGTTATGCTCAAGTGTCGGGTATCCGTACTAAAAATCAACGGTTCGCTTATTTAAATTATCGAAGTCTTTATTTCATTCATTTAACGCAAGTTTGAATACATATACACCTGTTAATAAAGATAAAAATGCATTAGTAATCATAGGATGTACGAAAAATGTTTAAGTCAAGTGCGATAACTCTTTGATAATTATCCTCACTATTTAAGATTAATCGCCAAACTTTATACGCTAAATTGTATTACTGGTTATTACTGAACTAGTCTACATGCTCAAGTTATGATGTGATGTGTTTTTAAAATTAAGCACGCAATTCAAAAGCGCATTTTTTCTCCGTTGATTGCAAAAATGTGTCTTAAAAGCATGCCTTTAGCGTTCATGCAATTTATTTCCAGTAAGAAATGGTGATACTTTCAACATCCTTGGAAAAAATATAATACAACTATACTAATCTCAAAACGAGCAGTTTCGAATATGCGTTTAGAGCCACTAAATATGAAGCAGTGTTATAAAGAAACTGACAAGTTAATTATATGCACAATGAATCACTCCACGATTATCTCCCTTTGACCATAGAAAATACACCATGTTGTAATAGATCATGGTTTTATTATTTTAGTGGTTGTGCGCGAAATAGTGTATCGGCCCCTTAAAAGTACACGAACTTCACATAGCCCTTTCTGCAACAACGGAACAGCATCCCACTAGTATTCCATGAACGTTTCATACGATTTATACGTCGTAAGTGCACACGATGCATCGCACCAGACGGTAGTTTCAAAAGAGTTAAAAATGCGACTTTCTGTTTTATACTGACCCCAAAACAACTGGTACAAAACTATTTTGCTAAACCACTGTTTCTGATATTCAAAGCGATATTCATGTGTCACATGCATAAATCTATTCTATGATAGAATTTCGCGATGCTAACACACTTATTAAATGTGTTATGCTATACTATGTAAGTGTTGCGTTTTCATTGCCGCTCAGTGTATAATAATTATAATAACCTAGTACCAAGTTTATCCAAGTTTCCGTGAATAATTTGCGACACTGTAAAGGATATATGAGCCTCATTAACAACTACTGTCAGAAGAAAAACGTAGTACTATTTTTATTACAAGACATTGATAGCAAATGATAACAAAGACTTAATTAGCCTCCTACGAGAAGATTTATAACCAATAGCATAATGAGTATAAATACGTTTTTTCGTACTATGGTTTCATCGAACATATCCCATATGTTTTGATACCCAGAAAAAATACGTCGGTTAATTGTGAGGGGCGAGTAACTTTAGATTTAGTGCGGCCATATTTCTCGCTATATATATAAAATTATATATTATCATCAATCTTTCGCAAAGGATGTTGACGTATTTGCTGCATGTCTACATTTTAGTACGATTTATTAGCAGCTAAATCACAGTGTGTATTCAAGAACGGCTGTTCTTAGTATATAGTTTGATTGTTCTTTATAATATTTCGTATTTGTCTTTAATATGCATACTAATAATAGTATGAATGTTAAATACACATGTTTTTTTTATAGAGACAACGCAGTTTGGCACACAAAGTCTCCCCAGAACTATCTCTGTCTACAGACAAATGTAGTGAACAAATACAATAACTACGAGGGGTGATCAATATATTCGAGGACTTTTCATCTAGCAATTTCATATTGACAGCAAGACTCAAAGCCATTTAACATCATTGGGAGTAAGATGTCTCCGACCGAATGCACTAATAAAATTATTTGATTCATACAATAAGCGCGTGACGTTGGACGTCGCGCGACGTCATTCCTAGCGTCACCGTCGGAGCAGCACTCCTTTCTGGACTGATTCCCGGTCCCATGTATGAGACTAGTTTTCTTTTACTACTGAAATAGGTAGTAAAAGCCAAATCTGGAATGTGATGTGCAATAAAAAGAGTATCGATGGGTTTTTGGAAACAAAACTCGGAAAAGGGCGATTGGCTTTACAAAATTAGATTATTCCAAATAAGAATGAAACACGACCTACCAGGTTTAGGGCGTTATATCAAAATAACCCTTTGGTTTAGAGTCAACGATGTAATGGTTTGTAGCCCGTACTAGTCTTAGTTTTAGCCAGTTACATTTGGTTGAGATTTTTTAGTCTTATTTCGCAGAATTTAACGGAAAGTGTCCCTAACACGGTGTTATTGATGCTGTTTATCCTTATTTTATCGACTCAGCCGTTTGACAGAGACCCTACAATCACATTAACAACGGAATCATATGAAAATGGCCGATTGTGAGCGCACAGAATCCATGCATAATTTAGTAAAGTCATTTTGGAGATATTGCGACGATTTTACAAGTTTTGCATTAATTTTCAAAGCATGTCGTTTCTCAGAAATAACGTTACGCCCTAGATGCTCGACGAGGCGTGCTTCACCATGGTTACAAAAAGTAACGTCAGCAAGTAAATAATGAGGTTATCATAAAGTAAATTAAAAGAATCGCGAGATAATTGATTGATCTACATAAGCTTGTAATTTCATTACCCTAGTTCCGATATTGCACTTTTGAGAAGGAAAGTCCTCGAATATATTGATCACCCCTCGTACATCAAAATAGGACGTTGAGCTATAATATGAAAATGAATATAACCAGATGATTATCTGTCTGCATCATCTTAGTCTGACGTATTATCGGATGATCAAAACATACGGTATCATAATGTTCGATGATATCTATGTAGAAATCCATTCAATAAACAAACTTATACTTCTGTAACAATCTTGAAAATATGATCACCTAGTACACTACAATATATTTTGAACTACTAGTTTAATATTACTCATACTCATTTATACGTGTATGTCTGATAAATATATTCTTATAAACTACATCTACATGTTATTAATATATGGCTTAAACAGTTCCTTCAGTTGAGTTGACAAATCCATCATCCCGATCCGTCAACACATGTCTGGTTTGAAGTTCATTTGAGTCGGATCTTTTCCATAGCTTTCGAACAGCACAGAATACTAATCCTAATTCTCGAGCGAAGGAAATAGATGCTAATATATAAACAAACACTTTAATAGCACTGTTTAGAACGGCAAAGAAATGAAACAGTCCTCTTACAAGAATGTCCGTCTCTGATGGGGGCTTGTTGAAGGCAAAGGGATCATCACCAAGGTCCCTTACTCTTAAAGCACTACTTGGTGTGCACAAGATTAAAGTACTGCAAGCAAGCAAAATTAATAATGGTGTAGTTTTGAATTCTTTATCCTCATTGGTCTGGCCGCGACGTCGTCGTAAGCACCTTTCACTTGACGTCACCGAGCGTTTATGGTACTGCCACGTGCGCAAAGAAATTGGTATTATCAGAACAAATATTATAAGATACGGAAGAACAAAATTAAAAATAATGTCCAATTTAGATAGAATTGTCCATGTATCTACGACCGACATATTATCAAGGAACAATCCACATCGAGGTGGGTTGTCAGAGACGCCAACAAACCAGGTGACGTACAGGTAGCATACGATACTGAGAATTGCTATACAAATGATCACACACTTGGCTCGGAATACAGTGCACATTTCCGATTTTTTACGTGGCCACATTACTCCAATGTACTTCTCGACAATAACCGCTGTAAGGTACCACCGCGATAAGAACGAGAATGCATGTTCACTAAACGAAATAATCTGGCATGGACCTACCAATTGATGAAATCGTAACTTATGGAATTGTCCAAGCTTAACAAACATCACGGCCAGCAAGTATCCACTATCAGCAACGGCAGCAGCCGCAAGGTAACGCGACGTAGACGGCTTCTTCAGTTTAGTTCTAGTAAACACAATATAAATCAAGATATTACCCAGCATTCCAATTACACATGTTATCACGTACGCGTATTTATTAAACTCCTCCAATACGTCATTTGGCATCGGTGGCCTTGGTGGCCTTGGTGGATTAGTCATTGGAGTGTCTTCACTATCTGTCAAATTAAAACTAGTCGTGTTAACAACTTGGTACTCCATTTTGTTGCTAGAATGGTTACACTGCCGCGAACAAATAAGACTACGTTGAAAGGATTACGTCACACACTTGCAGGATGTCCTCCAATGTATTATTATAAAATGTCTTTGCTATGCTTAGAACGAGAAATATTCAGACTTGTATTATTCACTCCTTTGATTTCTGTGATATATGTCCCGTATAGGTATTCGTTTATTCTCTGAATTACGTAAGCATATAATAATGCATGGCTATAAGTCTTCCATTATTACAAAAAGTGTCAACATCACTAAGGTGACACGAACATAATCGCGGTAGATCTGTGTTTTCCAGCTACAATATAATTTTAGAGAAACAATATCGCCAATCTGCGACAGACTTAATGGTGATAAAATCAGGTCTTACTAACACACTGCTATCAGTTAAATGTCTCTTTTAACTTCATTTATGTTATCAAATAGTTATATCGCCTTACCATTCTCTTTATTTAAATCCATCGTGTCTGTTCGTCGAAATTCATGTAAGGTTTATTTTTAAATTGTTTTAATAATTCTTCAACATATATAACTAATCCGAATGTAATTGGTGATGTTTAAATGGTCCGACAGTCTAAGTAACACGCACTAAAATTATTATTATTATTATAATATAAAATTGACGATATGAAGATGAAACAAATCCGGAATAGTTCATACAAAAGCAGTATCAAACTGATGCTTACGATTTTTAGCGCAAACACTTCTAGATGAAGCTGTCTGTTCTGCTTTAATTCCAGTGGTAGTGGAAAATGTATATAGCAATTTACCAACTATAAATATTTCTCATATAACGTTTTATTCACACAGGTACCTTCGATCTAATGTTGGCACGCGAAATAATAACGTTAGCTTCGTAAATATCTCATTCCCGACTTATCACAAATACATCACTCCTCAAAGATAATATTTCAGCGATTTGAGCTTAAAAAAAACAAAATCTGGTTGCTTTGCCAAATTTAATTGACTCCAAATCTCTGGGCGGGAAATTCTGGATAATTTATCAGATTGCTCTTTGCCGATTGTGTATTATAGCAGCATTAAATCACTGACGTCTGGCAACTGGTAAGAACACAATGCCAACAACTACATACTAATCTAATTAGATCCGTACATCATAGAAAATTCACAGCATACGAGGGGGTATCAAAAAGTTCGTGGACTGTGCCTGCCATTTGTTTAGTTTTTGACCGAATTCAGTAAAAATCACACATTCTTTAAAACTACGTATTTTGAATAGATTTGCAAATTTCCAGCTCATATTACTTTTATCCGAGTATGTGGTGGTTACTATGGTAACTTAAATTATGCTCCGCGGCGCACTTTCAAAATATCATTCACTTGACTTCTGACATATACCTATAATTCTGTGAATCGTTATCCGATTTGAAATATAAAACCTTCGACATAAACATTAAGACCGTAGCATTATAATGATGTATATATTATAGCGCTGTTGTCACGGATACTGATGTGACGTTATAAACATGTCGTTTTGTGTAGACTGATTTTCGACGCATTTCATGACGTCGGCGCACTTTCGACATGACGTTTCACTCAGAATATCGATCTTCCGTTGCATTTTGCCCTTTTACTCAAATATACACAAATACAGATCTCAGATTAGAGCATGTCTACCAAGTATATAAAAGTAAGGTTGTCTTGCGAAAATTACTCTGTTTAAGTGGTATAAACGATGTGGCGATGAGAGTTGAATGATGCTAATATCGGTAGGGTAGACTCCATGTACTGTGTGATTATCGGCGCTAGAATAATTTAATTTGTCAAATCTTTCATTAACTGACCGAACTTTTTTATGAATAAAGGCTATTTAGTAAAAACTATGTATTCTGGTGGGCAATAGAACAGTTCAGTCCAGGTTTGAGAGTTTTGGATTCTTTAGACGATCAAAAAGTGGCAGAAGTTTGACGTTTCATGGCGTCGTAACGTCATAAAAGTGCGCCGGGTGGCTGTTGGTCATCTTTTAAATCGTTAGAATATTTTATTAATATTATCATTTAATCAACTTTTTATTTGTTTCTCAGTACAGAATTGAATGTAGTTTAAGGTGATAAAATAAATAATTCAATCGCATTTCGCATATCGAAATGAACGGGTCAATCCACGAACTTTTTGATACCCCCTCGTAAATAAAATTCTCTGGAATCGCTTAATTGATTTGCTTGTCAATTATCAGTTTTCATAAATAATCACCAGTCATCTTCATCATTCCCCTGTACCAACACTACCTTCTACAATACAAACGGTAATCCATTATATTCCGGTAAAACATTTCTCACTAGCGTCTATAGTTATCCAAGTCGTCTATAATCATTAACAGATAATTATGTTCAGCCAAGTTTCAACATTCAGTTCCATGCTATTATACTAAATAATGATATTGGTTCGAATATCTAGTAATACGTACTACTATATCAGTTTCGGAATTTATCGATGATATCTCTATGTATGCATCAATAATAAATTTAGTCACTGCAGTTATTTTTTTTCATGATATTTTAAAGCCGTCCAATTTTTACTGCCATTCCAAAGTTAAGTTCCGTACTATATGCACTTAAACGTTCAAGCAAAAACACGTTCTTTCATATTCGTCTATCTATTTTGTATTCATGCAAACCGTCAAGTTCATATTCTGATGTTCGTTTAGAAGTACATATGGTCAGCTTCATGAATTATTTACTTCTTTCTCAAAGCACGTTCTGATCACATCCACTATATTCCCTAGGATGGAGTCCTAACAACACTCAGCATGGCTTATATTTATACGCGATAGCAATATTTCCACTCTCTCGCTCTCTCGCTTAGCAGTATATTTTCCGTCTGTGTCAAATTGTTTAGCAAAAAGTACTTTGTCAATGTGTTGATTTGTCACGAGTTATTAAATACCAACAGAGGGCATTTCTTTCTCTGCTTGCCATCCGTCATTTAATTGGACGATAACATCAATCTGAAATGAGATAATATGAAATCCAGCATTGAAATCAATTAAAAACAGCCAATTCCTTTCAACACGATTGTACCATGTTGTGCGTATAATACCAGACACGAGTTATGTCTAGTTTGACACAGGCATTTAATTAGATATTGTTTCGTAAACAACAGCATGTTCACAACACTGCTTGTTAGATAGTGATGTGTGATAACCATGCAATCAAATCATTGACGCTTTGCTATAACTATATCGGAAGCTATCGTAGGAAACGCTATGAGAGACAGCACGCAATCAATTGGAATTTTTTTGTTATGTTATCTGATTCAATATCAATTTACGTGAATCTAAATACCTTAGTTTTAAGATGAAACACACGACGTGGTAGAACCTGGCTAACGTGAATTGTTTGATACGTGAATTGCTTAAGATACTAACATCTGGTTAACAATTAATTGCTTTTTGGCGTTAAAACTGGTTATGACTTTTAAAGACAATTAGGAAGTGGTCCACCAATTAAAGCGATGCGAAATGACCTGATCGCTATTTTTTGTCATGAATTACTACTGCAATATAGAATCAACTAGTCTATTTAATGTTGCAAAAGCACACACACCAACTTACGGTGGACTTAAAATAGATAAAAGTAACGATAAAATTCATTATATGGAAATACTACTGATTGACTATGATGAACAGTTTGTACTTGTACGTGTCTCAGTACGTGTACACTTACATGTTAGTGAAAACGAAAACAAACGGAAGACAGGGAATGCAAAATAGATTTACAACGAAAAATAGCGAAGAAAAAATAAATTGAAAAAGCAGATAATAACGTAAAAGAACTGAAAATACCTAAATATAAAAATTAAAAACTGAAATAAGATTGAAATTATATAAAATAATGAATAAAATTCTAGTAAGCACAAGAAGTCGTCGGTATTATTAAACAAGCGGAAGTATTAAACAAGGAACAATGAATCACCTTCAAAGTAACTTAAAAATGGTAGACAAAATACATCAAATTACATCAATGATAAATAATAATAAATGTGTCTTCTTGTGTCTATAAATTGTGAATTGGTATAGAACTCAGACGTTTATTGCAATTTACTGCAACAATTTGTACGTATATCCGGGTTTCCGTATCATTATCATCGTGCAATAAGTCGTTTTTAATTAATGCTGCCTCGCTCAGAGCGCTTTACCACTCATACTAGTTCCAGTGGCACCTCTAAATTGGCTTTTACACAGATTGAAGAACATACTTTATTTTCTTACATGTTTAGTAAACGTGGTTTACTGTTTGTAAGATGTTTTTTACTCATTCAAACATGTATGCCTTTGTCTGTCCCGGCATGATCTGCGTGGAGACTAGTGAATGTAACGACCGGTTGCGATTGGGTAAAATGGTATTTATTTATCAACAATATTTTTTTATAACATGATATAAGTTTACATATTCCCCATCTATTTCAATTGATAAACCGGTGGATGCGTATTTCTACCACATGAGACAATCTAAATTATACATCATTACGATTGCTTACCATAGTAAGCAAGAATCTTCGGAGATGTATTATATTATTGCCACTTGAGTTCATTTAATCAAATGTATAATGTGTTCAGCACGAAGAATGGACGTTTTTTAATGATATATTCATTTTCCATGAAACAATGCGATATAAACACGCTCAATATCTTATAACACTCAACCTTCGAAAACATAAAACAGATATAGCTTAGATAAAACTGACATTCTTTGAATATATAGCGTCTTTTTCATCAATATTTAGAGATAATATAATATGGAGCCGGCATTTTCCACCGTACATATATATAAAGACGGAGCCTCGGCAATGACGCAATAACATAATATATATATGTTACTACTATGTGTTATCTAAAACAATATAATGTCTAAACAGGACAGTGAATGTCTTAGACTCAATGAAATAATCTTACGTTTTTTAAGCTGTGTATACGAGTATTTTTCAAATTTATGTAAATTTTCGTTTACTTTATGCCAAGTATTATATCTATTCATTTTATTTGCGATGAATACATGGATAAGTTGATTTAAGTATGGAATATATTCACTTATTCCGGCTTAAATAATGCAAATTTGAAATTGTGTCGCCCTGGTGCTGACCAAATGAAAAATAAGCAAGAGGAAACTCTATTAAATTCAACACATTGGGCATTTTCATTTGGAAACAGATAATTGCAGATATTATATGCTTAAATTAAACAATTCCTATACTTTCTGGACTCTTTTTTTTTACTTTTATAGAGGGTTTGAGCATTATAACTATATGTACATACAATTCCACATTTATAAGACGGTGTTTCACCGAATATACTTAATATAATCCAGAACATAACCTATTGAGATAATGTTATCACTAAAATGTTATATAATCATACAAATATCCCAGAAAAAAAAGAAATACAAGTTTGTAATACTCCACTCGAGATTATCAGACATTTCTTGGAGGTCATTACAGAGATATCATCTAGCATAACATACGTTTACATCGCTACAAAGTTAATAACAGCGTCATTGCAATGATATCGGTTAAGTTATGGATCGAGAACTAAAGTTATAGTTTAAGATCTGTTTTGAAGCATCGTAAATTGAAGGCGTGTTGGCTGAGATGGTTAACAAACCAAGCAAGCAAATCATGCTACATCGGCATGTAAGATTTGTGTTTCTTTTACATCTCGAGCGTCATCGTGATACTCCCCGATTATAAAAACATACAATCGGTGTTATAACCGAAGACAATATATCGACTGTTAAATTATGGTAATCAATAGGTCCAGGCTCATGTCAATGTGGCCAAGCTATACGTACAATTTAACATCACGTATATACTTGTTGTTGTATTAACGAACACGATTTAGTTAATGTATAATTGTAATTTCCCTTGTTTGTGAGAGCTGCGAAAACTATGTGATTTATGCACAGCTTGTAGGAAAACTGATGTCCTTATGAGTCTAGATATGTGATGAGTAGATGAAGACGTCCTATGTGAAATGCTCATTTCTGATACATCGATGGTGAAGAATGAGTGTATTGACTTTATCATGTGCGCATTAATTTAAAATCAAGCATTATTATCCTGGGTTCTCCAGTGGGCTCATAGGTTGACTAGTGCTGCTGCATTTCTTTAGATTCATATTTTCTGTTTGAGATAAAACTCTCGATAGTGATCCTGTTTAACACAGTCCGACATGCATGTACCTGATCAGAATGCGACGGTGGGAATTTGTCATTTCAACGGAAGCAAAATACAATTTTGAGACAGTATACTAGTAATTTCTTAACTTTAATACGGATGCTCATCTATTTATTATATAAAACTTGCTTTTTTGCAGACTTTTCAAAAAAAGGAAATCAAAGCCTGTCATTCACCGAAAGTAAGTTAGTGGGAAATTTGTCACGTGCATACCCTTCCATACACATAATTATGATCTCTCATTTACACTATTCTTAGCATACATCACACGTTTAACTCTAGACAGAATATCCACGTGACCATTATACATGTGATGGCCTTTATTACGTCCATCTCGAGGATCTAATACACGATATCGTATCTCATCGGACAATAATTGAGTAACATAGTTTGTACACTTCGACAGACAAATGTAATTTATGGTAACACCTACAGTGATTCACATCAAGATGGAAGGTCATGTCAACTTGAACCAGGAAGTCGTACATGAAATAATGTCAGGATAAACAGGACAACTTAAATGACTATTACCAGGCCCTGATCTCCCGAAGCATCTCAAGTAGAAATCTAAACTGAAATAGAGATTTTGTTTACACCTGAGTCGCAATTAGATACAAATCTGAAGTTCCGAGTATTGAATTTCTACTGTAATAGCCTCAGAATAACATCGCTGTTCAGTGATGATAATTGTGATTTCAGCCGATTATGGAAATTAACAGAAATATATATGTCAATATTTTAGATTAGATGCTTTGTGAACTTGGGGAAAGGCCAAATTGTCACAACAAATCGGAGAAAAAGTAACATCCCTATCACAAAGATGAACTTCATTTTAAATAAAAAAAATGATTACAAAAGAAAGTCAACAGCTACACAATCTCGATAGCTTCAGCCTTCTTCCACCATAGTATACCACATGTAAACCAGTATTGCTAATTCAAGATACGAGTGAGACTAGTATATTACAATTTTGTTAGGTATCATATTGTTCATTTGCTGGATCAACATACTAGTATCCTATTTTACGACGTTCAAAATTATTTTCGGGAAATGGAACATATACTGAGCGTCAAAGGTTTCGCAAACGATTTAAAAATTTTTTTTTTACATTGTTAACTCGAAAGAACGGTTTACTGACACCGTCTATTTGTGTACCCATAGTGCTCATGTTAAACCCAATTTTGTTGGCCTCCGTTATGCTTGAATGATCACACCATCACAAATGGTAAAACGTCTATTAAAGCGCGCAAAATAAGGGCTTTTGATTTTCTACTAAATTTCCACTTCCAATTTACTTGATACATGTCTGTGATACGAAATACACACATAGATAGTCTAATTAGTTTGCGATGGACGCTTCATTTGATGGCAAAAATGGACAATTTAAAAAAATTGAATTTTTAATTCGTTTTCGAAACTTTTGACGCTCAGTATATAATGTCAGACCTCGTCTTCCTAACACAGCGTAAACACTGTTTGGTATTTGCCTAAAGTCAAGCACAATATAGGGTCATAAATTTAATCTCATTGTCAGTTTTTTCTTGCGTTCAATTAAAACGGAACTCCAGTCAGAAGACCAGACACACCTACTAGGCGTTTGCTATAAACATAAACACAATTCAGCAAACAAAACCACGGACATTAGTCAAGTTGTCCATATCAATGTAATTTAGCTGGTACTATGAAGTAGGCAGCAACACAACTGTGGTTATAACATGTTTGCATTTAATCAAGTTGTGTTAAACGACAATAATTCATACACACCATGAATCCAAACGCATTGCTACTAGGCGTAGTTTTATAATCAAGACTAACTGCAATATTTCACACTGCTGGTTAACTTTATTTCTCACCATGTTTTAAACATTTGCCAATACATTTCATTTAAAGTAATTTGTATAAAAAACATTATGATACCGTGATCCTAAACAACAACAAAGTATATTAATATAATTTTATTTACGTTTTTTATGATATTGACAAGAAAATCGCGTGTGTCCTATTAACCAAACCGCGGTAACTTATTTAACTTCCGTATATGATGGTAGAAATGAACAAATTCAATGTGTTAACATCCGTTGTTTGACGCGTGATTAATAGCTTCGGAGAAAGTTTGATAAGATTTAGTACAAGTTGTAGAAGGGAATAGGATGTAAATGTTGTTTGATTATTCATTGCAGCTTTGGTACGTTACATGGTGTTATTTTTGGGAAGAAAGTTATATACGAGGGTTGTACAAGAATTACGTAGACATTTGTCATACGTTCTATACCATTCATCATACAAACAAATAATTTTATGTGGAGTGCAAATAATATTTATTGCGTAAGTACGTGAAATTTCGTAAGCCCGTGGTTTTAACATGTACCACTAACTAAATTTTCAAAGCGAAATAGTCTAGTAATAACTAGATAACCATTGGTTGTGGTACAGTTTAGTTAATGTCTGTAACAATGCATTGTCTGCTATTGTGGATTTTAGTATATTTTAGAATAGTGGTACGACATGTGGCTCCAAACCATTACAGTGTTAGTAATTAATCATATGAAAATAATTACTAGTTCATGGTTTCTTTACAATATTATTGATTAGATACATTAGTAGTATTGATATATTTTACGAAGATACAAGAATACACATGTATGCCTAGATGTATCAATTCAGTGCTAGTGGTACATATTATGGTTATTATCAATCATTTACTGACATAAACTGGATATTTTATTCAGTGAATTAGATGAAGTAATATATCACTTATACAAACTTGATTATTACACGTTCGGGGGGTTTATATGCTTTAAACTCAGTTTGTTTTTGTGTAACGGTATGTTCTGTTATTTGACCTATACTTAGAGCACATCTTGACATTCACATCATGGTTCGGAAATACCGATACATGTATGTTCGATTGAATGAGTCGGAAGAAGACCTCTCTTGATTATAGAACATATTCTGCTAGTAAATAAAACAAACAAAGGAACGTGTAAGAAGATTTTGCGCTACCAACTGCACGAGCTTGGTTGTCTTTTCAGTTTTACAAAATGTAACAACATGAAACAATTTTTCACACAGGTTCCAACACAAAGCAAATCGCCTCTAATGCACAAGAAAAAAAATGTGTTGCGCTCAGCTTGGAAAACTTTTTAATGAATAAGTGATTAGCAAAAACCAGAATCACTCATAGCAAGAAATCATTTGTATCACAAACAACACTCTTACGCTTCGATGCTTTCGAGAATGCGGGAAATGTCAGAACTCTCACCCGTATGAAGCTGATACATTGCTATATACAAAATTTTTCGTCAAAGTGGAATAATTGGATATGTAAAACAATGCACTAACAAAACAATTGTGTTTGTATATGTAGGTACAATACATATGTCAAAGTTTGTATCACCCTGAAAGCGTCCTATGCTTCCTATGTTAAATATTGTTAAAACTATTATCGTTGATAATTAAGACTGGTACCCGCCTCTTAGACAAGTTAGTCAGTTTAAAGTCGCGTTAGATTCCGTAAGTGATTTGATAAAACAGTCAATATCGCATTGGCTTTATTGTCTTTTTTTATTTTGTTAGCATAAAAAGTCTACATATTTTTTATGAAGGGTGTTTTTTGGCATTTTGTATGCTACGTAATTTTGTTGGTGGTACCTATATTTCTCGCCTGTCCACAGTCAATATCACGCTATAATCAAAGTGTAAGGGTCCGTGGATGCATAATCAGCTGATCGAATAAGTGCCAGCTATAAAAAGGCTGAATGACCTTGTTTCAGCTAAGAAAAACTAAAATAAATGTTTTGGGATTTTTATGCGATGGAAAATTATATAGTGTAATGTATCTTATAATTTGATTCTATAACATCGCGATGTGCATCTATTGAAATTGGATCTGACCATATCATGTGATTTATTTCGAAGCAGAATATTTAGATAACAATAATCAGATACAGAACCGGAGTCCTGAAAATTAGTGAAAGTACCAAACTGAATACTAGTAGTTGATACATGTAATATCTATACACGTGTGCTATTAGACTTAGCTGTGTTGACAGTACTAAAAGTAGGCCAAACTACGTGTCTTAGTGCATCTTTTCTTATCAGAGAAAACCAAACAAACCGAAGACTCAGCATAAACTAGCAATAGCAAGAGAAAGATAACGATCATGACAAAAACATTGAACATGTAGAACGGCAAGGTGATTGTAGAATTAAAACTAGCAACATACAAACTAGAAATTGAAAAAGCTTTGAAATTAAAATAAAGTAGTAAAAATAATTTATTTCGTCTTAAAAACGATTTTTAGCCTGTGGCAAAATTAAACCAAGCTGAAATATCAAAACAGGATATAATGAATCAAGCTCTGAATAAACATTTGATGGTAGACAACTTAAGGTTGCATAATTAATAAATAGTATTTGACGTTTCTTCTAGGGTCTATCAATTCTCAATGTGTATGTGATTCAGACGTTTATTGTAAACTACCACAGCAATGCGCACGCATATCCGACTTGGTGCAATACACAAGCATCTCAGGGAACCATCGTCAGATACCCACGATACATAACTATATTTGAACCGAAGACCGAATGTAAAATGTAATTTTATTGACTGAACTTCCGCACTGAAATTTCTGCGAAAACCAACGTTTACGAATTTTCTACTGCAAATAACCCCATTTTATGATTGCAGTATTATGCAATTAACTGAACGCGGGTGCCGACGCTATAAGAGAGCATACAATGTCATGTAGCTATGTCAACTGTAACAGTTTGACGCAATGTGTTAAAAACAGTGTAACGGCAACTAAATGTATAATTTGAAATATGTAATGCTACATGTATGTTTTGTCCGTTTTAAATTGTTGAAATTGATAACTCGTGACAAAGTAGCTCGTGACGAGTATTAAGTCCTGTGTTACGTCCATCTGGGGATTATATCTAATCAGGCAGTTATTGAGTTACATAGTTTGTACGCTTCGACAGACAAATGTAATAAATAAATACATACATATACTGTGATTCACATCAAGATGGAAGGTCATGTCAACTTGAACCAGGAAGTCGTACGTGAAATAATGTCAGGATAAACTGGACACAATGATTTACGTTTACAAGGCAAAACATATCGCGGAAAAAATGATATCCACGTCACAAGGATAAATATTATTTTAAAATTAAAAAAATCGATTACTGTAACAAAAGAAAGTGAACATCTTCATAATCTCGGCAGTGTTATGCATCTTCGACAACCAATACATCACATAGTGACTACATAAGTACAATGCGTATCCAAGATTAATTCCAGACTAAGGGTATTACAATATTGTTAGGTATAATGGTGTTCATTTGTCGGAGTAACATATGTTATACTACAACGTTCAAAACAAATTGAACATTTCATTTTCAGTCCTCGTGATTATGTAGACACGTATTGCTTAAAGTCGTCTTTGTCGTCTTCCGAACACAGCGAAAACATCTAGTTATACGAGAGGTGCCCCACTTATATTTGAACAGTATTGAATATCAAATAGTCCGATGCTTATTATATATAATCAAAATATTTCTATATCATCGTGCAAAATAACGTGTTATGAAACACATACAACTATTGATTATTACTTTATTTCTTAGTTTGCACTCAAATCTACAATTTTGTACGGGGTATGGTGTTTGGCTTTT
This sequence comes from Spisula subtruncata, assembly GCA_963678985.1. Classification (NCBI taxonomy): domain Eukaryota; kingdom Metazoa; phylum Mollusca; class Bivalvia; order Venerida; family Mactridae; genus Spisula; species Spisula subtruncata. The sequence goes on along the minus strand of OY787664.1, from coordinate 41,018,609 downwards.
TGAAGACCGAATAATCCGATCGATGCTGTTTGCATTTCCCGCCTGTAATAAACGCAGCAATATTCCATAGACTAAAGGGTTTGTGGGTATATGTTTATTAGACTTTGGCCTTTACTAATACTGCGTAATATACTTCAAATGTGTGTTCTTAAGGTACAGAATGGTGTTTTTGTGGAGGGAGTTGAAGCTCCGAGTTGACAAAACACCATGCTCCCCATATGGTCTCCAGGAAAGTTGTTTTGAAAACATTTTGAACAAATATGATTTGGAATCTAATGTACACAGCAATGTGCATTCACCTTTGACTTTTTAGTAAAACATATGTGTTCCATTAAGCCAGTATAGCAAACAACAGCATACGTTATGCAAACGTTCGGAAACATGTGAAGCTTAACGAATGTCAACTTATGGGTAGCCTTATCAACATTTATCATATAGAAGGCTGTCCGTTCATGGTATATTTCTCAACGATAAAGCATTGCCTCTACAGAGGTGACAAAGTTGTGGCATTTACGGTTCCGTTGAAGCATAAACAGCGTTAAAGACATTTGTCTCCCTTATTTTGTTTTTGTGGTATTGTGCATGTAAACACCGATTTTATCCCGAGTCCGGCATGTATAATTCTCTAAATGAACAAATCGAAAGTTCCAATGGGTACTCTAAACGTCGCTGAAGTGCCTTTTTTGTTATTGGATATGCCTTACATATCAAATTACCAAAGTTTAAGATTTTGGTAGGTATCATCACTTTTTGTCAGTTTTTAATATTTTGCGTAATTTCGTAAAAAACAACAACAAAGCGCAAAACATCCTTCCTGTGACAAAACTTGCATATTTTCTTCACAAAAATGGAATATCCATGCTCAACCAACAACTTTTAAGGGCTTTTATGGCAGTGGCTGACCTTCAAAACGCAGAACACCATACCCTCTACAAAAGCGTTGTTTTTGGTTCATTCTATTTATCAAACAAACAAACCAGTTAGTGTAAATGTTACCTAACACATATGTTTACACAGAACAAAAGAAATATTTTATTTATACCATATTTCCATGAAAATATGTCATGTTCAACACTATTCAAATATAAGTGGGGCACCTCTCGTATATACCTAAAACTAAAACAATATACGGTCTTCCATTTTATCCCATTGGTAGTGTATATGCTTGCGTCAAACACTGCTTATATGTTTCTAATTTGGTTTAACTAAAAAGTCAACCGTTTTGTACGGGTGTTTTGGGTATTTTGACTAATATTTTTGGTGGAAACTGCCTTTCTCGCCTGCAATAGCACTGAATGCTGAATGACTTGTTTCAGCTATAAAAAGCTCATTTTTTATTAACAAACATTTGATGATGGCTATTTACATTATGTAGTGTATCTTATAATAGTATTCTATAACATCATGATGTGCATTTATTTTAATTGGATCTGACCATATAGTGTGATTTAATTCAAAACAGAATATTTAAATAACACTAATCAAAAAGCACATAAACGCGAACCGGAGTACTAAAAATAAGTGAAAGTATCAAATTGAATAGAATATACATGTAATATTTATACATATGTGCTTTACTTTGCTGTCCTTAACGTACTAAAAGTAAGTCAAATACGTGTCTTAGTGCATCTTTTCTAATCAGAGAAAACCGAACAAACTGAAGACAAAGTATAAACAAGCAGTAGCAAAAGAAAAATAACGAACACGAAAAAACACCAAACATGTAGAACACAATGTGATAGAACGAGGAACATATCAGAAAGTGAAATAACATTGAAAGTTAATTAAAATAATGAACGCATGTCTTCTCAACAAAACAATTGTAAGCCTCTGGCAATATTAATGCAAGAGGAAGTATTAACACATAATACAATGAACCAAGCTCTTAATGACCTGTAGATGGTAGACAACATAAGGTCAGATCAGTCATCAATAGTAATAAACGTTTCTTCGCAATTTGTATAGAAATCTGAAGTTTTCTTCTCTAGCCAATAACCTCACGGTCGATAGCAATTAGGATATCGTATTGGATCGAACGTGGGTTCCGACGATGCAAGAGAACATAAACATAGATATGTCAACTGTCACAGCTTGACAAAATGTGTTTAAAACGCGGTTACGCTCAATAAATGTAAACTTCGGAATATTAAGTGCTATATTTTGTCCGCTTTAAATGGTTGAAATTGATAAGAGCGATAAGAAAACAGATTTTAAAATTTTGAAATATTTATGCACTGCAGTTGTTGTTAGGTTGGCTAACATTAGTTCCTCAATATGATGGATTATACTAAAATGAGTTTACTATATGTAATTACTGTTTGTGCTTGCACTTCCGTGGCTTTGGCAACCCAGGACCAACAGTTAGCGATGACCCAGGACCAGCAGTCAGCGTTGACCCAGGACCAGCAGTCAGCGTTGACCCAGGATGAGCAGCTAGCTTCCAGTCCTCTGATCCAGCGTCTACTAGCACGTGTTGATGTCTTAGAGAAACAAGGTGTGAAACAACAAGAAGAAATAAACACTCTTAAAGCCGAGATGACTCAACAGAGAGGATACGTTACGAAGTTACGTTTCCAACTACACGCCAAAGACAGACTTCTACAAGCGCTTCTACGTAAAAACAGCAAATCTGGTGAAGACGAAACGACGAGTGAAGAAAAACAATATCCCCATTCAGAGATGCAAGATGTATCCAACGGTAAAGTGTTACACTTGCTCACATATCTAGTTTGCTAATTACTTGCATTTGTATCGATACTCAAGTGTAACACTTTTAATTACATCTCTTTTTTTATTATTTCTTGTATTAAGTATCAATCAAATTTGTTAAAATATAAGTTTCTAATGATAATAACCGCTATTACATATAATATACGTGGGGTTATCCAAAAGTTCGTGGACTTTTGCTCTAAAACTTTTATTTTTAGTCAGATCAATATGAAAATTACCATACAGTGACATTAATCTATTACAAACAATTGCCTCAAAATATTTTTATAAAAATACAATTTGTATGAAGAGTAACACGTTGCCATAGTAACACAAAAATGCGTTAGCGGCGCACTGCTTATTTTTTCCAGTAAAATGCGTAACGTTATTGTAGATTGTTACAGTGTTTCTTCATTTAAAAATACAAAAATGCGTCCTCATGTTGAGTAATGACATACCGATATTTCTGTATAATTTAAAGGTTGTGTCGTATATATTCGTCATTTTATGAGCATGAGGGTTAATGTTGGCATATAAAATTCAACGTAAAAAATGACGTCACAAGATATCATTTACAGTCGCAAAATACTTCAATTATATAATATACAGCTAGGGGAACCCGTAAGGAAGACAGGAATGGTTTAGCAAATTAAGTATGAACCCTTCTGCATTGTATTCAATTGTTTTTAAATGGCATAAATAGTTAACAGACGGTCAGGGTTGTGTACCAGACGATGCATGTTAATAGATACAAAACTGACGTTCAACGAATGAGCGTTACGTTGGTTAGAATCGACCATACTAGGTAATAGAGAAAAAATCCACTTGTAGAGAAAGAAACGACACAATTCAGTACACATCGACAGAATGAGTGTTTTTGCATATTATAAGTATACAGGTGATTACGGGAAACAAAGAACAACTTATTTACAACGTTTAAGAGCTTCATGAAATGAGCGTGCGCCGGGTATGCCTACTACGCATGCTTACAAATGCTATAGTTATGTTATTTTTAATTATATCCGTATGATATTTGGTATACGTGTTCAATATAAATTAATTTTTCAGGGACCATAGATTCGTAGCCTTAAGTTAAATTGTTTTTGAAAAAGAGCAAAAGTCCACGAACTTTTGGATAACCCCACGTATATAGTTGGTTGGCAATGTGTCATTTGGAAGCAAATAATAGGTACACTTCTAATAACTATTCCTAGTAATTGATTTGTCTAAATAGATAGGTTTACGAATGGTTAAATTGGGAACAAAAATAAGTACTCGTGGTATGCATGCTTTGTTTTATCAAATAATTGAAATCACTCGTTTTAAGGCACGGCATGTGTTGTGTTAACCGAAGGTTGATGTAGTCGATCTGTTACGTCGACCAATTGACAAATTGGCAATGCCCTGAAATTAATTTACAACCCGAAAGGTTACCAATTCATATATGCTCTGTGACGGACGGACCCGATTGTGATGGACAAAACTATATACGACGGATGTTACCAAGTGTGGCGGACGTAATTCAATGTGATGGACGCATACAAAGTGACGGACGTAAACCAATGGAACGGACTTACCCAGTGTCATGAAAGAACATGTGTTGTTCTGGGAAACCTTGCATTTGTTAAAAAGAGTTGGTAGTGATTGTATTTGTACTGATCAGACAATTTATTTATTTACAGAACGCGAACATAGAATGAAGATGCGTAGTGAAGACAGCATGATCCGTCGAGCAGATAACGAGGTGATGCTTGCATTCTCCGCTGGTCTATCTCAACACATGCTTCATGTTGGTGACAAACAGAACATTATATTCGACCAGGTGATAACGAATGTTGGGAATGCCTATTACCCTCACCAAGGTACATTTATTGCCCCTGTATCGGGGGTGTATGTATTCTCTACAAGCATCCAATCCTATTATGACTCTCGATCTAGCTATGCAAATATCACCGTAAATGGTATTGATAAATGCCAAATGGAAATGTATGATAGTAACTCTCGTAGTACGGCCAGCAAGACAATAGTGTTCGAACTCAACCAAGGAGACGATGTTTCTATTCACGGACGTACTGGCGACGCATACTATGGTGCTTCTCCGTCTTTTACAACATTTTCTGGGTTTCTACTCCAACAAAACTATCCAAGTGCTGGACACATAGTTGGATAAATTGTTATTGTTTTATGTGACAGTTATATGTCTACAGCACAATAAATGTTAAAAACATGAAGTGATACCTACATTGTATGTTTTAACTGTATATCCATTCTTCCTCTACCTAAATAGATACACAAGTTTATACCAGTATGTATCTAACATCGCTAGAGACAATCCAAATCATACATCATAATGAAAGCTTTGCGCAGTTAACAGGAAACTTCGAAGATGTATTTTAGTATTGCCACTAAAGTTCATTTAATCAAATATATATTGTGTTGATCACGAGGTATAGATACGTGGTATGATATATACAGTTTCTAAGAAACAATACGATACACAACGCGCCAAATCTGATAACACTCAACCTTCCAAAACATAAAACAGATACATCTGAGATAAAACTGCCATTCTTTTTAAAATAGCTTCTTTTTCATCAATATTTAGAGACAATGCAATATGAAGCCATTTTATTCATCTCCCTTGCTATTACGTCGTCGCCTGCGCAAAGACGTAATAACATATATATTTTATCGAAATTTGATTATTTTGTATTTATGAAATATGTTTTCGTTCTAAGATAATATTATGGCATTTTATCTTATCGTAACACCTAGTTTGTTTATAGTGTGTACCAGTGGTTTATCATGATAATGGCGTATTATTATCTGATGATTTGACTGAGATTTGAATACATATACTTGATTAAAGGACAGCGCTCGATTGGAAAAACAACACTAAGGCACACGACTAAAGAAATTGAAATAGTTGCTAATTTGTTGACAAATATCGGAACCAGTGGGCCCAAAGGGTCCTAGGTCGCTCACCTGTTGCACATTGGTCTAGGTATCAACACAACTTACATTCTGAACATATTTCATTAAGATGTGATCAAAACGGCTGCCTATGGAGTTTCTAAGATTTGATATAGTGACATAGTTTTTTAACCCACATGACCCAGTTTCGAAGTTGGCCTAGATTTCATGAAGAACAACATTCTGACCAAGTTTCATGAATATTTGATCAAATTGGTGACATCTAGAGTGAACACAAGGTTTTTCGAGGATTCCGACGTAGTCACCTAGTTTTTAACCGAACATGACCCAGTTGGCCTAGATTTAATGGAGAACAACATTCTGACCAAGTTTCATGATGATTGAATCAAACCTGTTGTCTCCATAGTGTACTCAAGCAAATTGTTGACTGACGACGGACGGACGGACGACGGACAGACGAAGGACGGACGACGGACGGACGACGGGCGAAGAGTGATCACAAAAGCTCACCTTGTGACAATGTGACAGATGAGCTAATTAAGCATGAAAAAATAAACTATTAGAGTTTTTTCGATGTAACACCCAAAGTCATTTCATCATGTGTGCGTTTGACCTAATGCTCACTCGTGACTACGGCACGGGTAAAATATTGCATCAGCTACTCATACGTTTACATTACATTCGATCTTACACAGGAAAACATACACAATCTCGATATATCAAATGATACATACATGTACCATAGAAGAACTTCCTTAAAAATATACACTTTTACACAGTATCTATTACAAATCATATTACGCCAAGGCTTGAATGATGTCTTCGGTGGGCTCATACATACACTGTGACCAACATAAGTGGTTTATTCGTTGTTTAAAATAGATTAAAATGTAATGCTCCCGACAATTGTAGCTATTACAGGTTATTATGCAATTATTACATCGAATTACAAACCTGTAATAACTGTAATGGTTTAATCACAAGTTCCATGCATGAAACTGTACGAGCACATGCAAATACAACGAAATAAAATCACGACATTTTAACTGATTTTAGTTGCTTAATATACAATAAGAATATAATGTAAAATTGGACGGAGCATATCTCAGACATTACATGATCTTCTTGCTTTTTATAAGCCGTTTATACGAGTATTGCTATTCAAATCAATGTAAATTTAGTGCCAATTGCCATGTCTAGTCATTTTATTGCGAACGATTCTCGATGAGTACTTAAATAAGTCGATATATCCACTTATTATACTGATTTATATCCTAAATAATGCAAATATAAAAGAGCTACGCAAAAAATGACCAACTGAAACATACTGTGAGGGAATTTGATAATGTCCAGGATAGTGGAAATTTCATTTGGAAACAGACTCATTGCCTTCTTGACTTTATAACTCACTATCATAATGGTATGGAACATTATAAGTACCGATAATGACACATTTTACAAGACAGTGCATACCAGTGTCTTTCCTAAAATACTTAATGAATCACAGAACATAACTTGTTGAGATAAAATTATGATTACAATGTTATATAATTATAAAAAAAATCAAATACTTTCATTTTTATACTACACCACTACAGATTACAAGACATTAATGGGGGTTCATTACAGAGATAACATCTAGCATAACATTCGATTACATGCGATAAGCACAGCGTGACTGTATTGACATTTCGGTTTGGTTATAGATAGAGAACGTAAACACGGGGATATCGTCTGTATTCAAGTGTAGTGGTGGTTCTTGATATGTTTTGAAACAAAGTTCAGTTGAGAACATGAATGCTGATATGGTTAACAATTCAAACCATGAGTAATTCTGATTCCCGTGGTGATTTTACTGTAAGCCAATGTAGCACTCGCACTGCACTCGTTTCTAGCATAACTATGCAACTATGAATCAAACAACAATTAAATTGGTTGTGGTCAAGTTTGCCAGCTGGTGGGCATACATGCATATTAGTACCCCTGTATACTAACATGTTCACTCCTACACAATATATTTAACACGTTTTCATGTAACTCCAGACAAAGTAGCTCGTGACGAGTATAAAGTCCTGTGTTACGTCCATCTCGAGGATCTAATATACGATATTGTACCTCATCAGACAATAATTGAGTTACATAGTTTGTACACTTCGACAGACAAATGTAAGTTATAAATACACATACTGTGATTCACATCAGGAGGAAATGTCATGGCAAATTGACCAGAAAGTCGTACATGGAATAATATCAGGATAAACATGACACATTCACTGACTTTATCAGGTACAATTGGTCAAAACTATTTAAAGAAAAATCCAAGACACAAGGACAAACTTTATTTTAAATTTAAAACTATTACAAAAGATAATAACTACATAATCTCGGCAGTGTTACCCTTTTTCGACTGTCGGGTGTCATAACCAATGCATCACATAAATGCGTATTGCTAATCCAAGACTAAGTTTATTACAATATTGTTCATTTGTCGTAGTAACATTTGTTATACTACCACGTTAAAAACTAGTCGAACAGATTATAATCAGTCATTGTATTCATGTAGACACGTATTGCACAAAGTCTTCAAAGTCGTAGTCCTAGCACAGCGTAAACACCTAGTAGTATTTGCCTAAAATCCAACAAAATTATCATCGGTCGAAAATTTAATCCCATAGGTAGTTTTTTGTTTGTGTTAGTTCATACAGAATCTAAGCCAGAAGACAAAGCACGTGTGAGACGTTTTTTTATCAACAGCAGGCACAATGTCATGTTATTCGGAGAAACAAAACTTACGAACATCAGTTAATTTGTCCTAATCAATGTAAGGTGGTTTAGATAGCGTTCTAAGAATGTCAACAACACAACTGTTTTTTTGGTATTTAATCAAGATGTGTAAACCGACAAAAATGCATACATCCCATGCAATCCAGACGCATTGCTTGTTGGCGTCATTTTATAATTAAGACAACTTGCCATATTTCACCCCCGTTTGTTAACTCTGTTTCTCGCAATGTTAACTTTTGACAATACATTTCATTTAATGTAATTTGTATAAAAACATAATGACACCGCGATCCTAAACAACAACAAAGTAAATTAATAAATTTTATTTACGTTTTTTATGATATTGACATGAAAATCGCGTGTGTCCTATTAACCAAACCGCGGTAACTTATTTAACTTCCGTATATGATGGTAGAAATGAACAAATTCAATGTGTTAACATCCGTTGTTTGACGCGTGATTGATAACTTGGAGAAAAGTTTGATAATGCTTAGAACAAGTTGTATAAGGCAATAGGATGAAAATCGTTTTTTGATGATTCATTGTAGCTTTGGTACGTCACATGGTTTTATTTTTGGGAAGAAAGTAATCGAAGTATATACGAGGGTTGTACCACAATTAGGTAGACTTTTGTCATACGTTATATACCATTCATCATACAAACAAATAATTTTGTGTGGAGTGCAAATAATATTTACTGTGTAAATACGTAAAATTTCGTAAGCCCGTGGTTTTAACATGTACCACTAACTTAATTGTCACAGCGAAAGAGTCTAGTTTATAAATTCGGGAATAACTAGATAACCATTGGTTGTGTCAAATTTGTGTTAATTTCTCTAACAATGTATTGTGGATTCCAGTATGGTGGTATGACCCATGGCCCCAAACCATTACACTATTAGTAAATATCACTGGTAGACACCGTACAGCGGAAATAGCCCCCTATTTTGGACGAAAACGAAAGTAAAAGTTGTAATCGATTTCGGAGTACGGTAAGTTTTTAACCATTATTCGGTAAATATGGATGCGATTAACATGAAGTGAACTGATTTAGGTAATGTAATGTTTATTTTAAAGCTCCAATGTAGTCATTTGCTCTGTAATTTCGTTAACTCTTGACAAACAGCACCGAAATGTACCTCTTTTGGCAGACGGTGCAGAAAAACGTACATTTTTCTTTTATCGCAGCTAAATTATTCATTTTCCAAGACCCTGTTAAGATTTAAACTTTAACATGACATGTTCTTTACCTATATTGAAACCCTCGTCAATAAACATGCACTAACAAGCATGTAATTGACGGAAACCAATATTGCGTTGTGTAGTGGGTCTAGTTTTTAACTGTACAGTGTAGGAAGACGGTTCTTCGATTGATCGTTACATCGGAGCATGAAGGCATTTGTTTGTCATTTTAAAATATTGAAACTTATCATACTAACGACGCATAGATGAAAATCAAATATTAATTACTAATTATGAATGTAAACTACGTGCCTTTTTATCATTATTAGTTCTTGGAAAACAAACTACATTTAGTAAATCGTATCAAGTATTGTACCTGAACACTGCATTAGTCTATTTTAATAGATGTACATCGACCTTCGAAATATGACCTTTGGACGAGTCCACTAGCCAGGTTTGAAACGATTTTTACCGTTTTTTTTCTATTAAAATATGGTTTTATCTAAAACAAATTATGATAATTTCTAGTTGGCAACATGGCGTTCTGGATAACCTGTTCTATTCACAGAAACATACTTTTTATATGGACTGTGTGTTCGAGTATTCTGCTATTCAACTTTGTTTTTATCGTACTTTTGCATTAGATTCTACAATCTACATGCATGTTTTTATACTTTATAAACGATACATCTAATTCATACATTTGACAAAAATAGCTTCGTTTTTATATTGATTTAAGTATGGATATTGTATTCATTGCTCATATTACATCTGAACATTGCTCAGACGACTATTGGGTTCATGTACAAATAACTTGAGTCATTGGTTTCGCCGGAAACATCATTTTAACAGTTCTCTGTAGAAACGTCAGAATTGGCAAATGGATGTCTTGTGTTTCTATATAATGACTAAGATTGTGTATATCTAGAAAGTTGTTGCTTGTAAAAATAGGAGGCCATAGGGGTCCGGCATGCTCCCCGGGAACATTTTCAGTTCAGATTTTTATGAACATGGGCTCCTAAGAAGCGCCTTGTGATGCTTATTCTAAAAATGTATGCATCTTAAAAGGTAGTAAGTGGCACTTACGACCTTCTAATTCTAAGCCATCGAATTGGCACCATTGATTTTTAAAAAAAAAATAACTTCAATGTGTGTGTAATGTTTTAACAAAATTTTGAAAGGTTTTACCGAGCGCTTTTGAACATATACATTTTAGAAATCCATAGTCACCCGATTTTCATCTATTTGTCACATATAAATTCCTATAAAATTAAATAAAAAAATTTTTTTATCTCCAAATTACGCTATAAAGTCGTGTCACTAAGCCAAAACATTGTCTTATAACTAAAAATTAAAGAAAAAAAGAATAAAAATAGTTTGGCTCTAGTGGGGGTTGAACCCATGACCTATAGGAAATCAAATAACGTTTCCGTCCCCAATAATTTTTATTATATAAAGATATCACTGAACAATTTAAACAAAGCAATAGTTTTGGTAAATTCGATTAGTTCTTGTCAATATAGTCAAAATTAGGAAACTAGACCCTGTACAGGACTGCTAGACCCAGTGCAGTAAAAAACTAGACTCTGTACATTAAATTTCTTAAAAAGGCTAGACTCTGTACACAACGCAATGTTGTTTTTCTTCAATTATATACTTGTTAGTGCATGTTTATTGACGAGGGTTTCAACATAGGTAAAGAACATGACAGGTAAAAGTTTAAATCTGAACAGGGTCTTGGAAAATTTAGCTGCGATAAAAGAAAAATGTACGTTTTTCTACACCGTCCGCCAAAAGAGGTACATTTTGGTGCTGTTTGTCAAGAGTTAACGAAGTTACAGAGCAAATGACTACATTGGAGCTTTAATATAAACATTACACTACCTAAATCAATTCACTTCAAGTGAATCGCATATATATTTACCGAATAATGGTTAAAAACTTACCGTACTCCGAAATCGATTACCACTTTTACTTTCGTTTTCGTCCAAAATAGGGGGCTATTTCCGCTGTACGGTGTCTACCAGTGAATATTCCTATGTCGAATACAAGCTTGTAGCTTATGTTTATTATGTTAACCACAATCGAAGTTAAATAAAGTTTATCTTATCTTATGAAAATAATTAGGGGTTCATGAGATCTTAACAACATTATTGATTTAATACTATTATTAGTATTGATATATTTTACTAAGATACTGGAAGATACATGAAGATATGCCTAGATGTATCCATTCAGAGCTAGTGGTACATATTATGATTATTATCAATCATTTACTGACATAAACTGGATACTGTATTCGATATAATAGATGAAGTAGTTACAAATGTAATATATTACTTACTTACTGGATTATCACATTTTCGGAGGGTATAGTTCTTTAAACAGTATAATTATCTACATGGTTTAACGGTTTGTACAATAATTGATCTATACTTTGAGCACATGTTGAAATTCACGCCATGGTTCAGATATACCGAATCCATATATGCCTAATTGAGTCGGAAAAAGACATATCTGTATTATGTAACATATTCTGCTAGTAAATAAAACATACAAAGGAACTTGTGAGAAAGGTCTGCGCTACCAACGACACGAGCTTGGTTGTCTTTTCAGTTAACAACATGAAACAAACTTTTACACTGTCCCAAAACAACAGCTGGCTACTGGAAGACCATTATTTTTAGTAATCATGTTGAAATAAAATTGAAAAATACAAAAGTTGATAGAGAAGCAAATCGCCTCTATTGCACAAAAACGTCTTTAGCTCAGCTTGGAAAACATTTTGATGAATTCGTGAATAGCACAAAAAAAACACTGATTGCAAGAAAGCGGCTGTATTAAACAACACTTACGCATCGATGTAATGAAGAATGTGTGAAACGTCATATATTTCACCACTATGGAACTGATTCATTGGTACATTGAAAATGTCACCAAATGTCTTCGTCAAATGTGAATGGTCGGATATTTAAGAGAAACGCACTGACTAATTGCTCAGCACGTACATGTACGTACACTTAACAAATCTTATAAGTGTGCATGTATATATTAACGATAGCTCAGCCAATACCTGATGGATCGTGCTGAATTTTTTAAGATATGCAGCTTGGATATTTGGCATTACAATTCAATTGATTTCAGTACCATTTGTTTAAAAAATAACAATCAGAATAAGCAAATGATAACATCAACAAAAGCTAATGTCACCAATTTTTGCAGCGAATTCATCGGTCATTCGTCTGGGTATTGATGCAGCTATTTGACTGCTTTGCTTTTAAATTTTGTTTTCAAGCACATGTGATTATCATTTGTCTAAAAACAAAGTAAACCGTGATTCTATTAAAGTACAATCGAGGATTAAAAAATATCCACTTTCATCCGAAAAAGTAAATGTTTGACAGAGTTACTTCCCTTTGACCATCAACATAAAATGATTTTTTTAAAGTTGATAAATACCATGTTGTTTAGTAAAAAATCTAATTATTTTGTGTTTTTTAATTCGCTGATATAACTTAAATTCAAAATGACCATATTTAAACATAATTTGCTTGTTTTCATTTTTCACGGTTCAATGAACCACATCTTTTAATTTTGAAGAAAAAAACTTGATTAATTCCATCTTGAGGTAGTCAATAGCACATACACAAAATTTAATGCAGAAATGATAATAAATAAAAAAAGTTACAAGGTAAAAACGCATGCACACTTATAAGATTTGTTAAGTGTACAGTGGATATGTCGAAGTTTGTCTTACCCTGAAAGTGTGAGCGATAATACGCATTAACTCAACGTGCTTCCTATGTTAAATATTGTTAAAACTAGTATCGTACGCAATTAAGGCAGATCGCACTCATCTTAAATAATTAGCAAAAATTAGTGAATAAGTAAAGTTTAACGTCGCATTAGATTTCATTATTCCGTCAGTCAATATCGCACTGCTTATAGATTTCTAATTTGGTTAAACTAAAAAGACAACCGTTTTGTACGGGTGTTATGGGTATTTTCGAATAATATTTTTGGTGGAACCTGCCTTTTTCGCCTGCAATATCAATGAATGCTGAAAGACTTGTTTCAGCTATAAAAAGCTCATTTTTTATTTACATTTGATGATGGTTATTTACACTATGTATTGTATCTTATAATATGATTCTATAACATCATGGTGTGCATTTATTTTAATTGGATCTGACCATATATTGTGATTTAATTCAAAGCAGAATATTTAAATAACAATTATCAAATACCACATAAACGCGAACCGGAGTACTAAAAATAAGTGAAAGTATCAAAATGAATAGAAGATACATGTAATATCTGTACATGTGTGCTTTACTTTGCTGTCCTTAACGTACTAAAGTAAGGCAAATACGTGTCTTAGTGCATCTGAACAAACCGACGACAAAGTATAAACAGGCAGTAGCAAAAGAAAGATAACGAACACGAAAACACACCAAACATGTAGAACACAATGTGATAGAACGAGGAACATATCAGAAAGTGAAATAACATTGAACGTTAATTAAACTCATGAACTTATGTCTTCTCAACAAGACAATTTTAAGCCTGTGGAAATATTTAAGCAAGCGGAAGTATTAAAACATAATACTACAATGAATCAAGCTCATAATGACCTTTAGATAATAGACAACATAAGGTTGGATTATTCATCAATAGTAATAAATGTTTCTTCGCAATTTGTATAGAACTCAAAAAGTTTATTTCTCCAGCCAGTAACATCACGGTCGATAGCATGTAGGTTATTGTAATGGATCGAACGTGCGTTCCGACGATGCAAGAGAACATAAACATACATATGTCAACTGTCACAGCTTGACAAAATGTGTTTAAAACGCGGTAACGCTCAATAAATGTAAACTTCGGAATATTTAGTGCTATATTTTGTCCGCTTTAAATAGTTGAAATTGATAAGAGCGATCAAAAAACAGATTTTGAGATTTTGAAATATTTATGCACTGCAGTTGTTGTTAGGTTGGCTAACATTAGTTTCTCAATATGATGGACTATACTAAAATGAGTTTACTATATGTAATTACTGTTTGTGCTTGTACTTCCGTGGCTTTGGAAACCCAGGACCAACAGTTAGCGATAAACCAGGACCAGCAGTCAGCGTTGACTGAATAGCAGCTAGCTTCCAGTCCTCTGATCCAGCGTCTACTAGCACGTGTGGATGTCTTAGAGAAACAAGATGTGAAACAACAAGAAGAAATACACACTCTTAAAGCCGAGATGACTCAACAGAGAGGATACGTTACGAAGTTCCCAACTACATGCCAAAGACAGACTTCTACAATCGCTTCTACATGTACGTAAAAACAGAAAATCTGGTGAAGACGAAACGACGAGTGAAGAAATAGAACACCCCCACTCAGAGATGCAAGATTTATCCCACGGTAAAGTGTAACACTTGCTTACATATCTAGTTGGCTAATTACTTGCATTTTTATCGATCACATTTATTAAAATATAAGGTTCTTATGATCAGAACCGCTGTAATATAAATGGTTGGTTGTGTGGTTTGGAAGCAAACAAGAGGCAGACGTTTAATAACTATTACTAGTAATTGATTTGTCTAAATATATGGTGCTTACGAATGGTTCCATTGGGAACAACAATAAGTACTCGTGGTATTCACGCTTTGTTTTATCAAAATTGAAATCACTCGTTTTAAGGCACGGCATGTGTTGTATAAACCAAAGGTTGATGTAGTCAATCTGTTTTGTCTACCAATTGACAATGCCCTGAAATTAATTTTCAACCCGTAAGGTTACCAATTAATGTATGCTCTGTGACGGACGGACTCGATTGTGATGGACAAAACTATATACGACGGATGTTACCAAGTGCGGTAGACGTAACTCAATGTGATGGAAGCATACAAAGTGACTGAGGTAAACCAATGGAACGGACTTGCCCACTGTCATGAAAGAACATATGTTGTTCAATCTGGGAAACCTTGCATGTGTTAAAAAAGAGTTCGTAGTGATTGTATTTGTACTGATCAGATAATTTATTTATTTACAGAAATTGAACATAGAATGAAGACGGATCCGTCGAGCAGAAAAAACGAGATGAAGGTTGCTTTCTCCGCTGCTCTATCACGAAACATGGTTCAAGTCGGCAACAAACAGAACATTGTCTTCAATCATGTGATTACGAATGTGAGGAATGCCTATAACCCTCACCAAGGTGGATTTATTGCCCCTGTTTCGGGTGTGTATGTACCCTCTACAAGCATTCTTTTGACACTCGACCTAACAACGCATATATTACAGTAACTGGTATACATAAATGCCAACTGTGCATGCATGATAGTAACAATCTTAGTACGACAAGCAACGCATTGGTGTTCGAACTTAACCAAGGAGACGATGTGTCTATTCAGGGACGTGCTGGCGACGCATACCATGGTGATCATCTGTCTAATACAACATTTACTGGGTTTCTACTCCAACAAAACTATCCCAGTGCTGGTCACATAGTTGGATAAATGTTATTGTTTTTTGTGACAGTAATAGGTCTACAGCACAATAAATGTTAATAACATGAAATGATACCTACATTGTATGTTGAATCGGTATACATTTATCTATTCTTCATCTATACCTAAATAGATACACTAGATCATACCAGTATATATCTAACATAGCTAGAGATAATCTAAATCATACATCGTAATAAATGATTTGCGCAGTTACAAATGTAACAGGAAACTTCGAAGATGTATTATAATATTGCCACAGGGGTTCATTTAATCAAATGTATAATGTGTTGTTAACGAGGAATAAACACGTGGTATGATATATTCAGTTTCTAAGAAACAATGCGGTATCCAAACGCGCCAAATCTGATAACACTGAACTTTCGAAAATATAAAAGAAATACATCCGAGATAAAACTGACATGCTTTGAAAATAGCTTCTTTTTCATCAATATTTAGAGATAATATAATATGAAGCCAATTTATCCATCATCCATGCCATAACGTCGTCGCCTGTGCAAAGTCGTAATAGCATTGTATATATTTTATCGAAATTGGATTATTTTGTATTTAAAAATTATGTTTTCGTTCTAAGATGACATGGTGTCATTTTATCTCATCTAAACACCTAGTTTGTTTATAGTGTGTACCAGTGGTTTATCATGATACTGGGGTATTATTATCTGATGATTTGAATGAGATTTTAATATATATACTTGATTAAAGAACAGGGCTCGATTTGGAAAAAAAACACTGAGGCACAAGACAGAATAAATTGAAATAGTTGATTATTTGTTGACAAATATCGAAACCAGAGGGCCCTAGGTTGCTCACCTGTTGCACATCGGTCTAGGTATCACCACAACTTACATTCTGACCATATTTCATTAAGATTTGATCAAAACCTATAAAGTGTACAAATGTTTTTTCTAAGATTCGATATAGTGACCTAGTTTTTGACTACACATGACCCAGTTTCGAAGTTGGCCTAGATTTCAACATTCTGACAAAGGTTCATGAGGATTTGATCAAAACGGTGACATCTGAAGTGTGCACAATGTTTTTCTAAGATTTGACTTAGTGAATTAGTTGTTGACCCTACATGTACATGACACAGTTACGAACTCAGCATATATTTCATGGAAAACAACATTCTGGCAAAGTTTCATGAATATTTGATTAAATTGGTGGCATCTAGAGTGAACAAAAGGTTTTTCTAAGATTCGGACCTAGTGAGATATTTTTTGTACCCCACATGACCCAGTTTGGAACTTATCCTAGATTTAATAGAGAACAACTTTCTTACCAAGTTTCATGATGATTAAATCAAAACTGTTGCCCCTAGAGTGTACACAAGCAAATTGTTGGCGGACGATGGACGACGGACGGACGGACGACGGGCGAAGAGTGATCACAAAAGCTCACCTTGTCACAATGTGACAGGTGAGCTAATAAAGCATGAAACAAATAAACTATTGCAGTTTTTTCGATGTAACATCCAAAGTCATTTCAATATGTGTGCGTCTGACCTAATGTTAACTCGTGACTACGGCACAGGTAAAATATTGCATCAGCTACTCATACGTTTAAATTACATTCAATCTTAGACAGAAAGCACACCAACAATGCCAGCACAAATGTTGAATACGTTTTTTAAATGTGTTTTTCGAGAAAGGCTTATGCCGAAACGTTAAATAAATAAGAGTATGAATCATACTAGTGTTAAATAACTATTCCCTATGGAATCCCTATGATCACAAGTTTTTCGAATCTCATTCCTGCGTAATGATGATTGGTCGCAGGAATACAATGTTCAGGAAGATTTATACCCGCCTTCGTTACCGAACCTGTTTCACAACGAATTTAAATACTGTATATACGAGGGTTGTCCCAGTAAATCGTGTACTTTGCTAATAAATTTCTTACTTGACGTCACATGATTATGATTGTTTGAAGTTACCTTTAAGAATTCATTGTTGAACTGAAACAAGTGGAAAAAGTGAACGGACATGTGTATGATGCATATTATCGTTGTCTAACCAACCCCATGTACGCAAATGCGGCGCAACCCATAAAACGCGCCGTTATTCATTAAATGTATGTTCAATAGAGTTCTACTTCTCTTATCTTGAATAAGTTATTGCGCATAAGTTTTACGTAGGCATTAAGGAATGTCTGTTAAATGTCATCACAGTAAATTTCAAACCAATTTCATTATTTGTGCGAGAACTACGCATGTTTGAATAGCCACACTAAAAATAAAAACGTGCAAGAATTGTGATGTCAGAAGACGAAACACCCGTAGAGTCACAACTTACACTTTATATTTTTGGTTGGTATGCCGTCGAAAAATAATAAAAGACTCTAAACTATACTGGCGGATATAAAGTAATGTTTCTAGAACATGTATGTATGAATGACGACGAATATGTAATGATTTATGTGACATCAGTGCGTTGTACAACCACCTTATCTACTGTGCCATATGCACCACAGTGCTGGCTATTTTCAAGCAATAGGAAGGATATGCTCGGGCTCGGTTTAAATCCCACCATCAGGGTTGGTTGTTTCGATCAAACAGATGTTTTATGTTGCATTCAATTGTGACTGGTTCGCAAATGAGTATCAAAAAAGTGTAATGCCATCGTAGGTATATTGAATACAAGGTATAATAACTTAAGATCCAGAGAAAGAATGTTCCGCGGTATGACGTTCTTACTTTGACGTCAGTGTGCGCCGCACTTGCATACCATGTGTATTACTAATGCAAACTGACAAATCATTTCTTGATTTATTTTCATGAAATTCCGTTTACCTTTTAAGAAGAAATTCATTAATTATCGGTGAAAATTTGAAACGGATTTTTTGGCTACTCATTTTATTATGAGCATAATACACGATTTACTGGGACAAACCTCGTAAATCAATTAATTATGAGACATTTCAAAGAATATTTATAATTATTTAATTATATCTTATCTTTGCAATGTGTATCAATGTTACTATTTGTTATAACGTTATCTGTGGTAAGGTTAATGACATATGCTCCCGACCTCTAAAGATTAAGCAATCGATACCAAAAATGACAACATATCGTGCTTCATTGTGAACAAATAGTTTTTAATCAAAATGAGAGATTACTTGATGTCATTTGGTACATATAATTATCTCTCCATAATTTCCAGTGCTCTACAAACCTGTCGACCTATCAAGAGATAATTATTTCTTATAGCGGATGATCGGCCGATATCTGACAACTCCGGAATATCTGCATTGGAAACGGAATTGCATTTTCTTTCTCGTAGTGGACGAATCGAGTAAGTGTTGCTACGTGTATCCATATATTAACCAATTGGTGGTATGATAAGATTAAGTTATATTGATGCGGTATTGAATCAAGCGTATTGTTTTTTTCTTGTTATTTTAAAATGACAACTGTGGTAATGGTAATATAGTTTTGGAATAAATCCAAAACCATAGTATTAAGACCCTCATGTCCGTGGTACACTGAAGATCTACATGACGCTAAACATCTGAGACGAAAATTTGAGCGAAAATGGCGAAAATCTAAATTGACAATAGATCATGAAATATATAGGAATCAATGTTCGGTAGTCAACAAAATGTTGAAACAATCCAAAGTATCCTATTACACAGATAAGGTAGAAGCCTGTGGTCGTGATCAGAAAGGGTTATTCAAGATAACTAAACATCTAATGGGTGAAGAAAAAGAAGTTGTGTTACCAACTGGTAAACCTGCTAAAATGCTTGCACAGGACTTCAGTGACTTCTTCATTAACACAATTGAAGCAATACGTACTGAAATAGCCACCAGTATTCAGCCAAACCAACAAAACGACAGTGTTGAATTCGAAACTCATTTCGAAGAAGAGCAACTGTCCGAATTTTCTCCAACATCAGAGGATGAAATCCGAAAACTGATAAATAAATCACCTAGTAAATCATGTGAACTTGATCCTATACCAACATGGCTGTTGAAGGATTGCTTGAATGAACTACTACCACTATTAACAAGAATGTTCAATGCATCACTCAAAAGTGCTTATGTACCCAATGCTTTTAAAAGCTCCAGAATAAGACCACTGATAAAGAAGCCAGGCCTTGATCGAAATGTACTGAAAAATTATAGACCTGTGTCAAACTTACCCTTCATTTCCAAAGTTCTTGAGAAGGTAGTCGATGCTGGAAGAGCATTTAGCACTACATGGTCTCCACGAAGAACGTCAGTCAGCATACAGAAAATTTTACTCTACTAAAACGGCTCTTCTTCGTGTTCAAAATGACATCCTTTGCTCTCTAGATCAGAATAAAGCTACGGTCCTTATTATGCTGGATTTGTCTGCAGCATTTGACACCATTGATCACAACACTCTACTAGGCAGACTTAAAAATCATTTCGGTATAACAGGCAAGCCATTAGAGTGGATGAAATCCTATTTGTGTGACCGCTACCAGACTGTCTGTATAGATGGAGAGCTTTCAAAACCTGTACTTATGAACTACAGCGTACCACAGGGATCTGTGCTTGGTCCAAAGAACTGCATCATGTACACAAAACCAGTCGGTGCAATCTGTAGAAAACATCAATTGCAACATCATTTCTACGCTGATGACTCTCAATTATATATGGCGTTCAAACCAAAGGATTGTGTCTCGCGGGATGAAACTCTGCAAAGAATTGAAGCTTGTCTGAAGGATATCTTGCACTAAATGAAAGATAATTTGCTGAAACTAAATGCTGACAAAACAGAGGTAATCCTGTTTGTACTAAAACGGAATGCCAGCACAGCCGAGAATCTCACAGTGACAGTTGGTGACGCTGTAATCAAACCATCATCGATGGTGAGAAACCTTGGTGCAATGTTGGATTCACATTTGGACATGGATAAACATGTAAACTCTGTTTCAAGGTCGTGTTTCATGCAGATCCGACAAATAGGTCAAGTCAGACAATATTTGACTGTTGATGCAAAAAAATCCCTGATTAATTCTTTAGTAACATCGAGACTAGATTACTGCAATTCATTTTTATGTGGCACCCCGAAAACCATTCTGAATAAACTACAAATTATTCAAAATACAGCTGCCCGCCTCATCACACGGACACCGCGTTACAATCACATCACTCCTGTATTAAAGGATCTTCACTGGCTGCCTGTACAGTACAGAGTAGAGTACAAGGTTTTGACTCATGTTTTCAAAGCACTACAAGGAAAATCGCCTGGCTACATCAGAAGTATGTTGGAAGTATATACTCAACAAAGACAGCTAAGGTCTCAAAATGATTCTGTTCTTCTAGTTGTGCCAAGGACGAGGACTGTGACCTACGGTGACCGATGTTTCACATCTGCTGCACTGAAACTCTGGAATGCACTGCCAACAGCGCTCAGAGACAGTAAAACACTCCCGTCCTTCAAGAAAGCCCTGAAAACGCATTATTTTACTATAGCTTATTCATGCTGAAGTTCATGGTTAAGTAGACGCCCGTCTACTGGGTTAAGTAGAGCCCCGTTTCAAAGTGTGGTAAGGTCTTGAAGAAAGTATGTTATTTCTTCGACCTTTATGGTAAGGTCTTGAAGAAAGTATGTTATTTCTTCGACCTTTGTAACTCATATGATGATAGTAACTTTATGTCATCTGTGAGTCATCCCCCTTTTAAAGGAAGTATCACTATTCCTTTAAGGGTTAAGGACATGTGGTAATGGTACTTGACGTTATCCTTGTCCTAGTTGAGGTTTACATTCAGTTAATACCTCTACAGATAATCAAATCGTTGTACACCACTATCTTATTGTAGCAAAGTATTTCTATATACCATATCTCCTAAGTTTTATTTTGCATTTCGTTTCGGCAATATGATACTGATGGGAGACTAAATAGCGTTGATAAAAATGTTTTTGTATATTTTATGTACATGGTATATTGTTTTAAACATGTATTAGTCGGGACTGTACAGCACTTTTGAACGTGTGTATACATGAAAAAAGGGCTATATAAATATGGTATAATAATAATAATAAAAATAAGGTAGACAAAAATGCCTGTATATCCCGCATCGTGAACTAATGTTTCCGAGAAGACGAATTTTGACAGACGGTGGTTGTTTGCGCTGGTTGCCACGTTTATGACATTGATTGTCTTTTTGTGACACATACATACATACGTACATACATGTAATTCATGTACGCTATATTCACCATTCTCATCACGTCATGATGTATTGGTGTGAAATGTGCCGATGTTTGTTATGACTATGACATCGGAACTTGTCATTTTAAGCAACTCACAGCTTAAAGCATACTGATATTTACAGATGACGTTTCCTATCTGAGACTATAATTATAACGGGAAAGAAATTGCCATATAGCAGCTCAAGATTCTCGCGACCTGGTGTTTTATTGCATCTCTACTACTGAGCGCTTTGTATTTCATTGCTAATCACATTGTTCCGTACTAGAATATGATGCGAGATCTAATGTTAAGCTACTGAACCCTTAGCAATAATTATTGTCAATCTTAAATTATCTAATGTCATCTCATTTTAGCATTAGGTAATTTGGAACAAGACCATATCCATACGTAACTAGTGAATTTTGCACTGTGTTGTTGGCCGTAAATTTGTTTCTGAATCATGAGTGCATGTGGACTTCCCTGTTTGATTTGTTGTTATGCATCCCAATCATTTTGCAATTTCATACGGATTCGAAGAGTAAAAAGCATGCATACACGTGGGGTATTTCATCTCTGACGTCTCCTCTGCACTCCAGATGACAACTTGTATAGTACACGCACTGTAAAAAAGTACAAGCATATTTGATATACGACCTCTTTACTATACTTTAGATATGGTTGGATATGTAAATAGATTCTGAAAATGATGTCTACAATTTGACATAACTAAACATAATACATGCCCATCTGAATATTTTTCTGAATTAATTAATTAAATCTCACATTGGTCAAAGCATCCATAATTAGAACCGTTCTTATGAAAATACCATCGCAAACATCTTTCTATGACGCATTATTATCAGAGAAAAACCAATAAATAACAAACAAATTGTAAGATATCAACAAATATACCAGTAATTTGCTAGTTTTATCAAAATACTACGTTATGCGACATACTTAATGAATGCTTTTAACTGACTGTTCCTCAATATGGTTCTAATTACGACTGTTTTGGACTACGTGATAAAAAGGGATTAAATTGATTTTATTAAAAAATATATATTCAGATGGGCTAAGCCTATTATCTAATGTAACAGCATCAACATTATCCGTGTATTTTTATTGAGAAAATAATATAACATTTTATGTAATATATAATAAATGAACACACGAATGTACTATTACACCGATACCACCGAAAAAAAAAAGTGCATCCTTAAGGTCAGTTCTAGATTGTCATCTTACATTATCTTACATGTATTTTGCGAACGTATTGACTTAATGCATCGCTGGAATAGAATGAGAAGATCTTAAGTACAAATACGCTATTTTGAGAAAACAAGAAAAAGTCAGTTTGGAAACTTCTTTACATCAGATTCTATTGCAAAAGAAGCTTTTTTATTTCAGTTTCGTAAACGTGACCTGTTCCTATTGTCATGATAATAGGCTCATATTATAAGAAAATCAAATTGTGGTGTAATGTTCAACTGGGTTTTGTCTCATAAGGTCGTTAGTAGGACTTACGACCCTCTCATTCTTAGCCAAAGGCATGAGCTCATTAATATTCCGATATTGCTTTACCAGTATCAGGCATGCTAAATCATTATTACAGTTTAAAGTTATAAAAACACAAGAACATTAATAAGTTTAAAGTAAATTCAATCGGGACATAAAAGGAAGCAAGAGAATTATTGTTTTTCTATTCTCAAAATTAATCAAACATGGTTATGTTTGTTTGTTTGTTAGTTTGACTAATGTCACACTGCGACGTACATGTATTACAGAAACTATGCCAAACAGATGGGAATTTTCTTAAAATAACCAGTTTTGACCTTCGCACGATAGTAAAAGCTGGGGATAACTTAAACGAACAATTGGAAATACCCGTTCGACGCATAGAAACATGACAATAGGTACTTATTTGTAACTGGTCTGTTGCGTAAAGAGACATAATATACGAGTAGATGACTACAATGGCCAAACGTTTAGATAGAACTCTTAAGTGGAACATTTGTTTAACTAGACATATCTTACACACAGAGTGTATGAGAGCAATTGTGACAGTCAGCAGTATTATGTTGGCCCGTGTCTGTTCACAAAATTGTATGACATCATATTTCATTGGGTTTTTAACTTGTGTAACACCCCATAACGATAGTACGTATTCGACCTACATCAGCTAGTTTGCTAAAATTCTTGTGGGCCAAATGTTAGTGTAAAACATTGCACTAACATTGTGTAACTGCGCCAATAAGCACATATCGTATTTCAATTGATTGATTGATTGATTGATTTATTGAAACTGAAAAAATGCTATATCGACTGACTATTATTTAGCATATTCACATGTTACATAAGTATACAGTTCGCAAAAAGGAGGGTTTAAATAAGAGTATATTATTGAAGAAGAAATATTTTATAGTTTTGATAAACAAATACAATGATTATAAGATCGTAGTACCGATATTACCTAAGTCAGCTGAAAAACCTTGCTATACTGTAAATGATATGAGCCTCATTAACAACTTCTGTCAGAAGAATACCGTAGAACTATTTTTATTACAAGACATTGATAGCAAATGATAACAATGTCTAAATTAGCCTCCTACGAGAAGATTTATAACAAATAGAATAATTAGTATAAATACGTTTTTTCATACTAAGGTTTCATCGTACATATCCCATATGTTTTGATACCCAAAATAAATACGTCGTATTATTGTGAGAAGTGAGTAACTATAGATTTAGTGCGGCTGTATACTCATTGTATATATATATACTCATCAATCTTTCGCAGAAGAATTTGGGAGTATTTTTTGCATGTCTACATTTTAGTACGATTTATTAGACACACAATGACACAACTGCGTGTATTAAAAAACAGGTGTTATAGTTTGATATTCTTCAATAGAAATATTTCGTATTTGTCGTTAATATGCATACTGATAATTGTATTATTGTTAAATTCACATGTTCTTATTATAGAGACAACGCAGTCGGACGCATACAGTCTCCACAGAACTCTCTCTGTCTACAGACAAATGTAGTGAACAATTATAATAACTACATCAAAATAGGACGTTGAGCTATAATATTAAATGAATATAACCAAATGAATATTCTGTCTGCATCATCTAACTCTGATGTATTATCGGGTTATCAAAACATACGGTATCATAATGTTCGATGATATCTATGTAGAAATCCATTCAATAAATAAACTTATACTTTCGGAACAATCTTGAATTTATGATCACCAGGGCACTGTTTTATCAAAGCATTTACGCTAGCGTAAACCTAAGATTTCTAAAATATTGCGTACGTCGATAATATTTGCGTAAATGCGTTTTACAAAGATATTTTAGTTCACATAATGTCGAAAGTTTTAGCTTATTTCTACGCCAAGGCTGGGCAACCCTAAATGGCAAATATGAACGTAAGTGAAGAGTTTTTAACACGCACTGATGATTTTTGACCGTCGCATGTTATTTTAGACCGTCGCTTGTTGTCTTAGACCGTCACTTGTTGTTTTAGGCGTGATTAATCATCTAATCTTGACGCATCTTTATTCATTCTGGTACCCGTTATATTTGTTATATTGGTTGTATTGTGTCCCTAATTACGTTCAATCTTCAATATTTTTTGCGTAAATGTATGCAAGTACTTGCGATCGTTTAGTAAAACACACTTACGAGTTTGCGTAAGGTAGATATCTACGCGTAAATTTACGCGACATTTACGCATTGATAGTAAAACAGTGCCCCGAAGTACACATACATTTTGCACTACAAGTATACTTATATATTTGATAAATATATTCATATCAACTACATCTACATGTTATTAATATACAATATATGGCTTAAACAGTTCCTTCAGTTGAGTTGACAAATCCATCATCCCGATCCGTCAACACATGTCTGGTTTGAAGTTCATTTGAGTCGGATCTTTTCCATAGCTTTCGAACAGCACAAAATACTAATCCTAATTCTCGAGCGAAGGAAATAGATGCTAATATATAAACAAACACTTTAATAGCACTGTTTAAAACGGCAAAGAAATGAAACAGTCCTCTTACAAGAATGTCCGTCTCTGATGGGGGCTTGTTGAAGGCAAAGGGATCATCACCAAGGTCCCTTACTCTTAAAGCACTACTTGGTGTGCACAAGATTAAAGTACTGCAAGCAAGCAAAATTAATAATGGCGTAGTTTTGAATTCTTTATCCTCATTGGTTTGGCCGCGACGTCGTCGTAAGCACCTTTCACTTGACGTCACCGAGCGTTTATGGTACTGCCACGTGCGCAAAGAAATTGGTATTATCAGAACAAATATTATAAGATACGGCAGAACAAAATTAAAAATAATGTCCAATTTAGATAGAATTGTCCATGTATCTACGACCGACATATTATCAAGGAACAATCCACATCGAGGTGGGTTGTCAGAGACGCCAACAAACCAGGTGACGTACAGGTAGCATACGATACTGAGAATTGCTATACAAATGATCACACACTTGGCTCGGAACACAGTGCACATTTCCGATTTTTTACGTGGCCACATTACTCCAATGTACTTCTCGACAATAACCGCTGTAAGGTACCACCGCGATAAGAACGAGAATGCATGTTCACTAAACGAAATAATCTGGCATGGACCTACCAACTGATGAAATCGTAACTTATGGAATTGTCCAAGCTTAACAAACATTACGGCCAGCAAGTATCCACTATCAGCGACGGCAGCAGCCGCAAGGTAACGCGACGTAGACGGCTTCTTCAGTTTAGTTCTAGTGAACACAATATAAATCAAGATATTACCAAGCATTCCAATTACACATGTTATCACGTACGCGTATCTATTAAACTCCTCCAATACGTCATTTGGCATCGGTGGCCTTGGTGGCCTTGGTGGATTAGTCATTGGAGTGTCTTCACTATCTGTCAAATTAAAACTAGTCGTGTTAACAACTTGGTACTCCATTTTGTTGCTAGAATGGTTACACTGCCGCGAAAAAATAAGACTACGTTGAAAGGATAACGTCACACACTTGCAGGATGTCCTCCAATGTATTATTATAAAATGTCTTAGCTATGCTTAGAACGAGAAATATTCAGACTTGTATTACTCACTCCTTTGATTTCTGTGATATATGTCCCGTGTAGGTATTCGTTTATTCTCTGAATGACGTAAGCATATAATAATGCATGGCTATAAGTCTTCCATTATTACAAAAAGTGTCAACATCACTAAGGTGGCACGAACCTAATCGCGGTAGATCTGTGTTTTCCAGCTACAGTATAATTATAGAGAAACAATATCGCCAATCTGCGATAGACAAAATGGTGATAAAATCAGGTCTTACTAACACACTGCTATCAGTTAAAGGTCTCTTTTAACTTCATTTATGTTATCAAATAGTTATATCGCCTTACCATTCTCTTTATTTAAATCCATTGTGTCTGTTCGTCGAAATTTATGTAAGGTTTGTTTTTAAATTGTTTTAATAATTCTTCAACACATATAATTAATCCGAATGTAATTGGTGATGTTTATATGGTCCGACAGTCTAAGTAACACGCTCTAAAATTATTATTATTATTATAATATAAAATTGACGATATGAAGATGAAACAAATCCGGAATTGTTCATACAAAAGCAGTATCAAACTGTTGCTTAAGATTTTTATCGCCAACACTTCTAGATGAAGCTGTCTGTTCTGCTATAATCACAGTGGTAGTGGTAAATGTATATAGCAATTTACCAACTCCGATAAATCCGATTTCTGACAAATACACGGTAAACAAGTTTAAATATTTCTCATATAACGTTTTATTCACACAGGTACCTTCGATCTAATGTTGGCACGAGAAATAATAACGTTAGCTTCGTAAATATCTCATTCCTGACTTATCACAAATACATCACTCCGCAAAGATAATATTTCAGCGATTTGAGCTTGAAAAAAAAACAAAATCCGGTTGCTTTGCCAAATTTAATTGACTCCAAATCTCTGGGCGGGAAATTCTGGATAATTTATCAGATCGCTCATTCCCGATGGTGTATTTTTTTAACCAGCATTAAATCACTGACGTCTGGCCACTGGTAAGAACACAATGCCAACAACTACATACTAATCTAATTAGATCCGTACATCACAGAAAAGTCACAGCATAAATAAAATTCTCTGGAATCGCTTAATTGATTTGCTTGTCAATTATCAGTTTTCATAAATAATCACCAGTCATCTTCATCATTCCACAGTACCAACACTACCTTCTACAATACAAACGGTAATCCATTATATTCCCGTAAAACATTTCTCACGAGCGTCTATAGTTATCCAAGTCATCTATAATCATTAACACATAATTGTGTTCAGCCAAGTTTCAACATTCAGTTCCATATATCTAGAACAGTGTGCTTATTTACTGTACAAATAAGTTTGATAGTCACAAGGTCCATTTCCACATAATAATGTTATCTATTATATAGTAAATAATGCTATTGGTTCGAATATCTAGTAATACGTACTGCTACTATATGCGTTTCGGAATTTATCGATGATATCTCCATGTATGCATTAATAATAAATTTAGTCACTGCTGTTATTTTTTTTCATAATATTTTCAAGCCGTCCAGTATTTACTGCCATTCCAAAGTTAAGTTCCGAACTATATGCACTTTAACGTTCAGACAAAAAAAAACGTTCTTTCATATTCGTCTATCTATTTTGTATTCATGCAAACCGTCAAATTCATATTCTAATGTTCGTTTAGAAGTACATATGTTCAGCTTCATGAATTATTTACTTCTTACTTAAATATCATTCTGATCACATCCACTATATTCCCTAGGATGAAGTCCTAACAACACTCAGCCTGGCTTATATTTATACGCGATAGCAATATTTCCACTCTCTCGCTCTCTCGCTTAGCATTATGTTTTCCGTCTGTGTAAAATTGTTTAGCAAAAAGTACTTTGTCGATGTGTTGATTTGCCACGAGTTATTAAATACCAATAGAGAGCACTTCTTTCTCTGCTTGCCATCCGTCATTTAATTGGACGATAACATCAATCTGAAATGAGATAATATGAAATCCAGCATTGAAATCAATTAAAAACAGCCAATTCCTTTCAATACGATTGTACCATGTTGTGCGTATAATACCAGACACGAGTTATGTCTAGTTTGACACAGGCATTTAATTAGATATTGTTTCGTAAACAACAACATGTTCACCTCACTGCTGGTTATATAGTGATGTGTGATAACCATGCAATCAAATCATTGACGCTTTGCTATAACTATATCGGAAGCTATCGTAGGAAACGCTATGAGAGACAGCACGCGATCAATTGGATATTTGTTGTTATGTTATCTGATTTAATATCAATTTACGTGAATCTAAATACCTCAGTTTTAAGATGAAACACACGCCTTGGTAGAACCTGACTAACGTGAATTGTTTGATACGTGAATTGCTTAAGATACTAACATCAGGTTAACAATTAATTGCTTTTTGGCGTTAAAACTGGTTATAATTTTTTTTCCACCAATTAAAGCGATGCGAAATGGCCTGATGGCTATTTTTTATCGTGAATTACTGCTGCAATATAGAATCAACTAGTCTATTAAATGTTGCAAAAGCACACACACCAACTTACGATGGACTTAAAATAGATAAAAGTAACTATAAAATTCATTATATGGAAATACTATTGATTGACTATGATGAACAGTTTATACTTGTACGTGTCTCAGTACGTGTACACTTACATGTTAGTGAAAACGAAAACGAACGGAAGACAGGGAATGCAAAATAGATTTACAACGAAAAATAGCGAAGAGAAAATAAATTGAAAATGCAGGTAATAACGTAAAAGAACTGAAAATACCTAAATATAAAAATTAAAAACTGAAATAAGATTGAAATTATATAAAATAATGAATACAATTCTAGTTAGCACAAGAAGTCGTCGGTATTAATAAACAAGCGGAAGTATTAAACAAGGTACAATAAATCACCTTCAAAGTAACTTAAAAATGGTAGACAAAATACATCAAATTACATCAATGATAAATAATAATTAATGTAACTTTTTGTGTCTATAAATTGTCAATTTGTATAGAACTCAGACGTTTATTGCAATTTACTGCAACAATTTGTACGTATATCCGTGTTTCCGTATCATTATCATCGTACAATACGTCGTTTTTGATACATTCTGCCTCGCTCAGAGCGCTATATCACTCATACTAGCTCCAGTGGCACCTCTAAATTGGCCTTTACACAGATTGAAGAACATACTTTATTTTCTTACATGTTAAGTAAAAGTGGTTTCATTGTTTGTAAGATGTTTCTTTCTCATTCAAACATGTACGCTTTTGTCTGTCCCGATTGGGTAAAATTATATTCGACACTTCTCCAAAATCAACAATATTTTTTTATAACATGATATAAGTTTACATATTCCCCATCTACTTCAATTGATAAACCGATGGATGCATATTTCTACCACAAGAGACAATCTAAATTATATATCATTACGATTGCTTACCCTTGTAAGCAGGAATCTTCGGAGATGTATTATAGTATTGCCACTAGAGTTCATTTAATCAATTGCATAATGTGTTCAGCACGGGGAATGGACGTGTTTTGGTGATATATTCATTTTCCATGAAACAATGCGGTATAAAAACGCTCAATATCTTATTACACTCAACCTTCAACAACATAAAACTGATACATCAGAGATAAAACTGACATTCTTTGAATATATAGCGTCTTTTTCATCAATATTTAGAGATAATATAATATGGAGTCGGCATTTTCCACCATACATATATATAAAGACGGAGCCTCGGCAATGACGCAATAACATATATATTTTACTACAATGCGTTATCTAAAACAATATAATATCTAAATAGGACGGTGAATGTCTTAGACTCAATGAAGTATTCAAACGTTTTTTACGCTGTGTATACGAGTACTTTTCAAATTTATGTAAATTTTCGTTTACTTTATGCCAAGTATTATATCTATTCATTTTATTGCGAACTTTTTGAGATGAATGCCTTTACAAGTTGATTTAAGTATGGAATATATTCACTTATTCCGGCTTAAATAATGCAAATATGAAATTGTGTCGCACTGATGCTGACCAATTGAAAAAGAAGCAAGAGGAAACTCTATTAAATTCAGCACATTGGACATTTTCATTTGGAAACAGACATTTGCAGATAGTATATGCTTAAATAAAAAAATCGTTATACTTTCTGGACTCTTTATTTTACTTTTATAGAGGGTCTTGAACATTATAACTTGATGTACATACAATTCCACATTTATAAGACAGTGTTTCACCGATAATACTTAATATAATCCAGAACATAACCTATTGAGATACGGTTAGCATTGAAATGTTATATAATCATACAAAGTATCCCAGAAAAAAAGAAATACAAGTTTGTAATACTCCACTCGAGATTATCAGACATTTCTAGGAGGTCATTCCAGATATATCATCTAGCATAACATACGTTTACATCGATAATAAGTTAATAACAGCGTCATTGCAATGATATCGGTTAAGTTATGGATAGAAAACTGAAATATTTGTTTAAGATCTGTTTTGAAGCATCGTTAATTGAGGGCGTGGTGACTGAGATGGTTAACAAACCATATCGATTGTAATTCTGTTTTCCTGTGCGATTATAGCGTTTTAAACTTATTCTGCATTACTGTCATAACTATGGTACGTACAATTTAACATCACTTATATATAGCTTGGCTAATTTTAAACGAGCCTGATCTTTTGTTGATATATTGCTTACGTTTACAACACCGAGTGTATGTTTTCATAATCGGGGAGTATCACGAAGACTCTCGAGACTTAATATAAACAAAGAATCTGAAATACCGATATCGCACGATTTGCTTGCGGAAATTGATATATACAAATCAAGAACCTTGTAATATATTCATGCATAAAGGTCAGGCTCAAGTCAAAATAGCCAAGCTATACGTACATATACTTGTTATGGTATTAACGAACACGATTTAGTTAATGCATTATTGTAATTTCCCTTGATTGTGAGAGCTGCGAAAACTAAGTCATTTATTCACAGGTTGTAGGAAAACTGATGCCCTTATGAGTCAAGATATGTGATGAGTAGATGAAGAGGTCCTATGTGAAATGCTCATTGCTGATACATCGATGGTGAAGAATGAGTGTATTGACTTTATCCTGTGCGCATTTATTTAAAATCAAACATTATCATCCTGGGTTCTCCAGTCGTATCATAGGTTGACTAGTGCTGCTACATTTCTTTATTTTAAAAAAAAGTTAAGTTACCAATTTTCTAGGACTCTTGTCAGCTGTTAGGCCGCTAAAGCACCCTTTGAAATTTCAACATCCCCTGGTCATTGGGCTACCAATGGAAACCTACACTCGTGTCTCCCTGGGGAGACCGTTTCTCTCCTGTTCGTGCGGCAGCCAACATCGATCTGCGGCGCCAAGCAATAGACACTGCCCTCACAGGTATCATTTTACACCATGGTGGAGTGGAGCATGTGTGTCTTGCTCAGAGAAATTAACCAGTGGTCCAGAGGGGGATCGAACCCGGGACCTCTCGATCCCAAGCGTGCGACCTACCTCTTGACCACCGCTCCCACTCATTCATACTTTCTATTTGTACTCTCGATAGTGATCCTGTTTAGCACAGTCCTACATGTGCATAATCGGAATGCGTCGGTGGAAATTTGTCATTTCAACGGAAGCAAAATACAATTTTGAGACCGCATACTAGTAATTTCTTCAATTCAATACGAATGCTCATCTATTTATTACATAAAACTTGCTCACTTGCAGACTTTTCAAAAAAAGGAAATCAAAGCCTGTCATTCATCAAAAGTAAGTAAGTGGGAAATTTGTCACATGCATACCCTTGCATTCACATAATTATGATCTCTCATGTTCACTATTCTAAGCATACATAACACGTTTAACTCCAGACAGAATATCCACGTGACCATTATACATGTAATGGCCTTTATTACGTCCATCTCGAGGATCTAATATACGATATCGTATCTCATCAGACAATAATTGAGTTACATAGTTTGTACACTTCGACAGACAAATGTAATTTATGGTAACACCTACAGTGATTCACATCAAGATGGAAGGTCATGTCAACTTGAACCAGGAAGTCGTACATTAAATAAGGTCAGGATAAACATGACTCATTGAATGACGTTTACTAGGCCAATTTGACAAAATTATTCGCAGAAATGTTATACCCTGTCACATGCATACATTTAATTTTAGTTTAGATTAAACACGACTACAAAACAGTGAACACAATATCGACAGATTTAGCCTTCTCCCACGGTCGGATGCCACAGTTAATGAGTCATATAAATCAGTATTGGTAATCCAAGATTGGTTCCAGAATAAGTTTATTTACAATATTGTTGGGTATTATAGTGTCCATTTATCGGAGTTACACATGTTCTACCACGTTCAAAACTATCTACCAGGCAATGGAACATATCATTTCAGTCCTCGTATTTGTCGTCTTCCAAACACAGCGTAAACACAGTTTGGTATTTGCCTAAAGTCAAGCACAATATACGGTCATAAATTTAATCTCATCGTCAGTTTTTTTTCTTGCGTTCAATTAAAAAGGAACTCCAGTCAGAAGACAAGACACACATACTAGGCGTTTGCTATAAACATAAACCACGGACATTAGTCAAGTTGTCCCTATCAATGTAATTCAGCTGGTACTGTGAAGTAGGCAACAACACAACTGTGGTTATAACATGTTTGCATTTAATCAAGTTGTGTTAAACGACAATAATTCATATACACCATCAATCCAAACGCATTGCTAATAGGCGTAGTTTTATAATCTGCAATAATTCATACTGCTGGTTAACTTTATTTCTCACCATGTTTTAAACATTTGCCAATACATTTCATTTAAGGTACTTCGCGCTGTTTGTCTAGAGAGAATAAAAATAACCGAAACTTAATGAAACTTTGACAGATTGTACCTTAAGTGACTGCGCTTCTTGTAACGTAGGTTTTGAAACACTAGGACGTCTGTAACCTAGCAACAAAATGACGTCAAAACGCCATCTAGCGGTACGGCGTACGCGAAGCCTGTCTGAACAAACTCCTGAGTAACTTTGCACTCATGTATCAGAAAATCAAAATTAAAATGTATAGTTGAGATGGCGAATAAGGCTCCCGGCTGATATGTGGCGTTTATTTGAATAATACAGCGTTCACACAGTGTTGTTAAAATATCGACGTCGTAACGTCAAACTTGCGACGTTTTCGACGTTAAATTTTGACTAGAAATCTAAATAAATAAAAAAACGGGGAGATTTACCTATTTCAAAAAATCACATCGTAACCAGACATATTTGGTCTAAAGGATAAGCGAAATATTTTTATATAAGTTCGAGCTCGTTTTTTCAGTAACGGCGCATGTGTAATACCTACCTCGTGACTAAATAACGTTAACGCTCAATCCTAGTTAACATTATCGTTATATATAATTCCGTTTTTAAAAGGCATTGTTGGTATTTTTATTGTTGTACCATGCTCTAAATTATATGCTCTTACTCGTATCAATTGACGAAATCTTTGAGCGATTATTAATACATTTAAAGGACAGTTTGTAGGATAATGAAGACATATAAACTATAAATATCTGTCTAATAAACGCGCGATTTCCTTTATGAATTAAAAAGTACGGCAACTAACTTTGCTTCGGTAAATCACTACTCTTCAATAGTGGCACCTGCCACAGTAGGTATTAGAATGAGTGTGTAGAATCACGTGGTCAAATTATTTGGAATGAATAATGTTTGCACTCAAAACATTTGCGATTTCGTCCGCTAACGGTGAGCTTTTTTCTTGATTTTAGCGATCGTGCACTTTATATGAATATAGGCCTATTATACAGCCTAAAGAAGATCTCATTTATGTAGGAACACTAGACCAATTTTGCTCTATCTTTAGCTGTTGTTAACTGGTGCTCGACCAAATTCATACATGTACTCAAGAAAAAAGACTCACCGTTAGCACCGTGCCTTTCTGAAAATGGAAACAACAGCATTCACACCGTTCAACCCGTTATAAGGAAATCAGACGGCACTACGAAGTCAGCTATATGTGTTTATGAGCTCTCAATTCGCGGAAATAACTTAAGTATTGCTTGTTTTAAAATTCTTTTTGCAGCGTTTGGACAAAACAAAGTAGACACATTTATTCGCAGTTAACTGGGTTTCATTAAATTCTGAGCAACAACATGTATTATTCAGAGAGAAATCACGGAAAATGTGCGCGATTTTTCACAAAAAACGAGATGTTTGAAACTATGATCCTAAAAAAAGTAATTTTAAACAAATCTTAACCCTTTTTAATTATGCGATACGGAAGTATAAACGGGACATGGTATCATATTTTTGAGACCAATAGAAGCTCCTAGAGCGCCTAGAAGTGGATACTAGTATGAGGTTCTCAAGGCAGTCTTCACACGATCCGCAGTGTTTGGTCGATTGCTTGCTGTCCTAACTAATGCGCATATTGACCCAAGTGACGTAAATTACGCATTTCCGCTTTATTTACATGCGATAATTACATGCGCGTTCAATCACAACAATTCAAACGATTTAAAATATAAAAATATCCCAATAAGTCATTATGACACCGTGATCGTAAACAACAACAAAGTATATTAATATAATTTTATTTACGTTTTTTTATGATATTGACAAGAAAATCGCAAATGTCTTATACAGAACCGCAGTAACTAATTTGATTTCCGTATATGATGGAATAAATGAATGAATTCAATGTGTCAACATCCGTTGTTTGGCGCGTGATTAATAGCTTCGGAGAAAGTTTGATAAGATTTAGTACAAGTTGTAGAAGGGAATAGGATGTAAATGTTGTTTGATTATTCATTGCAGCTTTTGTACGTTACATGTTTTTATTTTTGGGAAGAAAGTAATCGAAGTATATACGAGGGTTGTACCAGAATTACGTAGACTTTTGTCATACGTTCTATACCATTCATCATACAAACAAATACTTTTGTGTGGAGTGCAAATAATATTTATTGCGTAAGTACGTGAAATTTCGTAAGCCCGTGGTTTTAACATGTACCACTAACTTAATTGTCACAGCGAAAGAGTCTAGTTTATAAATTCGGGAATAACTAGATAACCATTGGTTGTGTCACATTTTTGTTAATGTCTCTAACGATGTATTGTGGATTCCAGTATGGTGGTATGACCCGTGGCCCCAAACCATTACACTATTAGTAAATATTCCTATGTCGAATACAAGCTTGTAAATTATGTTTATTATGTTAACCACATTTGAAGTTAAATAAAGTTTATCTTATCTTATGAACATAATTAGTGGTTCATGAGATCTTTACAACATTATTGATTAAATACTATTATTGGTATTGTTATATTTTACTAAGATACTGGAAGGTACATGAAGATATGCCCTATATGTATCCATTCAGAGCTAGTTATAAATATCATGGTTGTTATCAATCATTTACTGACATAAACTGGATACTGTATTCGATATATAAGATGAAGTAGTTACAAATGTAATATATTACTTACTAACTTGATGATCACATTTTCGGAGGGTATAGTTCTTTAAACAGTATAATTATCTACATGGTTTAACGGTTTATACAATAATTGATCTATACTTTGAGCACATGTTGAAATTCACGCCATGGTTCAGATATACCGAATCCATATATGCCTAATTGAATCGGAAAAAGACATATCTGTATTATGTAACATATTCTGCTAGTAAATAAAACATACAAAGGAACTTGTGAGAAAGGTCTGTGCTACCAACTACACGAGCTTGGTTGTCTTTTCAGTTAACAACATGAAACAAACTTTTACACTGTCCCAAAACAACAGCTGGCTACTGGAAGACCATTATTTTTAGTAATCATGTTGAAATAAAATTGAAAAAAGACAAAAGTTGATAGAGAAGCAAATCGCCTCTATTGCACAAAAACGTCTTTAGCTCAGCTTGGAAAACATTTTGATGAATTCGTGAATAGCACAAAAAAACACTGATTGCAAGAAAGCGGCTGTATAAAACAACACTTACGCATCGATGTAATGAAGAATGTGTGAAACGTCATATATTTCACCACTATGGAACTGATTCATTGGTACATTGAAAATGTCACCAAATGTCTTCGTCAAATGTGAATGGTCGGATATTTAAGAGAAACGCACTGACTAATTGCTCAGCACGTACATGTGCGTACACTTAACAAATCTTATAAGTGTGCATGCATATATTAACGATAGCTCAGCCAATACCTGATGGATCGTGCTGAATTTTTCAACATCTGCAGCTTGGATGTTAAGCATTACAATTCAATTGATTTCAGTACCATTTGTTTAAAAAATTACAATCAGAATAAGCAAATGATGACATTATCAAAAGCTAATGTCACCAATTTTTGCAGCGAATTCATCGGTCATTCGTCTGGGTATTGATGCAGCTATTTGACTGCTTTGCTTTTAAATTTTATTTTCAAGCACATGTGATTATCATTTGTCTAAAAACAAAGTAAACCATGATTCTATTAAAGTACAATCGAGGATTAAAAAATATCCACTTTCATCCGAAAAAGTAAATGTTTGACAGAGTTACTTCCCTTTGACCATCAACATAAAATGATTTTTTTTAAAGTTGATAAATACCATGTTGTTTAGTAAACAATCTTATTATAAATTCAAAATGACCATAATTATGTAAACATAATTTGCATACATGTGTAAATTTCCCGGTAATTTTGCTTGTTTTCATTTTTGCACGGTTCAATGAACCACATCTTTTAATTTCGAAGAAAAAAACTTCATTAATTCCATCTTGAGGTAGTCAATAGCACATACACAAAATTTCATGCAGAAATGATAATAAATAAAAAAGTTACAAGGTAAAAACACATGCACACTTATAAGATTTGTTAAGTGTACAGTGGATATGTCGAAGTTTGTCTCACCCTGAAAGTGTGAGCGATAA
Organism: Spisula subtruncata; assembly: GCA_963678985.1. Taxonomy (NCBI): domain Eukaryota; kingdom Metazoa; phylum Mollusca; class Bivalvia; order Venerida; family Mactridae; genus Spisula; species Spisula subtruncata. The sequence goes on along the minus strand of OY787664.1, from coordinate 40,980,197 downwards.
TACGCATTAACTCAACGTGCTTCCTATGTTAAATATTGTTAAAACTAGTATCGTACGCAATTAAGGCAGATCGCACTCATCTTAAATAATTAGAAAAAATTAGTGAACAAGTAAAGTTTAACGTCGCATTACATTTCATTATTCCGTCAGTCAATATCGCACTGCTTAAAGATTTCTATTTGGTTAAACTAAAACGTCAACCGCTTTGTACTGGTGTTTTGGTGTTTTGGGTATTTTGAATAATATTTTTGGTGGAACCTGCCTTTCTCGCCTGCAATATCACTGAATGCTATATGACTTGTTTCAGCTATAATAAGCTCATTTTTTATTTACAAACATTTAATGATGGCTATTTACACTTTGTAGTGTATCTTATAATATGATTCTATAACATCATGGTGTGCATTTATTTTAATTGGATCTTACCATAAAATGTGATTTATTTCATAGCAGAATATCTAAATTACAATAATCAGATACCACATTAACGCGAACCGGAGTACTAAAAATAACTGAAAGTATCAATTTGAATAGAAGATACATGTAATATTTATGCATGTGTGCTTTACTTTGCTGTCCTGAAAGTACTACTTAAAGTAAGTCAAATACGTGTCTAAGTGCATCTTTTCTTATCAGAGAAAACCGAACAAACTGAAGACCAAGTATAAACAAGCAGTAGCAAGAGAAAGATAACGAACATGAAAAAACACCAAACATGTGGAACACAGAGTGATAGAACAAGGAACATATCAGAAAGTGAAATAACATTGAACGTTAATTAAAATAATGAACGCATGTCTTCTCAACAAAACAATTGTAAGCCTATGGCAATATTAATGCAAGCGGAAGTATTAAAACATAATACAATGAACCAAGCTCTAAATGACCAGTAGATGGTAGACAACATAAGGTCAGATCAGTCATCAATAGTAATAAACGTTTCTTCGCAATTTGTATAGAAATCTGAAGTTTTCTTCTCTAGCCAATAACCTCACGGTCGATAGCAATTAGGATATCGTATTGGATCGAACGTGGGTTCCGACGATGCAAGAGAACATAAACATAGATATGTCAACTGTCAAAGCTTGACAAAATGTTTTTAAAACGCGGTTACGCTCAATAAATGTAAACTTCGGAATATTAAGTGCTATATTTTGTCCGCTTTAAATTGTTGAAATTGATAAGAGCGATAAGAAAGCAGATTTTGAAATTTTGAAATATTTATGCACTGCAGTTGTTGTTAGGTTGGCTAACATTAGTTCCTCAATATGATGGACTATACTAAAATGAGTTTAATATATGTAATAACTGTTTGTACTTGTACTTCCGTGGCTTTGGCAACACAGGACCAACAGTTAGCGATGACTCAGGACCAGCAGTCAGCGTTGACCCAGGACCAGCAGCCAGCGTGGACCCAGGACCAGCAGCCAGCGTTGACCCAGGACCAGCAGCCAGCGTTGACCCAGGACCAGCAGCCAGCGTTGACCCAGGACCAGCAGCCTGCGTTGACCCAGGACCGACAACCAGCGTTGACTGATGAACAGCTTGCTTCCAGTCCTCTGATCCAGCGTCTATTAGCACGTGTGGATGTCTTAGAGAAACAAGGTGTGAAACAACAAGAAGAAATACACATTCTTAAAGCCGAGATGACTCAACAGAGAGGATACGTTACGAAGTTACGTTTCCAACTACACGCCAAAGACAGACTTCTACAAGCGCTTCTACGTAAAAACAGCAAATCTTGTGAAGTCGAAACGACGAGTGACGAAAAACAATACCCCCATTCAGACATGCAAGATGTATCCAACGGTAAAGTGTAACACTTGCTCACATATCTAGTTTGCTAATTACTTGCATTTGTATCGATACTCAAGTGTAACACTTTTAATTACATCTCTTTTTTACTATTACTTGTATTAAGTATCAATCAAATTTGTTACAATATAAGTTTCTAATGATAAGAACCGCTATTACATATAATATACGTCGATCTGTTACGTCGACCAATTGAACAATTGGCAATGCCCTGAAATTAATTTACAACCCGAAAGGTTACCAATTCATGTATGCTCTGTGACGAACGGACCCGATTCTGATGGACAAAACTATATACGACGGATGTTACCAAGTTTGGCGGACGTAATTCAATGTGATGGACGCATACAAAGTGACGGACGTAAACCAATGGAACGGACTTACCCAGTGTCATGAAAGAACATGTGTTGTTCTGGGAAACCTTGCATTTGTTAAAAAAGAGTTCGTAGTGATTGTATTTGTACTGATCAGACAATTTATTTATTTACAGAACGCGAACATAGAATGAAGATGCGTAGTGAAGACAGCATGATCCGTCGAGCAGATAACGAGGTGATGCTTGCATTCTCCGCTGGTCTATCTCAACACATGCTTCATGTTGGTGACAAACAGAACATTATATTCGACCAGGTGATAACGAATGTTGGGAATGCCTATTACCCTCACCAAGGTACATTTATTGCCCCTGTATCGGGGGTGTATGTATTCTCTACAAGCATCCAATCTTATGACTCTCGATCTAGCTATGCATTTATCACCGTAAATGGTATTGATAAATGCGCACTGGAAATGTATGATAGTAACTCTCGTAGTACGGCCAGCAAGACAATAGTGTTCGAACTCAACCAAGGAGACGATGTTTCTATTCACGGACGTACTGGCGACGCATACTATGGTGCTTCTCCGTCTTTTACAACATTGTCTGGCTTTCTACTCCAACAAAACTATCCCAATGCTGGACACATAGTTGGATAAAATTGTTTTGTTTGATATGACAGTAATATGTCTACAGCACAATAAATGTTAACAACATGAAATGATACCTACGTTGTATGTTGAATCGGTATATCTATTCTTCGTCTATACCTAAATATACTGAGTTCCAAAAGTTCTGCATCTAACATAGTGTGTGTCTTTTTTATTAGAATCTCCCACTTATTTATGATGATTCAAATGCGCATGCGTAGATCGATGTGTACCTGATATAAATCCATGACATTTATCGATTTAAAGATATGTATTGATCCATAATAAACCAACATGTGACGCCATACCACGATTCCAAAGTACACACAACGATAAACTACTATTTTGCAGTGTAAGGGAGGTAATTTAAGTACATAAATACAACAAATGATCTATCTTTGACCACAGACAAGTGTTGATGTTGTAATAGAGTCTGTACAACATGTCATATTTTAAGAACCAGCCGCCTTGTCATAAAAATCGCAAAATGAAAGAAATATTCCCATGATTTGAATGTTGGGTGGACTACAATTAAGCTACAACAATGTCGTTGTGCTTGGTGCAAAAATATAGCAGCGTTTCATGTCTTTGTCAGCGGCATTGACCCTTGACCTGTTGTCACGTGGTACGTCATAAACAGGTTTTTTGGATGGAGATGATACAACAGTCTTATTATGATAGAGGCATACTAATTTTATCCGACACAAAGCAGTTTTAGTGAAATACCAGCCTCTAGCGTCTTATATACACGAGAACGTACGCCATTGCCATTTTTTGCAATCCAATTAAGCGTACATTTCTAACATATTTGACTAACTTATTGTGTTTTTTCGTATCACAGACACGTTGCAAGTAAATTGGAAGTGAAAATAAAGTCGAAAATAAAAAAAACAAATTATGCGTGCTTGAATAGACGTTTTACCATTTTGTGATGGTGTGATCATTCAAGCGTGACGAGATCCAACGGGAATAGGTCCAACATAAACACTAAGGGTAGGCAAATGAACAGTGTTCGTAAAAAGTTCTTATAAGTTAACTATTCCAAAAAAATGAATTTTTAATTAAGATGCAGAACTTTTGGAACTCAGTATAGATACACTAGTTTATACCAGTATGTATCCTACATCGCTAGGGACAATCTAAACGATGCATCATACTGAAAGTTTTGCGCAGTTAACAGGAAACTTCGAAGATGTTATATAATATTGCAAGTGGAGTTCATTTAATGAAATGTATAATGTGTTGTTCACGAGGAATAAACACGTGGTATGATATATTCAGTTTCTAAGAAACAATGCGGTACCCAAACGCGCCAAATCTGATAACACTGAACTTTCGAAAACATAAAAGAAATACATCCGAAATAAAACTGTCATGCTTTGAAAATAGCTTCTTTTTTATCAATATTGAGAGATAATAAAAAATTATAATATGAAGCCAATTTATCCATCATCCTTGCTATAACGTCGTCGCCTGTGCAACGTTGTAATAGCATTGTATATATTTTATCGAAATTGGATTATTTTGTATTTAAAAATTATGTTTTCGTTCTAAGATGACATGGTGTCATTTTATCTCATCTAAACACCTAGTTTGTTTATAGTGTGTACCAGTGGTTTATCATGATAATGGGGTATTATTATCCGATGATTTGACTGAGATTTGAATATATATACTTGATTAAAGGACAGGGCTCGTTTTGAAAAAAAAATACTGAGGCACAAGACTGAATAAATTGAAATAGTTGATAATTTGTTGACAAATATCGAAACCAGAGGGCCCTAGGTTGCTCACCTGTTGCACATTGGTCTAGGTATCAACACAACATACATTCTGACCATATTTCATTAAAATTTGGTCAAAACCTATGGAGTGTACAAATGTTTTTTTTCTAAGATTTGATATTGTGACCTAGTTTCTTACCCCACATGACCCAGTTTCGAAGTTGGCCTAGATTTCATGAAGAACAACATTCTGACAAGGGTTCATGAGGATTTTATCAAAATGGTGACATCTGAAGTGTACACAATGTTTTTCTGAGATTTGACTTAGTGAATTATTTGTTGACCCTACATGTACATGACACAGTTACGAACGCAGCCTACATTTTATGGAAAACAACATTCTGGCCAAGTTTCATGAATATAAGATTAAATTGGTGACATCTAGAGTGAACACAAGGTTTTTTCTAAGATTCGGACCTAGTGAGATATGTTTTGTACCCTACATTACCCAGTTTGGAACTTATCCTAGATTTAATAGAGAACAACTTTTTGACCAAGTTTCATGATGATTGAATCAAAACTGTTGCCTCTAGAGTGTACACAAGCAAACTGTTGACGGACGATGGACGACGGACGGACGACAGGCGAAGAGTGATCACAAAAGCTCTCCTTGTCACAATGTGACAGGTGAGCTAATAATGCATGAAACAAATAAACTATTAGAGTTTTTTCAATGTAACAGCCAAAGTCATTTCAATATGTGTGCGTCTGACTTAATGTTCACTCGTGACTACGGCACGGGTAAAATATTGCATCAGCTACACATACGTTTAAATTACATTCAATCTTAGACAGAAAAGCACAAAATTTAATGTAGAATAAGTTTTTTAAATGTGTTTTTCGAGAAAGGCTTATGCCGCAACGTTAAATAAATAAGAGTATGAATCATACTAGTGTTAAATAACTATTCCCTATGGAACTAAATCAGAGATAAAAACTGATCACAAGTTTTTCGAATCTCATTCCTGCGTAATGATGATTGGTCGCAGGAATACAATTATACCCGCCTTCGTTACCGAACCTGTTTCACAACGAATTTAAATATATAAATCAATTAATTATGAGACTTTTCAAAGAATATTTATAATTATTTAATTATATCTTATCTGTGCAATGTGTATCAATGTTACTATTTGTTATAACGTTATCTGTGGTAAGGTTAATGACATATGCTCCCGACCTCTAAAGATTAAGCAATCGATACCAAAAATGACAAAATATCGTGCTTCATTGTGAACAAATAGTTTTTAATCGAAATGAGAGATTACTTGATGTCATTTAGTACATATAATTATCTCTCCATAATTTCCAGTGCTCTACAAACCTATCGACCTATTAAGAGATAATTATTTCTTATAGCGGATGATCGGCCGATATCTGACAACTCCGGAATATCTGCATTGGAAACGGAATTGCATTTCCTTTCTCGTAGTGGACGAATCGAGTAAGTGTTGCTACATGTATCCATATATTAACCATTGGTGGTATGTTAAGATTAAGTTATATTGATGCGGTATTAGTGCAAGCGTAGTGTTTTTTCTTGTAATTTTAAAATGACAACTGTGGTAATGGTAATATAGTTTTGGAATAATGTAGACAAAAATGCCTGTATATCCCGCATCGTAAACTAATGTTTCCGAGAAGACGAATTTTGACTGACGGTGGTTGTTTGCGCTGGTTGCCACGTTTATGACATTGATTGTCTGTTTGTGACACATACAAAATTCATGTACGCTATATTCACAATTCACATCACGTCATGATGTATTGATGTGAAATGTGCCGATGTTAGTTATGACTATGACATCGGAACTTATCATTTTAAGCAACTCACAGCTTAAAGCATACTGACATTTACAGATGACGTTTCCTTTCTGAGACTATAATTATAACGGGATAGAAATTGCCATATAGCAGCTCAAGATTCTCGCGACCTGGTGTTTTATTGCATCTCTACTACTGAGCGCTTTGTATTTCATTGCTAATCACATTGTTCCGTACTAGAATATGATGCGAGATCTAATGTTAAGCTACTGAACCCTTAGCAATAATAATTGTCAATCTTAAATTATCTAATGTCATCTCATTTTAGCATTAGGTAATTTGGAACAAGACCATATCCATACGTAACTAGTGAATTTTACACTGTGTTGTTGGCCGTAATTTTGTTTCTGAATCATGAGTGCATGTGGACTTCCCTGTTCGATTTGTTGTTATGCATCCCAATCATTTTGCAATTTCATACGGATTCGAAGAGTAAAAAGCTTGCATATACGTGGAGTATTTCATCTCTGACGTCTCCTCTGCATTCCAGATGACAACTTGTATAGTACACGCACTGTAAAGAAGTACAAGCATATTTGATATACGACCTCTGTCTTCACTATACTTTAGATATGGTTGAATATTTAAATAGATTCTGAAAATGATTGTATGTCTACAATTTGACATAATTAAACATAACACATGCCCATCTGAATATTTTTTTGAATTAATTAATTAAATCTCGCATTGGTCAAAGCATCCATAATAAGAACCGAGACTGACTGTTCCTCAATATGGTTCTAATTACGACCGTTTTGGTCTACCTGATATAAAGGGATCAAATTGATTTATATTAAAACTTTTTTCAGATGGGCTAAGCCTATTATCTAATGTAACAACATCAACATTATCCGTGTACTTTTATTGAGAAAATATATATATAATATTATATGTTATATATAATAAATGAACACACGAATGTACTATTACACCGATACCACCGAAAACTAAATAATGTGCATCCTCAAGGTCAGTTCTAGATTGTCATCTTACATTATCTTACATGTATTTTGCGAACGTATTGACTTGAAGCATCGCTGGAATTGAATGAGAAGATCTTAAGTACAAATACGCTATTTTGAGAAAACAAGAAAAAGTCAGTTTGGAAACTTCTTTACATCAGATTCTATTGCAAAAGAAGCTTTTTCATTTCAGTTTCATAAACGTGACCTGTTCCTATTGTCATGATAATGGGCTCATGTTATAAGAAAATCAAATTGTGGTGTAATGTTCAACTGGGTTTGGGTTTCATAAGATCGTTAGTAGGACTTACGACCCTCTCATTCTTAGCCAAAGGCATGAGCTCATTACTATTTCGATATTGCATTACCAGTAGCAGGCATGCTTAATCATTATTACAGTATAAAGATACAAAAACACAAGAACATTAATAAGTTTAAAGTAAATTCAATCGGGACATAAAAGGAAGCAAGAGAATAATTGTTTTTCTATTCTCAAAATAAATTGAACATGGTTATGTTTGTTTGTTTGTTAGTTTGACGAATGTCACACTGCGACGTTCATGTATTACAGAAACTATGCCGAACAGATGAGAATTTTCTTGAAATAACCAGTTTTGACCTTCGCACGATAGTAAAAGCTGGGGATAACTTAAACGAAGAATTGGAAATATCCGTTCAACGCATAGGAACATGACAATACGGTACTTATTTGTAACTGGTCTGTTGCGTAAAGAGACATAATATACGAGTAGATGACTACAATGGCCAAACGTGTAGATGTAACTCTTAAGTGGAACATTTGTTTAACTAGACATATCTTACACACAGAGTGTATGAGAGCAATTGTGACGGTCAGCAGTATTATGTTGGTCCGTGTCTGTTCACAAAATCGTATGACATCATATTTCATTGGTTTTTTAACTTGTGTAACACCCCATAACGATAGTACGTATTCGACCTACATCAGCTAGTTTGCTAAAATTCTTGTGAGTCAAACGTTAATGTAAAACATTGCACTTCCATTGTTTTACTGCGCCAATAAGCACATATCGTTTTTCAATTGATTGCTTGGTTGATTGATTGACTGATTTATTGAAACTGAAAAAATGCTATATCGACTGACTATTATTTAGCATATTCACATGTTACATAATTATACAGTTCGCAAAAAGGAGGGTTTGAATAAGAGTATATTATTGAAGAAGAAATATTTATAGTTTTGATAAACAAATACAATGATTATAAGATCTTAGTACCGATATTACCTAAGTCAGCTAAAAACCTGGCTATACTGTAAATGATATAAGCCTCATTAACAACTTCTGTCAGAAGAAAACCGTAGAACTATTTTTATTACAATACATTGATAGCAAATGATAACAATGACTAAATTAGCACCCCTACGAGAAGATTTATAACTAATAGCATAATTAGTATAAATACGTTTTTTCATACTAAGGTTTCATCGTACATATCCCATATGTTTTGATACCCAAAATAAATACGTCGTATTATTGTGAGAAGCGAGTAACTATCGATTTAGTGCGGCTGTATTATCATTGTATATACGAGCCGTTCTCCAGGAAAACCAGGCTTATTGACAGAACAATAATAACTATGAAATACTATTTAGAAATATGTATAAAATGAGAAAAAAGTCATGTTCACTGATTTAATCGTAAGTAGGTGGATAATATAGTACCATCTTAAGGATTAAAATTTTCTGATAAATTATGATAAAATAACTTCCGTCGTTGCTATAGTGACCAATTTCCGAAAACTACCCGAATTGAGAAAAACAAAGGGTTAGTGGTTATACATTTTGTAAGTAGCAGCTATTGTCACTTTAAGCAAACACTAACAATTTGTTGTGTTTTATGATAATCAGAATATTATTATAAAATGTGGCAAAAATTTGAAAAGTTTACGTCAATAATTTATCAAATACTGGATTGATGAAATTATTGTTAACGTTACGTCAAATAACGTTCGAATAACGTTTGCGACGTCACTCAAAAACTTGGCGGGAGTGGTCAGTTTCAAATGTCTATAACTTCGTTAATTTATGTTACAATTCGTTCAATTTTTTAGAAAGTGTTCATAAGAGTCTCGTCGTTCTATCGATGTATTTTCATGAGTTTCGTAATTTTGTCAATAAGCCCAGTTTTCCTGGAGAGCGGCTCATATATATATACTCATCAATCTTTCGCAGAATAATATGGGAGTATTTTCTGCATGTCTACATTTTAGTACGATTTATTAGACACAGAATGACACAACTGCGTGTATTCAAAATCAGGTTTTATAGTTTGATATTCTTAAATTGAAATATTTCGTATTTGTCGTTAATATGCATACTGATAATTGTATTAGTGTTAAATTCACATGTTCTTATTATAGAAACAACGCAGTCGGACACATACAGTCTACCCAGAACTCTCTCTGTCTACAGACAAATGTAGTGAACAATTATAATAACTACATCAAAATAGGACGTTGAGCTATAATATGAACATGAATATAACCAAATGAATATCTGTCTGCATCATCTTAGTCTGACGTATTATCGGGTGATCAAAACATACGGTATGATAATGTTCGATGATATCTCTGTAGAAATCCATTCAATAAACAAACTTATACTTCTGTAACAATCTTGAAAATATGATCACCTAGTACACATATATATTTTGAACTACTAGTATAATATTACTCATACTCATTTATACGTGTATGTCTGATAACTATATTCATATAAACTACATCTACATGTTATTAATATATGGCTTAAACAGTTCCTTCAGTTGAGTTGACAAATCCATCATCCCGATCCGTCAACACATGTCTGGTTTGAAGCTCATTTGAGTCGGATCTTTTCCATAGCTTTCGAACAGCACAGAATACTAATCCTAATTCTCGAGCGAAGGAAATAGATGCTAATATATAAACAAATACTTTAATAGCACTGTTTAAAACGGCAAAGAAATGAAACAGTCCTCTTACAAGAATGTCCGTCTCTGATGGGGGCTTGTTGAAGGCAAAGGGATCATCACCAAGGTCCCTTACTCTTAAAGCACTACTTGGTGTGCACAAGATTAAAGTACTGCAAGCAAGCAAAATTAATAATGGTGTAGTTTTGAATTCTTTATCCTCATTGGTCTGGCCGCGACGTCGTCGCAAGCACCTTTCACTTGACGTCACCGAGCGTTTATGGTACTGCCACGTGCGCATAGAAATTGGTATTATCAGAACAAATATTATAAGATACGGCAGAACAAAATTAAAAACAATGTCCAATTTAGATAGAATTGTCCATGTATCTACGACCGACATATTATCAAGGAACAATCCACATCGAGGTGGGTTGTCAGAGACGCCAACAAACCAGGTGACGTACAGGTAGCATACGATACTGAGAATTGCTATACAAATGATCACACACTTGGCTCGGAACACAGTGCACATTTCCGATTTTTTACGTGGCCACATTACTCCAATGTACTTCTCGACAATAACCGCTGTAAGATACCACCTCGATAGGAACGAGAATGCATGTTCACTAAACGAAATAATCTGGCATGGACCTACCAATTGATGAAATCGTAACTTATGGAATTGTCCAAGCTTAACAAACATCACGGCCAGCAAGTATCCGCTATCAGCGACGGCAGCAGCCGCAAGGTAACGCGACGTAGACGGCTTCTTCAGTTTAGTTCTAGTGAACACAATATAAATCAAGATATTACCTAGCATTCCAATTACACATGTTATCACGTACGCGTATCTATTAAACTCCTCCAATACGTCATTTGGCATCGGTGGCCTTGGTGGCCTTGGTGGATTAGTCATTGGAGTGTCTTCACTATCTGTCAAATTAAAACTAGTCGTGTTAACAACTTGGTACTCCATTTTGTTGCTACAATGGTTACACTGCCGCGAACAAATAAGACTACGTAGAAAGGATAACTTCACACACTTGTAGGTTGTCCTCCAATGTATTATTATAAAATGTCTTTGCTATGCTTAGAACGAGAAATATTCAGACTGGTATTATTCACTCCTTTGATTTCTGTGATATATGTCCCGTATAGGTATTCGTTTATTCTCTGAATGACGTAAGCATATAATAATGCATGGCTATAAGTTTTCCATAATAACAAAAAGTGTCAACATCACTAAGGTGGCATGAACATAATCGCGGTGGATCTGTGTTTTCCAGCTACTATATAATTATAGAGAAACAATATCGCCAATTTGCGATAGACTTAATGGTGATAAAATCAGGTCTTACTAACACACTGCTATCAGTTAAAATCAGTTAAAGGTCTCTTTTAACTTCATTTATGTTATCAAATAGGTATATCGCCTTACCATTCTCTTTATTTAAATCCATTGTGTCCGTTCGTCGAAATTCATGTAAGGTTTGTTTTTAAATTGTTTTAATAATTCTTCAACACATATTCAACATATAATTAATCCGAATGTAATTGGTGATGTTTATATGGTCCGACAGTCTAAGTAACACGCTCTCAAATTATTATTATTATTATTATTATTATAGTATAAAATTGACGATATGAAGATGAAACAAATCCGGAATAGTTCATACAAAAGCAGTATCAAACTGTTGCTTACGAATTTTAGCGCACTTAATAAGTTGACAACACTTCTAGATGAAGCTGTCTGTTCTGCTTTAATTCCAGTGGTAGTGGTAAATGTATATAGCAATTTACCAACTCCGATAAATCCGATTTCTGACAAATACACGGTAAACAAGTTTAAATATTTCTCATATAACGTTTTATTCACACAGGTACCTTCGATCTAATGTTGGCACGCGAAATAATAACGTTAGCTTCGTAAATATCTTATTCCTGACTTATCACAAATACATCACTCCGCAAAGATAATATTTCAGCGATTTGAGCTTGAAAAAAACAAAATCGGGTTGCTTTGCCAAATTTAATTGACTCCAAATCTCTGGGCGGGAAATTCCGGATAATTTGTCAGATTGCTCTTTCCCGATTGTGTATTATACCAGCATTAAATCACTGACGTCTGGCCTCTGTTAGGAACACAATGCCAACAACTACATACTAATCTAATTAGATCCGTACATCATAGAAAATTCACAGCATAAATAAAATTCTCTGGAATCGCTTAATTGATGTGCTTGTCAATTATCAGTTTTCATAAATAATCACCAGTCATCTTCATCATTCCACAGTACCAACACTACCTTCTAGTATACAGACGGTTATCCATTATGTTCCGGTAAAACATTTCTCACGAGAGTCTATAGTTATCCAAGTCGTCTATAATCATTAACACATAATTGTGTTCAGCCAAGTTTCAACATTCAGTTCCATATATCTAGAATAGTGTGCTTATTTACTGTACAAATAAGTTTGATAGTCACAAGGTCCATTTCCACATAATAATATTATCTATTATATAGTAAATAATGCTATTGGTTCGAATATCTAGTAATACGTACTACTATATCCGTTTCGGAATTTATCGATGATATCTCCATGTATACATCAATAATAAATTTAGTCACTGCAGTTATTTTTTTCATACTATTTTAAAGCCGTCCAGTATCTACAGCCATTCCAAAGTTAAGTTCCGCACTATATGCACTTAAACGTTCAGACAAAAACACGTTCTTTCATATTCGTCTATCTATTTCGTATTCATGCAAACCGTCAAGTTCATATTAAAATGTTCGTTTAGCAGTACATATGTTCAGCTCCATGAATTATTTACTTCTTTCTCAAAGCACATTCTGATCACATCCACTATATTCCCTAGGATGGAGTCCTTACAACACTCAGCATGGCTTATATTTATACGCGGTAGCAATATTTCCACTTTCTCGCTCTCTCTCGCTTAGCAGTATGTTTTCCGTCTGTGTCAAATAGTTTAGCAAAAAGTACTTTGTCGATGTGTTGATTTGCCACGAGTTATTAAATACCAACAGAGGGCATTTCTTTCTCTGCTTGTCATCCGTCATTTAATTGGACGATAACATCAATCTGAAATGAGATAATATGAAATCCAGCATTGAAATCAATTAAAAACAGCCAATTCCTTTCAATACGATTGTACCATGTTGCGCGTATAATACCAGACACGAGTTATATCTAGTTTGACACAGGCATTTAATTAGATATTGTTTCGACAACAACAGCATGTTCACAGCACTGCTGGTTTGATAGTGATGTGTGATAACCATGCAATCAAATCATTGACGCTTGGCTATAACTATATCGGAAGCTATCGTAGGAAACGCTATGAGAGTCAGCACGCGTTCAATTGGAGTTTTGTTGTTATGTTATCTGATTTAATATCAATTTACGTGAATCTAAATACTTCAGTTTTAAGATGAAACACGACTTGGTAGAACCTGACTAACCTCAAATGTTTGATACTTGAGTTGCTTAAGATACTAACATTAGGCTTACCGTAAGATGCTTTTCAGGGTTATTACTGGTTATGTTTTTTAAGACTTAAAGTGTATAGAGTTTTATCGGAAGATATTTTTTAAAATATTTTAAAAAATAAAAAACAATTATGCTTTCATATCCATTAGATCATTTTTCGCCTCAGTTTTAACAGAAACTCTCTCTGTGATTTATTGGACATGCGAACTGTCAATGTTCATACGAAAGTGTTCTAGAACACCCTATGAAATTATAAGAATCATCTATTTTTCGACGATTGAATCAAAGTATATGGAACCCATCCGAAGTTTTAATGTGCAATAAAGGTAGTCTAGTATCATACTAAAAACAATGCAAGTAATTATTTTGACATTAAATGACTGTTAGAATATAGCTCTATACACATTAAGAAAATCAGGAAGTGTTTTAACAATTAAAGCGATGCGAAATGACCTTATCGTTACATTTTATCATGAACTACTGCTGCAGTAAAGAATCTACTAGTCTATTAAATGTTGCAAAAACACATACACCAAATAACGATGACCTAAAATAGGCGAGTAAAAATAAAATCCATTATATGGAAACACTATTGATTAACTATGATGACCAGATTGTACTTGTTACAAAAATAGATTTACAAAAAACAATAGCGAAAAGAAATTAAAAAGCAGAACAGCAACGTAAAGAATTGAAAAGACCAAAATATCAAAATTAGAACTTATAAATAAGATTGAAATTATATAAAATAATGAATACAACTCTAATTAGCAAAAAAAGTCGTCGGTAATATTTAAACAAGCGGAAATATTAAACAAGGTACAATGAATCACCTTCAAAGTAACTTAAAGATGGTAGACAAAAAACATCAAATTACATCAATGATAAATATTAATAAAAGAGTCTTCTTTCGTCTATAAAGTATCAATTTGTATAGAACTCAGACGATTATTGTAATTTACTGCAACAATGTGTACGTATATCCGGGTTTCCGCATTATCATTGCTCAATACGTCGTTTTTAATACATTCTGCCTCGTTAGGAGCGCTATATCACTTATACTAGCTCCAGTGGCACCTCTAAATTTGCTTTTACACGGATTGAAGAAAATAATTATTTTCTTACAGGTTTTGTAAAAGTGAGTACTGTTCGCAAGATGTTTCTCACTCATTCATACATGTGTGTCTTTGTCTGTCCAGGCATGACCGGCGTGGACAGTAGTGAATGAAACGACCTGTTACGCTTGGTTAAAATAATTTTTGACACTTATCCAAAATCAACAATATTTTTTATAGCATGATATAAACTTACATATTCCCCATCTACTTCAATTGATAAACCGGTTGATGCTTATTTCTACCACAAGAGACAATCTAAATTATACATCATTACGATTGCTTACCATAGTAAGCAAGAACTTTCGGTAATGTATTATACGAGAGGTGCCCCACTTATATTTGAACAGTACTAATTGTCTAATATCTTCCATCTAACCCGATATAAATGAAATATCTCTTTTGAACAGTGAGAAGTAATGTGTCAGGCATCATATACAATCATTGTTTTGGATATTTGCAATATAGTTCCAACCGAAATTATCAATTCTGTACAGGATGTTGCTTTTGGCTTTTTGAAAGCCAAACACGACAAACAAATCGCCAAGAACAAAGTGAAGAAACATTGGTGTACCTTTTTTGTGAAGATAATCAGTAGTACTCGTCACTAGAAGGGTGGTTTTCGCCATGTTGCGCCCATAAACGAAATAAAACAAAATATAAAAAAATGGCAAAAAGTGACTATTTGTTTGATAATCGTACCAATCGGGTGTATGATGACCAGGACCAACCAAATAACTAAAATGTGGTTTTCAACGAAGTTAGGAGTATCCATTGTAACTACCAAAACAGAAAATGTGCTAATATTACTTGCCAAACCCCGAAGATATCGGTTTTCACAAGTCCAGAAACAAAACAAAAATTAAAGGGAGACACTCGTCTTTAACCACCATATATACAACAACAGAACGGTTACATCGATAACTTTGTCACATCTGATAAAACAATACATTACCATAGAGATATTTATGGTACATGACCAGACTGCTGTATGAGTAATATATACGAGCCTACCAAGAAGTTGACGCTCGTTAAGCTACTTGGGTTAGCAGCCTGTTTAATTTCATGTGATGTTGTTTGTTATAGCTAATCCAATAGAACCCATATTTATTTTACATACGGACAAATCAGCGCACGATGGTATGCCATTTCTGTTCAAAATCGTTTTTGGACAAAATGTATCCCACGTGGCTTTCCTGATGACAATTTCCGAAGTATGGTGTTTTGGCCAAGGCTCAGCACCATGCACAAACACAATCACACACTTCAGTACCTTAAGAACACGTATTTCATATTTATTGCAAGAGAATAGTAAAGGCCAAAGTCAAACAACGCTGCATCCAAAGAATTGGGATCATAAGGATAAAGCAACATTGATTACACCCGATACATGTTTACAACATAAGTTGGGATTTTCAGTCCTAAAAAAGCTCAAGAAGATGTCACTACAAAAACGTGAAATTTTGGTTCTAACTTAATTACAAATACAAAAACAATGGGTGTATATGTTAATTAA
Organism: Spisula subtruncata; assembly: GCA_963678985.1. Classification (NCBI taxonomy): domain Eukaryota; kingdom Metazoa; phylum Mollusca; class Bivalvia; order Venerida; family Mactridae; genus Spisula; species Spisula subtruncata. The sequence goes on along the minus strand of OY787664.1, from coordinate 40,963,769 downwards.
CACATTGATATATACGATTAAATAAATACTTTTCGACTATACAATGTCATGTTGAAAATATGGGATGTTCAACACTGTTCAAATATAAGTGGGGCACCTCTCGTAGTATTGCCACTATAGTTCATTTAATCAAATGCATAACGTGTTCAGCACGAGGAATGGACGTATTTTAATGATATATTCATTTTCCATGAAACAATGTGGTATAAAAACGCTCAATATCTAATAACACTCAACCTTCAAAAACAGATACAGCTTAGATAAAACTGACATTCTTTGAATATATAGCGTCTTTTTCTTTAATATTTAGAGATAATATAATATGGAGTCGGCATTTTCCACCATACATATATAACGACGGAGATTCGGCAATGACGCAATAACATATATATTTTTACTACAATGCGTTATCTTAAACAATATAATGTCTAAACAGGACGGTGAATGTCTTAGACTCTATAAAATATTCAAACGTTTTATAAGCTGTGTATACGCGTACTTTTCAAATATATGTAAATTTTCGTTTACTTTATGCCAGGTATTATATCTATTAATTTTAATGCGAACTACTTGAGATGAACACCTGAACAAGTTGATTAAAGTATGAAATATATTCACTTTTTCCGGCTTGAATAATGCAAATATGAAATTGTGTCGCCCTGGTGCTGACCAAATGAAAACTAAGCAATAGGAAACTCTATTAAATTCAACACATTGGGTATTTTCATTTGAAAAGAGATATTTGCAGATATCATAAGCTTAAATTAAGCAATCGTTATACTTTCTGGACTCTTTATTTTACTTTTATAGAGGGTCTTGAACATTATAACTGTATGTTCATACAATTCTTATATGAAAGTCGTCGATTTTACCGAAAATCGTGGATGATTATAAGATGGTGTTTCACCGAATATACTTAATATTATCCAGAACATAACCTATTGAGATACTGTTATCATCAAAATGTTATATAATCATACAAAATATCCCAGGAAATAAGAAATACAAGTTTTTAATACTCCAATCGAGATTATCAGACATTTCTAGGGGGTCATTACATAGATATTATCTAGCATTACATACGTTTACATCGATAATAAGTTGATAGAGCTCGTAACAGCGTCATTGCAATGATATCGATTAAGCTATGGTCGAGAACTAAAGTTATTGTTTTTGAAGCATCATAAATTGAGGGCGTGGTCGCTGAGATGGTTAACAAAACATACCGATTGTAATTCTGTTAATCCTGTGCAATTATAGCGTTTTAAACTCAATACACATTACTGTCATGCCTATGGTACGTACAATTTAACTTCACTTATATACTTGTTGTGGTACTAACGAACACGATTTAGTTAATGTATTATTGTAATTTCCTTTGATTGTGAGAGCTGCGAAAACTAAGTCATTTATGCACAGCTGGTAGGAAAACTGATGTCCTTATAAGTCAAGATATGTGATGAGTAGATGAAAAGGTCCTATATGAAATGCTCATTGCTGATACATCGATGGTGAAGAATGAGTGTATTGACTTTATCCTTTGCGCGTTAATTTAAAATCAAACATTATCGTCCTGGGTTCTCCAGTGGGCTCATAGGTAGACTAGTGCTGCTGCATTTCTTTATATTCATACTTTCTGTTTGAGATAAAACTCTCGATAGTGATCCTGTTTAGCACAGTCCCACATGTGTCTGAATGCGGAATGCGACGGTGGGAATTTGTCATTTCAACGGAAGCAAAATACAATTTTGAGACAGTATACTAGTAATTTCTTCACTTTAATACGGATGCTCATCTATTAATTATATAAAACTTGCTCACTTGCAGACTTTTAAAAAAAAAGGAAATCAAAGCCTGTTATTCATCGAAAGTAAAATAGTGGGAAATTTGTCACGTGTATACCCTTGCATACACATAATTATGATCTCTCATTTACACTATTCTTAGCATACATGACACGTTTAACTCCAGACAGAATATCCACGTGACCATTATACATGTGATGGCATTTATTACGTCCATCTCGAGTATCTAATATACGATATCGTATCTCATCAGACAATAATTGAGTTACATAGTTTGTACACTTCTACAGACAAATGTAATTTATAGAAACAACTACAGTGATTCACATCAAGGTGGAAGGTCTTGACAACTTGAACCAGGAAGTAGTACATGAAACAATAGAGAGGTTGCGAAATCGAACGTCAACGTGTTCGTGTACGAGTGAACTACTTTTTGAGCAAATCGTCATCCAGGTATGTGTAGGGCTTACACGTTAACACCGTGTAGTGGGACTTGTAGAGGTATGTGTACCACATCACACATGTATGCGTAGGCACGGATAAATCGTTTTATCACTAATCAAGCTATACAAACACTCATTTCGATTCATGGGGAAATCGTGCTATAACTCTCACGCGATTTTATACGTACACGTTATCTTTCGCAAGCAAATTTAAATAACAACGTGTACGAGTACGTGTACGGGTATCTACACGTACACGTACCCGTACACGTTGCTTTCGCAACCTCTCTATTGTTAGGATAAACAGGACACATTGAATGACGTTTACAAGACCAATTTGCCAAAATTATTCAAAGTTATGCCCTGTCACAAGGATAGATTTAATTTTAGTTTGGATTAAACACGATTACAAAACAGTGAACAGCTACACAATCTCGACAGCTTCAGCCTTCTTCCACGATCGGATGTCACAGTTAATGAATCATACAAATCAGTATTGGTAATCCAAGATTAATCCAAGTTTATTTCAATATTGTTGGGTATTATAGTGTCCATTTATCGATACCACTTTCAAAACTATTTTCCAGGAACATACCATTTTAGTCCTCGTATTTGTAGTCCTATTAACACAGCGTAAGCACTGTTCGGTATTTGTCTAAAGTCCAGCTAAACATACGGTCGTAAATTTAATCTCATTGTCAGTTATTTGTTTTGCGTTCAATTAAAAAGGAACTCGAGTCAGAAGACAAGAACACATACTAGGCGATTGCTATAAATATAAACACAATTCAGCAAAACAAAACCACGGACGTTAGTCAAGTCGTCCAAACCAATGTAGTGATTAAGATTGTACTATAAAGTAGGCAACAGCACAGCTGTGGTTAAAACAATATTGCATTTAATCAATTTATGTTAACCGACAATAATGCATACACTTCATGGAATCCAAACGCCTTACTGTTAGGCGTGATTTTATAATCATGACTAACTGCGATAGTTCACACCAGTTAGTTGTTTTTCGCCATGTTAACATTTGCCAATAAATTTCATTTATTGTAATTTGTATAAAAAACATAATGACACCGTGATCCTAAACAACAACAAACTGTACTAATATATTTGTATTTACTTTGTTCAGGATATTGACAAGAAAATCGCGTGTGTTCTTAGACAAAACCACCGTAAAAAAATAACTTCCGTATATGATGGAATTAGTGAATGAATTCAATGCGTTAACGTCGGTTGTTTGGTGCGTGATAAATAGCTTGGGAGAAATGTCGATAAGGTTTAGTACAAGTTGTATAAGGTAATAGGATGTCAATGTTTTTGATTATTCATTGCAGCTTTAGTACGATACTTGGTGTCAATTTTGGGAAGAAATTAATTGAACGGTTAGAGCCAGTGGATTGTACCATTTACTTAATTCTTACAAAGAATGAGTCTAGTTTATAAATTCGGGAATTGATAGATAACCATTAGCTTTGGTACATTTTAGTTTATGTCTCGAACAATGTAGTATCTGCTACATGTGTTGTTGATTTCAGTTTGGTGGTACGACATGTGTCTACAAACCATTACAATGTTAGTAATTAATCCGATGAAAACATTACTAGTTCATGGGATATTTACAATATTATTGATTAGAAACTATTAGTAGTATTGAGACATTTTACAACGATACAGGAAGATATGCCTAGATATCCCCATTCAGAGCTAGTGGTTCATATTATGATTATTATCAATCATTTACTGACATTAACTGGATACTGTATTCGATATATAAGATGAAGTAGGTACAAATGTAATATATTACTTACTAACTTGATGATCACATTTTCGGAGGGTATAGATATATATAAGCAGTAATATTATCTGTTTGGTGTAACGGTATGTACAATAATTGACCTATACTTAGGGCACATCTTGAAATTCACACAATCCTGTAATACCGAAACTGTCGAAATGAACGCGTCTGAAAATGGATTCTGAAAGAAAAAAAACAATGCAATGAAACTTGCAAACCATTTCTCCGTTACCAACTGCACGAGCTGTATTGTCTTAAAGTTTTCAGTTTAACAACATGAAACAAACTTGCACACTGGTCCTAACACAAAGCAAATCGCCTCCAATGCACAAGAAAAAATAATGAATGTGTTTCGCTCAGCTTGAAAAATGTTTTTGCTGTATAATTAACAACACTTACGTGGGAAACGTCATATATCTCAACACTATGAAACTGATTTATTGCTACATTGAAAACGTCACCTAATATCTTCATCGAATGTGAATGGTAGGATATTCAGAAAAACGCACTGACTAAATTGCTCAGCACGTTCATGTAGGTACGATAGATATGTCAAAATTTGTCTTACCCTGAAAACGTGAGCGATAATACGCATTAACTCAACGTGCTTCCAATGTTAAATATTGTTAAAACTGTTATCGGTGGTAATTAAGGCAGGTATCCCGCCTCTTAGATAGTTAGAAACAAGTCAGTCAAGTTAAAGACGCATTAGATTCCGTAAGTGCAATGATTAAACAGTCAACATCGCACTGCCAATATTTTATTTGTTATTTTGTTAGAATAAATGTAACCGGGTGTATAGGATTTAATTACTAATAGGAGAGAAACTTGTGTAGGCAGCCGGCTAGCTCAGTCGGTAGAGCATTCGCCCTGTAAGCGAAGGGTCCCGGGTTCGAGCCCCGGTCTGGTTGCACATTTTTCTTTCCCTGTTACATTTGGCGCCCAACGCAAATAACCCACCATACACCCTCAGAACGTCCCACAGAGGTTCTGGTACTCCTGGAATTCGAGGATGAATTCTTCGAAGGAGGGGGTGTGTGTAACCGGGTGTATAGGATTTAATTACTAATAGGGGAGAAACTTGTGTAGGCAGCCGGCTAGCTCAGTCGGTAGAGCATTCGCCCTGTAAGCGAAGGGTCCCGGGTTCGAGCCCCGGTCTGGTTGCACATTTTTCTTTCCCTGTTACATAAAATGTCCACAAATGTACTATTTTGTCGATACCTACATATCTCGTCTGTAATCAATATTACACTATCATCATATATCCGAAGTTAAAGGGTTTATGGATGCATACTAAACTGAAAAACCTAGTTTCAGCTATATAACAAGCTGAATTATTCTCTTCAGCTATGAACAACTCGATATTTGCTTTTATTTTTGCAAGGATAGCTGATGACGGCTAACTAACTTATGTAGTGATCTTATAATATGATTTTATGACATCACGGTGTGCAACTATTTTCATTATTCTTGATCATTTAATGTGATTTATTTCAAAACAGAACATTTAAGAAACGATAACCAGATACCAAATTAACGCGAACCGTGTCCTTAAAATAAGTGAAAGTACATACATTGTACCAATATAGACTATAATACTTATTCATTTGTGCTAGACTATGATGTCCTGACCGTACTAAAAGTAGGTCAGATACGTGTCTCGGTGCAACCTTTCTTATCAGAGAAAAACCACCGAAGACAAAGGATAAATAAAAATATATGAGGGAATCGGAAAGGGGCGGCAACACTTAACTTAACCAGCCGATCACAGAAAACAACATTAACACAACAACCGAAGCAACACCAACACAAAACAAAAACGATTTATTAAAAGCTCAAGTCCCTGCTGCAAAAATGCTGGACTACTACATACGACATTATAATACTAATACATGTTTGAAATCTGCACCATAAGGCGCATCTTGTGTGCCTATTTTCGTGAAAATCGGAACGTGAAATGTTGACCAAATTGAAGATGAAAAAAGCATGTTGTTCATTAGTAAAGAGTGAACTTCAGTCACAGTTTTCTAAGCCAGTGACATGTAGCTATGTCACCTGTCACAGCTTGACACATTGCCTTTAAAACACTCTAAAAATATGTAGTGCTTTGTTTCGTCCGCTTAAAATTGTTGAAATTGATAAGAGCGATAATAATTTTGAAATATATAATACATTTACTGGTGTACAATAATTGTAGTAACATAAGTTCTTCAATATGATGGACTATACTAAAATGAGTTTACTTTGTGTAATTACTGTTTGTGTTTGGACTTCCGCTGTTTTGGCAACCCAGGACCAGCAGTCAGCGTTGACTGATGAGCAGCTTGCTTCCAGTCCTCTGATCCAGCGTCTACTAGCACGTGTAGATGTCTTAGAGAAACAAGGTGTGAAACAACAAGAAGAAATACACACTCTTAAAGCCGAGATGACTCAACAGAGAGGATACATGACAAAGTTACGTTCCCAACTCCATGCCAAAGTCAGACTTCTACAAGCACTTCTAAGTAGAAGCAGAAAATACGATGACGATGGAATTACGAGTGAAGAAATTGACCTCACCCGCTCACAGCTGCCGGATGTATCCTATGGTAAACACTTGCTTACATATCTTTTTGGCTAACTTATTGCATTTTTATCGATGACGTTTGCTAAATTAGTTGCATATGATGAGAAACCGCTGTAAAATAATCATTGGTTGTGTGATTTGGAAGCAAACTAGAGGAACACTTTCAATATCTATTACTAGTGATTGATTTGTCTATGGTCAAAATATAGTGTTCACGAATGGTCCACTTAGAAACGAAAAAAGTGCAAGTAGTTTCCCGCTTTGTTGATTTATTGATTATTGAAATTACCCTTTTAATGGTACGGAATGTGTTGTGTTAGCGGATGAGTGTTAATCGTTGGTTTAAGTAGTAGATTGTGACTACGTCTGTTACGTGGACCAATTGATCACGCCCTGGAATTTATTTACAAGCCGTAACCTTACTTGCTTTTCCCTTAGAAACGTAATTTTCCAAAATATGTGCCCTTTCACAAGCATCTGGAAACTTCTTCCAAATGAAGACCGATCTTTAATATGATGGACTTGTCCAATGGTGGGTGATGGACAAAACCGAATATGACGGACGTAACCTAATGTGGCCGATGTAACCCAATATGACGAACGTTTCCAAATATGACGGACTTAACCCAATATGACGGAAGTGACCTAATATGGCCGATTTAACTGAATAAATGTGTCGGATGTAACAGAATATGACGAACGACATCAAATGTGATTGACGTTAGCCAATACTTCGAACGACTCCAAATGTGACGGACGTAACCCAATATTACAAACGTCTCCAAACGTGGTGGACGCAACCCAATATGACGAACGACTTCAAATGTGGCTGAAATAACCAAATATGGTCAACGTCTCCAAACGTGACAGACGTAACCCATTATGACGAACGACTTCAAATGTGACGGACGTAAGCCAATGTGATGAACGTCTCCAAATGTGACGGATGTAACCCAATATGACGAACGACTCCAAACGTGACTGACGTAACCCAATGTGATTAACGTCTAAAAATAAGACGGACGTAACCCAATATGACGAACGACTCCTAATGAGACGGGGTAACCCAATATGACCAACGTCTCCAAATATGACGGACGTAACCAATATTATGTACCCAATGTGATGTATGTCTCTAAAATGACGGACGTAACCAAATATGATGAACGTGTCCCAATGTGACAGACGTAACCCAATGTGATGTACGTCTCCAAATGTGACGGACGTAACAAAATGTGATGTATTTGTATTTGTACTGATCAGATAATTTATTTATTTACAGAACGTGAACATAGAATAAAGACGCTTGGTGACGATAACAGAATCCGCCGGGCAGAAAACGAGATGACGGTTGCTTTCTCCGCTGCCCTTACTCAACACATGCTTCAAGTCGGCAACAAACAGAACATTGTGTTCGATCAGGTGATAACGAGTGTGGGGAATGCCTATAACCCTCACCAAGGTGCATTTATTGCACCTGTATCGGGTGTGTATGTATTCTCTACAAGCATTCTATCTTATGACACTCGACCTAACAACGCATATATTACCGTAAATGGTGTACATAAATCCCAACTGTTCTTGAATGATAGTACCACGCACAGTACGGCCAGCAATACTATGGTGTTCAAACTTAACCAAGGAGACGATGTTTCAATTCACGGACATGCTGGCGACGCATACCATGGTACTTCTCCGTCTTATACAACATTTTCTGGATTTCTTCTCCAACAAAACTATCCCAATGCTGGATACATAGTTGGATAACTTTATTTGTTTTATGTGACAGTAATAAGTATGCAGCACAATAAATCACATAAGGTGATACCTACATTGTATGTTATAACGGTATATCTATTCTTCCTCTACCTAAATAGATATACAAGATATCTATCTATATCTAAATTGATACCAGTATGCATCTCCCAGCGCTAGAGACAATCTAAATCATGCATCATAATGAAAGCTTTGCGCAGTTAACAGGAAACTTCAGAGATGTATTATAGTATTGCCACTGGAGTTCATTTAATCAAATATATAATGTGTTGTTAACGAGGAATAAACACGTGGTATGATATATTCAGTTTCTAAGAAACAATGCGGTACCCAAACGTGCCAAATCTGAAAACTTTGAACTTTCGAAAACATAAAACAAATACAACCGAGATAAAACTGACATGCTTTGAAAATAGTTTCTTTTTCATCAATATTTAGAGATAATATAATATGGAGCCATTTTATCCATCATCCTTGCTATAACGTCGTCGCCTGCACAGAGACGTAATAACATATATATTTTATCGAAATTTGATTATTTTGTATTTATGAAATATGTTTTCGTTCTAAGATAATATTATGGCATTTTATCTTATCGTAACACCTAGTTTGTTTATAGTGTGTACCAGTGGTTTATCATGATAATGGCGTATTATTATCCGATGATTTGACTGAGATTTGAATACATATACTTGATTAAAGGACAGCGCTCGATTGGAAAAAAAACACTGAGGCACAAGACTAAAGAAATTGAAATAGTTGCTAATTTGTTGACAAATATCGAAACCAGTGGGCCCAAAGGGTCCTAGGTCGCTCACCTGTTGCACATTGGTCTAGGTATCAACACAACTTACATTCTGAACATATTTCATTAAGATTTGATCAAAACGGCAACCTATGGAGTTTCTAAGATTTGATATAGTGACATAGTTTTTTAACCCACATGACCCAGTTTCAAAGTTGGTCTAGATTTCATGAAGAACAACATTCTGAATAAGTTTCATGAATATTTGATCAAAACGGTGACATCTGAAGTGTACACAAGGTTTTTCTAAGATTTGACCTAGTGACTGAGTCGTTGACCCTACATGACCCAGTTACGAACTCGGCCTAGATTTCATTGAAAACAACATTCCGACCAAGTTTCATGAAGATTTGAACAATTTGGTGACATCTAGAGTGAACACAAGGTTTTTCGAGGATTCTGACGTAGTCACCTAGTTTTTAACCGAACATGACCCAGTTTGCCTAGATTTAATGGAGAACAACATTCTGACCAAGTTTCATGATGATTGAATCAAACCTGTTGTCTCCAGAGTGTACTCAAGCAAATTGTTGACTGACGACGGACGGACGGACGACGGACAGACGAAGGACGGACGACGGACGGACGACGGGCGAAGAGTGATCACAAAAGCTCACCTTGTGACAATGTGACAGATGAGCTAATTAAGCATGAAAAAATAAACTATTAGAGTTTTTTCGATGTAACACCCAAAGTCATTTCATCATGTGTGCGTCTGACCTAATGCTCACTCGTGACTACGGCACGGGTAAAATATTGCATCAGCTACTCATACGTTTAAATTACATTCGATCTTACACAGAAAAACATACACAATCTCGATATATCAAATGACACATACATGTACCATAGAAGAACTTCCTTAAAAATATCCACTTTTACACAGTATCTATTACAAATCATATTACGCCAAGGCTTGAATGATGTCTTTGATGGGCTCATACATACACTGTGACCAACATAAGTGGTTTATTCGTTGTTTAAAATAGATTAAAATTTAATGTTCCCGACAATTGTAGCTATTACAGGTTATTATGCAATTATTACATCGAATTACATTGTACAAACCTGTAATAACTGTAATGGTTTAATCACAAGTTCCATGCATGAAACTGTACGAGCACATGCAAATACAACGAAATAAAATCACGACATTTTAACCGATTTCAGTTGCTTAATATACAATAAAAATATTTATAATGTAAAATTGGACGGAGCATATCTCAGACATTACATGATCTTCTTGCTTTTTATAAGCCGTTTATACGAGTATTGCTATTCAAATCAATGCCAATTGCCATGTCTAGTCATTTTATTGCGAACGATCCGCGATGAGTACTTAAATAAGTCGATTTTTCTATTGGATATATCCACTAATTATACTGATTTATATCCTAAATAATGCAAATATAAAAGAGCTACGCAAAAAATGACAAACTGAAACATACTGTGAGGGAATTTGATAATGTCCAGGATAGTGGAAATTTCATTTGGAAACAGACTCATTGCCTTCTTGACTTTATAACTCACTATCATAATGGGTATGGAACATTATAAGTACCGATAATGACACATTTAACAAGACAGTGCATACCAGTGCCTTTTCTTAAATACTTAATGAATCACAGAACATAACTTGTTGAGATAAAATTATGATTACAATGTTATATAATTATATAAAAAAATCAGACACTTTCATTTTTGTACTACACCACTACAGATTACAAGACATTAATGGGGGTTCATTACAGAGATAACATCTAGCATAACATTCGATTACATGCGATAAGCACAGCGTGACTGTATTGACATTTCGGTTTGGTTATAGATAGAGAACGTAAACACGGGGCTATCGTTTGTATTCAAGTGTAGTGGTGGTTCTTGATATGTTTTGAAACAAAGTTCAGTTGAGAACATGAATGCTGATATGGTTAACGATTCAAACCATGAGTAATTCCGATTCCCGTGGTGATTTTACTGTAAGCCAATGTAGCACTCGCACTGCACTCGTTTCTAGCATAACTATGCAAGTATGAATCAAACAACAATTAAATTGGTTGTGGTCAAGGTTGCCAGCTGGTGGGCATACATGCATATTAGTACCCCTGTATACTGTACTAACATATTCACTCCTACACAATATATTTAACACGTTTTCATGTAACTCCAGACTAAGTAGCTCGTGACGAGTATAAAGTCCTGTGTTACGTCCATCTCGAGGATCTAATATACGATATCGTACCTCATCAGACAATAATTGAGTTACATAGTTTGTTCACTTCGACAGACAAATGTAAGTTATAAATACACATACTGTGATTCACATCAGGAGGAAATGTCATGGGAAATTGACCAGAAAGTCGTACATGGAATAATATCAGGATAAACATGACACATTCACTGACTTTTTCAGGTACAATTGGTCAAAACTTTTTGAAACAAAAATCCAAGACACAAGGACAAACTTTATTATAAATTTAAAACTATTACAAAAGATAATAACTACATAATCTCGGCAGTGTTACCCTTTCTCGACTGTCGGGTGCCATAACCAATGCATCACATAAATGAGTATTGCTGATCCAAGACTAAGTTTATTACAATATTGTTCATTTGTCGTAGTAACATTTGTTATACTACCACGTTAAAAACTAGTCGAACAGATTATAATCAGTCATTGTATTTATGTAGACACGTATTGCACAAAGTCTTCAAAGTCGTAGTCCTAGCACAGCGTAAACACCTAGTAGTATTTGCCTAAAATCCAACAAAATTATCATCGGTCGAAAATTTAATCCCATAGGTAGTTTTTTGTTTGCGTTAGTTCATACAGAATCTAAGCCAGAAGACAAAGCACTTGTGAGACGTTTTTTTATCAACAGCAGGCACAATGTCATGTTATTCGGAGAAACAAAACACACGAACATCAGTTAATTTGTCCTAATCAATGTAAGGTGGTTTAGATGGCGTTCTAAGAATGTCAACAACACAACTGTTTTTTGTATTTAATCAAGATGTGTAAACCGACAAAAATGCATACATCCCATGCAATCCAGACGCATTGCTAGTTGGCGTCATTTTATAATTAAGACAACTTGCCATATTTCACCCCCGTTTGTTAACTCTGTTTCTCGAAATGTTAACTTTTGACAATACATTTCATTTAATGTAATTTGTATAAAAACATAATGACACCGCGATCCTAAACAACAACAAAGTAAATTAATAAATTTTATTTACGTTTTTTATGATATTGACATGAAAATCGCGTGTGTCCTATTAACCAAACCGCGGTAACTTATTTAACTTCCGTATATGATGGTAGAAATGAACAAATTCAATGTGTTAACATCCGTTGTTTGACGCGTGATTGATAACTTGGAGAAAAGTTTGATAATGCTTAGAACAAGCTGTATAAGGCAATAGGATGAAAATCGTTTTTTGATGATTCATTGTAGCTTTGGTACGTCACATGGTTTTATTTTTGGGAAGAAAGTAATCGAAGTATATACGAGGGTTGTACCACAATTAGGTAGACTTTTGTCATACGTTATATACCATTCATCATACAAACAAATAATTTTGTGTGGAGTGCAAATAATATTTACTGTGTAAGTACGTAAAATTTCGTAAGCCCGTGGTTTTAACATGTACCACTAACTTAATTGTCACAGCGAAAGAGTCTAGTTTATAAATTCTGGAATAACTAGATAACCATTGGTTGTGTCAAATTTTTGTTAATGTCTCCAACAATGTATTGTGGATTCCAGTATGGTGGTATGACCCGTGGCCCCAAACCATTACACTATTAGTAAATATTCCTATGTCGAATACAAGCTTGTAGCTTATGTTTATTATGTTAACCACAATCGAAGTTAAATAAAGTTTATCTTATCTTATGAAAATAATTAGTGGTTCATGAGATCTTTACAACATTATTGATTTAATACTATTATTAGTATTGATATATTTTACTAAGATACTGGAAGATACATGAAGATATGCCCTATATGTATCCATTCAGAGCTAGTTATAAATATCATGGTTGTTATCAATCATTTACTGACATAAACTGGATACTGTATTCGATATATTAGATGAAGTAGGTAAAAATGTAATATATTACTTACTTACTGGATTATCACATTTTCGGAGGGTATAGTTCTTTAAACAGTAATATTATCTACATGGTTTAACGGTTTGTACAATAATTGATCTATACTTTGAGCACATGCTGAAATTCACGCCATGGTTCAGATATACCGAATCCATATATGCCTAATTGAGTCGGAAAAAGACATATCTGTATTATGTAACATATTCTGCTAGTAAATAAAACATACAAAGGAACTTGTGAGAAAGGTCTGCGCTACCAACTACACGAGCTTGGTTGTCTTTTCAGTTAACAACATGAAACAAACTTTTACACTGTCCCAAAACAACAGCTGGCTACTGGAAGACCATTATTTTTAGTAATCATGTTGAAATAAAATTGAAAAAAGACAAAAGTTGATAGAGAAGCAAATCGCCTCTATTGCACAAAAACGTCTTTAGCTCAGCTTGGAAAACATTTTGATGAATTCGTGAATAGCACAAAAAAACACTGATTGCAAGAAAGCGGCTGTATAAAACAACACTTACGCATCGATGTAATGAAGAATGTGTGAAACGTCATATATTTCACCACTATGGAACTGATTCATTGGTACATTGAAAATGTCACCAAATGTCTTCGTCAAATGTGAATGGTCGGATATTTAAGAGAAACGCACTGACTAATTGCTCAGCACGTACATATGCGTACACTTTACAAATCTTATAAGTGTGCATGCATATATTAACGATAGCTCAGCCAATACCTGATAAATCGTGCTGAATTTTTCAACATATGCAGCTTGGATATTTGGCATTACAATTCAATTGATTTCAGTACCATTTGTTTAAAAAATTACAGTCAGAATAAGCAAATGATGACATTATCAAAAGCTAATGTCACCAATTTTTGCAGCGAATTCATCGGTCATTCGTCTGGGTATTGATGCAGCTATTTGACTGCTTTGCTTTTAAATTTTATTTTCAAGCACATGTGATTATCATTTGTCTAAAAACAAAGTAAACCATGATTCTATTAAAGTACAATCGAGGATTAAAAAATATCCACTTTCATCCGAAAAAGTAAATGTTTGACAGAGTTACTTCCCTTTGACCATCAACATAAAACGATTTTTTTTAAAGTTGATAAATACCATGTTGTTTAGTAAAAAATCTTATTATTTTGTGTTTTTTAATTCGCTGATATAACTTAAATTCAAAATGACCATATTTAAACATAATTTGCATACATGTGTAAATTTCCCGGTAATTTTGCTTGTTTTCATTTTTCACGGTTCAATGAACCACATCTTTTAATTTCGAAGAAAAAAACTTTATTAATTCCATCTTGAAGTAGTCAATAGCACATACACAAACTACACAAACTTTCATGCAGAAATGATAATAAACAAAAAAGTTACAAGGTAAAAACACATGCACACTTATAAGATTTGTTAAGTGTACAGTGGATATGTCGAAGTTTGTCTCACCCTGAAAGCATTAACTCAACGTGCTTCCTATGTTAAATATTGTTAAAACTAGTATCGTACGCAATTAAGGCAGATCGCACTCATCTTAAATAATTAGAAAAAAATAGTTAATAAGTAAAGTTTAACGTCGCATTACATTTCATTATTCCGTCAGTCAATATCGCACTGCTTATAGATTTCTATTTGGTTAAACTAAAACGTCAACCGCTTTGTACGGGTGTTTTGGTGTTTTGGGTATTTTGAATAATATTTTTGGTGGAAACTGCCTTTCTCGCCTGCAATATCACTGAATGCTATATGACTTGTTTCAGCTATAAAAAGCTCATTTTTTATTTACAAACATTGTAGTGTATCTTATAATATGATTCTATAACATCATGGTGTGCATTTATTTTAATTGGATCTTACCATAAAATGTGATTTATTTCATAGCAGAATATCTAAATTACAATAATCAGATACCACATTAACGCGAACCGGAGTACTAAAAATAACTGAAAGTATCAATTTGAATAGAAGATACATGTAATATTTATGCATGTGTGCTTTACTTTGCTGTCCTGAAAGTACTACTTAAAGTAAGTCAAATACGTGTCTAAGTGCATCTTTTCTTATCAGAGAAAACCGAACAAACTGAAGACCAAGTATACACAAGCAGTAGCAAGAAAAAGATAACGAACATGAAAAAACACCAAACATGTGGAACACAGAGTGATAGAACAAGGAACATATCAGAAAGTGAAATAACATTGAACGTTAATTAAAATAATGAACGCATGTCTTCTCAACAAAACAATTGTAAGCCTCTGGCAATATTAATGCAAGCGGAAGTATTAAAACATAATACAATGAACCAAGCTCTTAATGACCTGTAGATGGGAGACAACATAAGGTCAGATCAGTCATCAATAGTAATAAACGTTTCTTCGCAATTTGAAGTTTTCTTCTCTAGCCAATAACCTCACGGTCGATAGCAATTAGGATATCGTATTGGATCGAACGTGGGTTCCGACGATGCAAGAGAACATAAACATAGATATGTCAACTGTCAAAGCTTGACAAAATGTTTTTAAAACGCGGTTACGCTCAATAAATGTAAACTTCGGAATATTTAGTGCTATATTTTGTCCGCTTTAAATTGTTGAAATTGATAAGAGCGATAAGAAAACAGATTTTGAAATTTTGAAATATTTATGCACTGCAGTTGTTGTTAGGTTGGCTAACATTAGTTCCTCAATATGATGGACTATACTAAAATGAGTTTAATATATGTAATAACTGTTTGTACTTGTACTTCCGTGGCTTTGGCAACACAGGACCAACAGTTAGCGATGACCCAGGACCAGCAGTCAGCGTTGACCCAGGACCAGCAGCCAGCGTGGACCCAGGACCAGCAGCCAGCGTTGACCCAGGACCAGCAGCCAGCGTTGACCCAGGACCAGCAGCCAGCGTTGACCCAGGACCAGCAGCCAGCGTTGACCCAGGACCAGCAGCCAGCGTTGACCCTGGACCAGCAGCCTGCGTTGACCCAGGACCAACAACCAGCGTTGACTGATGAACAGCTTGCTTCCAGTCCTCTGATCCAGCGTCTATTAGCACGTGTGGATGTCTTAGAGAAACAAGGTGTGAAACAACAAGAAGAAATACACATTCTTAAAGCCGAGATGACTCAACAGAGAGGATACGTAACGAAGTTACGTTTCCAACTACACGCCAAAGACAGACTTCTACAAGCGCTTCTACGTAAAAACAGCAAATCTGGTGAAGTCGAAACGACGAGTGAAGAAAAACAATACCCCCATTCAGACATGCAAGATGTATCCAACGGTAAAGTGTAACACTTGCTCACATATCTAGTTTGCTAATTACTTGCATTTGTATCGATACTCAAGTGTAACACTTTTAATTACATCTCTTTTTTACTATTACTTGTATTAAGTATCAATCAAATTTGTTAAAATATAAGTTTCTAATGATAAGAACCGCTATTACATATAATATACGTCGATCTGTTACGTCGACCAATTGAACAATTGGCAATGCCCTGAAATTAATTTACAACCCGAAAGGTTACCAATTCATGTATGCTCTGTGACGGACGGACCCGATTCTGATGGACAAAACTATATACGACGGATGTTACCAAGTTTGGCGGACGTAATTCAATGTGATGGACGCATACAAAGTGACGGACGTAAACCAATGGAACGGACTTACCCAGTGTAATGAAAGAACATGTGTTGTTCTGGGAAACCTTGCATTTGTTAAAAAAGAGTTCGTAGTGATTGTATTTGTACTGATCAGACAATTTATTTATTTACAGAACGCGAACATAGAATGAAGATGCGTAGTGAAGACAGCATGATCCGTCGAGCAGATAACGAGGTGATGCTTGCATTCTCCGCTGGTCTATCTCAACACATGCTTCATGTTGGTGACAAACAGAACATTATATTCGACCAGGTGATAACGAATGTTGGGAATGCCTATTACCCTCACCAAGGTACATTTATTGCCCCTGTATCGGGGGTGTATGTATTCTCTACCAGCATCCAATCCTATTATGACTCTCGATCTAGCTATGCATTTATCACCGTAAATGGTATTGATAAATGCGCACTGGAAATGTATGATAGTAACTCTCGTAGTACGGCCAGCCAGACCATGGTGTTCGAACTCAACCAAGGAGACGATGTTTCTATTCACGGACGTACTGGCGACGCATACTATGGTGCTTCTCCGTCTTATACAACATTTTCTGGGTTTCTACTCCAACAAAACTATCCCAGTGCCGGGCAAATAGTTGGATAAATTGTTATTGTTTTATGTCACAGTAATATGTCTACAGCACAATAAATGTTAAAAATAAGAAGTGATACCTACATTGTATGTTTTAACTGTATATTCATTCTTCCTTTACCTAAATAGATACTAAGGTGTATACCAGTATGTATCTTACATCGCTAGAGACAATCTAAATCATGCATCGTAATGAATGATTTGCGCAGTTAACAGGAAACAGCGAAGATGTATTATAGTATTGCCACTGGAGTTCGTTTAATCAAATATATAATGTGTTGATCACGAGGAATAGACACGTGGTATGATATATATAGTTTCTAAGAAACAATACGATACACAACGCGCCAAATCTGATAACACTCAACCTTCGAAAACATAAAACAGATACATCTGAGATAAAAACTGATATTTTTTTGAAAATAGCTTCTTTTTCATCAATATTTAGAGATAATATATGAAGTCATTGTATCCATCATCCTTGCTATAACGTCGTCGCCTGATTATTTCGTATTTACAAAATATGCTCGATAAAAGAGGACATGGTGGTATTTTATCTCATCGTAACACAAAGTTTGTTTATCGTGCGTACCAGTGATAATGGCGTATTATTATCCGATGATCTGATTGATATTTGAATATGCATGCTTGGTTAAACGCCAGCGCTCGATTTGAAAAAAACCCACAATGAGGCACACGACTGAATACATTTGATCACTTGCTAATTTGTTGACCAATAACGAAATAAAGCATGGAACAAATACACTATTATATTTTTCTCGATGTAACATCAAAAGTTATTTAAAAATGTGTGCGAACGTCTGACCTAATGTTCACTCATGACTACGCCTCGGGTCAAATATTGCACCAGCTGCTCATACGTTTTAATTACATGTACATTTGATCTTACACAGAAAAAACACACTTAATCGCTATACACAATGTATACATGTATCATATGACAATGTGTAAATACATGCACCATAGAAGAACCATAGCGAAATAATATACGTACACTGTCAAAGTAAGTATCAATTACAAATGCTTTTACGCCAAGGCTTTGAATAATTTGTTCGGTGGGCGCATAAATAACCTCATACCAACACACATGGTTTAGTCGTTGTTTCTATTAAATTTTAATTCTCCCAACAATTGTAGCTATTACAGGTTATTATGCAATGATTATATCGAATTACAAACCTATAATAACTGTATAGGTTTAATCACAAGTTTCAGACATGAAACGGTACAAGTGCATTCAATTTAAACGAAACAGAATCACGACTTTGTATCCGATTTTAGTGACTTAAATTACAAGAAAAATATAATGTCGAATTGGACGGAGCATGTCTCAGACAGTATATGATCTTTCTGCTTTTTATATGTTGTTTATATGATAATTGCTATTCAAATGAATGTAAATTTAGTACCAATTACCATGTCTAGTCATTTTATTGCGAACGATTTACGATGAAGTACTTGAATAGGTCGATTTTTTCCATTCGATATATCCTATTATTCTGGCTAATGTATGTTCTTATATACTGCAAACATAAAAAAGCAAATAAAAAAATGACCATCTGAAACAATCTGTGCGGGAATTTGATAAAGTCCAGGATAGTGGATTTTATTTGGAAGCAGACATATTGCTTTCTTGACTTTATAATTCACTATCATAAGAACATTATAAGAACAGATAATGCCACATTTTACAAGACAGTGACTGCCAGTGCC
Source organism: Spisula subtruncata (assembly GCA_963678985.1). Classification (NCBI taxonomy): domain Eukaryota; kingdom Metazoa; phylum Mollusca; class Bivalvia; order Venerida; family Mactridae; genus Spisula; species Spisula subtruncata. The sequence continues at coordinate 40,944,455 of OY787664.1, read as the reverse complement.
TTTCCTAATATACTTAATATATCACAGATCATAACTTCTTGAGATAAAATTATCATAACAATGTTATCTAATTATAAAAAATCCGACAATTTTATTTTTTATTCGACACCACTCGAGATTACACGACATTTATGGGGGCTCATTACAGAGATAAGATCAAGCATAACATTCGTTTACAAGCGAATATCACATCGTGGCTGCATTAATGATCGGGTTGGTTATATACAGAGAACGAACACACGAGCTTAAGTGCGTAGTGATGGTCTGAAACATAGTTCAGGTGAGGGCGTTTTGGTTGATATGGAGATCAAATGATACCGTGAGTAATTTCGATCTCCATGGCGACTTTTCTAGTATACAATGTAGCACTTATTTCTAGCATAACTATGAAACAGCAATTAAAACGTGGAAAATTAAATTGATTCAACATGAAAATGTCGCGAAAAAACAAAAACACACATTAAACAATAGTTATATAACAAACCCATTCCCCCCTAAATATCTTTATTTTTTATAACACCCGCTAATGGTGTAATGTAATATTTCTTCAGATCGAAAACTGTGATTTGACACATCATGTTCATGTTTTTTAGACATATAATGCACTATGACAAATGACGCAAGCGCACTAAACCGCTCCAGCGAAAAAAATGTTTGTAGCTAGGGGGGCACACATGCTTATGAATACCTCTGAATACAAACATGCTCTCTTCTATAGAAAGTATGAAACTACTTAAACTCCAGACAGAGTATCTCGTGACGAGTATAGTGTCCTTTGTTATGTCCATCTTGGGGACTATGTCTCATTTGTCAATATTTGAGTTACATAGTTTGTGCTCTTCGACAGACAAATGTATTAGACAAAATGTATAACTACACATACAATGGTCACGTCAAGTCGGATGGTCAGGACAAATAAAACCCGTATGCGGAACATGAAATAACGTCAGGATATACAGGACACATTGAAAGGCCAGTTTGTCATTAGCTGAAAAAATAATATCCTACTCAGGACGACCATAATTTTAAATGAAATTGAACAGCTTCTTGATGGTGTCACCATTCGTCAATAATCGACATAATTATGTTGCCTCGGTAGGCAAACGGGTACTGAGTAAGGATCAGCCAACTCACGTGACAAGCTTAACTATGGTTTTATCTGCAAACTATCAAACTATGGTTAGACGTTTGTTATAAGCAGTATGTACACTAGGTAGAACAAAACTTGTTATTTAGACGGATGCCATTGTCCAAATTAATTCAATGCAAGATTAGTTAACTGATTATTTGATACTTTGAATGAGATATTTTTGCGTTGAACCAAGATACGTTTACCGACATTTATCCATACGCACCCCATGAGAACAAACACGAAGCTATTACGTTCGCACGCTTGATGCCATGATCACACCAGTTAATTAGCATTGTTTCTCGTGTTTGTGACATATGTCGTTACATTTCCATTTAATCTAATTTCTGAGAAGCATAATGATATTTCAATCTTAAATAACAACGTATTATCTTAACTTTTGCATTTACTTTTTCATGGCATTAACAAAGAGCTTGTGTGCTTGTTCAGACGCAGTAGCTAATTGAATTTCCGTAAATGGCGAAACAATGAGATCGTTTAATATGTGAGTATCTGCTATTTGGTGCGTTATTAATTGTTTGCTTTTGGAGAACATTCGATTATAATTAAGACAATCTGTCGATAGAAAAAAATTGAATTTTCAACTGCTTTGTCTATTGGATGTGTTACCAGGTTTCAATGTTTAATTTTAATTTTGGGGAATGCTAGTTTTGCTAGCAGTCTTGACAAGTGTAGTTTAGCTGTTTTTACTAAAAGCCTAATCTACTTGTTATGCATGTTAACTGTTTTCGTTTATGTATCCGTGCGCTGTCGTTTCTACTTTGTGTCGCATTTCCTGTGATATATCATCGTTTTGACGTAATTTGCACTATCCTAGAGATGTCAAAGTCATTATCCTGGTAATCATTATGATGCTAGTACATGTATCTCATGCAGTAACGTTAAATTGTAATCATATTCTTCATTGAATGTAATGCCTTTACAATGTCACCATAGTGATTGTGCCCATTTATCTATATTCAGTTCTTGCCAGTATTAATATAATGACGAATCAAATCCTCTTAAGTTGTCACTGAACGACAAAACCAATGAAATGATTAATTAAACTCCGAATTACAAATCAATTACATGTCTCGCTTTCGTCGCAAAGACATTGATTAATCGTATGTTAGAGTGGCAATGCCACAAAAGTATCCCCTGTCTGTAGTTATTGAACAAAAAAGATATTGAACACGTTGCTTAGAATCTGGAATTGAAATTTCACAATTTCGAAACGATTTCTCAGTAGTATTTTCACTTAGAAATTATGTGAACCCAGCGCTTACGTACCGTGTTATAAAATAACCGCCTAATACAACCGTGTTTCATTATCACATGTGTATGCAAACAGCGGGTATTGTCTGCTGACAACTCATAGAGTATTTATAGACGTTTAAGTAACAATGAAGAGAAGCTTAATAGACAAAAACAACTTAACAACTCTGAGACGAAGTGGGAGCATGTCAACCTACGCAGTATCAGTGTACTTTCCTTGAAAAGTAACAAATATTTGAATTGTACTTCCACTTATGGCAATATTCTTATTTTAACGCAGTGTTATATCCGTTGTTCGAGTCAGTTCGTAGACATGAAATGACCTTGTTGTGGGTGGTAAGGAAGTTTTAGTGACTCTTACTTGGATGACTAGGCGCCTCTTGATTGTATTGCCTTAACAAAAGGCCAAATTGATATTATCTGCTTGATACTTCCGGTTACATTCGTGTTAAAGTAACAAATTATGTATCTGCCATTAAGACGCAACCACTACATCATAGATGTATCAAAGAAGTGTCGTATATTATGTATGTATAGACGTGATGGGAATCCAAAGACACCAGCTTATGACAATGTCTCACATAGCCACTCACCTAGCCACAAACGAAACAGTGTCGCATCATTTCTCATTTCAAAGGTTGGACATAGTGGGTACTTCGTAGACGGAACTATGATAATGTTGACATATTAAACAGTCTCCCACTTGGATCGTTACATGCAAATATATCTGAATTGAGGAGAAATATATAATAATTATCAGTATTGCGTCCAGGAACCCGAAACAAAGCAATATCATCGCTTGTATTCTCGGGGGGACGTTATGTCTGTCTATAGGATGATCTAATTTTGCAAGATTATTTATTAATCACCATCATTTATACAAGACTGCAACACTCACCAGTACGACATACAATCAACATTTAAATAGTATCAGAACCGACCACACGGTTTGTATACAAAACGGAAGCAAGAAACGAAATGAACACATTATGTCAGGATATAAATACAATCAGATTTGATTATAAGTAACATAAGCATGTAGAATTGCAAATTTATAAATGCATCTATAAATAGATTAAGGTAATGAGGTTCGGTACAGGTCCTTGTTATACCCCGTTCAGTCTGAAAGGAATTACGTAATTAAATCATTGAAGATTAATTCAGACAACTTGAATATGGTCACAGACAGGAATTTTTCATAACAAAATAGTGCCATGATGTAAGCATCTGAATTATTTATAATATGATCTATAGATTTCTGTCATGGCTACAAGCGGTCAATCGGATCATATTTTTCGGGAATAAAAATCATCCAGTACCTTTCTGCTTTATTTGTTTGGAACACACGGATGACTTGGTATCACCGTAGTCAATATCACAAGGTACGCTGCTTATTTGCGCATCTCTCTTTATTTGGAAATCTAGACTAAGAAGAACAACAATACTATTGTCAGACGAGTGTGGCTTTTCATGTTAATGACAACATTGAATATTTGCACGACATTTGTAGTTGTTTTTGATGGTTGTTGACATTTACTACGATAATTTTAGACTGAATGATACGTTAGAATGTCTGAGTATGGAATTGGGTTTTTGTGACATCATGCGTTTTTGTATTCAGTTGTCCTTCTGATTGTCCTTGTGGTCAGTTGTTGCTATTGTTGTGTGTATCTTGACTTTCCTCTATGTTCTGTTGTCCTAGAGAGTGTGTGATGACCGTCGGTGTGCTCAGCTGTTGTCTGTTGATCTGTCTCTGCCTGTTATCTATAGACAGTGATGTTTAAGTTAGAAACCAACAGCAAGGATTTATGAGAATACAAGTTGTCCAGACATATTGATGTGTGTATTGTAAAATATAACATAGCGTTTTGTATCGTACATGCATTGCATTTATACACGTACATATTTACAATACAGGTAATTATAAAATTGTGTGAACCACAAGTACATTCAGTAGAACTTGATTCAATATTGATTCGAAATAAGCTATCCGCTGTTTTGCTCGGGGCAAACAGTACAAGTAATTAACCGAAATAAATCAAAATCAGCGTAGTTAATAATACCCTTCAATAAGATAGAAGTGTACCCAAGAATAACAGAATATTTCAAGCAGAGTGCAGCTCTCACCATATAAGATAGGAATGACAATCTACATTAAATTATGTTGTTCATTATAAGTACCGAGCGGGGTTTTCATCCGTTCATTGATAAACGAAATGGAAGTTAGAAACGAAATGAACGCATTATGTCAGGATAGTATACAATATGTCGTAATTATTAGTAACCTAAGCACGTATAATTGCCAATTCGCTAAAAATCGATTAAGGTAATGAGGTTCGGTACAGGTCTTTGTTATTTCAATTTTAGTCTCGGAGAGATTACGTAATTAGAGCTTTGACAATGAATGAAGACAAATTGATTTTGATAACAAATAACTAATAGAATTCAGCTAGGTTGCAAGTGCGGGAAGAAGTTATAAGATATTTATAATGGGATTAATCGATTTTTGTCAATGCTATAAGCGCTCAATCGGAAAATATTTTCCGGAACTAATTATCAAACAATTCTTCTAAATTATTAGGCTTTACTTTGTTGGAGCACAAGGATGACGTACATGCAGTTTCACCGAAATCAATAGCACAAAGCATAACATTGAAATAACTTTATTCAATACGCAATGTATGTCCCACCCAATTCCTACTTTGCCCATTGTTTTAACTAGGTCATGTCGTAGTTGTGCCTCGTTGGGTCGCACAATGTAAGGTTACTGTCGGTAGTGTTTTAAACTAGGTCACTCCCCGGGGTTGTTGTGCCTCATTTGGTCGCCGTTTTGGCATGGGTTTATGCTGCTGTCGTCGAGCAGCAGGGCATTGCGGAACTAACTTGATTGAGTCTTAGCTGCGTTTCATTCGGTCTGATTCAATAACTGCTATTCTATAATTTCTTTGTGAAGTTGGGTCATCCTGCATTATTTCGGCAGGGGACTTGGGTATTGATTGTTTCCTTGGCTTATGTGTGGGCATTGCTCAGGGTAGTTGTGTTGTAGTGTTTTTGATTACTGTGCTCGTCTGTTTGGGTTGAGTGCTGTCTTTCCTGTTGGATTTGCTCTTACCCTTTTAGGATAATCTTCTCATCATGCATTCAATAAAGGGCTTACAGTATAAGCCCAAGTCGTAAGTGAGGTGGATTAATTAGTTCGTTCGCCATGGAATAATACGTCTCCCCGAGAATAGATCAAAAGTTTTTACAAATGATGTTTGTCCATATATCGGTACGGTATAAAATGTTGTAACTATCATTTGGCAGTGTCGATTGTGTGCTACAAGTATTTAAAAGATCGTCGGGACAACCAAGCATGCAATCTTTCGCTCAATAGTATATCATTTAGATGTGTCCATCTGAGTTGTATGCATATAACGGAATTTGATGCCGTTGAATTAAAAGATGTCTGGTCGAAAACGTACGGAAGTAGACGTAGTGAATTTGATTGATGCTTCTAGAATATAAATGATTTGCAGTTGCTTATCAAAACCTCATTAACAGCCTGTCTGTTGAATGTAATAATATTCGCAATAGAACATCACTGATAGTTTATCATTCAATATCAATCACCGGCTGTTTGATAGCTTGATCAAATGTTTGTAGTGGCGAGAGATTCTTCGTAAGTCATTTTGAAAAAAGTACGAGCGCATAATACCGCTATAAGTACGTTCCGTGAGACGCAATGCAATACATTCTCATCAGATATTGACAAATCTCACATGTGGTTGTATGACACTCATCGGGAATATCACCAACTGCGGTATAATGAACTAATTCATTTCTAAAGGTGGATCAAATTTTGTTTAAATTGACTTAGGACTTCCGTAGACAAAGACAACCTATTTATGATAGATGCATTAATTGTTAAATGCAAGAATAATTGGTATATATTTGGCCAACACGTTAAAAAAGCTAATGAGTGTAATACCTATTCACATTTGCCGTACGTGCTCCGTACGAGCTCCGTACGAGTTGATTTTTCTTAAATCACACGACGTCCGTACGGAGCCCACCCGGAGCCCGTACGGATATCGAGACTCATACGATCACCGTACGTATTTTCACAACTCGTAGAGGACTCGGTGATCTGGTAAAAACTTTACATTCTGTACAACTCGTACGAGACTCATACGAGCTGTGGCCAGATTCTAAAAACGTACAAATACAGTTAGGATTAAAATACTCAGACTCATACGAGTTGGTACATCCGTACGGACATCGTGCGAGCATTGTAACCGTTGCATAAACAAAACAAGTCTCAGTCCGACAACTGAGGCTGATAATTGACTAACACGTAGAATCAACAAACCGTTTTTCTACCCATTTCCTAATGAAACTGACATCTACTCCACGTGTGGTTACAGCGATGCAATGTCAGAGCCGAGAAAATATCACGTTTTACCAAACATCTAAAGACAGCGTTTTGTACACAAGTAAATATGTCTTTACAATTGTATCTACTTAGTCAGGCGAAATAGCCCCAACCAATATGGTCGTTAGCATAACATCCTCACTACGATGTGTATGAAAGACACATTCGAAACGTGCTCAAAAACCTACGTTGTGTCTCGTAATCTATTCGCAATGACTCATTCAAAGAATCCTCTTCATTCATATGAGATAATTTAATATTATATCCATTGCAAGTACATTTTGTCGTTTTAGCTTACATTAATCAGAAATTAATAGCTATAAATCCATTTTATTTTAGTTTTGTTTGAAATTTTCCTTTAAGTTACGTAATTATTTCGTAATTAATGCATTAGTTATATGTAAGAACCATTGTTGCGCCATAATAAAACTCCCCAAGCAGAATCATTGCACTTGTTTAATAGACAAAAATACCCGTAGAACTTTGTTTTACAACTCATTTGATGAAGGAAAAAATATTTATCGTGCTGAGGCAATATCCAGTTCCTCTAACGCCTGTTTGAGGGGGCAAAGTAAAACGCGCATTCATTTTGATTTAAGGCAACAGTTAACTTGATCAATAGCATTTACTCTGCTTGTACATGCATGTTACATTGAAGAACCCATGCAAAGAGGAATTAGATTAGTGTAAGCGAGTACAGTATATAAATAGGGCATTGCAGTACACATAAAATAAAATAGTAGGGCACAAACCAAAACCACACAGCTACGGCGGCAGCGCCTAGCCACATACGCAAGAGTCGGACATAGTACAAGCCATCCACATCCCCAAAAAATGGATGCTTTAAGCGAGCCTTATATGCTCACTCCAAATGGTGGACTTCGAATTTTGTGCATAATTAGCCATAAAGGGAGGTAATTATAAGTGATAACTACACTGTAGTGAAGTACGGTGCGACCTTTTACAGCCGCCACACAGCACTTAACACCTGCTGTAGTGATAAGAAAAAAGTACTAGAACCTACTGTCAACTTTAAACCATTTTATTTTTGCGACGTTTGGAAACCGGCACATTAATATGCCAAAGTGAGTTAAATAATTGATCAAACACATAATGTAAAACTCGTTTAACTCCTCATCCGCAAGATAAAAATGCAATAAAATAGTATAACGGTTTCTTCCGGAGTACAGATTTAGAAAGTTACCGCGAAAGGATATCTAGGACCCATGTCAATGTGTACTTTAATAAGTTGTTATACAAATGCATCTTGCACAGACGCTCTCTATCCGCCTCATATAACTGCACAAATTGCAAAGGTTCCCGTGGTATTGGCGAAACTCCGTTGAGATCATTATACTATTTGTGAAATCCCTGTTCCCGATACATGTACCTATCGAAACTTATTCATTTAAATCGGGAGTACACCGCCGAAGCAAAACATGTTCAGTGCAATATATATGCTTAACATACGATCGGGAACTGACGTGCAATAATTCTTGCAATACTGTCGCATTAAATCAAAGCATCATTCATTGTCACTGAACGACAAAACACATGCGATGATAATTGTTAATTTCACTCATACTTGTGAACCCAGCGCTGACGTACAATATAATGCAAGATCCGCCTAATATAAAACGTGTTTCATTATTGCATATGTGTACACACAGCGGGTATTGGCTGCTGACAGCTCACAACGTATTTAAAGACGTTTAAGTAACAATGAAGAGAAGCTTAATAGACAACCACATGGCCACTATGTGACGAATTAAAATGGGACGGTTTAACTTACTCAAGGGCAATGTTTTGACGCAGTGTCAGTGTACTTTCCTTGAAGTAACAACTATTTCAATTGTACTTCCACTAATGGCAATATGCTAAAGTGTATGCAGTGTTATATCCGTAACGGTTGTTGTAGTCAGTTCATACATGTACACATGAAATTATCTTGTTGTTGGTAGTAAGAAAATTACTGTATTTTAGTGGCTCTTACTCGCATGGCTAGGCGCCTCTTAATTAAATTGCCTTTACAAATGGCAGAATTGATATGGTCTGCTTGATACGCCCGGATACATTCGTGTTAAAGTAACAATTTATTATCTCCGTGTTCACTACATAACATGTCACAAACAATCATTTTTGCAGCGTTTGGCAACTGACATTTTAATATGTCCATGTAAGCTTATAATCAATAAAACACATCATGTCAACTTCATTAAACTCCATCAACGTCGTTAAATGGTATTACTATAACTTCGGGGATGGAAACACGAAATTATTGTCCCTGTCACAGTGTACATCCAAAAGTTATTGTACCTGGCTCGGACCTTCTATATTCTAAAATATACGCCGCATATAACAGCATGTTAAAGTTACAGCGGTGATAGTTTGTTGCTAATCACATCGTATTTATAGACGTTAGAATTGCAATAAAGTATTAAGCATACTAAACAATCGCTGCACAATTAAGTGAAAATGACATATACAAGTGTCAGTGTACGTCAACTTGGTGTTGTTATCATTTATAATGCAGTATGCTTTTGAAGGGAATATGCTTACTTGTATTTTTTCAACCGTATTAGTTGTTGAATTTCTTGTGATAACTTACACATTCAGACTATAATTCGCAAAGTTGACAGTAATATACAAGTGATGCATGATACTTATGACATAATGTGACAATGCATGCCAATACTAATTTTGCTAGTAGTTAAAGAAACGTTTTAAGCCGCAATAATAACACAGGATTGGAAAATCAGGGATTTCTGTGATATTCTATGGTGTAAAAATGAAATACAATATATAGTGTGTGGATATATAATTTCAATAACACAATCATTCCCATGTAAACTCGGTTGTGGGATTGCGAAATTTTTAATAAAACGAATCCAAGTTGCAGCCAGTGTCTGGTTATATTTTGCGATTGTATGGATATGGAATAGCTGATTCCATGTACTGCTGCTTCCAGTTAGCTGGACGGTCTTCCAAAGTATTACAGTTCAGCTGTTTTTACTGGATGTTTAATATATAAGTAATGCATGTGAACAGTTTTAGTTTATGTATCCGTGCTCTGTCGTTTCTACTATTGAACCCAGCGCTGACGTATCATGGAATGAAATATCCGGCTTATATAACAGTGTGTCATTATCGCATGTGTGTGCAAACAGCGGGTATTGTCTGCTGACAGCTCACAACGTATTTATAGACGTTTAAGTAACAATGAAGAGAAACTTATTAGACAAATCACATGCTAACTCTGTGACGAATTAACGTGGGAGCAGGTCAACGTACGCAAGGGCAATGTTTTGACGCAGTATCTGTGTACTTCCCTTGAATAGTAACAATTATTTGAAGTGTTCTTCCACTAATGGCAATATGCTAATTTGTATGCAGTGTTATACCCGATGTTAAAGTCAGTATACAGACATGAAATTACCTTGTTGTGGGTGGTAAGGAAGTTACGGTCTTTTAGTACCTCTTTCTTGGATGGCTAGGCGCCTCTTAATTGAATTGCATTAACAAAATGCCAAATTGATACGGCGTGCTTTATACGTCTGGCTACATTCAACAAGTAACAAATTATGAATCTGCCAATAAGACGTTACCACTACGTCATAAATGTATCAAAGAAGTGTCATACTTTATGTATGTATAGACGTCATGGGAATCTGAAGACATCAACTAATGACAATTTCTCATCTAGCCACTCCCCTAGCCACTAACGAAACAGTGCCGCGTCATTTGTCATTCCCGTTGTTGGAATTAGTGTGTACTTCGTACTTCAAGAACTGTGTAACTAAGAGACGGAACTGTGAAGATGTTGAGAGATTAAACAATCACCCGCTTGGATCGTTACATGTGAGTATATCTGAATTGAGGCGAAATATTGTCAGTATATTGCGCCCAGGAACCCAAAACAAAGCAATGTCATCGCTTGTATTCTCTGGGGACGTTTTGTTCCTTGTCTGTCTAGGATGATCTAATTTTGCTGGATTATTCATTAATCAACATCATCTAATATATATCGTAATACCGCGGTAACTAGTAAAATGAAAAGACAAATTGACAATATTGGGGATGTTTGTCTTACGTTGATGTTCTCATTATCAAATATGACATAACGCATTGTATCGGACATGCATTTTTTACTGTGTGGATAACTTGATACAATGTTGATTCGAAATAATGTTTCCGTTTATTTGCCCGGTGCAAACAATACACGTGATTAACGGAACTTAATTCAAATGAGCGTCGTAAATAATATCCTTCAATAAATTAGAGTTACTAAACAGTTTTTTGACAGTACGAAATACAATCAACATTTAATCATTATCAGTACCGACCACACGGTTTCCACCCGTTATTTGGATACAACACGGAAGCAAGAAACGAAATGAACACATTATGTCAGGATATAAATACAATCAGATTTGATTATTAGTAACCTAAGCACGTACAACTGAAAAGTATCTATAAATAGATTAAGGTGATGAGGTTCGGTACATGCCTTTGTTATTTCCATTTTAGTCTCGGAGAGATTACGTAATTAGAGCTTTGACAATTATTGCAGACAAATTGAGTTATGTCACAAACAGTTACCTGTTCTTCTATGTTTTAAGTACCGGAGTTGTTTAAATGTTATTTATAATAGGGTCAATCGATTTTTGGCAATGCTATAAGCGGTCAATCGGAACTTTTTTTTCGGAAATAATAATCATACAGTACTTGTCGGCTTTATTTTGTTAGGACACCCGGTAGTACCACCATAGTCAATACCACAAGTCATTAATTTGAAGTTTCTTATTAATGTATCGATATATCTCTGCCTAAGGATAATCATTAAACATTAAACATTTACACCTTTCATGTTGCCTAGATATATTTGTGATTCTCGGCTTCCACTATTCAGTAAAATAGCAAACATATATTTTGTAGCATTTGGAGACTGATATTTTTATACCCATGTGAACTTATAATCGATTAAGCACATAAATCCAAATCTGATAAACACCTCATCCACGTATCGACGACACCATCGTGGAGAAACATGTGTCAAAGAAAACTCGTACATTATGTATGTATAGAAGTCATGGAAACTCTGAAGGCGCCTGTTGATGATAATGTCTCACATAATCATTCATTAGTGACAAAATATACCTTATAAACACGGGCGCCATCGTTTTTTGTTAACGCCAATGTGTAAAGGTGGTGTTTGTACTTCATGACGTGTGTTACTAAGAGACGGAACAGTGAAAAGGATCACCGTTATGATGTTGATACATTAAACAAAACTCCAACTCGAGTTGTAATCTATCTGAATTAAGGCGTCATATACACGTATCAACTGTACATTGCGACCAGAACCACGAAAAAAAGCAATATCATCTCATGGATTATCGGGGGATGGTTTGTTCCGTGTCTACCCGGTCTATGTGTTCTAGATTAACAATTTATCACTATATACCAGCTAACCAATGTATGTTGTGATAGAATGGGTCAGTGTCGGAGAGCAAAAATACCCTCGTATATTTATTTGGAAATCGAGACTTTGAAGTACAACAATACTATTGTCAGAGGACATGCAGTACATTTATACACTCACACTTTTACTATATGGGTAACTGTAAGATTGTGTGGACCCCAAGTACGTTCGTAGAACTTGGTTCATTTTTTATTGTAAAAAACCTATTCATTGGTTTGCTCGGGGCAAACAATACAACTAATTAACGGAACTTAATACAAATAAGCGTAGTTAATAATATCCTTTAACAAGATAGAAAAGCACACAAGAATAACTGATTCTTTCAAGCAGAGAGCAACTCTCACAACATACAAATAGGAATGACAATCTACATTAAATCATGTAATCTGTACTTACCATGGGTTGTCCGCGAGTATTGGGTAAACAAAACGGAAATAAGAAACGAAAAATGAACGCATTATGTCAGGATATAAATACAATATGTCGTAATTATTAGTAACCTAAGCACGTATAATTGAAAATTCCCTATAAATAGATTAATGTAATCAGGTTCGGTACAGTCTTTGTTATTTCCAGTTTAGTCTCGGAGAGATAACGTAATTAGAGCTTTGACAATTATTGCAGACAAATTGATCTCGATAACGGATATTAATTGAATAGAGCTAGGTAGTAAGTGCTTGAAGAAGTTATAAGATATTTATAATAGGATTAATCGATTTTTGTCAATACTATAAGCGGTCAATCGGATAATACTTTCCGGAACTAATTATGAAACTGTTACAGTACTCCTCAAGTATTAGGTTTTACTTTGTTGGAGCATCACTTAAACATTTTCTTGTAGTCGTCAAACCGTACTGCTGTCCTTTTCCTTATGAAACTGACATTTACCCCACATGTGGGTGCAGTGATGATATATCAGAGCCCAGAAAATATCACTTGAACCAAACATTTGAAGACAGCGCTTTGTAAATAAGCAAATGTGTCTTTATAATAGTATTTACTTAGTCATACGAAATAGCTCGTATCAATATTCTAGTTGGCCACATATACATTTAACGTTGCTTAACCCTAATTGCATGTTTAAGCTACAGCAGGAATCGTCTGTTGCTAATAATATTTACTGGCAAAGGAGTGATGACCGGCCGCTAGTAATTACCGGACAAACAGTCTCCTCGCTTTGTTTAGTATAATAAATCGTATATTTTTGTATCAAAACACTCAGAATCATGTTTAAAAGGATTCTGGCAGAAAATAAATAACAAAATCAACAAAGCATTACTTATTTATAAAAAATATCGTCCGCTGCTGCGATGTTGACATTAGCAGCGCCGGGGAAAATAATTTGTGTGTGCGCATGCGCGAATGAGCGCGTGCGCCAATAATTTTCTATGCTCAAATTATTAAATTGATATTTCATGTTGAGACCGTGGCCGAGTGGTTAACGACGCAGGAAATGTTTTCCAAATTTAACTTGTGAAGGCCCCGGGTTCGAATCTCCTCGACGGCTAATTTTTTTTAATTTTTTTTTTTTTTAAATCTATACAACATTTATTTTACCGCAATTAATAAAGTGTTTTCTCGGATGTCGGATAATTAAACATTTTAATACCATGTCCATACATTTTGAAGACTTTCAAGTCGTTTGAAAATATTTTTCTCGATTTTTTGGTCAATAAACACGGTACGGTATATTATTGATTTTAGCCTGTCTCAGAACGCCCCCTATCAGGAAAACATTGTGTGTCACGTGTTGTTATATCGTAAATCATGAATATTTTTGCATGCATACGAAGAAAGGACACTGTTCTAAACATTCCTGGTCAAATTTTTCAAAATATTAATCGAGGAATATTCGTAACAGACTGTCCGGTCATTACTTCTGTATATCGTTGAAAAAGGCGCCAAAAGTACACATGTTTGGGCCCCGAATTTGGCAATTCACGTGACGTCATATTTTGGGTGATCTATTTTTAGCAACGACCTTGAACACAGGTATGTGTCAACACAAAATTTTGTAAGGAAAAGCCGATTTTTAAGTTCATACGACGCAGTTTATGCCAATTGTGTCCGGTCATCACTCCTTTGCCAGTATAGACGTTAGAATTACAACAAAGTGTTAAGCATATTAAACAAATCACAGAACTACTAATTGTGGTTGTGTCAACATACGAAAGGACAATAACCTAGCCCAGTGTCAGTGTACGTCACCTCGGCGATGTTATCATTTGCAATGTTGAGTGCTTTTTAAGGGAATATAGTTACTTGTATATATTTGTTTTCATTCGTATAAATTGTTGCATGTGTTGTGATAACTTACAAATTCAAAATTTGATTCGCAAAGTTGAAATAATATACAAATAGTGCGTGATGATAAGACATAATGTAACAATACATCCCAATCATAGTTTTGCTAGTAGTTAAAGTAACGTTTTAAGCCGCAATTTGACAGAGGAATGCAAAACTGTGATATATTATGGTGTAAAAAATGATATAATGGATATAAAATCATAATCGCACACTTATTCCCATGTAAACTAATGTTGTGGGATGGGGAGAATTTAAATAAAACGAATCTTAGTTGCAGCTAATAACTGGTCATTTATTGCGATTGTATCGATATGGAATAGCTGATTCCATGTAATATGTGACTCTAGTAAGCTGGACGGTCTTGAAAAGTCTTTTTTACATTTCCATGTGTTTTTTGCACTGTTTAGTTGTTTATACTGAAAGTCTAACCTACTAGTGTGTACAGTTTCCGTTTATGTATCCGTGGTCTATCGTTTCTGCTTCGTGTCGCCTTTCCTGTCCGTTGTGGTATCATCATTTCGACGTAATTCGCATTAACCTGGAGATGCTTGCACTTAATATCAAAGTCACTATCCCGGTAATTATTATGATGCTAGCATCTCGTATATGTAGTCATCAAATCCTTGTTTGAATGTAATGCCTTTCCAAAGTCACCATTGTGTTCATGGACCTATATTAAGTCTGTGTCATTCTTGTATTACTCTGGTAATGAGTCAAATCCTATTAAGTTGTCACTGAACGACAAAACTTATGAAATGATTAATTAAACTCCGAGTTACTAATCAATTAGATCCCTCGCCTTCGTCACCAAGATATTGGTTAAACATATACGTATACATGTATGTGTATAAGAGTGACAATGTAACAAAAGCATTCGTTTTCTGTAGTTATTGGACAAAACAATCTTGAATGTATGATAATGTAAAAACTTTTGCTTAGATTCGGGAATTGAAATTAAGAAATTCAAAAAGATTTCTCTCTGATATTTTCATATATACATGTAACAACCCTTTAGATGAACTATGTCAACCCAGCGCTCACGTATCATGTAATGCAATATCCGCCTAATATAACAGTGTTTCATTATTGCATATGTGTAAAAACAGTGGGTATTGTCTGCAGACAGCTTACACCGTATTTATAGAAGTTTATCTAACAATGAAGAGAAGCTTAATAGACAACTCACATAAGGAACAGGTGAACGTACGCAGGGACAATGTTTTGACGTGGTGTCAGTGTTCTTCCATTGAATAGTAACAATTACTTGAATTGTACTTCAACTTATAGCAATATGCTAATTTGTACGAAGTGTTATAACCGTTTTTGGAGTCTAAAATTACCTTGTTGTTGGTGGTAAGGAGGGTACGGCCTTTTTCGGTCACTTAGTCGGATGGTTCGGCGCATTTTCATAGAATTGTCGGCCCATAACATTATAATATAAATTCAAAATGAATTATCCTTACATACAGTTATTTGCAAATGCATTCGTTTTTGGCATCATAGAACTCTTCAAAAAGAGAAAGATACAAGGAAAAACAGGTCATCGAAACAGGTCAATCACTGAAACAGGGCAATCTACGATATGCACGTCCACCTTTATTGTATGGGTAACTATGCAATTGTTTTGAACCACAAGTACATTCAGTTGAACACGATTCAATATTGATCCGAAATAAGGAAACTGTTGGTTTTCTCGGAGCAACCAATACAACTAATTAACGGAACTAAATACCGGTGAGCGTACATGTAGTTTATTATATCGTTCAACAAAATCGACGAGAATGATGATATTTAAAAAAGACTGCAGCTTTCATCATACTTAATACGGACGGCAATCGACTTTAAATTAGGTAATCATTTTCAATGGATGACCAGGATTTTTCATCGTGTAATTGGTATAAAAAACGGAAGCGAGAAACGAAATAAATACGTAATGTCAGGAAAAAAAATACAATCAGACTTAATTAATAGTAACCTAAGCACGTATAATTTCAAATTCCCTTTAAATAGATTAAGGTTATGAGGTTCGGTACGTGTCTTTGTTATTTCCATTTTATTCTCGGAGATATAACCTAATTAGAGCTTTGAAAATTAATGCAGACAAATTGCTTTCGGAGACACAGAAATATGTTCATAACAGAACAGAGCTATGTTGTAAATGTAGAAGGTTTTTATAAAAAAAATAATTGGATCAATCGATTTTTGTCAATGCATTGAGCGGTCAATTGGAAAAAAATACGGAAACTAATTATCAACCAGTTATTTTTTGCTTTAGTCTGTTGGAACACATGGATGACGTCGTATCATCGTGGTCAGTATCACAATAAATGCATTTGAAGTTGCTTATTTGCTATTCGAATCTATCTCTGCCAAGTGATAATAAAAAACATCAAACATGTACGTGACTTATCATGTTGCCCAGATATAGTTGTGATTTTCAGCTTCCAAAATTCAGTATTATAGAAAACATATGTAAGAAAAATAGTAAATTATGAATGTTAAGAAGTCATGGAAGTTCTGAAGGCGCCTGCTGATGATAATGTCTCACAAAGACATTCATTATTAACAAAAAATGTCTTTTAAACACAGGCGCCATATTCTATTGTTCAAAACAATATGTATAATTGGTGTTTGATCTTCATGACGTGCGTAACTAAGGATTAGAACTGTAAAATAAATCACGGTTATGATGTTGACACATAAAAGAATAGTCCCACTTGAGTTGTAATCTATCTGAATTAAGGCGTAATATCAACAGTACATAGCGGTCAGGAACACGAAAAAAGCAATATCATCTCTTGCATTATTGGGGACGGTTTGTTCCGTGTCTGTCGGGTCTAATTTTTCTATATTATCAATTTATCACCTTATACCAACTAACCAATGTATGTGGTGATAAAATGGGAGAGCACACATACACTCCGATATTTATTTGGAAATCAGTCGTGGTGGCCTCTGATCTCTGATGGTATCTGGGTATTACTAAGTTAGTTCGATCGCCAATGAATTATACGATTAGTCTAGAAAAGATAAAATATTATTCAATACAAGCTTGTTCCATTTGATATTGTATTCATAGCGAAACGGTACATAATGTTGAAATGATCATGTGACAGTGTCGAAAATGTGCTACAAGTATTCAACAGATTCACGGAACCACCAAGCATGCACACTTTCGCCCGATTTAATATCATTTAGATGTTTTCCATTTGATATTTATGCATTTAACGGAATTTGATGCCGTTGAATTGATAGATGTCTGGTCCACAAAAAATACGAAAATAGACGTAGTGAATTTGATTGATGCCTCTAGAATAAAATTGATTCGCTGTTGCATATCAAAACCTCATTAACAACTTGTCTGCCGAATGTAGTAGTATTCACAATACAACATCACTGATAGTTTATCATATGACATCAATCATCGGCTGATCAAATGTTTGTTTTGGCGAGAGGTTCTTTGAAGTTCATAAAGAAAAAAGTAAGAGCGCAAAAAACTGCATAAAGTACGTTTCTCGAATCGCATTACAATACATGCTCATCTAATATTGATAAACATGACAGGTTGTTGTGTGTACATCGGGAATATCACCAACTACGGTGAAATGAACTAATTCATTTCTAAAGGTAGATTTTATTTTGTTTAAATTACTTTGGACTTTCGTAGACAATATTTTTGACGAAGACAACGTTTTTGTGATAGATGCACTCATTGTTTAGTGCAAGAATCCTTAGTATAAATTGGGCCAACAAGGATAGGTACTATTATGAAAATATTAAACATATTCGTAACGTGCTCAAATATATACTTTGTGACTCGCAACTATATTCGAAATGTCTCATGAAAGTAATAGTCTTCATTGTGATAGGACACATTTAATAATATAAAAAGTATTTTTATCCATATCGATTGTAAGTACATTAATCGTTTTAGCTTACATTAATCAGAAATTTATAATCATACATCCATTTAATACTTAATATAGGACGATTTTCCTCTATGTTCTGTAATTATTTCGGTTCTATGTAAGTATCATTGCTGCACCATAATGAAACTCCCCAAGTAGAATCACTGCACTTGTTTAATTGACAAAAATATCCGTAGATTGGTTTTACACATCATTTGATGAAGAAAGATATTATTGGCTTGAGGCAATATCCTCTCTACAAAACGTGTTATTGAGAGAAAACTAAAAGGCGAATTCATTTGGATTCAAGGAAAACGTTACAATAACTTCATCAATAGCATCTACTCATTTATTTATGTTGCATTTTAATATCCGTGCAAAGTAGTGTCAACTAGTAGAGTATATATATTACCGTCATAATCCATTTGAATATGCTTTAAGTCACATTTACTGTATATACTGCATTCTATCATTTATATTTGTACATACTTGTAAACTGTTGGGCTTCAAGCCTTATGTTTGAAATAAATTATCTATCTATATGAGACATTGTAGCATACATAACACATAATTAAGATTATTATATAATGTGTCATTGAATTACCTCATTCAAACTTTTCTGCTCCTGTTAATTAATTACTTACGACAACTAGGTACAGTGTAGGTAGGGTAATCGGTATTTCCCATTATCTACGTATCGAAAAGAAATGACCATGTCGAGAACTTTAATTAATATTCTGTCTGATGATATTGATTTAATAATCTCGAACTTAATTTGTAATAGATGGTGCAAGTATAACTAGGTCAACGACGTTACTGCACACATTGCGCATGTATTTGAATTTCGTTCAGCGTTTGGCAACTGGCATTTTAATATGTTCATGTGAGCTTACAATTCATTAAACACATCATGTCAACTTCATTTAATTATACCTCAGCGTTGCTAAAATGAAATGAAGTGGTATTACGATTACTTCGGGGATAAAAAAAAAACGAAATTATTGATCTTGTCAAAGTTTACTTTCAAAAGTTGTTATACCTGGCACGTACACTCCATATAATAACATATCCGCAACATATAACTGTGATTCACCATAATTGCATGTTTAAGATACAGCAGGAATCGTCTGTTACGTTACTAATCGCACCGTATTTATAAACGTTAGAATTACAATAAAATATTAAGCATATTAAACAAATTACAGAACAACTTAGTGAGGTGGTGTCAACATACGGGAGGACAATGATCTAGCCTTGTGCTAGTGTACGGCACCTCGGTGCTGTAATCATTTGCAATGTCGAGTGCTTTTTAAGGGAATAGTCTAACTACAAACGTATTTTCTGCGAGACTTACAGAAGATAAATTATGTGTTTGTCAATTAGTCAAAAAGATAGTAAGCACTGCCACCATATACATATATTAATGCTTTATTGATGTTTATTACAACATTCGATACAGATAAATATAAAAGTCGAGCATGCCGAGCATAGCCTTTATTTGTTTTATTTCTTCTGAAATATAACATGCATATAATATTATATATGTGCCTCGACCCATAGGTAACTGTATCGTTGGAAACGAAAAAAAAAGAATTTTTTTTTGAAAATTTATATTTTTCTTTCAAGGTCCATTTGTACAGAAATCCACGAGCCGGTTCAAGAGGTGCATTTTGTTTTCAATAAAACACTGCTTTATGCATACCAATTATCTATAAAAGGTTGTGTGTTTACACAAACAATGTTATGGGATGAATGTAAGCCTAAAATTAACTTCATATTATAAAATCCATGGCTTAAATGTTTACTTTAACTGTCAGTGGTGTAACACGTTGTGTTGTGGGGGGGGGGGGGGCAGCCATACAGATTTATGTTGATCGCACCATAAGAAACGGCTGTGAACAGTATCTACCTTTTATAGTATAACTTTTTAATTATTGGATCAATTTTGATGAGATTTGGCATGTAAGTAGTTCAAGCATTGCTGTATATGAATATAATTAGTTAATGGAGATATTGATAGTCATTTTTTGTTTTTGATTGGTTGAAACTCTGGTTCATTTAGAACAAATAAACCTTTATAGAAAAATACAAATTAAAAAAAAAAGTTTTTCGTTTTCAACGATACAATTACCTGTGCCTCGACCCGGTTTTTATACCAGGTCGCCAGATAAAACGGCAAGGGCATTAACCACTGAGCTACAGATTCACACCTTGTATTCAGACGCAATGGTTTTATTCTAGAAACATCCACAATGATAAGCTAATGTATTTCACTTTTTCTAAATGCTTTATCTGATCATTCATGTACATGATTGTAATTCTTGGTTGTTTGATAACGTTCACTCGATTACGAAACTATTATGCTTTGAGTTACTATATAATAGAGACCTGACCAAAACACAATCCTTAAAGAAATCAACATTTGAAGACAAACCTGTCAAAGGAGAGACATACATTATGTATTTATATATATATATATACATCATGTGAACTATGAAAGTCACCAACTAACAACGACAATAGCACACCTTCATGTAGCTATAAGTGAATAACCGACACGACATACCTAAATGCCATAAGCTTTAGTTTAATCTGTCACACTAATAATTATGTTTTGGGATTTGCTTTGTCCTCCATTGATTCTGTAAGTAAGAGACGGAACTGTCAGATAGATCGGCGAGGCATTAATGACATATTACGAAATCTGCCACTTGGGTCGTAAAAGCTATCAACATTATGGTTAAATATCTTTAGTACTTAATGTGCTTAGTACCGGAAACAAAACGAAGTCTTCACTTTTGACCTAGGGGGGAAATTTAATACGTTTTACGTGTCTGTCAACAGTAAGTTATTTTCTTTTGCATTTATTAATTTATTATTAAATTTTAAAGGTGATAAAGTGAGTCAGTTTGGGAATACAACAATATATCAATTTATTTTTATATTTGGAAATCTAGTCTTGGGGCATGAATGACATTGTCATAGTATGTTTATTTAATTTTATAATTTTAATTCAAGAATGTGCAAATGTTGTGTGGTGCTTCGCATAATTCGTTACTGTCCAGTGACGTTTTTCATGTTGTGCTTCTTTGACTGAGAAGCCTGGTGGTCGGAGAGGGGTTTTATCAACTTGCCTTCTTGAATATGTGCTTTGTGCTTATTTAATTGATTCTTCGTGTATACATGTCCTAGATTTTGCTTGTTACTTTGATGTATACAGTATGACTTTTCGTTATCATATCTGTAAATAAAAAGTGCTCATAGTGTTCTCCTTTGTGATTTGCAGCTTTGTCGGATATTATATTCTAATTTAAATAGCATCATCCATTTTTCGCAGTGATTGTAATGAGACGAATGCTAAAACTGAGTATATTTTAAAAAAAAGTTATTGTTTTGGACAAATATAGAATTATTACTTAGAATGGCATTGCATAGACACGTACATGCACTCATTTAAACGTTCAGTTTTGTGAACCACATACTTATTAGACGTACATTCACATTTCATTTCGATCCGGCACTAGTCCTTCGTTGGTTTTGTCAGGGCATAACAATACAACTAATTAAAGACCTAACTATAAATCGGAGAAATTGTATAGCATCGTTCACATCCTTAAACAAATTAAAAATAGACCTAAGAAAAATTGGTCGATGTAATAAGACGGCTGCTCTCACCATGTATGATTTCATATACTAATAACATTCTACTTTGCGTAAGTAATTTTCAATAATGGTCGTGGACTTTCCTCTATTAATTTGTAAACAAAACGGAAACAGGAAACAAAATGAATGTATTACGTCGGGAGAGACATACAATGTGATACAATTATTACATTAATGTAGGAACCTAATCACATATAGTTGCATAATTCGAAAATCTAATAACTGGTAACTAGCTGTGGTATGTATAGGGTTTTGTTATATTAGGATCCATTCCAGATTCAGACATTATATAACTTAATAATACCCTGTGGCAATGCTTTTTAAGGGGGGGTTGTGAAAAAAAATTTAATATGACGTCCAGAAATGTTTGTACTAGTCCGTAGTTGATAATTTCCACAATAATTGTGCACTTTTTCAGTAAATTGTCTAAGCTATACGGCGGTAAAACAGACAATACTATATAAATAAATAATATTTAACCAGTATTAAAACAATTAAACGAACATATGCCTTTCCATAAAGCAGTTGGCGAGTATCATATAGCCTACAGCACTGGAAAAATACACTGTGAGGTCTGGTATGTCTAATGACGACCATACAATGGGGATAGGACCTAGTGAGAGTATCTAAACTTGGTCTAGTAAAATAATGTAAAGTAGAACTAATCTTGTAAAACATTGATAATAATGTTATCATATCCTCTGGTCCCATTCCAGGATTTGAACGATAGCCATTTGGCACACCAGTTCAATTGCGAACAACACATTTATAAAAAACAAAATGCGAATTCAATTAAATTCATCGCGTTTGATATGGTAAAGATATTGGTGTATCATTTGACATTGTGGGGCTTGATAATTATTTTCAGATAAACTAAAACAACAACACGATTTACGTCACAATATCATGACATTTAGATGTCCCAGCACGATAATCATGTTAGCATATTTATATAACAGAATGGAATCCTCAAAGTAATAGCAGTCTGGTTGTACAAACACGGAAATAGCTGTAGTAAAGTTGATTAATGCATCAGGAGTACAGATGATATACAACTTCATATGTAAACTTCGTTAACAACCCGTCTGTCGAATGTAACAGTAATCGAATCAGTAAGTCGCTGATAGTCTATCACATAATATCAAACGACGATTGACTAAATGCTTCAACAAAGTGTGGTACATCAGGGCGATATTCTTACCATAACACATTTAAAAGTAACTGCGCGCAGAAGTAAATGTATGAAGCCCATAAACTGCGCACAACAACGCTTATAGATGGTTTCACTCATAGACGGTGTATATCACGACATTATTGTGCAAAATGCGATACGACGAATCTCATTTTAACACAACATTTATGAAGCGAAATGGAAAATTAATATATTCGTAGCAGTTAAATGTGTATCATTAACAGTTTTGACCATACCAATTGTCCTGGAATCAAATATCACTGCCGCTTTTCATGTCCTAATACAACTGACAACGACACCACATATGGTCAAGCATAAGAGCACAACTTATGTTGGGAAAGCAAGGTCTCAAGACATTATCGGTGTCTAGTGCCGTATGATATATCTACATGTAGTAACTAATATAATATCAACTTGCTACTAAAATAAATTTATCTGTTCGAAGTTTTACCTTTGAATTGTAAACTTAGTTCAGTGACCATTTCTGTAACGTGGTTACATGTAAGCAGTTGATGCTAAATGTGCATATAAGTTCGTCCCTACATTGTCAAATAAATTGCCTCGAACTTAATAATTGAAAATGTTTTTATTTTTATTTTTATAAGCAACCATGGAAGTTCATACATTTAGGAATTACTCATATTCCAAACCTTTATCAAGTTCACACTGATTTAGGTACCCGTATTCCTTGCTTGATTGCAACAGCGAAATCAGAAACGCATCCATTCACCTGAGTCAATATCCGATTCCTAACGTCAGGTTATCGAGTTACCAGTGCATCAGTCAAAATTACCAGCATCTTACGTTCTCATACATGCATTAACTAATTTAACTTTCCACATTAAGAATGCTATCAAACCAATAAAATAATTAGCAAATGCATTTTACCGTGATCTTTTACTAGTCATGTTGTCATTGCAGTCGAACAAACCATAATCTGTTTGTCATATTGTTCGCATATGTTCGGCATAGCACAAAGTTAACGCATTATATCATTAGAAAGGTTATTCCCTATAATCGCCTATCAGAATGATATATTCACCCTACCCTCCCTTAACATTCATACCTCATTGCAAAACCGATACCGAGTTGATAGTAATAATCGTACTTGTATTTCGTTTCGAACATTTAACATTTTCGTACCATTATCAGACTGCAATGCCATGTTATGCCCTGTTCGCGTTAGCTCATAAACGTTTTGCCATTCATATGAAATATTATATACATTAATTGTATATTTTAAATCACATGATAACGAAAGTATAACTAGAAACAGAAACAACATCATAATTATTAGACTTCGAAACTAAGTACACATTCAATCAAAAGTATTGGGCCTTCCGAGATTCTTACTTAGGCTTAG
The DNA here is from genome assembly GCA_963678985.1 of Spisula subtruncata. Taxonomy (NCBI): domain Eukaryota; kingdom Metazoa; phylum Mollusca; class Bivalvia; order Venerida; family Mactridae; genus Spisula; species Spisula subtruncata. Next base: position 40,919,722 of record OY787664.1, on the reverse strand, counting down.
GTTTCACTTGCGTTACGCAACAAATTTAACAAAACCTATTTATGACGTCATCATCAGTACAGTCAGTCTTAGGTGATCATAATTGGTAATATTCAGAATGGCACTTATGAAAACTGTGTGGGTTTGAATCTGATTGAAAACGGTAAAAACCCAAGGAACTGCTGCGCCTGCGCGTAATTATAGGTTACATTTATTTAGCAACCGTAGATTTTAGCATGTTGTACATGTAGCTATGACCCTTAATAACTACTGATTCAACACTTATACAAGTTATTATACCCGCACGCATCGATAGAATGATAAAAATAAGTTAATATAAGAATTGTCTCATAAATATGAATCATCCCTTGTACAAGAAATGCCCATCTATCATTCACACCAGAAAAGTTTTGTAACCAAAAATCGATTATCTGACCACACACAGGAAGAAGATGGAAAATAATTACACTATTATGGATCATACCATTATACAAATAACCTGATTATGTGCTGTCCAAAATATGACAGCTAGAGGATGTATATTTACAAGCTCGAAATATTGAATTAGCACCATTCATTCTACCTTCACGAGACAAACAAACACATTAAGGTAACTTCCATGACTACCTAATAGTATAAGAAAATATGACCTACTGTATAATAAAGGCCACGGGTTTTCATATGTCAATTCCCATTCAAGATGGAAACAGGACACGGGAACCATGTCCTCAGCTAAGTACATTATGAGTAGTATTACTAACCTCAGCACGTATAGCTGCACACTCTAGATGAATAGCTGGTAACGAGTTGCAGTGTCCATGTTTCCCGTGTTTGACTAATTACCTTATCATATCACCAATTTGATAATAATTCAGACAAATTGCATTGTAACTCAGACAGTATTATGAGCATTAATTGTACACTTATGTGCTGAACAGACCAGAACAGAACACATAGTAGATGCATTTAGTAGAGTACCAACTGAGGGAAGATAAACACATAACGAATAATGCGCATAACTTAGTTGTTACTTGTTATCTTCAAAATATATAAGAAGTGGTTTAAACCTAATTTAAAAGTAAACTTATTGAACTATTTTAAATGAATAAGAATTTACATTGCTAAGAATATATAATATGCTTACAAATGACAGGGCAACGTCATTCCTTAACATTTTAACGTAAATCAAAAGAAAACGATGTTCACTTCATCGATCACGTTCCGTAAAAACTTCTCGTATTACCATCCTTTAAAGTTTATTCGTCTCCGCCAACGCAATACCAAGTTAACAAAGACTCACGATTCTCACACTTACGAATTTCGAATATCTAATTCTTATGTACAGAGTTCTGACGCCGGCACCACGTTACGCCCACGTTACGTTAGATCTCTAGCCGTTTTCCAATCAATATTTGAATGTGTTACCAAAATTTATTAACACAAATCGTAGGTTGTAACTGATTACTGAATATCACACACAAGTTCATTATTGCAGGTTTTCTTCAAAACTAAAACTTATATTGATAGTATGTTGCCGTCAGTTATATGTGATATCGCCGATAGTTATAAGCATTGTATCGTCATTTATTGAGCATTCATTGTGCAAACAATTTACTTGAACATGGCTGCTAGGAATGTCTTTTTGGTAATAAACCATGAAATTTATGCCATTTTGCAATATATTTCCATCAAGGCTATATGGTGATCATTTGACCTAATTTGTACTCCGGTTCATTTGTTGTTAATACTATCTTTTTTCTTGATCTGATGATGAACCCGTACTAACTAGTTTTATTTGAACTTAACGGTTGGATTGACCTCATGGACAACATCACATGGAGAACATATCAAGTTGTGTAACCTAAAAATCGAATCCTTATCTGCTTGGTGACGAATTTACGCTTGATTTAGTCTAAATGAATGTGCTTACAGAACGAGGTATCGAGCGTTATGAGAGCATTTGCAACACTAACCTTTTATGTTGCTGATATCACTGGACATGGTATCGTTTAGAGTTGTTTGTGTGTTTAACAACAATACTTTCTTTGTATGGTTTACTATTTTATATTAATAAATAATAAATCGTTTTAATACACACTGGATGGATCTCTATATTCACTTGTTTAAAATATATCAACAGTACCGACAGCAATATATAATGAAGATTTAACATACGCAGCTTTAGAACACCATCGTCTTGAACAAAACCACTGACGAATAATCAAGCATTCTACTTTACAAAAGGATAGATTACTTCTACCGTTATGAGGTACGCTTATTTACCTATTCAAATCGGTGTTTCGAATACATTTCATACTGATAAAGTTCATAAAATGCAGACGGTACCATCAGCATTAATCAACCGACTTGTCAGTTTCAGACTAGTGCACTTCTTATTGTTGGCTCTCGTATAAGTGTTGATTTAGGCGTACATAAACAGAGATGTGATGCATGGAGAAAAGTGCCAAGAGAATCCTCTATTGTAATTTATAGTTTTGTACAGACATTATTGTCCAAGAAAATATCAATTTTGATACCACTTGCGTCATAAACCTCACCTGGTACAAAATTATAAACATGTCAAATATATTCATCTTTACAATTATGGCATACACATCTGCGTGAAACTTGCTGTAAAAAATATAAATAATATAATGATTAGTTGTTAGGTCTAGTGAAATGTCTTTCTTTTAATGTTGTTATAATTTAACTATATCTATTGTGAATGCTTCGTTCGAGTAAATCAGATAATATTCTTATTTTCACTACGCTAGATCATTATCATGTTGTTTACTGACTTGATTACAGTACTGTGTCGTAAATGTGTGATAAATGCATTCAACAGTTTGTTATTGTTAAAATAAAATGAATAATATAATCGATTTATCATACTAAAATACGAGGCCATACAATGAATATATACGTTGAAATGATGCCTGCTCATCATCAAGGTATCGGAACTACAAAAAAGACAAGGACCATGCAATTGAGATACATGTAACACTGCTACAATGTAATAATCCAATAACGACTGTATTTCGGTAAACCTGCAACTCGAATATTGCACCGTAGTCACAAGTACAACATGCAGTACATCAACAGTACGACATAATAGTCGAGTATTCCCAAGGTTTACTAAAGCTTTTGCCATGAGTAAACTAACCACCAGTAAGAATTATACGGCAAAAGCAATTGTACACCAAATACGATTTCGTAGGAAAAGCATTTTTGTTTCCGGCGAGGAGATTTAATTATCAGGAATACTGCCAAATCCGGCTGTTCTGTTGCAGTAGTGAAAAGAATGTTCGACTTAGTGATACTCTGCTGTAACATATACTTTTTAAATGAGTATGGTTACAATAAAAGCATTACTTTGCATCAACAAATTGTACATTGCTAACATCTAAAACATGTAAGAACCTTGTAACATTTTAATCTCGTCAAAGTAAATCACATCAATACATCTTTGCTGTATATATAAAAAAGATATAAATATAATATGAAAGTATTGTAATAGCAATACGACACTCACAGGCATAAAAGAAAATCAAACTAGACGAATGCACATTAAATTTTATGCTATACATATAATAAGCCTGATTATGACGTAATGACACACTGGTGAAATCAAAGCTACCATACAAGAGACAAAACCAAAAGTACGCAGACAATTAAATGTCACTTAAATCACCAAAAAAACCATATAAGTACTACTTGTATCGAAGGGATACGTTTGTGTTATTTATAATAATGAAAATGTCAGACAATAATGTGTTACGTAGCCGCGTATTACGTTTGTAGTATTAGTTAATGCCCTGAAGGGTCGTAATATAAAGGATGAACATGTGAAGATGTCAAGCAGAGTAGACCACATGAAAAGTACAAGAAGAAATCTAAAAAGAAAATGAAATATCGGATTGGGAAAACAACATACAACAGAACAACATAGTACGAAGTTGCAAACACATAAATCAAAAACACAGTCTACAATCAAACACAAACCCAATGAAAACCTCAACCCTAAACAAAATTCCAACATGTTACAGGATATATTTACGAGAGTCAATGATATTATTCCTAGATGAATCTTCACCTTATACTTGTATTAATATCCAAATACAATAGCAATGCTTGACTTAACTTTGTTCATACAGACCAAACCTTCGTTCATCAATCCGATCGACGTTTTTATCTCTAATCGTATGTACAATGTTCTCGTAGTTGTAACACTATGTGAAAGTCAATTACTTACGTTAACACCATGTAAGTACTATTGTCCAAAAGTATAAATTTTCATTTTGATATAGGAACAAAATGTGTAATTGTGGGGCAATCAAACCATCAGTGAATGACGTTATGTTTCTTAACTCAACTCGAGACTCCATTTTCACTAAGCCAGGGTGTTAATTATCAATCATTTATCAGAATAAAAACTGGAATTCAATGATGTTTTTATCAACACATCTTTGTTATAAGGACATGCTCTTCAATAACTAGCCCGGTGTCTTTCTGTTAATTCTCATATAAGGCGGAAACAGGAAACGTAATTAGGGTACCATGTCCTAAGCTAAGTACAGAATGCGTATTATTAACCTAATCATGTATTATTGAACACTCTGATATGAAATAAATAGCTGGCATTAGTAGCGGTATCCATGTTTCCCGTGTTTAAGTGATTACCTAATAATATCACCCAATTGATAGTCAATACAGACAAATTACATAGCCGCATTTACAGCATTATGAACATTGAAAGTACCTTTTAGTACTGAACAGAACAGAAAAAATGTACCTATAAATTTAATGGAATACGCAGAATGATCCATATCAAACGAATACATGCTTATAACTAAGCTAAATTAAATATATGTAATTTCCTAAACACATTTAAGTGATGGTTAAAATATTAATCAACAGTAAACTTACGAAACTATTTTAACAATGGAATAGAAAAATACATTGCTAAGAATAGTTCTGCTCAGCCATGGAACCGGTATGCAAGGCAATTTCAAGTTTGAGCTTTTAACGTAAATCAACGATGCTCTATTTGACTATCAATTTAACGGGCCCTACTGTATTAATTGTTTAATGATTACTGAATATCACACACAATTTCATTATTGCTCGTTTTCTTCTAAATAGTTTATTGATAGCCAGTTGCCATCAGTCATTTATGATATCATCGAACATTGTAAGCATTTCTCGTCATTTACTGATCATCCCTCGTGCATGACTGCCAAGGAAGTCCTTCTTGGTATTCTTTCATTTTGCAATATATCCACCAAGGCTATACGGTGATCATTTGACTTACTCTGTATTTCTGTCGGATTTGTTATAATATTTTATCTTGAAGCAATGATGAACCAGTACTAACTCGCTTTATTGAAACTTACGGTTAGATTGCTCTCATTGCCCTCATTGTCCTAAAATGTGAGCAACGTCATATGAAGAATTTATCAAGTTGTTCAACCCGAAAATTAAATCTTTTACTGCTTGTCGACAAATTTACGCTTGAAATGAATGTTCGTGTCGAACGAATTACCGAGCGTAATAAGAGCATTCGAAACCATAATTCTATTTGTTGCTTATATCAGTGGATATGATATCTTTCAGAGTAGTTGGTGTGCTTAACAACATGACATTTTCTGTATGGTTCATTATAATAAAACGAAAAACTTTCTAGTACAACCCAAGTCTGTATATTCTATATTTTAGAAGTATGTCAATAGTAATAAAAGCAATACATATCGCAAATTTGCTATACACAAGACACTTCAAAACAACGGATTCTTGAACAAATTAAGCAACTGACTAGTAATCAAGCATGTTCCCATACAAACGTATAACTTCTACCACTTTGAGGTACGTTGATTTACCTAGACACATATACATACATTTAGGATACTGATAATGTTCATAAAATGCAGACGCTACCGTCAACATTAATCAACCGACTTGTCAGTTTCAGACTAGCGCACTTCTTATTGTTGGCTCTCGTAAAAGTGTTGATTTAGATAAGCATGTATAGTGTATAAACAAATATTTAACACTTAAAGAAAATTGGCAAGAGAATCCCCTATTTTATTTCATGCTTACCGGTGGTTTACGGCGGAATAACGGTGGATTATTCTCCGATAATTTCACTGTCCATAATTTCACTGTTCATAATTTCACGGCAAACAGACTATTTTTTTAAACGAATTTCCCCGCCGCCAAATATAAAATAATAAGCGTTTTCACTTGCTCTCTTAATCTTTAACAAATAACAGAACGTTATATGTACATAAATGTAAAACAAATGGACGAAATTGAAGCCAGTGCAGAAGAACTATTTGCTTGCAACTCGACGCGCGGGAAAACGACGTCACGCAAAACATTTCAGGTATAACGTGGAGTATTTCCATAATTTAAGGTATTTGAAGCATGAAATAAATAGAATATTAGTATTTTACCGTGTATGATCGGCTGATAATTCACCTCGTGAGCAGCTGACTAATTTTTTCACTCGTGGCTACGCCACTCGTGAAAATATTACATCCGCTGCTCACTCGGTGAATTATCAGTCGATCATACACGGAAGAATACAAATATCCTCTATGTAATTTACAGTTTAATACACTGATTATTGTACGAGAAAATATCCGAGTTGTTGCCATTTGCGCCATAAACTTCACCTGATAAAGAAATTATAAACATGTCAAATAGAGTTATCTTTCCAATTATGAGAGAAAAACCTGTGTGGAACTTAAGGCTCACTGTTAGCTTAATAAATGTAATGATCAGTTGTTAAGCCCAGTGAAATGTCTTTCTTCTAATGTTGTTGTATCGTTTTAAATACATCTATGTGAATGCCTCGTTCAAGTAAATGAGATAATATTACGGTTTTTACTACACTAGACCTTATAAATTCAAACTCTAGCAAAATATCGAGCGTAAAGTCAAGGCAATTAAAATGCAGATTAATGTTGAAATGATGCATGCTTACAATATAGGTATCGGGATTTATATATTTCATTAAGAAAGACAAGACAGAAAAAAGCACCATAGACTTTAGTTAACACTGCTACAATGCATGAACTAATCCAGTAACGAGTAGCGACTATATTTCAGTAAATGAAATCTGCAACTCTAATGTTAACAATAATCACAAGTAGCACATGTACATCGACAGCACGACATAACAGTCTTTTTTGCGCACGATCTATAAAAGCTGTATCACCATCAGCAGATATGTATGCTAAACACCAGTAAGAATTATAATAATATGATAATTATAAGAATAAATTATACGCCAAATATTATTTTGTAGGAAGAGCATTTACGATTCCGACGACGAGAATTATAAGTGTCGAACTATTTTCTGGTAAACTGCCAAATATGGTTGTTCTGATGTATAAGTAAAATAAATATAATTTTGTGATACTCTTTTGTAATGTTTGTTCATATGCATTTTCGGTAATTACATGTATGAATATTAACGAATATATTTGCATCAATAAATACAGTCTATGAACATTACAACATAGTGATCAAAACTAACATTGCGTACATGTAAGATATCGTGACAAATTAAACTCGTTGGAACAATATCGCACCCATCTTCTTTTGCTCTCGAGATAAAAAATACTTTAATATAAATGTATCCTAAACGCAATACTACGGGCAAAGAAAAATAGTTATGTTGGAGAACTTTTGCATATTTATAAAACTAGACGTCACTGCACATTCGTGTTGATTGTTAACTTGTATCATACCTGATAATGACGTAATGGAACATTGGCAAATTAAAAACTGCCGCAGAGAAGACAAACCAAGAGGTACACACAGACAATTGAATGTCACTTCAATCACCCACAAAGCCCTCTAAATATTATTGGTACCGAAGGGATGCGTTTGTGTTATTTATAATAATGAAAATGTCAGACAATAAGATGTAGCGTACATTTGTAACAACGTATTACGTTGGCGGTATTAGCAAACTCATTGCGGAGTCGTTATATAAATGGTAGAGATTTGAAGATGTCAAGCAGAGTAGAACACATGAAAAGTGCAATACTTTTCCCAAAAATGAAGGGAGAAATGTAAAACGTGTATGAAATATCGGATTGGGAAAGCAACATTCAACAGAAATAATCGAGCACGTTAGCCAACAATACAAAACATCAAAAGTAAAAACACCATGTCACATGTAATCAAACACAAATCCAATAAAAACTTAAATCGAAAATAAAACCCAACCAATTATATATACTATGTACAAGAATCAATACTATTAGTCAATGATGAAACTTATTCCTTGAATCAAACACCTTATACAATAACAACGTTAAACTAAAGTATACAATACGAAAGTTCTTTCGTTAATCCGATCTAAGATTGTATCTTCAATCGTATGTATCTGTAACAAATGCGAAAGTCAATAACTGGCATTGATGCAATGTAAGTACCTTTGTTCAAAAGTATTCCTTCATTTTGATTAAGGAACCAAATGTATAATTGTGTTGATATTACAACATGAATGTGTCGATTATATCGCTGGCTTAGAATGAAAAGGTCGTTACTGCTGCTTACGAACTTATATGACTCAAACATATATGAAATCTGCATTACCAGGCGCTTCTTATGAAACCGTTTCCAGGAAAATTGGAAATTTTCATGTTGACCAAACTGAAGTTGAAAGAGCCTGTTTTACCATACGTAAGCAGTAAATTTCGGACAGTTTGTCATTGTTTTCTCAAAATATCGATTTTGTACTTACGACCTTTTCATTCTTAGCCAGCGATATGTTCGCAAACCCGAGATTCTACATTGTAACGTTCAGATGCATCATTATAAAGATGAGAATAAGAAAACTGGAATTCATCGAAGAAGTTTTCATTAACGCATCTACGTGATTAGGTACTTTATTTTTATAGTTTAACTACATGTATTTTGTTGACCACGTATTTCCGAGAGATGTCACGTAATGATTTATCTAATTATCTCGTTCCGTGTTTATAATTAGTTATGTCGAATACATTGGGTCAAGTATGTGATAGACAGATCGGTATTGAACGCGTGTAACAAGACGACTTTACTGTGGTTATTGTAGAAAAGAATCATTAAAATTAATGCCAATATAAAGAAATACGTTTAGCGGTCTTTTATATAAAAAACATATGTATTTTCTAATACACCTTTCGTTAACCATGTACCCCAGCTGAAACGACCACTTCTAAAGCATTTCCTGGCGAATATGTAAAATGTCCCAGTAACATAAGCAAATGTACATTTACTGACATGGCTAAAGATGGGACTAGAAATTCAATGTTCTGCGTATTTCAGTTTGTTCCATATAAACAGTTTAGATTTGACGTTTTTTTTGTAAACAAAGAAACATGCATTTAATTATAATTTCTGTATATGTTGAACAGTAACTATATTATGATAGCACAATGGTTTTAATATATTTTGACAATCAACGAAACCGGGCGCGGTTCCTCTGGGATGTAACACCCAAGCGTTATACATTGTACAAGCTTAATCTGGGTTGTTACAAAAATACCAAAAAACATTCACACCATTTGAAATGCGTTTTTGTGTTTATTTTATATCATTTCGATTTTATAACGAATATAAAATACAAAGCAATCAAAGACATATCTTTCCCGATAACGAAAAGAAAAATTCTGTTAGAGCAGTTTAATGACTATGTTAAGAAAGAGAAGACTTCTGTGGAAACTGAGATCATTCATACTTTGTGCTATCATTTCGTTCTACTTCAGGCATTTTCAGTACTGGTATCACAATAACAAAAATAAAACACATAACCGGTCTAATCAGTTGTTTTAATTAAATGTAACAAAACGCAAATATGATTTTTCATTGTAAAAACCGAACATCTTAAGACGATTCGTTGCAAACATCAGGTGACGTACTACAACGTCATCGATACTAAAACGTCCCCGATGTTGTTCAGATAAAAGTTTGAACTGCAACAGAAATTTTTATCAGCATATTTTTTAAAAAATTACAACACTATCTGTACAAAAATGCCTTATTCCAATGCAATAAACTATAAATAATTATTTCCACCAATTTGCTTAAAATATTAAATGGATTTACCTCTCTTGGATGCAACGTGCTCGTAACATTTATATCCAGCGACAAACTCACTCTGCAAAGTCACAGTTGATAAGTGCATCAAAATTTGTGAGATTAAATGTGAATAATACAACTGTATTTGTTAGTAAGTGCTTCACGTAATGTCCACACCACGATCACAATCAGTAATAACTGGTACACTGCAATCCGTAGCATCCAATAATGCCGATGCTACATACACTGATAGACAATCAGTCAGTTAACGGCTTGCTAGCTATAATGAATGTATCAACAAATAGAACTTTCTTATTATAGAGATTTTCTGACTAGTTTTTAAACTGAAACATACAAACAATTTCTAAAGAAATTACTGACTAGTGATATGCAGTACAATTACCTTAGAATATTACTATACAACTAGCTTTGAAAGAAAAACAGGTGCTACATTGTAACTATCGACAAAAGCGCTTCGTTTGTGTCGGTGTTCATATCTATAAATTGTCTTTGATTTGTCCGTATCTTTTTTGTCTTAAAATCGAGACATTCACACAACTAGTAACAACTATTTTGTTATATTGTTAAAACACAGAAGAAACATTAACGAAACGTTACGAATGATTTATACCAAATTTGTTTTATCTCCAAATCTCGCATATTGTAACAACATACACTTACGGACTTTGAAAACGCACCACTTATTCAAACCACGAAATTTAATAGTAAACATTGTTTAATTGTATTAAAATTTTGTCTATATATAGCTCAATTTATGTTTTAACATCTGTCAAACTTTCAAAACGACAGTTAACAATGTTACTTAGTCACGTGACATCCACGTGCTTATGTCTCAAAACCAAATTCACATTTGTGGAAAGTGCGAGTAAAGTTATGTTTTGGTGCGTTCACAACAGCGGGTACTCATTACAATTTCAATTCGCTTCTGGAGAATGTTCCTCTATTCGCCAACACAGGTTCGGACAATCGTGTGGGCAGATCGGGTCATTGAACTTATCCATGGACTCAGGTGTGAAAGAACATGTCAAATTTTTTCGGTGGATTCCAAATCTGGGACATTCCATCACGCAGATATTGCTTTCTTCAAGAAAATTGACTGTTATTCGTTATTTATACGCATGGTTATATTCATACTGTCCAAGGTTAACACCCGTGTCATCCGGAAATAGTAATACAAGAAGGAAGTGACTGCATGTGGAAGCACGTGTTCAATGTTAGACGAAAATAAAATTGGCAGGGTACTAAGTGAAAATGTTATATTTCTTAAATAAACGTGTTTGATATTTTTATTTGATGATTTAGCATATCTATCGACACCAAGCATTCTTTTGACAGGCACGTTTGTTGACCGGAAGTCCTTTTTATGGCGGAGCATGCGCATTAATTTATCCGAATTCGGTGGCTTTTTATGCCTTTAATCCCTATTTGAAGATCAACGGTGGTTTCAGTTGGCAAAAAACGCTATTGTAGACGAATATTTATTGTATCACGACAACTTAATCGTGCAAAAACCACGCGGTGGCTACTTCCGGTTTGTAACATGTTTTTACCTCCAGGCACATCAGTTTGAGATTGACATTAAATGTAACCTTTGGTTTTGAAAACTTAAAATGTGTTGTTTTTTTGGTATGCTAATGAATCGTTTACACGTCGTCATTAACACAGGTCGGATATTGTCATTCGCACGAGACTCACGCGCTAAAAATGGGATTTGGCCACGTGGTCACTATTAGCAATTCGGTTAGTAGAAATAAATTAAAATATACTTTACCGACAACGTTCTAACCCAGTAACATTATTCCATTGGTATAAAATAATCCTAAATAGTTCATACAAAAAATACCGACCCCTGAAAAGTGGTGCGTTTTCAAAGTCCGTAAGTGTATGTAAAAAGGTATTTAGTCCAGTCATTGAAGCTAAAAAATATGGTCAACCTCAAACAAATTGCAAAACAGAGTTTCTTTGCATTTTCATCATCTACAGACTATTATCAACTAGAGACAATACGTCGTCAAATATGCGATTTCAGTGGGGAAAATACAAAAAAAATCGACATGTTTAAGGTCACTTTTGGTAGCAATTTCAGCATTTTCCTTATTTCATACTACATGGGGAATTTTAAGTTCTAATAATTCCCATGTAAGTCGATAAATATTTACTAATTGCACCTTAAAGCTTATATTTTCTGAAAGATACAACCTTCTTCTATCAAATACAAATATTGATTTTATCATCAGACAATTTACTTTTCATATAAATGCCAGTCTACGTGTTGGTATACTACCCATTTAAATGTCGACAAAATGACTCAAAATAGCAATTGGAAGGGGAAACAAAAGTTTTAATCATTTATTTAATATTAATCCAATTTGTTTAAAATTTACACATATCATGTGTTGTAAACATGTTTGTCTAATGGAAAAAGGATATTTGTGTTTGGACAGTAAACAATAATGTCAATATACAAAATGTACACGAATTTATCGATTCGGGAGAAATAGTGATTGTTCTCTTTGTCTGTTCGTCCACAATTGCATTTGTATTCACAATTTTGACTTTATGATTATAAAACTTGGTCAGAGTGATCATCTGAACCAAATTTAGGCCAAGGTAGAAAATGGATGATCAAGGATAAAAAACTAGGTCACTAGGTCAAATTGTAGAAAAACCTTGTGTAGTCGCTAGAGGTCATAATGTAGACCTTATATTTATGAAACTTGGTCACAATAATAATATCAACAAAATCTAGGTCAACGTTATAAATTGGGTCATCCGGGGTCAAAAAGTAGGTCGCTAGTTAAAATCAAAGGAAAACGTTGTGTAGGTACAAAATTCACAATTTTGGTCTAATATTTATGCAACTTGGTCACAATGCTCATCTCAAAACATCTAAGACAAGTATGTTATTGAATAATTTGGGTCAAAATTAGGTCAATAGGTGAAAATAATTGATGCGACTTTTTGGCGCATTAAGGTTTGTCTATTTTTTTACCTAGTGACCTAGTTGTAACTCATGATAAGTAAATATTGAATTTGACCTACATTTTGTCTTCATTATCCATGTGACATGGTTTCATAATGATTAGGTAAAAAGGGCGCCTTCTAAAGATTTGTTCTATAATTTGGCCTAGTAACCTAGTTTTTAACTCAGGTTAATCCAATTTCATACATGACCTTGAGTTTTGTAAGGTGATCATTGTGCCTGAACTTCACAAGTGTAAGATCGAAAATGCGACCCCTGGTGACTATATCTTGTTTTTTCTTTATTTTGACCTAGTGACCTAGATTTTGGCTCCGGTTAACTCAAACTTTTATTTTACATAGACAAGCTTTCGATGATCATTGCTGCCAAGTTTCGTAAAAATCAAACAAAAATTGCGACCTCTAAGCACGATGTAAAAATAAGTTACTGGTACTAGTCAAGATTTATTTACATCAAAAGTGACAAATATCGCGAAAACATGTGACAATTCAATATATTTGTAAATATCTCAAAAAGTCCCACGAATATTCAATTAGGACATTTTGTACATTGCTAAGGATAGCTTTACGCACCATATAAACACAAAACTGTTTGTTTTGCAATTAGTTTGAGGTTAAAAGTTAAAATGACTGGACTAATTGGTATGCACCCATATAAAAACTTATAAAAAGTGTTTAACAGCATCCTAATTTTAAACGTTTTTTAAAACCAATGATTTAAGCATTTTTGGTACAATTTTCAGTTGTTAGGGGTTGTCCCCAAAATCTTAACATATCTTAAAAAATACTGAGCAAAACTGTTGGGACATTTAAAAATGATTGGCTGAAAGTGTTTTTGATAAATATAACAGGTTTGATATACCTTGTACAGAAACACTCAAAATCTGGAATCACCTTAAAAACTAATCCTGTTGACACATGCATTTCAAATCATTTATATTTTTGCATTACTTTTCTGTATCTCAATTCTATATTGAGATATATTTCATTTATTTGTGCAAAATTTCATACATGTAGTTTAGTAATTACAGAGAAATGTTTAAAAGACACGATTTTTTTCTATCGCAAATTAGCTATACATTTAATAATAATAATAATGTAATACACATAATACTAATGGATTAATCGAAAAAAAAAATTGCTTCATAAACACGACTCTTGATTTCGAATCTTTTCAAACGGAAAAAATCCTATATCTTATTATTTTTAAACGACAAACATATGATTGCATTCGGTGAAATGTTCACCGTATTCTATAAGTTCAATTATTTCCATTATGTGCAGTGATAGAAAATACGTGAAAAGTCAAACCGCTGACAATGCTAGTTTAATATAACCCAAGTGCAAATTCACTATAAATACATCATAAATGCCTGCTATATTGGCATATGTCATGCTGCAGCGTTCGAGAAAAATCCCATAGTAATATCGTGTAAATGTCGTGTTCTAGACAGGGAAATCCGGTTTATTTTAGCAGAAATATACGACGTTTTGTCCATTATGGTAGAAACATTATCTTGCATCACTGTAATAAAAATGTCATTGACAGATTTATGACTGACAACTCACGAGCTAAACTACTAGGCATATTGAAGGCTTCATGTTGTTTAGATGAGTAATTTGTCTGAATAATTAAACCACCAATTGAAGATATAATTTTGCATCCACTTACAAAAGAACTCCGAATCAACACAAGGTTACAATTATGTAAATTATGCAATGTAGTATTTCCTGCAAGATGTTATCCGTATTTTATGCAAGTAAATAGTAACAATAACACAAACGCTATGCATAGCCAAATGGTATATTTTCTAAATTGCATATCCTTGCTCCGCATTACCCATCCCAATACCTTCTGGGTATTTGAACCAATCAGTACAGTGGTCTTGAATGTCTTACAAGTAAGTTTGAGAAGAATATGTTTCTCTTAGAGCGTGAGATGAATTTAGTAAAACCCAAAAACAGTGTAGTATTGAATGCAACCAATCCGAAGTACTGTTACCAATGAATGTCGTGAACCCGCATATGAATTGCAATTATAATTCGCTACGATAACGATACGAAGCAATAGCTGCAACAACTAATGCACAAAAGGTAAACGTAAAGCAAACCTAACTGAACGCATAGACTGTTATCGATACTCATACAAATAATGTATTATCATGATATATTTCATACAAGCGCCGAACAATGCCAATTAAATGGACGTACGAAACTTATGCCAAAACGGCAACCAAATGAGGCACGGGCACCCCGTGACCTAGTTTAAAACACCAAGGACAGTGACCTAACGTTGCTCCAGAATATGTCAACGAGGTGACCCAAGCGACCAAAACAAGGCATAACCGCATATTGACCTAAAAAGTTATTCTCCCAACAATAGGGCCAAACCGCAACAATGAAAGACGGATATATTATAGCCAACTAGTGTATCTAGCTTCACACAGTTCGAAAATATATATATACTATTTACCATAGTGACCAAATGGCACAGTGACCTAATTAAGAAACAAACTCGTGATAGCGTGGGTGGCGATGGACATTAAAAAGAGAGCAGAGAAATTGTATAGGTAAATGAAGGCCTACAAGCCCGGAAAGTAAATACCATCAATTAAACATAATAGACAAACTAGCAACCGCGAGCAATCAGCGGAAGCCAGTAAAACCCACAAAGAACCAATAAGTCCCGCTAGGCATAGATAAAACTAGCCTCAAAAGACAGTCACACGCATATGCTTCTTATATGGATCGAGTTGCAAAAGAGATAATGAGAGCATTGGAATGGGTTACATCACTCAACTTAACCAGCCGCAATTTAAAAGAAATACTTCACAAAACATAAATACACGGTACAATGCCCATATATAAATACATGTACATATAACCGAACGATACAATTTAATTTCAAAGTTCGAGCTGTCAAAGAGCTGGATAATCTTAATTACCTGTTTAGACCCCGGAACATCATACGGTTTTTGCAAAAAACGTAAACTCTACAAGTTTCTTAACACGTTTTTTTTCTTGAATTAAAGCATATACAAATGTATACCAAGTCAACAAACAGGGGAGGGGTTCTAGTAACTAAACAAGGGTTTTTATTGGTGTCTCTAGTATATATGGTGAATTGTTCTGATCAGTTCATACGCACTAAGTCACACATTCTTTAGTAGGAAGCTGCTAGTATTTTGAATGTTTGCTTTCGCAGATGAGGTATTTCCTTGTAAACGTGTTATATTGTTCGACGTTCTATTCTACTGTGTGGGACACATCTGGTATTTGTGTAGTTATGTGCTAGTAGCTTTTAGTCCTGGTATATCTACCGTATTGCGAGTCATATGTCCAGCTCAAATATAACATATACTAGTACGTTAGACTGACTCACAGAATCAACGCACTTATGCAGATTTTTTTTCAGAATGCAACTGCTATATTTGCAAATTGAAGCAGAATACAAACGCTAAACAGATTTGTTCTCCATAATGTCAATCATTCTCAATAAAACAACTAATTGAAGTTTTCAAGACGTCTTGTTTATTTGAATTTTGTGACCTTTGATTCCCTGTGGTGGAGTAACACAACGCACACTAAAATAGTTGGTCCAAAACTTTGTATCTGCATTGGCTTAACCAACACGAGTTCGCAATGTATTTCTTGAGACCACCATCCGCCGTTTAAACGTTATGCATGTAAGACGAATGATGAGTAATACATTATGAACAGTGCACATCCATGTATTGTCACCTCTACACAAACTATTTAGAGTGCGCCTTGGAGTACCAGGGTTAGTATCAATGCAAGTTAGCATTTTATTTGCCAGTGGAATGTGTTTATCGGCTCTCCGCATACGAAAGAATAGTATCACAAAACGAATCGGACCGATTGGTGGTCGAGCAGATAGCCTGCTTGACTGCTTATCGAGAGTTACCCGGTTTGATCCTCCGCCGGGGCACTTGATCATTTCTGACGCTTTTCTGTGTTTCCCACCCAACTAGAGATGAACTGGTTAGCAACCCAGAGGTAGTCTCGTGTGTATCGGTGCTATACACGTTAAAGAACCAAGGTGTCTCTTCGGAAAGAGCTAGGGTATCGCGCCCGGATACCTTGTATCACATCACTGTCTCTTCAACCTGATGTCCTTTCAGCATAACACAGGACCCCATTGGAAATAAGTGCTTGCACTTTCATGGGTTATCCTTGACCAAAATGTTTAAATAAATAATTACCTTACATTCTATTTGCATATACCTGCTTATTGAAAGCATATAATTTCATTATAAATTGAAAATCATGCGTTACATTGGAAGCAAATTAACATTTTATGAAAGTATTTTTTATAATACATTAATGTGTGTTTTCATTATAAATAAATAAATATCAGCGAATTCCAATTTTCCAGCAATATCGACCACCCTGTGATAGCTGGACAACATTCACATAATTATGTCGTTTTATAAGAGTTAGGCTAATATGCTTTTATTCGTTAAGATAACTTTTAAAACAAATAGCGTAGTACGTGTAAAAGCGTTTGTGATAATGCGAAAGTAACTAAACTTAGTCTAGCTTTAAATATTGCATCACTTTGCTTAAAGTTATTTTGTAATCCCTCTATTTATCACGATTATGCGAACACAACTGGCATTTTCTTCTCGCATATATCTTGGTCTACATTGCACAAAACATAAATGGTTAATGACAAATTAAGACACAATGCTGTGCAGCTGCTGGTAGAGATTTAGTTACGATTAGTTTTATAGGTGTTTTACTGATCGGGATAACCAAGATTATCGGTTCTTATAACCTTAAATACTTCACCGATTTAGAACACTTATAACCAGTTCGTTGCATTTAGTAAAAATGGCCCGTTTCAGCATTGGAATTTTGTTCTATTTGAACTAATCAGCATTCCTGTTCATTTGTTGTTAATCTTTTTTCTTGACATGATAATGCGCCAATACTAACTTGCTTTATTGATGCAATCGGTTTGATTGCCCTCATATTGTGTAATCAATATCATACGAAAAACAAATCAAGTTGTTCAGACCGAAAATGAAATCCTTTTCTGCTTGGTGACAAATTTACGTTTGAATGATTGTTCTTTCTGAACGAGGTACCGAGCGAAATGAGAGCACTCGAAACACTAATCCTATTTGTTGCTGATATAACTGGATATGGTATCTTTCTGAGTAGTTAGTGTGCTTAACAACATGACATTCCCTGCATGGTTTATTGTGATAAACGAATCGCTTTCAAATAAGCCCAGGTCTCTATATTCAATATTTCAGAATTCTGTCAATAGAACTAAAAGCAAAACATAACTATAGAACATTTGCATTAACCACGCCGTTTCAAAACAACGGGTTTTTAACTAACTAAGCCACTGACTAATACTCAAGCATGTTCCCAAACGATTTATGGATCACTTCTACCGCTATGAGGTACACTCATTTACCTAGACACCTATACAGTACATATGATACTGATAAAGTCCCTCAAATGCAGACGCTACCATCAACATAAATCAACCGGCTTGTCAGTTTCAGACTTTTCAGTTTCAGATAAGTGCACTTTCTATTGTTGGCTCTCGTACGAGTGTTGATTTAGATCAGCACGCACAGTGTATAAATAAATATTTTATACTTAGAATCCGTCGAGAGAATCCGCAAAGAGAATCCGCTATTGTTAATTAATATTTTATACAGTCAGAATTGTTCAATAATGTATCCGATTTGTAGCCACTAGCGTCATAAACTCCACCTGATTCAGAAATAATAAACATACCAACTATAGTTATACAATTATGACAGGCACACCTGCGTGAATTTAA
This sequence comes from Spisula subtruncata, assembly GCA_963678985.1. Lineage (NCBI taxonomy): Eukaryota > Metazoa > Mollusca > Bivalvia > Venerida > Mactridae > Spisula > Spisula subtruncata. The sequence continues at coordinate 40,900,839 of OY787664.1, read as the reverse complement.
ATGATCTTTGTAAACATAATAATGCATGATCAGCATTTATTTACAGTGAAATGTCTCTCTACGAATGTTCTAATAATTGTTAAATTAACAACAGGTATTGTGAATGCTTCGTTCAAGTAAATCAGTGCATTTTCTTATTTCCATTGCACTAGATAATTATTGTATCATGTAACTACATGGATCCATTAATTTAAGACTCTCGTAACTTTTTAATCATGTCTACGTAAATCGGATCAGATCAATTGTTCTCGTTATACTTTCAATGGGACGAAATTTCCTGGATTTGTTGAAAATGACCATTTTTCTTGGAACGTTGTTTCTCGGATTTCGGATTTCAAGACTACATGCCAAGGACAAAACTCTCTTATTTTATCACAACGTATTCTACAATCAAATTAATGTATGATTCCTTTAGTATTTCATTACATGTTATGCATGTAAGTCATTTTCTAAATACTAGCGACTGGACTTGAAAGCAAGAATGGCAGCCACTGTAAACTTTATATATTTATTGGTATATTAAAACATAGGGTTTAAAATTCGTGGTTGAGGTCATCCACGAAATCATCGAAATTAAATCCCCCATGAATATCATAATTTTACAATAAAAATATCAAACAATAAAATATAATATGTAAATTTAATATAAATATATCGTAAAATCAATACGACAGCCAAAAGGACAGAAACATAGTTTTGTGAGAAAACCGTTGCTTATTTATAAAAGTAGACATCACTGCATAGTCGTGTATATGGTTTACTTGTACCAAACCTGATAATGACGTAATGGCATATTGGCAAATTCAGAACAACCGCACAGGAGGCAAACCAAAAAGTACACACAGACAAATAAATGTCACTTAAATCACACACAAAGCCGTATAAGTATTAATGGTACCGAAGGGATGCGTTAGTGTTATTGATAATAATGAAAATGTCAGACAATAAGATGTAACGTAACAGCGTATTACGTTGGTGGTATTAGCATGTGAAGATGTCAAGCATAGTAGACCACATGAAAAGTGAAATTCTTTCCCCCAAAACCGTTGGAAGAAATGTTAAACGAACATAAAATATCGGACTGAGAAAGCAGCTTCCAACAGGAACAGTCGCGTACGTAAGCCACAAATACAAAACTTCAAAAGTACAAACACATGTTCACATTTACATTTAAGCAAACACCAACCCAATAAATGGGTTCATAAAAAGCGCCTTGCAATGCAGATTTTAAATATGTTTGAGTGATATAAGTGACCATACTGAAGTTGAAAGAGCCTATTTTACCATACGTAAACAGTAAATTTCGGACAGCTTTTCTTGTTTTATCAAAATGTCGATTTTGTACTTACGACCTCCTCATTCTAAGACAGCGATATGGTCGCAAACCCGAGATTCTACGGTCAGATGCATCATTAAGCGAAATTTGAGCGAAAATGGCGAAAATCTAAATTGACAATAGATCATGAAATATATAGGAATCAATGTTCGGTAGTCAACAAAATGTTGAAACAATCCAAAGTATCCTATTACACAGATAAGGTAGAAGCCTGTGGTCGTGATCAGAAAGGGTTATTCAAGATAACTAAACATCTGATGGGCGAAGAAAAAGAAGTTGTGTTACCAACTGGTAAACCTGCTTAAATGCTTGCACAGGACTTCAGTGACTTCTTCATTAACAAAATTGAAACAATACGTACCGAAATAGCCACCAGTATTCAGTCAAACCAACAAAACGACAGTGTTGAATTCGAAACTCCTTTCGAAGAAGAGCAACTGTCCGAATTTTCTCCAACATCAGAGGATGAAATCCGAAAACTGATAAATAAATCACCTAGTAAATCATGTGAACTTGATCCTATACCAACATGGCTGTTGAAGGATTGCTTGAATGAACTACTACTACTATTAACAAGAATATTCAATGCATCACTCAAAAGTGCTTATGTACCTAATGCTTTTAAAAGCTCCAGAATAAGACCACTGATAAAGAAGCCAGGCCTTGATCAAAATGTACTGAAAAATTATAGACCTGTGTCAAACTTACCCTTCATTTCCAAAGTTCTTGAGAAGGTAGTCGATGCTCGACTGGAAGAGCATTTAGCACTACATGGTCTCCACGAAGAACGTCAGTCAGCATACAGAAAATTTCAGTCTACTGAAACGGCTCTTCTTCGTGTGCAAAATGACATCCTTTGCTCTCTAGATCAGAATAAAGCTACGGTCCTTGTAATGCTGGATTTGTCTGCAGCATTTGACACCATTGATCACAACACTCTACTAGGCAGACTTAAAAATCATTTCGGTATAACAGGCAAGCCATTAAAGTGGATGAAATCCTATTTGTGTGACCGCTACCAGACTGTCTGTATAGATGGAGAGCTTTCAAAACCTGTACTTATGAACTACAGCGTACCACAGGGATCTGTGCTTGGTCCAAAGAACTACATCATGTACACAAAACCAGTCGGTGCAATCTGTAGAAAACATCAATTGCAACATCATTTCTATGCTGAGACTCACAATTATATATGGCGTTCAAACCAAAAGATTGTGTCTCGCGGGATGAAACTCTGCAAAGAATTGAAGCTTGTCTGAAGGATATCTTGCACTGGATGAAAGATAATTTGCTGAAACTAAATGCTGACAAAACAGAGGTAATCCTGTTTGTACCAAAACGGAATGCCAGCACAGCTGAGAATCTTTGGTGCAATGTTGGATTCACATTTGGACATGGATAAACATGTAAACTCTGTTTCAAGGTCGTGTTTCATGCAGATCCGACAAATAGGTCAAATCAGACAATATTTGACTGTTGATGCAACAAAATCCCTGATTAATTCTTTAGTAACATCGAGACTAGATTACTGCAATTCATTATTATGTGGCACCCCGAAAATCATTCTGAATAAACTACAAATTATTCAAAATACAGCTGCCCGCCTAATCACACGGACACCGCGTTACAATCACATCACTCCTGTACTAAAGGATCTTCACTGGCTGTCTGTACAGTACAGAGTTGAGGACAAGGTTTTGACTCATGTTTTCAAAGCACTACATGGAAAATCGCCTGGCTACATCAGAAGTATGTTGGAAGTATATACTCCACAAAGACAGCTAAGGTCTCAAAATGATTCTGTTCTTCTAGTTGTGCCAAGGACGAGGACTGTGACCTACGGTGACCGATGTTTTACAGCTGCTGCACCGAAACTCTGGAATGCACTGCCAACAGCGCTCAGAGACAGTAAAACACTCCCGTCCTTCAAGAAAGCCCTGAAAACGCATTATTTTACTATAGCTTATTCATGCTGAAGTTCATGGTTAAGTAGACGCCCGTCTACTGGGTTAAGTAGAGCCCCGTTTCAAAGTGTGATGACGATGATAGTAACTTTATGTCATCTGTGAGTCATCCCCCTTTTAAAGGAAGTATCACTATTCCTTTAAGGGTTAAGGACATGTGGTAATGGTACTTGACGTTATCCTTGTCCTAGTTGAGGTTTACATTCAGTTAATACCCCTACAGATAATCAAATCGTTGTACACCACTATCTTATTGTAGCAAAGTATTTCTTTATACCATGTCTCCTAAGTTTAATATTGCATTTCGTTTCTGCAATATGATACGATATGATGGGAGACTAAATAGCGTTGATAAAAATGTTTTTGTATATTTTATGTACATTGTATATTGTTTTAAACATGTATTAGTCGGGACTGTACAGCACTTTTGAACGTGTGTATACATGAAAAAAGGGCTATATAAATATGGTATAATAATAATTAAAAGGATGATTATAAAAACAACTGGAATTCGCGGAAGAAGTTTTCATAAACACATAGATCTACGCGATTCAGCATGACGTTATTTTTACAGTTATAACTACAGGTGTTTTGTCGACCACGTATTTCCGAGAGATGTCACGTAATGATTGATCTAATTATCTTGTTCCGTGTTTATAATTAGTTATGTCAAATACATTGGGTCAAGTTTATGAGAGACAGATCGGTATTGACATTATGTCACAAAACTTTACTATGGTTACTGTAGAAAAGAATCATCATTAAATTGAATGCCAATATAAGGAAACACTTTCATGCTGTCTTTTATATGCAATACTTTTCAATACCTCTCTGTGTCAGGTCACCTTAAAGGACCGCAATGAAAATAAGAGGTCCCCTCTTTTTTGCGTTATCCTTGGTGTGGGTGTGTTTGACATGGCTTTTTTTATTGATATTTTATTTTTGTAATAGTGTTTAAAGATAAATATTTTATTTATATTCTGTGATATGCCATGTTACATGCTACTTTATACCGAATAAATATTATTATTAAATATTATTATTATTATTATAAAAAACAAATGTATTTTCTGATACACCACTAGTTTAGCATACCCCCAGCTGATATGACCACTGCTATAAAATACCCCATTAACATAAGCAAATGTACATTTACTGACATGGCTTAAGATGGGGCTAGTGTATCACCTTTTGATTCAATTTTCTGCGTATTTCAGTGTGTTCCGATTATTGAGCTTAGACTTGACTTTTTTTGTAATAAGAGAAACGTCGTGCATTTATTTATTATTTCTTTATATGTTGAATAATAACTATATTATGATAGCCTAATGGATTTAATATATTTTTACAATCAACGCAACCGAGAGCGAATCGTCTGGGATGTAACACCCAAGCGTTATAAACCGTACAAACTTAAACTGGTTTGTTACAAAAATACCGTAAACCATGCACACCATTTGAAATGTGTTGTTGCGTTTAACATCAGTTCGAATTGATGACTTTATTCCTTATATACAAGGAAATCAAAGAAATACTTAGCAACTTTTCTTAGTCCTCACTTATATTTTTGTAGATAACTTTTTCAACCATGTTTATATCTTCATGAAATTTGGCTAAATACGCGTCAATTATCAGTTTGCAAAATTGTATAACACAAGTTTTGACTATAATACGCATTTATAAAATGAAAACAATTGTAACATATCAACCAAGGGAGGTAAATATCACATATACATATTTTGACATATTTGATAACCACCATGTAATCTGTTTTTTCCACTTGCGGTCATTGACACGAGTCGTAAGCATTGTTGAAGGTATCGACTCAGTGAGTTTAATGTCTGAACGCTAATTACAGTCGCGTCTCCGAATAGCGCGATTTTACGTAATAACGTCACTTTAATACAAAACTCGCTCACAACCACCATTATAAATTTGACATTCAATAAGTTATTTTTTATTATAAACTCATAAACACGTTTACGTTACAAATCAATCAACCAGTGATGTATTGGGTACTTTTTCTTACACGTCGGAAAAAAATAACACTATGCATCGTACAGACGTCACGTGACGTCTTTGTTCTGACATTAGCTGACGCATAACTGTGATTTCATGATTGATTTTCAAATATTTTTCAAAAGCGATGAGACTATGGGCATAATTCGGAAGTCTTTGGAACAAATGCCATGCATGTGTAACAGTGTGGGGGCAGAAAAACGAAAATCGCACGTGCATCTCGGATCGAATAAACCATGTGAGTTATGGCCAGGTTCTGACACGGATTATTCTGACTGTCATGTATGAACTTCACTTGAGAAATTTTGGCACTTTACTATTTATAACAAAAGAGTTACTAATCACTGAAAACGAGGACTTTTAAAGTTGTTAAGTATATCATTTCCGATAACAAAATGAGACATCTGTTAGAGCAGTTTACTGACTATTATAAGATAGAGATGACTTACTTGGAAACTCACATCATTCATACGTTGGGCTACCATTTCGTTCTTATTCAAACATTTTGAGTACTGGTAACAGAATGCAAAAAAGACCAAACAACCGGTCTAATCAGATGTTTTTATGAAATTGTAACAAAACACTAAAATGATTTCAAATTGTAAATACCGGAATTGACATCTTATGACGTACTATAATGTACCCAATCTTGTTCAGATAAAAGTTTGAATCGCAACAGAAATTAATATCAACATATTTGATAAAATTGCAACACTATCTGTACAAACATGCCTTATTCCAATGCCATAAAACATAAATATTTATTTTTATCAATTTCCTTAATATACTAAATGTCTTTACCTCTCTTGGCTGCAACGTGATCGTGAAAACTTTATCCAGCGATTAACGTACTCCGCAAAGTCCCAGTAGATAATTGCACCAAACGTGTCTTGATTGTGATGTTAAATGTGAATAATATTTGTTAGTAAGCGCTTCACATAATGTCCACACCACGATCACAATCAGTAATAACTGATACACTGCAATCCGTAGCATCCAATAATGCCGATGTTATATACACTGATAGACAATCAGTCAGTTAACGGCTTGCTAGCTGTAATGAATGTATCAACAAATAGAACTTTCTTATTATAGAGCTTTTCTGACTAGTTTTTAAACTGAGGCATACAAACAATTACTGACTAGTGATATGCAGTACAATTACCTTAGACTATTACTATACAACTAGTTTTGAAAGAAAAACAGGTGCTACATTGTAACTAGCTACAAAAGCGCTTCGTTTGTGTCGGTGTTCATATCTATAAATTGTCTTTGATTTGTCCGTATCTTCTTTTGTCTTAAAATCGAGACATTCTAATCACTAGTAACAACAATTTTGTAATATTGTTAAAAAACACAGAAGAAACATTAACGGAAACGTTACGAATGATTTATACCAAATTTGTTTTATCACCAAATCTCGCATATTGTAACAAAATATGTAAAAAGGTATTGGTATACACCCATATAAAATTTATAAAAAGTGTTTAACAGCATCCTAATTATAAACTTTTTTTAAAACAAATGATTTAAACATTTTTGGTACAATTTTCAGTTGTTAGGGGTTGTCCCCAAAATCTAAACATATCTTAAAAACTACTGAGCAAAACTGTTGGGACTTTTAAAAATGATTGGCTGAAAGTGTTTTTCATAAATATAACAGGTTTGATATACCTTGTACAGAAGCACTCAAACTCTGGAATCACCTTAAAAACTAATCCTGTTGACACATGCATTTCAAATCATTTATATTGTAGCATTACTTTTCTGTATCTCAATTCTATATTGAGATATACTTCATTTATTCGTCAAAATTTCATACATGTAGTTTAGTAATTACAGAGAAATGTTTAAAAAACGCGATTTTTTTCTATCGCAAACTAGCTATACATTTAATAATCGAAAATAACAACTTTGCTTCATAAACACGAGTCTTGATTTCGAATCTTTTCAAACGGAAAAAATCCTATATCTTATTATTTTTGAACGACAACCACATGATTGCATTTGGCGAAATGTTCACCGTATTCTATAAGTTCAATTATTTCCATTATGTGCAGTGATAGAAAATACGTGAACAGCCAAACCGCTGACAATGCTAGTTTTATATAACCCAAGTGCAAATTCACTATAAATACATCATAAATGCCTGCTATATTGGCATATATCATGCTGCACCGTTCGAGAAAAATCCCATAATAATATCGTGTAAATGTCGTGTTCTAGACAGGGAAATCCGGTTTATTTTAGCAGAAATATACGACGTTTTGTCCATTATGGTAGAAACATTATCTTGCATCACTGTAATAAAACTGTCATTGACAGATTTATGACTGACAACTCACGAGCTAATCTACTAGGCATATTGAAGGCTTCATGTTGTTTAGATGAGTAATTTGTCTGAATAATTAAACAACCAAATGAAGATATAATTTTGCATCCACTTACAAAAGAACTCCGAATCAACACAAGGTTACAATTATGTAAATCATGTAATGCTTTATTTCCTGCAAAATGTTATCCGTATTCTGTGTAAGTAAATAGTAACAATAACACAAACGCTATGCATAGCCTATTGGTAAATTTTCTTAATTGCATACATGTATCCTCGCTTAGCATTACCCCAAGGGTTCCCAATACTTTCAGGGTAATTGAACCAATCATTATATTGTTGTTGAATGTCATAAAAGCAATCTTGAGATGAATTTGTTACACGATGAGCGTGAGGTGAATTTAGTAAAACACAAAACAATACAGTATTGATGCATCTGATCCAAAGTACTGTATTTCCAATGAATGTCGTTAACCTGCATATCAATCGCAATTATAATTTCATAATTCGCTCCGGTAACGATACAAAGCCATAGCTGCAACAACTAATGAACAAAAGGTAACCGTAAAGCAAACCTGACTGAACGCATATTATGCGTGGCGATACTCATACAAATAATATATTATCATGATACATTTAATACAAGCGCCGCACAATGTCCATACAATGGACGTACAAAACTTATGCAAAAACGGCGACCAAATGAGGTACGACCATCCCGTGACCTAGTTTAAAACACCAAGGACAGTGACCGACCTTTATTGAGACAAAATATGCACAACTATAACTTCACCTAGTTTAAAATAATGGGCAAGGGTGGAATGGGTTGGGAAATAACATAACATATGAAAGTTGCACCAGAATATGCCAACGAGGTGACCCCAGCGACCAAACAAGGTTTTACCGCATATTGACCTAATTTATAAGGTTGTTCTCCCAGCTAAACCGCAACAATGAAAGAGGGATATATATAAATCCTACCAGTGTATCTAGCTGCATGCAGTTCGAAAAAATATTTACTGTAGTGAGCCATGGCACAGTGATCTAATTGAAAAAGCAACCTCAAGCAATCGGCGGAATTCGGTAAAACCCACCAAAGAACCAATAAGTCCCCCTGCTCATAGATAAAACTAGCCACAAACGACAGTCACACGCATATATTCCGTATATGGATCGAGTTGCAAAAGAGATAATGAAAGCATTGGAATGGGTTAAAGCACTCTGGTTTAACCAGCCGCAAATTTAAAAAAAATACTTCACAAAACATAAATACACGGTAAAATGCCCATACATACATACATGTACATATAACCGAACGATACAAATTAATTGTCTGAGCTGTCAAACAGCTGGACAACCTAAAGTACTTGTTAAGACCCCGGAACATCATAAGGTTTTTGCCAAAACGGTAACCTCTACAAGTGTCTTAACACGTTTGTTTTGTATAATTAAAACATATATACCAAGTCAACAAGCGGGGGAGGGGTTCTAGTAACTAAACAAGGGGTTTTATGACCAAACCTCACGCGTGGAAGACGCAGGTGATATAAGACATGTAAAGGTAGAGTCTAAATAAAATTTCATTTACTATTCTCAACACATTTACAACAAGTAAATACACATACTTACACCTCATACGTCTTCGTATTAGCTTTATTGGTGTCTCTAGTATATATATATGGTGATATGTTCTTATCAGTTCATACGCACTAAGTGTCACATTCTTTGGTAGGCAGCTGTTAGTATTTTGAATGTTTGCTATCGCAGGTGAGGTATTACCTTGTTAGCGTCCACAAAATTCTCATTTAGACGTGTTATATTGTTCGACGTTCTGTTTTACTGTCTGGGACACATCTGGTATTTGTGTAGTTATGTGCTAGTATTGGCTCGTAGCTTTTAGTCCTTGTTTATCTACCGCATTGCGAGTCATATTTCCAGCTCAAATATAACATATACTAGTACGTTAGACTGACTTACAGAATCAACGCACTTGTTCAGATTTTTTTTCAGAATGCAACTGCTATATTTGCAAATTGAAGCAAACTCCAAACGCTAATCAGATTTGTTCTCCATAATGTCATTCATTCTCAATAAAACAACTAATTAAAGTTTTCAAGACGTCTTGTTTATTTGAATTTTATGACCTTTGATTCTCTGTGGTGGGGTAACACAACGCACACTAAAATAGTTATACAAGATATTTGGTCCGAAACTTTATCTGCATAGTCTCAGACAACACGGTTTTGTCTTTCCTTAGATACCATCAGCCATATAGATGTGGTACATGTTAAGGATATCCGGGTCTAATAAAAAATCTCCTCTTGAAGAGTTCTCAATTTCAGTAATTTTATGACAAATTGACTGATTTCCTGTAGGTCGTGGGTTCAACCCCCACTAGAGCCAAAATATTTTTTTTATTTTTTATTTTATTTTTAGTAATAAAACAATGTTTTGGCTTCGTAACATCACTTTATAGTGTAATTTGAAGAAAAATATTTTTTTTCTTTTTTTTTCTTAATTTTATAGGAATTTATATGTGGTAAACAGATGAAAATCGGGTTACTAAGGATTTCTGAAATGTATATTTTCAAAACTGCTCGGTAAAACCTTTTGAATTTTTGTTAAAACATTACGCACACATTGAAGTTATTTTTGAAAAAAATTCAATGGTGCCAATTGTTTAAATCATATTTTATTTCCATTTATCTATAGGGTACTTATTGGCAATATGCAAATAATGCCTTAATTTCGAGGAGGGTGGGGTTACATTTTTATTTTTATCTACTTCATTATTAGACTAAACATCTTTTTTACACTTTTGATTGAAAAAATAATCATTATCATTAATTTTAAACACACTTTTGTTTTTATTGTGTTATCTGTTGGAGATTTATTTTATTTGTCATGCGGTTGCCTCCATTTTTTTTGTGCAGTACGTTCTTACGCTGGGTGCAGGGAAATTAAAATAGCAATTACTCTCTTAAATGACAATACATGTGTTTTAAAATTCACATGCCGTTGTCTTAAAGGGTATACAATAGAATAAAACTATTTAAAATGCATTCCTCAACATTTAAAAAAAAAATTTTTACACCCGGACATCGTTAATCGAGTCTTATACGACACAGGATATAAAGTACCATAATTATCAACATTGAACAGTGAACATACACATATTGCTACATATATATAAACAATATAGAGTACCACTTGGTATTTAAAATGCCATGCACAATTTCATTGAAACGTTTATCTTCTCCGGCATCAGAGAAAACGGTATCACAAATTAATGAAGTTTGACCCCGACTCGAACCGATTCATGTTGCATGTACATGTACTGATTGAAATAAGCAATATTTGGTATAGTTGGACAGCTTTCATTTATGTCGTTTTATAATGGATAGATGAGTGTGTTTATTTATTTGTTAAAGCACTAAAACATCGGGTGGTACAAAGTAACTAGCTTTAAATATTGCTTCACTTTGCTCAACGTTCTTTTGCAATCCATCAATCGATGACGATTGGTCTAACACAATTGTCATTTGCTTCTCGCATACATCAACATTGTACGTAACATGAATGGTCAATGACAAATTAAGGCAACATGCTATGCAGCTGCTGGTAGAGATTAAGTCGAAAATTGTAAAGGTCACAGTGACTTCGATGTCAAAATCTACTGCTGTTTACAAACAACCAGTTAAAGTTTGATGTACCGAGGGTAAAGCGTTCGTGAGCTATTGAACGTAAACCACTTGGTATAAAATATAGTCAATGTTACAGTGATTTTGACCTGCTGACCTAAAAACTTATGGTGTCATCTACTGTTGCTGACCAGCCTCCATTAAAGTTTGTTGAAGAACCTAGGGGAAAGTGTTCTTACTGAATGGAAACCATTTGGTCTACCAACCGCTTGACCGACAAAGAGACCGACACGAATACGCAAAGCAATATGACCCTCATCAAAGATGGGTCATAAAAGATGATAGACAGTCCTGTAGATATTTCAGGTTACTATGTACACTGTGTTTAATGTGTATGAACTAGAAAACGTATAAAATTGTAGGCTTATTGTATCGCCCATTTACAATCTGAACCACCTATAACATCCGAACTTAAACTAAATGACGCAATATACACATCCCATAGCGAACATAAAATAAGTATTAATGTCACAGCGTAGTGACACCAATCGGTCAATATATTTCAATCGAAGCTCAAGGACAACCATGATAAAATAAAATGTCATTGAACGCAAAATTATGTCCCCATAACTCGGAAAGTATAAAGCTCTTGGCAATGGTTATCAGAATTTAGAACATGATATGTTGTATTATCGTCGCGATCTCAAAATAACATTCACTCTGAATACACACAGGGACGACATAAATACAACTGCCATGCCATAAAAATGGCATACCTATCTCGTAAGGATCTAGACTACCGTAATTCTAGGCAGTCGTGAAATATAATTGCCGTATGTAAGCAAGATGATTTGAAGCGATTGTCTCTAATTGGGTCAATGTTCCTTGGTGATAACAAATACAATACACCCGTATCAAAAATCTAGTCGCAAAGCGTTTTGTTACATTCTAGTGTGTTGGTGTTAATTATATCGAAGCATTGATGATACACCAGGTAACAAAGAAACGGATAAAGTAAACATATGATGATATAATTATAAAATGCTTATTTTACGACGTCTATGTTTCTATATGTCATTATTGTTTTCCAAATATAATTCTGACGTCATACACAGATGAATAAGCGGTGTTTTCTTCTTGTCGCGAGAGAAACACGGTAAACATGCCTACTATCGAAGGCTGATGTAACCTTACATTATGCAATACTGAACTATTATATCATTTTTGCAAAATTATTCCTGTTAATAAAGGATATGTCTGTTTGTCTTAAAAACACTATTTCAAAGTAACAGCTACTTATTGAGTTCTAGCCGACTCATGATGAGCGTTATATATAACAATGTGTTAACTATAGGTGTTGCCTTGTTGCCTAAAAAGTCAAGAGTAAATGATCACATTTCTTAACAGTTTTCACCTTCGCCCTTATATAGATAGCAAAGTATATGAATGGCGGTGGAAATAGGCTTTCTGAATATTTAAGAACATATATATCACACACACTTATAGAGGGTAACACGAATAAGAGCAAGAGATGGAGACGATATTGATACAATGTAGATGAAATCAAATAGAAATGTAGTTGTTAGAAGTTAAATAGTAAATGTGATTCTCTTTTAATCTATAACGAGAAAAATGTGTGGGCTCAAATTGGCTTCTTTCTATAAATGGCTTTGTCTGAGGTGTAAATTAAATTATTAATTAGATTGTCTAATGTTATACGTACTTTGTTACACATATGTTCTGGTCGAAACATTTGGCAATAATAGAAAACACAAGAACGTGATTGAATTCAGACAATGTTTCGCTAGGTAGTGTCAATATATCTACATCAGGGCTTTGTACTTGGTCTATCCAACGGAATCATATATGTGCGCTTTGTATGAGCCACATTATATAATTATTTGCAGTTCGAATTCATTACCAATCTTGAATATTGTTCACAATTCCATCTATGTTTAACTGTTATGTAATGCAACTGCTTACACTGAAAAGTGAACATTGAAAAACTACTGAAATATAACTGAATTTGATGTCTAATGTTATCGAATTAAATTATTGGAATTCGCCTTGATCACAGTCAGAATAAAATCGATCCAGCGTATACTCGAAAACGATATGAGAACAATTTTAACAAAATAGCATGGCTTTGAGGTCAATATGGAAGTTTACGGACTGGTCCGTCTGAGATATATTGACCTCAAAGCCATGTTTTATTTGTTGTATTATACCGAATCTAAGTATTTGAGTTCCTGCTTGGACCATTCTTCGTCAAATATGTCCGGAATACATATAATGTGTGTGCTGTGGATTATTTGGTGTCAAGGTATAATTTATTGGTAAAAGTTATGTAAATAAATTAAATACATTATGTAAATATACAATTTTTTGCATATAATCGAATATACCTCATTTGCAATATTCCCTTCTTATGTCAATGTGACGTCATCCGGTTAATATGCCTTATATTGATCGGTCAATATGCAATAACGGATGACGTCACATTGCAATAAGAATGTAAGGCTATGTTAATTATGTACTATATCTATAAATTCGCAAACACATTGTCTCTTGGGCAAGACATTTGTATGAGTTTGCGAATTAGACGACGACTTATCACGTAATATATCGGACTCTATAATACCATTCTGTTGACCAAGACATCAAATAATCGTGTTGTGCAAAACAAAAGTACAGCACATCAGTGCACACAGACAATTAAATGTTTCAAAAGAAAGTTATCACATTCGTTTTCAGTTCCAATATGAGCTGTTTCTGTACTTTTTGGAACGGCAATAATGTCACAAAAATGTGTTCCTTTGAATAGATAGACGGTTCTATCAAATTCTACAATATGTAATTACAATAACGTTTATTCAATCTAACGTTGATTCACTTTATTCCGAAACATCTGCGATGCTTGGTTGACGCTTAATACAAAAAGAGACATTCAATTATTTATCTATATACGACACTGACTAATTTAATCGATTCGTCTAAAGTTTTGATTCTTATACTTGATCATAACAATTACAGTCAAGAAAAGTCGTTTAAACGAGAAAAACGTTTCGAAAATAAACAATAACTATTGTCCAAATGTTTTCCTCAGGGTACATGTATACATAGAGAATAATAGGTTAGTGCCGTGGATGAGTAAGTTTATCTGGCAAGGCGGAGGAATTTATCGGGTGAGCCGTAGGCGAATCCGATAATTTCTACAGCCGAGCCGGATAAACTTTCACTCACTCCACGGCACTAACCTATTATTCTATTTATCCGGTCACTACATCTGCTTTAAAAAGGGAATAAAAGTCGGACTATTTATTTGCCTTTTCATTATTTGTGCGTAACGTCACGTTCGTTCACTGACGTCACGACAAAACAACAACGTCGGACATCTTGATAACGTCATGTACCCGCAGGTAAGTCGTAGAACAATTATTGATCGACCCAAGCTCATTTTAAATAGGAAAACCTCATCCTCGGCTACAGAGTTTCAGCAGGCGACCCCGCTTTAAGAAGAAGTCCGTCAGATCACGTGATGAGGTGACGGTTTATTGCAAGTCACATGACCACTTGACGGTTTATTGAAAATGTTATCCGGCACCCTGTTATGGGGCTGATTAGGCCGGAAGTGACTGGATAAAAGACAATATCATTCAAATAATATTGGAAATTTAACGTAACCTTAATTTATGACCCGGCGGTCAAAAAATATTTTATTGATTTTCAACTATGTCCAATACAAAGAACTGCTATATACATTTATTATTGTTTATTTAGTTATAACTGGAGGATAATACATTTACAATGATTGAACTAAATGGTTATTTTTTATCATTATGAAAAACTGTATGTATCATTTGAATGGTAATGTTTGTAAAGTTAATCATGCAAATACGAATATGATGAGAACCATTTGGTAAATAAAATCAAGCTTTGTTTGTAGTTATGAATGTATAATGTATAAACCGAAAATATATCGAAAAACGTTTGCATGCTAAATGCAAACTTAAGTGTAATACTTTATGAGGCGACGTAAAACACTGTAATACGAGGGATGTTCGAAACGAAATGCAACTTACTCTCGTAGCTCTTTATTGACTGAATGAAGTTTTAATGAAACTCACAGAAAAACTTCATACGCATGTTGCGTTAACATAGGAACATTGATACTGCCTTGCAATCTGATAATCCATACCAATAATAAATTATAACAATCATGGACTGTATTTCACCTTCGCCCGTATATAAAAATTACAAAATATTTCGAAGGCGATGGAAAGAACCTTTCTGAACATTTAAGAACATATATCACACACACTATCAGAGGGTAACACGTATAAGAACAATAAGTATAGACGTTATTGATATACGGTAGATGACATCAGACAGAAGTGTTGTTGTAAGGAGTTGAATAGTAAATGTGATACTCTTTTAATCTATAACGAGAATACTGTGTGGGCTCAAATTGGCTTCTTTCTATAAATGGCTTTGTCTTATGTGTAAATTAAATTAAAAGAACGTCCTGATTGTCTAATGTTATAAGTACATTGTAACATATATTACCGGTTAATGCCTATGGCTATAATAGAAAACATAAGTACGTGATCGAATTCAGACAATGTATCGCTATGCTTATTTCAAAACGCTTTCGTTAGGACGTTATAAACTTGAATGTGCAATTGAACGACGTCTTGTGCTCATGTGGAAAAGATGATAATGTAAAAGCATTAAAGCTCGTTTGAGTTTAATTTCGTTGTAAGTCCTACACGTATATTAATGATTATATAGAATCTGACTTAGTGAACAATGTATCCTTGCAATTACGTCTTGAATGACAACACTGAATGCCACAAGCAAGCACACATAATAGTAACACTCGCATATTAATTATTACAAGCACAATCAGAAAAATGAGCACTAAAACAACAATATTTGCGTCTGAATTCGATGACTAATTTCATTATTGAAATTTGCCTTATTTACAGTTAAATAAAGCAAAAATCTGGTCCAGCCTTCAATCTTGCATATATACCGTAAAAGATATATTGAGAACAATGTATATACGTCTGCTAAAATACTGTCTCGAGAGCAAAACATTGGAAAAAGTTTGAATATTAGGCGACAAGGTATTTATGATACATTGGACTCTCCAATACCACGCTGTCGAACAAGACAACACATACTCGTCTTGCGTAGAACAGATGGTCCTCACAAATACCTTAATTCATTTATTTCTATTGTTATCGTCGATGCAAATAGACAATTGATTCTTTCAAACGAAAGTTATCAGATTTGTATTCAATTCCAATATAATTTATTTCTGTAATATGTGAAATGGCAATAATGTCACAAAAAGTGATTCCTTTGAATATGTAGACAGTTCTATCAAGCTCCACAATATGTAATTAGGAATATATAAACTAGTAATTTAATCTATAGTTGATTCACTTTATTCAGATAAAATCTGATATGCTTGGTTTACGCTTGATTACAAATAGATATGTACTTATTTAGCTACTGACGACAACGACCAATTTGATATATTCCTTTAAAGTGAACTTTATGTATATATTTGGACTGATAGATGATTACAAAATACAAAGTTGTTGGTCATTTACTAATAACTCATTTACTAATGGGAATGCCTTGAATGCTTTAATATCATGTATTTGTAAATTGAAATTGATTACGGATATATTGGACAAAACGGACTTACACTTTCATTTAATATAACTTGATTACAATTATTTAGAAAATGTTTTTATAATGGGCAATGAATCACAAAGGGTAAAATCCAAACACAAATATACACCTGCACTGCGACCTACATGTTCCGAAAAACAATGTGGTCAAATTAAAATTCCTTGAACGTCAAGAGTGAAAATGGAAGACAAAAACAATATCAAACAAAAGAAATATCGACTTCTAAAACCAGATATTAAGGTACAAATGTACATGGATGTATAACTTTTTAAAATACGAAGTCCACTTTTGACAAAATGCATTGTAAAAAAATGTATTGGAGTAACAATAAAAGAACATTTTCAATAAGCGAGAAGGTTAATTGTCCAACGAGAAATACATATCAAGACAGAAAAAGCCACGTTTTGGACGACGTGAAACACTGTGATAAAACGAGGGGTGTTCGAAATGAAATGCAACTTAGCAACCTTCCCTGTAACTTTCACAGAAGCATTTGCAATGGAGCTCACAGATATGTTTCAATGAAGCTAAAGACGATTGCGTTTCCCATCATTAACCTAAAACTGTTGGTGTCATGTCATAACAATATATTCACGAACCTTATAATTGATTTCGGTAAATCACATGACACAATGATGACCTAGTATATAGATTATATGATTTATCTAACCTATTCATTCGTCTTAGACATTGTTCCCCGCATCATTATTATCTGGCAGTCAAAAAGACACAGACTTAATTCCGTATTCTGTAAAACTGACAATTGAGTACAGCACGAACAAAGACAGACCACTGTTTTGAATAATAGCTGTGTCGGAATTAAACAGTTTTGCCTTGTAGACATTTGCCAAATACAAAACCCGCTATATAGCTTTGCTTGCAATAATGTCATATGGGAAATGTCTGATAGAATTAACAGGTGAAATAAGAATTACAGTGCATTTATGAAACGGACTTTCTTATGTTTTTAAGTCGGACAGTAATACCGATTAGAGCTATACTGTATGACTATTGACAAAGGACAAATGAACCAGTTTGTCACAGTAGACGACGCTAACAATCGTCTGTTACTGGCTGCAGCAAATTGTTTACTTTGTTCATTACATAACAGTATTCACAAAATCCGTTTTTAATTTTCATTGATGAATAATTAGCATATTCAATATTAACAGGTATCAGGAATAAATCATATAATAAACGTAATGTCTTTTCAATATGAAAAAAAATTCTAGTTACATTCGTCGAATTTAAAACATTTTTCTACTTCTCCCAACAATCATGTGAAAGAATTTCAAGTCTGCTCAATTGTTGTTAATAATTATATAAATAATCTTAGTATACTAAAATATGTGAAAATCGGATGCCGTGCGTTAACATCGGTCATAAAAGTTAACATCAAACAAAAAAGATGTGCAATATCGGCATAGGGATGGTATCAATTATAGTGTAATATAGTCCAAGTGCATATACGCTATCAATAAATATTAATGATTTGATAGACATATATTATTCTGAAGATCAGCCCATAATGTCGTGTTCTAGACAGGGACATTCGGTTTATCTTTGAATAAATCAATAATGGTAGAAACATTATCTAACATAACTGTAATAAACATATCTTTGCGAGATTAATGACGGACAAATCACGATCTTATACCTTTTGCAGTTATTTGAAGGCTTTATGTGTTATCTTGATTGGGAATTGTTTATATGAGCATTATACGCACCAATTCAGCTTTGTATCAGCAATACATTGTACAATTTGGAATTAACAATGCTGGCCTAATAGTGAAAATCCAAGAGTTGGAAATCAAGTGTCATTTTCTTAGACCGCGTCATACAATATAGGTAAATGGTAAGAATAACACGAGGGGAATAACCAGCCTAATGGTGAAAATCCCAAACAAGTGTTGAAAATCAAGTGTCTTTTATTAGACCGAGTCGTACAATATCATCACTCAGTGCTTTTCCTAACAATCCTTACGGTGATATAAACGATCAGTAGGTAGTATTAATCACATTATATTGTAGAACATCTTTCACAGTTAACATATACTGAATTAAGTAAACCACAAAACATTGCATTATTGATAAATCCCAGCCGCAACAGTTGTCACCATAAAATTCCATTAAACCGCTCATAAAACCTAATTATTGCTAAATACATCGCTTTTGTCGAGATAACATGCAATAGCTGCATCAATGATACATATGTAGCGAAACGATACCAATCAAAGAACCTTGATAGAAAAAATAGCGGAACGATAATCATAATGAAAATACTACCATATAAGTCTCGTACAATGACATTGTTGTACTTTACTTGAACTTTCCAACAAATTATCAATGTTTGTATTAATGTTTTGATTCTTTCAGAGATATTATCAAACAAGTAACGGATTTGCGACATGTCTGACGAATTTTAAAAATTCACCTAGTTCCCCGTGTATAAATTATGGGGCTAGTTCAAAATTAAGATCTTTCATCGATGCACGCCTTTATTATATGGTTATTATATGAATTATGGTACTTTTCAGTGAAAATAACAGTGACAAATAACATTGAAAATAACATTATCATAATTTCACTGTATTTCACGGAACTACTTTCTTCAATGAAAGTATAAATTACCTCCCTGTATTGCTTGTTCAATTACATATTTACCTCCTTGATTATGTCTGCTACTTGACAGCTGTCAGAAATGTAGTATTCTGCTGAATCTGATATCAATGGCTTTGACTTTGAAGCCCTTTTTGGCATTTATTCGCTCCTAATCTTACACTAAATTCAACAAATATCCTCTATATATTCATATTATAACAATGGGCTTCTATTTAACCATATATAGTATACCAAAATATTGACCTCATTTTCGCTCCAGCTAAATGGCAAAGCTTCAACAGAAAAAAAGATTAAATGTCTAATGTTAGCTATTTGATGTACTTAAACATAACAATAGGATACGAAAACTCCGTGCAGCCGCACAAAAAAACGCGGAAACACCCGATATCCAACCCAGAAATTATGCCAGCTCGTTCAGTCAATTTATCCTGGAGCAAGAAGCACCTACAAAACGAACACAGCATCATAAAATGGCATTCTGGATAAATTTGTATTTTTTATATGACTCGTGTGGGTAGATTTTAAATAGCAGATTAGCGCTTACGAGTATTAACAACAAGTAAATGCGCATACTTACACCATCTACATGTACGACACAGATTTTTTTGCAGAATGCATCTGCTATATTTTCAAATTGAAGCAGACTCCAAACGCTAATCAGATTTGTTCTCCATAATGTCAATCATTCACAATAAAACAACTAATTGAAGTTTTCAAGACGTCTTGTTTATTTGAATTTTATGACCTTTGATTCCCTGTGGTGGAGTAACACAACACACACTAATATAGTTATCCAAGACATTTGGTCCGAAACTTTGTATATGCATTGACTCAGACAACACGGTTTTGCTATGAATTTCTTTAGAACACCATCAGCCATATAGATGTGGTACATGTTAATCGAGTCTTATACGACACAGGATGTTAAGTACCATATGAACCGTGAACAGTGAACATACACATATAGCAATATCTACATAAACAAAATAGAGTACCGATTGGTATTTAAAATGCCATGTCATTTGCTTCTCGCATACATCTACATTGTACGAAACATGAATGGTTAATGACAAATTAAGACAACACTCTTTGCAGCTGCTGGTAGAGATTAAGTCGAAAATTGTAAAGGTCACAGCGACTTCGACGTTATAATCTACTGCTTATGGCAAACATCCATTTACAGTTTAATGTACCTAGGGTAAAGCGTCCGTGAGCTATTAAATGGAAACCATTTGATCTAAAATATAGGCAATGTTACAGTGATTTTGACCTTATGACCTCTAAACTAAGTGTGTCATCTACTGTTGCTGACCAACTTCTATTTAAGTTTGAAGAACATAGATGAAAGTGTTCTTATTGAATAGAAACCATTTGGTCTACCAACCGCTTGACTGACATAGAGACCGACATGAATACGCAAAGTAATATGACCCTCATCAAGATGGGTAATAAAAGAGGATAGACAGTCCTGAAGATATTTCAGGTAACTACTCGTATGTACACTGTGTTTAATGTGTATGAACTAGAAAACGTATAAAACTGTAGGCTTATTTTATCGCTTATTTACAATCCGAACGACCTATAACATCCGAACTTAAACTAAATGACGCAACATACACATCCCATAGCGAACATAAAATAAGTATTAATGTCACAGCGTAGTGACACCAATCGTTCAATATATTCCAACCGAAGCTCAATGACAATCATGATAAAATAAAAATGTCATTGAACGCAAAATTATGTCCCCATAACTCAGAAAGTAAAAAGCTCTTGGCAATGGTTATCAGAATTTAGAACATGGTATGTTGTATTATCGTCGCGATCTCATAATAACATTCACTCAGAATTCACACAGGGACGACAAAAATACAACTGACATGCCATATAAATGGCATACCTATCTCGTAAGGATCTAGACTACCGTTATTCTAGGCAGTCGTGAAATATAATTGCCGTATGTAAGCAAGATGATTTGAAGCGATTGTCTTTGATTGGGTCAATGTTCCTTGGAGATAACAAATACAATACACCCGTATTAAGAATCTAGTCGCATAGCGTTTTGTTACTGTCTAGTGTGTTGGTGTTAATTATGTCGATGCATTGATGATACACCAGGTAACAAAGAAACGCATAAAGTAAACATATAGTGATATTATTATATAATGCTCATTTTACGGCGTCTGTGTCTCTATATGTCATTATTGTTTTCCAAATATAATTCTGACGTCATACACAGAGAAATAAGCGGTGTTTTCTTCTGGTCGCGGGTTGATAGAGGAGAATCACGGTAAACATGCATACCATTGAAGGCTGATGTAACCTTACATTATGCAATACTGTACTATTATATCATTTTTGTAAACTTATTCCAGTTAATAAAGCATATGTCTGTTCGTCTTAAAAACACTATTTCAAAGTAACAGCTACTTATTGAGTTCTAGCCGACTAATGATGAGCCTTATATATGACCATGTGTTAACTATAGGTGTTGCCTTGTTGCCTGGTATTTGATTCAAACAAGCATGTGGAGTTACAATAAGAACATTTGTACTGAATGCCATGCAATCTGATATTAAATTAAAGCAAGCCTATGGTATCAAGAGTAAATTATCACATTTCTTAACAGTTTTCATCTTCGCCCTTATATAAATAGCAAGGTATATGAATGGCGGTGGAAAAAGGCTTTCTGAACATTTAAGAACTTATATATCACACACTTTTCATGCGGGTAACACGTATGAGAGCAAGAGGTGGAGACGATATTGATAAAAGATGAAATCAGACAGAAGTGTAGTTGTTAGAAGTTAAATAGTAAATGTGATTCTCTTTAATTCTATAACGAGAATACTATGTGGGCTCAAAAAATTGTTTCTTTTTATAAATGGCTTTGTCTTATGTGTAAATTAAATTTCAAAAACCTGATTGTCTAATGTTATACGTACTTTGTAACATATATGTTCCGGTGGAAAAATTTGGCAATAATAGAAAACACAAAAACATCATTGAATCCAGACAATGTTTCGCTAGGCAATGTCAAAATACCTACACCAGGGCTTTTGTATTTGGTCTATCCAACGGAATCATATATGTGCGCTTTGTATGTGCTACATTATATAATTATTGGCAGTTCGAATTCATTACCAATCTCAAATAGTGTTCACAAATTCTATCTATGTTTAACTGTAATGTAATGCAACTGCGTACACTGCTTCCATTGTATTTGTCGTTGGTTTTTAAAGATACCTTTCTTTGTGTTTTGCGTTTACTTCATCAAATTGCTAGGTAAACGAGCATCAATTATAGTGCTGCATTCATTTATTGTCATCATTAGAAACGACATAAACGAAAGAGATTTCAGATAAAAATGGCTGAGTACATTTTAATCGGAATGACCTTGATGTATAATTCACTATTATTTACCATGGTCACAATATTAACTTGCATTGAATTAACATCCATACGTGTATTAGCACTCAGTCATACATTTGATGATAATAATTGTTATATAAAAACACAAAGGACAACCAGCAAAAATACACTGAAAAATACTGAAATATGCTTAGCATATCTGAATTTGATGATTAAATTATTGGAATTTGCTTATTTCACAGTGAAAATGAAACGAAAATCAGTTTTCAATCGTAAATTATGTAAATCTGTTAACATTTGGTCTCTAGAGAAATACATTGGAAAAAGTTTGAGTATCAGGCGACAAGGTATTTATAATACACTGGACTCTCCAATACAACGCTGTCAAATCAGACAACCACATACTCGTCTTGCGTAAAACAGATAATTCTCACAAATACCTTAATTCATTTATTTTGTATCGTCAACGTCAATGCAAAACGACAATTCATTCTTTTATACGAAAGTGATAAGAATTGCTTTCAATTCCAATATGATTTATTTATGTAATTTGTGGAATGGCACAAAAGTGAATCCATTGAATATGTTGACAGTTCGATCAAGTTCTACAATATGTTATTACGATTACTCGTATGTACTAGTAATTTAATCTTCAGTTGATTCACTTTTTTCCGAAAAAATCTGATATGCTTGGTTGACGCTTAATTACAAATAGATATGTACTTATTTAGCAACTGACGACAACGACCAATTTGATATATTCCTTTAAATTGAACTTTATGTATATATTTGGACTGATACATGATTACAAACTACAAAAATTTTGCTCAGTTACTAATAACTTATGTGTATGACTTGAATGCTTTAATATCAGGTAATATTTGTAAATTGAAATTGATAACGGATATATTGAACAATACGGACTATATTGGATACACTTACATTTAATATTACTTGATGACAATCATTTAGAAAATGTTTTTATAATGGGCAATTAAACAGATAGGGTAAAATCCATACATAAAATGCATGTGTATGCAACTGCATTGCGACATACCGAAGGTCAATGTATTAAAAGTAGCCTATATTATATCAACTTTCCTTGAACATAAAGGGTGAAAAGAGAAGTCAGAAACAATACCAAACAAAAGAAACATCGACTTCTAAACCCAGATATTAAAGTACATGCATTTATAACTTTTAAAAAAACCAACGTCTGAGTTGATCAATGAAAGCAAGTCCATATATTTTAAAAATATATTGGAGTAACAATAAAAGAACATTTTCAACAAGGGAGAAGGTGAATAGTCCAACGATCAATACATACCGAGACAGAAACAAACCAAGAAATTCGCTGCTGCCGAAGCTAATGTTTAATCAATTAAAAACGCAAATTCGTGAGTTGATTAATAAAAACATCGTCCTGTTTTTCCAAAGTTCATGTTGTAGAAGAGTTTGAAGACAAACTAGAACATCCATTAACAACTGAAAGGTTTGTACATAATGATCAAAACTCACAAATATATTTGCCATTTGAATGTCAATCATATATGTTAGGCTAATCAAGCAACTACGGATATTATCAGTACTATTTATTTTATCAAATCAAGCTTTGTTTGCAGTATTAAATGTTAAATAAAATTTCGAATTACGTTTTGTATGTAAATACAAAAGAAATACGTTTTGTACGACGTAAAACACTCTAATAAAACGAGGGATATTCGAAATGAAATCCAACTCAGCAACTTTCTATGTAACTCTTTTTAACTGGACTATTTATAATGGAGTTCACAGATAACCTTCACTGAAGATTCCTTCACCAAGTTAAAGACGCTTACGATCCACACCTTTAACCTGAAATTGTTGGTGTCATTTCATAAAATAAGTTCATGAACCTTTAAATTGATTTCGGTAAATCACATGACACACAATTGACCTAGTATGTAGATTATATAATCTATCTAAACTATTCATTCGTCTAAAACATTGTTCCCTGCATCATTATTATCTGATAGACAAAAAGACAGACAATCAGACAGACTTCATTCCGTATGTTGTAAAACAGACAATTGAGTACAGAACGAACAAAGACAGACGACTGTTTTGAATAATGGCTGTATAGCAGTTAAACAATTTAGCCTTGTAGACATTTGTCAAATACAAATCCCACTTTATAGCTTTGCTTGCGATAATGTCATATGGGAAATGGCTGATAGAATTAACAGGTGAAATGAGAATTACAGTGCATTTATGAAACGGTCATTCTTATGTGTTTAAGTCGGGCAGTAATACCGATTAGAGCTATACTATATACTGACTATTGACAAAGGACAAATGAACAAGTTTGTCACAGTAGACGACGCTGACAATTGTCTGTTACTGGTGTTTTGGTATATACATCTAAATGTACGATAGATGTCCCAGCAAAGTGTTTTTTTTGTTCATTACATAACAGTATTCAAAAATTCGTTTTTAGTTTTCATTGATGAATAATTATAATATTCAAGATTATCAGGTATCTGGAATAAATCATATAATAAACGTAATGTCCTTTCAATATGAAAATAATTTCTTGTCAAAGTCGTCGAATTTAAAATATTTTTCTACTTCTCCCAACAAACATGACAAAGAATTTCAAGTCTGGTCAATTGTTGTTAATAATTATATAAATAATCTTAGTATACTAAAATATGTGAAAAGCAGAAGCCGTGCGTTAGCATCGGTCAAAAAAGACTTGAACCAATTAATATTGCATGTACTTATTGAAATACTATGATATGGGCCCTGCGTTACGTTGGTAGCAAATTAACATTTTATAAAATAATAATGTAATACTTACTGTGTGTTTTTATTTATTTCAGTGGATTACGATTTTCCAATACCGACCACGCTGATATAAAAAGACAGCTTCACGTGTGTCGATGTATAAGGGATACGTGCGTGTGTTTGTTATTCGTTTACTATTAAAACACTGACAAATAGCGTAAAACGTGTTAAAGCGTTTGTGATAATGGGAAAGTATCTAACTAACTGGCTTTAAATATTGCTTCATTTCGCTCACAGTTCTTTTGCAATTCCTCTATTTATCACGATTATGCGAACACAACTGGCATTTCCTTCTCGCATATATCTTGATCTACATTGTAAAAACATAAATGGTTAATGACAAATTAAGACAAAATGCTGTGCAGCTGATGGTAGATATTTAATTACGATTAGTTTTATAGATGTCTTACAGAGCGGGATAACCAAGATGTTCGGTGCATTATGTACATCCCCAAATACTCCCCCGCTTTAAACCAATTGAATGTGCTTGTTGATTTCAGTAATAATCGCCTGTTTTGCATTGGAATGTTGTTCTTATTGTTACCAGGAGTGAAAAATAAATTGCACATTGACAATAAAGATCCAACACATTTTTCGTTATTATTTGTTTTGATTTTTGCCTGTGTTTTGTTAATATAGAAGCCGCCGCGACATTTTAGTAGTTTAATTAGTTTGATTAGAAATATGAATATAGAAAGAAATGCCTCTAGTTGTACCACTTTAATATTATAATTATTCACTGTGTACAATGTGTATACACTACAAAACGCATATAACTGTTGGCAACACTTGTGTCATAAAGATAAGAGGAAATCAAACACGGAAACCAGCACTTAACATAGCAAGCCAATCACAGAAAACAGTAACAACTCAACATAATACAACTACACGTAACAATACCCACATATAACCCAACGAAATAATGAAAAGCCCAAGTCCCTGTTTTTAAAGACCAGGACGATCTAGTTTCACCAAGAAATAACAAAAAACGGTGATCCCAAATGACCAGACCTAATTCCCTAAGTACCTGCTGTAAAAGAGCAGGACGACTTTGTTTTACAACTCACACATTCAGCTATGTGATAATTATGTTCCGTATCAATATTGTGAACGTATTGTTATTCTCAATCTAAATCCATTCATAACATCTGCCCTTAAACTAAATGACGTCATATCCATTACCGATAGCGAACATAAAAAACGTATTAATGTCACAGCGTAGTGACACCAATCTGTAAATGAGCCGTTCTGCAGGAAAACCGGGCTTAATGACAATATTACGAAACTCGTGATAATAAATCGTTAGAAGGACGGGGCTCTTATGAACACTTTCTGAAAAATTGAACAAATTATTACATAAATTAAGTTATAGACTTTTGAAACTAACCACTCCCGCGAAATGATTGAGTGACGTCGAAATCGTCATTCGAACGTGATTTGACGTTTCGTTAACAATCGTTTCATCAACCAAGAATTTAATGAATTATTGACGAAACCTTTTTAAATTGTTGTCACATTTTAGAATAATATTCTGATTTTAATAAAACACGAAAAAATAATGAGTATTTGCTTAAAGGAAAAAGTAACTGCTATTTTTAACTACTAACCCCTTAATTTGCTCAATTCGGGTAGTTTTCGGAAATTGGTGTTTTATCATAATTTATCAGACAATTTAAATCTTTAAGATAGTACTATGTTATCCAAAAGGTTACCGTGCAATCTGATACTAGATTCTACCAATAATATGTTGTCAATAGTAAATTATAACAATAATGGACTGTTTTTCAACTTCGCCCTTATATAAAAAATACAAAATATTTCAGAGGCGATGGAACCTTTCTGAACATTTAAGAACATATATCACACACACTACCAGAGGGTAACACGTATAAGAACAATACGTATAGAAGTTATTGATACAATGTAGAAGAAATCAGACAGTAATGTTGTTGTAAGAAGTTGAAATGTAAATGTGATACTCTTTTAATCTACGAGAGGTGCCCAACTTATATTTGAACAGTGTTGAACATGACATATGTTCATGGAAATATGGTTTAAATCAAATATCTCTTTTGTACTGTGTAAACATATGTTTTAGGTAACATTTACACTAACTGGTTGGTTTGTTTGAAAAATAGAATGAACCAAAACCGAATTGACTAAATTACGCAAAATATTAAAAACTGACAAAAAGTGATGATACCTACCATAATCTTAAACTTTGGTTATTTAATAAGTAAGGCATATCCAAAGACCAAAATAGGGACATCAGCGACGTTAAGAGTACCCATTGGAACTTTTGATTTGTTCATTTAGAGAATTATACATGTCGGACTCGGGATAAAATCGGTGTTTACATGCTCAATACCACAAAAAACAACATATGGGAGACAAATGTCTTTAACGCTGTGTATGCTTCAACGGAACCGTAAATGCCACAACTTTGTCACCTCTGTAGAGGCAATGCTTTATCGTTGAGAAATATACCATGAACGGACAGCCTATTATATGATAAATGTTGATAAGGCTACCCATAATTTGACATTTGTTAAGCTTCACATGTTTCCGAACGTTTGCATAACGTATGCTACTGTTTGCTATACTGGCTGAACGGAACACATATTTAATCCTAAAAAGTCAAAGGTGAATGCACATTGCTGTGTTCATTAGGTTTCAAACCATATTTGGTCAAAATATTTGCAAAACAACTCTCCTGGAGACCATATGGGGAGCATGGTGTTTTGTCAACACGGGGCTTCAACTTCCTCCACAAAAACACCATTCTGTACCTTAAGAACACACATTTGAAGTATATTACGCATGCTTAGTAAAGACCAAAGTCTAATGAGCATATACCCACAAACCCTTTTGTCTATGGAATATTACTGCGTTTATTACAGGCGGGAAATGCAAACAGCATCGATCGGATTATTCGGTCTTCAAAAAGCCAGACACCATACCCCCTAAAAAATTGTAGATTTGAGTGCAAACTAAGAAATAAAGTAATAATCAATAGTTGTATGTGTTTCATAACACGTTTTTTTGCACGATGATATAGAAATATTTTGATTATATATAGTAAGCATCGAACTATTTGATATTTAATACTGTTCAAATATAAGTGGGGCACCTCTCGTATAACGAGAAAACTATGTGGGCTCAAATTGGTTTCTTTCTATCAATGGCTTTGTCTTATGTGTAAATTAAATTAAAGAAATATCCTGATTGTCTAGTGTTATACGTACATGGTAACATATATTTCCGGTTAATGCCTATGGCTATAGTAGAAAACACCAGTACGTGGTCGTATTGCGACAATGTATCGCTATGCGATGTCAAAATATCTTCATCAGGGATTTGTTTTTGGTCTTTGATATTCTATATGAACCCTGTGTTACGTTGGTATAAATGAGTTGTTCTAATATACATTACTGAGTGTTGTCATTAAAACTCAGTAGATAACGATATTCCAGCAATATCTGGTATAGTTGGACAGCATTGATATGTGTTGTTTTATTAGGGATAAGAGAGTGTGATTTTATTCGTTAAATTACTGAAAAATAGTGTAGTACGTGTTAAAGCGTTTGTGACAATGAGTGAGCAACTAGCTTTGCATATTGCTTTACTTCGCTCAAAGTTCTTTTATAATCCCTCTATCCATCACGATTGTACGAACACAACTGTCATTTGCTTCTCGCATATATCTTGATCTACATGGTGCAAAACATGAATGATAAGTGACAAATTAAGACAAAATGCTATGCAGCTGCTGGTAGAGATTTAATTACGATTAGTTTTCAAGATGACTTACCGAAAGGATAACCAAGATATACGGTGCATGATATTCTCAAACACTTCACCGATTTTGAAAATTTAGATCATGCTTGTTTGTTTCAGTAAAATGCGCCCATATCAGCATTGAAATTTTGTTCCTTTTGTTACCAGGAGTAAAAAATAAAATTGAACATTTACAACAAAGATTCAACACATTTTTCGTTATTTCGTGTTTTGATTTTCGCTTGTGTTTTGTGAATATAGAAGCCGACACGACATTACAGTTGTATAAGAAATTTGTTTAGAAATGTATCGTTATGCGATGTCAAAATATCTTCATCAGGGATTTGTATTTGGTCTTTGATATTAAATCTGCACTTTTTATGTGTTACATTATAATTATTGGCAGTTTGAATTCATTACCAATCTCGAATAGTGTTCACAATTCCATCTATGTTATGTAATGCAACTGCGTACACTGCTTCCATTGTATCCGTCGTTGGTTTATATAGATACCTTTCTTTGTGTTTTGCGTTTGCTTCATCAAATCGCTAGGTAAACGAGCATCAATTATATTGCTGCATTCATTTATTGTCATCGTCAGAAACGACATAAACGAAAGTGTTGTTCAGATATAAATGAATAAGTACATTTTAATCGAATTCACCTTGATGTACAATTCGTTAATATTTAATTACCATGGTCACCATATTACAAGGTGACTTGCATTGAATTAACATACATACGTGTATTACCACTCAGTCATTCATTTGATGATAATAATTGTTATATAAAACCACGAATGACAGCCAGCAAAAAAAAAACACTGAAAAATACTGAAATATGCTTACATGTAGTATATCTGAATTTGATGGTTAATGTCATCAAATTTAATTATTGGAATTTGCTAAAAGTACAGTCAAAACAAACAAAATTCAGTTTTTATTCGTAAATTATGTAACTCTGCTTACAAATTGTCTCTAGAATTTGAAGAAGTTTGAGTATCAGGCGACAAGGTATTTATAATACACTGGACTCTCCAACACCACGCTGTCGAATCAGACAACACATACTCGTCTTGCGTAAAACAGATAATTCTCACAAATACCTAAATTCATTTATTTCTATCGTCAGCGTCAATAAAAATAGACAATTCATTTTTTTCAAACGAAAGTGATAAGAATTGCTTTCAATTCCAATATGATTTATTTTCGTTTTTTGTAGAATGGCATTTATGTCACAAAAAGTGATTCCTTTGAATATGTAGACAGTTCTATCGAGTTCCATAATATGTAATTATGAATATATGTACTAATTATTTAATCTATAGTTGATTCACTTTATTCAGAAAAAATCTGATATGCTCGGTTGACGCTTAATTACAAATAGATATGTACTTATTTAGCTACTGACGACAACGAAAAAGTTGATATATTCGTTTAAATTGAACGTTAGATATATATTTTGAGTGATAGATGATTACAAACTACAAACTTGTTGCTCAGTTACTAATAATCTATGTGCATAAATTGAATGCTAAAATATCAGGTATTTATATATTGAAATTGGTTACGGTTATATTTGACAATACGGACTACATTTGGTACAATTAAATTTAATATTACTTGAATACAATCATTAAGAAACTGTTTTTACAATGGGCAATGAATCAGAAAGGGTAAAATTCAATCACAAATATGCACCTGCATTGCGACATAGCGAAAACAATGTAGTCAAATCAAAGTTCCGTGGACATCAAGAGTGAAAAGTGAAGACAGATACAAGGCCAAACAAAAGAAACATCGATTTGTAAAACAAGATATTAAAGTACAAATGTACATGTATGTATAACTTTTTAAAATACGAATGTCTGCATTGATCAATATAAACAAGTCCACTTTTGACAAGATGTATTTAAAAAAATATATTGGAGTAATAATGAAAGAACATTTTCAATAAGCGAGAAGGTTAATATTCCAACGAGCAATACATACCAAAAAGCCACGTTTTGGACGAATTAAAACACTGTAATAAAACGAGTGGTGTTGGAAATGAAATGCAACTTAGCAACCTTCCCTGTAACTTTCTCTGAACCATTTACAATGGAGGTCACATATAATCTTCACTGAAGTTTCCTTCACGAAGTTAAAGACGCTTACGAGTCACACTATAAACCTAAAAATGTTGATGTCATTTCATAAAAATAAGTTAATGAACCTTATAATTGATTTCGGCAAATCACATGACACATTAATGACCTAGCATACAGGTTATACTATCTAAACTAGTCACTTTTCTCAGACATTGTTCCCTACATCATTATTCTCTGACAAACAAAAAGACAGACAATCAGACAAACTTAATTCCGTATCCTGTAAAACAGACAATTGAGTGCAGCATGAACAAAGACAGACGACTGTTTTGAATAATGGCTGTATCGGAGTTAAACAGTTTTGCCTCGTAGACATTTGTCAAATAAAAAACCCATAGGTTTGCTTGCGATACTGACATATGGGAAATGTCTGATACAATTAACAGGTAAAATGAGAAAGTTCATTGTTTTTAGGAAACCGATTCCCTTGGTCGGTTTAAAGGCATGAATACGGAATGGAGAAAGATTTGTACAATTAGGAAATTATTTGTACTATTGATTTATATTACTAGGGCAAATGAACAACGCATTTCACAGTAGACGACGCTCACCAATGAAAATATTGTTCTACCTTTTCCGACAATTATGGTCAAACAATTCTAAGTCGGCTCAATTGTCGTTCATGAGGATATAAATAATCTTAGTATTGTGATTAAAGATGTGAAACCAGAAGCGTTAAGTTAACATCGGTCAAACAATGTATACAATCTCAGACAGCAAAGGCATCAACTCTACTCTAAATACAATGTAAGGGTTTGATAGATACTAGTAGACATACTTTATGCTGAAGCTGTAGAGAAAACATCCCATAATAATATTGTGTTCTAGACAGAAATTCGGTTCATTTTTGAAGAAATCCCGACGTATTGTCACTAATGGTAGAAACATTACCTTACATAACTGTAATAAAAATGTCTTTGGCGGATTACCTTTTGCAACTACTTGAAGGTGTTATGTGTTGTTTTGATTGGCAATTGTTTTGAGCATTATACCCACAACTTCAGCTTTGTATCATCAATACATTGTACAATTCCGAATTAACAATGTTACAAGTATGTGTATACAGCCTAATGGTGAAAATCCAAGTGTTGGAAATCTAGTGTTTTTTTCTTAGACCGCGTCATACGATATTATCACTCAGCCTTTTTCCCTCACAAACCCTTATGGTGATTGAAACGACAAGTGCAATGTAGGTGCAATTTATCACATTATATTGTAGAACATGCTGCACAATTAGCATCAACTGAATTAAGTAAACCACACAACTTTGCATTATTGATACACTCCAGCCGCAACTGTTGTCACCATAAAATTCCATTAAACCGCTCATAGAACCTAATTATTGCTAAATGTGTCGCTTATGTTAAGATAAAATGCAAAAGCTGGATCAATGATTGCAAAACGCTACCAATCTAACAGACCTGATAAAAAAATAGCGGAACGATAATCAAAATAAAAAACTACCATATTAGTCTCGTACAATGACATACATTTGTAGTTGTATTTTACCTTAATTTTCCAACAAATTATCAATGTTCGTATTAATGATTTGATTCCGTAAAAAATATTGTTAAACAAGCATCGGAGCTGCGATATATCTGACAAATTTAAAAATTTCGCAAAATTCCCCGTGTATAAACATTGATCACAGTGGCAAAATACAAATTAACAACTACCTTCGGTACAAGTCTTTAATCATATTAGTTTGGCCATCATTTTTTTTCAACATCATTTGACGCAGTACTAAGAATACAAATAATACCGGTACGTGTATATATCGCTGGCCAAGAATGAGAAGGTCGTAACTACAAAATCAATATTTTGAGAAAACAAGAAAAAACTGTCTGACAATCACTCTTTACTTTTGGTAGAATATGTTTTTTAAACTTCAAGTTGGTCAACATGACAAGTTCCGATTTGTATGAAAATAGGCTCATAAGAAGCGCATTATATTGTAAATTTTAAATATGCAATAGTCTTATAACGTCGTACGTGGCACGTAAGACCTTCTCATTCTAAGCCAGCGTTTTACGATTGCAAGTTTACTATAAATTGCATCAGTAGATGGTGCATAAATGGCCAAAATGTAGGTATATGCATCGATTTAGGTATATGCATCATACCAACTGACGTATTTACTTTACACTATCTATTCTTGGAATGTTAAATTAACAAAATACATATATAGCTGTATATAAAACATATACAGGCACTTTACAACCCAAATGAATTCGTGTCTGCTTTGATGCCTCTAGTAACTGAATATCATGTATTTGTATTCTTACTTTGGTGGCTCATACTCCAAGAGTATAGTTCATACCGCGCCTTTAGTAGGCAGCTGCTAATATTTTACATATTTTGCGTTTAAAGAAGTGCTATTGCGATCTTAACTGCCACATAAACGTTTTATATTGTTCGGGTTTCTGTCTTTCCGTTTCAGACACATCTGGTCTAGTGTTTTCAAATGTCTGTGTTGGCTCGTAGCTTTCAATCTTAGTTTGTTCACCGCATAGCGAGTCACATTTCCAGCTCGTATATTAACTATAACAATACGATATACTGAATAGTGGTAAAATGGAAATTGTACATATTGATTGCACTGTGCGACTTTCGTACTTTCAAACTCCAGCAGGACTTCATTTATAATCAGTTTTATCATCATAGGGTCAATTGATCTCAATAAAACAACACATTACCAGATGCCTTGTTAATTTGAATTTCACGACTTTGATACTATTTTGGAGTTATACGATACACACTAATAAAGGTATGTGAGCCATTAACGTTGAATCTTTGCAACTGCTTAGTCTAAAACAACACGGTTTCCTACTGAATTTCTTAAGAATCACATTCGTCGATACACCGATATGATCGTTATCACATTATAAAACGAATGGTTAAATATTCCCGGAGGACACAGAGCTCAACGTTAATATGATAAAGCGATAAAATACACATTTTCCACCAATTTGCGTCTAATTTAACTCATACGCTTCGCAATTGTGCCGACTGCATTACCATACCAAGGGAAATGTTAGAGACATATTTTCCAAACATGAAATTAAAACAGATGAACATAATACATGTTAACTAGATCAGTATAAATGCAATGTAGTTGTAATAAAGGCTAATTATGATTTCGACAAAGTACCATGCGAGCTGCATTGTCAATACTGGTTGCTACTGACATCCGTTGGTTAACAGTTGCCAAGCTACATTTTGTAAACCATTACCATTGTGCACCGTTTGTTGACACTGGACAATTATCGAAAATAATACTATTTAAATATGATGCATTATTGTGTAGACTTCCACAATGTTACTAAATTGAGTATATATTTGAAAAGGTATTACCGTCCATCGTGCATGAAATCAATAATCCAAAAGAGATTTAACGAAATTGGACAGAGAAGGCAGCACTCAACTTAACCAGGCGAGCAAAGTAAACAGTAACAACAAAACACTATAACACCGAGCATGCTCAGACACAATCGAAACAAATGATAAACAGCCCAAGTCCACGCCGCAAAAATAAAGGATGGTGTCAAAGAAATAACAAAACAAAACGGTGATCCAGCGATTTCATTTATTTGGCATTAAGTAATGCTATACGAACTGGTCCCGATACTCAAATTGATCTGATCCGTCACCAAAGGATTTAGCGAAACAATTTCAGTGACAGTGTGCCGTGGACTTTTATGGTACTAGTTTTCATTTGAATTGTAATGACTTATAAATAACAAATATTACGTTTCGTTTCAATAAGATTGTACAATGATTCATCAGTCTTCATTTATCTTCATTTATTATTTGCTTTTAATGGATTACGTTGATTGTCAGTGAAAATAACAGTGAAATTATCATTTTGTTCTTTTCAATGAGTTGAGTTGGTTCCAGCATCGTGCAGAAACAGTAACGCAACGTAAACAGCGCCGGACTTCAAAATAGGTGGTACATCGTTATGACGTCATAATTGTCATGTCGTGATATTCTAATTTTAACGTAATGTTTCCAATTCAGCTGATTACTGTACTACTTTACGAGAAAATAAAGCATATAACAAATTTGTTCATTTATGTTGAAAATTATCTTTCGTGATCACAGACAAGTTCATCGTTAAATGAAGTTTTTTTATTTCTGAAAGGTGAAAATAAAGATTATATGTAAGACTTAAACGATAAACGATTTTGTTGAACACACTACAAGTTCTATTTATACCACACAATCTATTTCCAATCCCTATCTCTTCTTAATCAGTTTATGTGACAATTGAGTACGGATTTCGGTGAGGTGAAATGTTGATTAACTCCTAGTCGCAGACAATGTTTACCATCTCAATGTTTTTATTTTGGAACTCTAACAAAATATCTAACAAAATTAATGTTTCTTGTCAAGTATTCAGCATTCTTGAGATATAAATAAATTGCAGAAGCATATAACTGTTATAGTTGGAGTTTTATACTTGTTTTACTAGGTTATACACTAAATTACTATGGTATAAATATATTTTAACGAAATCCATAGTGAACGAAATGAAAACAAGAATTAATAATCATTGTTATCTAGCAATTTGCATCTTGTTATAAAAAAATGTTACGCGTAGTGTATTTGTAGGAAGATGAAGAACTTGTGATTTGCAATAAATAACTGCAGTTAATTATCCGTAAAACACGATTACAAATTAATTATTTTTATTCCAATTGTAACCATTGATCTCTAGTTTACAGTCCATTTAAATATATTTAAATTAGTATAAAATTCAACAAAAAGTGACTTTGTCAATGAAATTCATGCGCTTACATCACAATATCGCTGGCTGAGAATGAGAAGGTGGTTAGTTCAAAATCGATAGTTTGCGAAACAAGAAAAAGCTGTTTAAAATTTCTCTTTTCTTATAGAAAAACAAACGTTTAGAACTAAATTTTGGTCAACATGACTAGTTCCGATTTTCATGAAATAAGCTCAAAAGAAGCACCTTGTAATGTAGATTTCAAATATGTACTTTGAGTCTTATACGGTCGTGTCACTAAGTAGTATTAACGACATTCTCATTCTTAAACAGCGATTTATTGTTCCATATGAGTATTGGCTGTTTGCCATAGTATGCTAAATCAGAAATGTCGGCTTGCACTCCATAGGGACACATTTTTTTGATATGGCTCAACAAATCCATCAGTCTTGCCATACCACGCATTCTGAAATGCGAATCCATTTATTCTACTCGTAAGCTTGATAATACGCTGTCTGCATTACTTGTCCGTTGGGAGATAAAAATACATTCTTTCTAAGTACAGAGTGCGTATTTATATAGATGCACAATGGTATATGAATGAGTCGTCTGGTATAAGCAGTTTAAAGTTGTATAGAATATTGGATTTAATTCAGAGAAAGTCCGATGAGACCCACATAATAT
Source organism: Spisula subtruncata (assembly GCA_963678985.1). Taxonomy (NCBI): domain Eukaryota; kingdom Metazoa; phylum Mollusca; class Bivalvia; order Venerida; family Mactridae; genus Spisula; species Spisula subtruncata. The sequence goes on along the minus strand of OY787664.1, from coordinate 40,863,682 downwards.
GCTTATCGTGACCTGAAATAAATCATTCACTTTTAAGAGTACATTTATTCGAAATCATATAATATTAAACTTACTACAAAATACAAACGTGTTTTCTAACAAGGTGAAACGTGGCTAAGATGATTGATAAATCTACATTTGCAGTTATTTTAGTTGTGTCCACTGGTCCGATCATAAGAATATGTTGGAACATAAAGTGACACAGTATACAATAAAAATCGATCGGGTATTCACACATTTTGCAAAAAACATTTTGACCTCGCAATTGATTATTCATATTCTCAATTTTGTAGTCCTTGGAATTATTATTTATACTATTGCTTTATTATGTAAATAAGTTTTATATTATATGCATACGTGCGCATACATGTCCCATTTAAATATGAATGCAATACATAATTCGTTGGGAGTCAGCTTGGTGCTGGAACCATATGCCAAATGTTTAAGAAAAAGGCCGCAATAATAAATTTACTCGTTACAATCTATTACGAGTCCAAGACAACAAACTTCACCTGATATTAATACTATTTGCTTTTACAACAAACATATAATACGAACGTAAGATACCTCTGAAGGTAAATAGACGGTCATTGCTGGAAATAACAACAAACGAATGAGCTACATATACGTCATTTTAGGTACTTGCATTCATTGTAGTTGATTATCGATGTTCGGTCTTAATTGGAACGCGCGTCTGTTGCCCTAAACTATTGCATAATAGCAAGTACATCTGCACAAACATGTGGTAGACATGACCATACGCATATCACAAAAGATAACACGTGACTCACTTATTCCAGATGTTCTGCGAAACCGCCTAGTGTCCTACTATCGTTAGCGGATAACTTAGTTAGTGTAAGATAAGATCGTAAAAAGACATACTTCTTTCCTACAATGTACATGCATATCAAAATGATTGTAAGGCATTATACAAGAGCCTATTTTCATGAAAATCGGAGCTTGTCATATTGACTAAATTGAAGATTAAGCGGCTTGTTTAACCAAAAGCCAAGAGTAATTTTTGGACAGTTCGTTTCTTGTTTTCTCAAAATATTGTTTTTCCTAACGACCTTCTCGTTCGAGACCAGCGATATAGTCTTTTAACAAATTATCCTGTCATATTTGAAAAGCTGTACATATTAACTACATGTATAATGGGATATTACATTCATTTAACATCGTGTTACATCTCATTGGTAGACTGTTACTTCATCTGAAATGGTTGAATTCACAATCCCTTCTGGCATTGAAGATGAACAACTAGCTTAAGGAAACCCATTTAGTGGTTATTATAGTATTCGTATTGGTTCGGAGAGCGTTATCCATTACTGCCTTTGGTTAATAATCTTGGTTAATACGATCGCATTCAATAGTTGAACTAATTTCGAAAGTCGGTGCAAATGGGCATACAATAAAACCCGAGGAAGCGCTCACCTTGATGTACCAAAGTAACGGGCGGTTTTGAATTGTCTGTTATAATCTACACGTATCTTTCTTTTACAAATATGACATTCAACAAGTGCGTTAGCCTTGACAATGTATACTTAATTGGTTTTAAAAATACAAACGGAAAATAGTATTGATGATATTTTGGCTGATATTAGAACAGTTCAAATAGTGTAAGCGCACGTTTTGCCGGTAGTGTTACGATCAAACTTCCAATTTCCGTGTTCTTACGATTAGTATAACTACAACTGGTGCACTTTTAATCCTGTAGCGTAGTTGAACATTATTCATTGAATAATGGATGTATTTCCGCTTATATTCGGTAGCGCTTCATTCAATTTGTGGTAAAAAGTTGCTTATTTCCCTAGTGTGTTTTGATCTCGCAACACGAATAGAAGTTAATGGCAGTCAATAAAAAGAGTCAATATCGACGTTAATAGTATCTAGACATGATTCTACTGATTCCCAATGTTAATGCATCATTTAAGTATGTCGTCGAGGTCGTTGCTTATACGTAGTCTGTTTTTATGTTTGGTGTCGTTCGTTCATGCTCATATAGGACTTGTGCCTCACTCTATAGATCCAACCGAATGTTGGTTTTATCTGCCCGATTTATTTACTTGCTATAACTTAATAACTGTGTACTGTTTACATCTATTATGTTGAATTAAACGTAATAAACTATGTAACCTGTTTCCATTTGAGACAGCAGAAAATTAGCAAATGTAGCAATGTTATATTATCTCTATGAACGGAAATTAATTTCGAAATCATTTAATAATATATAGCATCAGCATTTGCTTGATGATGGATTATGGTAGTGAACATTAAATAGCAATTACTGAAAATTATAAATTTAATTACTAGCCGCACTCTAAAAAATAATGTGCATTACAATCAAACTTAATTTTCTCATATTCTATCAATAGTTTCAGAAATATATTTATTTTATGATTAATATTAGGGGACTTCAGTCAAACAACTCTTTATTAAAATAAAACTTTATTTTTCCCGTTCCATCCGAGAGGTTTGCAATGTAACTGACTGTTCGAATCGTACTGCCCGACATTGCAAGTCTTGTTTTAAGTCCAGTTATAAGCTTTCTCGCTTTCAGCATGTACACTAGTTCACTATTTGTCGACAAAGAATAGTGGTAAAGCTATTCACATATGATGCTTTCCATTCTTCCATATTGTTACTGAATTGAGTAAAGACGTTTCCAGTATAACTCTTGGTCAACATCGTGCATCAAATAAATCTACAATTAATAAACCAACTCAAAACGTAAAGACATATCGTAATTTTTAGGTAGTATTCACCGAACGTTTGCATAGAAACGTCAATTCTCATTTATGTATGAATCTTCTCAACCAACGAGGATCACAACGACAGTGGCCAAAATTACTTATTGACGATTAAATTGATGCCATCGTTTTATGTATTGGATTGAACTCTTTGGCACAGGATCGTGCTACACGAATACATTGTTGCGAGCTTATTATAATGCAATTAAATAAGCATTTAGCAAAAACAAAAACATTAGCGGTGTGTCGTCAATTATTTTTCTTGAAACTGTTTCCAGTTCTTTTTTAACGACTTACATGTATCTAAACAATATGGGTGAGATATAGTCAAACGATTATTCAATATGTAAAAAAAATATACGATAACGCTGGAAACAATACAAGTAGCATAACACTCAAATTATTTTCGACTCCAATCCATTCTCAATCGGTGCGTTTGACAAAATTTAATGTGTTTTGAAGTCGGTGAAATGTCGATTAACTCTTGAGTATTAACTATCCAACCAATCTAAATGTTTATATTGGAATTCTCATTCGAACAAAATCTCTATCAAAATTAATGTTTCGTGCCAGTTATCAGCATTCCTCAGATATAAATAAAATACAGATGAGACTTTATATTTGTAAATGTTGGAGTATACTCGTAGTGTTTGATACTTGTAATAACATACTGTAGGTTACATGTAAGTCCTAACTAAAGGTTTTCCCAGTGAAGCATGTACTTTGTTCATTGCACAGAAATGTTTCCCAATATTTGTTTAAAATTTTCACTGATTATTACTGCATTTCATGAAAATACATGTGTATACCACGAAATAAAATGTAAGTTTGCATTACTAATACACATGACAAGCTAATGCGGCGCACAGTGACGTCAAAAGAAGAACGTCATTCGATGGAAATATTTTCTCTATTTTATTGTATTGTTCATCGTTTTCAGAATACTTAAATGCATTCGAAGTCATTAATCTCTTTTCGGGCGCACAATACAAAACCAATCGCAGTCGAATGCACCATAGAAAAGCTGTTTGATCGAAACAACCAACCCACATTGTGTGAAACACCTAGCTCGAACACATGCCTTCTCCCGCGAACAGGAATACTACTGGGATAACCCTGATATCGCTGGCTGATGATGAGAAGGTCGTTAGTTGAGTAAATCTACATTTAGCGACAGACAACAATAACATCATACAAACATGTAGTAGACATTACCACAGGCAATGTCACTGGAGAAAATACGTACAACTGTATCGAAGCATCGACGTGTATGTGTCTACGGATAGATGAGCTTGTTCGGGTGTATACTATGTTTCATATATTCTTAAAAAGGGATGCTATACCACCCGACCACCGATACTGGTTTTTAATGACATTAACTAAGCAGCTTAACGTATCAGTGCCTATAACACGACGAAACATCCCTTTAACATCGAATTGCATCTCAGACTGATTGGCTATTACAATACTTCTTCTAGTAGGATTTAACTCAAAATCCCTTCGGACATTGAACATGAACAACTAGCTTATTGGAAGCATACCAATACTTCTAATAACATTCGTTATGATGGCATAGAGTGTTCAATGTCAGTTTGCGATATGTGTGGAAAAATGCCAAATTATCACATGGCTCGAAACAACTTCTAACAATACAGGGCGGTATAAATGGACATACACATACCTTTTAAAAGCTATTCGTTTTCAATAACTGACATAATATATTTATGAATTATACTCCGATACGCCCTGTGACTCCATTGATAAAGTGTACATTATTTTCGTAAGTGTACACTTTTTGAGTTGTAAGAAAGTTGTTTGTACTCAGAAAATAATTGGTCAATCATAACAAATCCGCTTATAACTACATGAACAGTTAAATAAATGACATACTGTAAAATCAATAATATTCGAAGGGGATTTAATTTCGTGAATTTTGTGGATGATTTCATCCACGAAAATCCTTTAAATTTCGTTGAACTTTCCACGAAATGGTCTTTTTCACCAAATCCACAAATTTGTCACATTGAAATAAAATTATTTTTACTCCTCAAAAACATGTAGCTAGAAAATTGTTATTTCACCCAATGATAGTGCAATATTAGCCTGTACTACTATTAAACCATCTAATTTGTGGCGTTTTACTCGAATCAATATTGTAGATAACTAAATCATGAATTCCAATATTCTTGATTAATTTAGGCCAGAACCAATTTTAGAGAGAAATTGCTTATTGCTTTGTAAATTCCAACATTAATATTCTTGTAATGACCAAGAAAAGTAGAAATTAGTTATAGCAATTGTAGCAAAGTAACAGAATATTAATACCAAGCACAATTTATTGTCTTATTATTCCCAAGAAAAGCAGTGCTTTTACAGTATTTTTTAAAGTATTTGTAACAATTTAAGCGAATTTGAGATTTAGCTGTAAAAATTCATTGTGCAATTAATTACATGTACAAGAAACCTGAATATATACAGAATACAAATAGTTACTATAATTGTCTATCAGGTGAACTTTATTCTATATATTAATACGACTGTGGGCGTCTACATTGGTAGTATGAATAAAACATTGTTATGTGTATTAGAAATAAAACAATACAAATATTTTCATAGAAATATGACAATTGTGAAAATAAGATGCATAAATTTCTACCTTTGTGCACTAAGTTCTTTATCAATGAATGAAGAAAACTAGATGCAAGTGTATTATAAGCACTTATAAGGTGTATAAACACATTGACACTTGTGAATTTTAATCACAAGCTAATTAAACCTTTGAATGGATATTTTTGGACAGTTAACTTAATCCCTTTGGTACATTATAGGCCAAGCATATTTTTACATTTGAACTATATTTCACTATGCTGCGAACGATGCTCTGTTCATGGATTTTGCATGGAACTTTTGGAAAAACATTGTTTATCTGGAGATCATTTTGCTTTTTATTGGAGTATAAGTCAGATACAGAACTTGTTATCGCTCAAAAGTGTCTTCTTACAAGTGTTATTGTACAGTTTCGGAAGGACGAACAACAAATTAACCTCGGCTTCGCCTCGGACAATTATGTTGTTTGTCCTTCCGAAACTGTACAATAACGCTTGTAAGAAGACACTTTTGAACGATAACTAGTACTGTATCTCATACATAAGCAACAGACACATCATATTTACAATAAGGATCACGCTTCGATAACTTTTTCCCTTTACATGTTGCATTACAAAACTAGTATGGACTCTTCTTCAACACGTACGTTCTTAGAACCTCAGCGCTGTTATACATTATTAGCGTTAGTTGTACTGAGCTACACGACTCATGTACATGTGTGTATGCAAAACCTGGTAAGCTGTTCTTTGAATGCATATATTATGTACGTACATATGTACAAATATATCCGACATCACTTCATTTGTGCATAGACGTTGCTAATTTCCCCGGGGTGTTTGGGGTTGCAAGCAGGATGAGGCTAGTAGAATAAGCGGATTAAAAGAAATCGCTGTTATAGTGTCTAGACATCGATACTCTACTGCATCAACAGTGTATTTTGTAAACGCTCAATTGGAATAAATCTACTCAGCGATGATACATTTTCATTTAGTTATGGAAAATGTCATGTGATTGAGGCGTTGATATCAGTAAATGATTTATTCATCATTTAAGACGATCATCTAGCAAGACATCATACAAGCGTCGCAATATAACGTTAGTCAACCTCTCAATTGCTCAATTTGTTAAAGAAGCCTTCTAGTACAGACTATTGCTTTATCATTCGACGTATCTGTAATTAGGGACATATTACACATAACGAGCATTCTACTAAACGTGCAATATCACCATGCTCCATAATTGCTAACCTGTCTAGACTTTCTACTTAGCTGTCATTGAAATAAATTGCTGATGTTAACATCACAATAGGGCTATGGTGTTTGGTCCTGTATTAATATTTTTCTATTGTGTTCTTAGCGTTAAAAGTCTGGTGAACAGCGATCACACACAATTCTTATAATTCATGTTGGTGTATGACTGTGGACTAAGGAGATAACACATTGTATGTAACTCAAAAGTACATATTTGAACATTGCTAAATGTACAAGCACACTACTGTTTTAGCTATAACCTGTCTAACACGAGCAGCCTTTTTCACGTTTTTTTGGTGTCATTCTTAGATTATTTACGAGTTATACATTAAGATACCAACATGTGTATATTAAGTAGGACACAGTTAGCTCAAATAATGGTTTCATGTAATAATAACATTTCTGTGAATCGTGTACTCGAACCCGGGACTCATTCCCCAGGTCACCGTTCGCATACACAAATAACAAATAAAGTATTACAATGACCGTGCCGACACATTATTTGGTGTACAATGTTTTCGCTAATATTGTCAAGCCAGACATAACACTGGCTGGAAAAATTCTTAATTAAAACGTCTCACAAGTACTCAGAACTAGACATACACAATGTACCACTTCTAGGTGTATCTGTAGGATGACATTTAAACAGCTTATTGGATCGTACCGTTATATAATGTTACTAAACTTTGCAAAAAGACGATACAATGTCTTCTGTGTTACTAGTATAATTGTTATCTGATCATAATCTACTAGAGTCTCTACTCGAAACATGTATCCTATGTAACAATTAAGAAATAAAAATCTGTTCGCGTTTATTGTCGGTGAATAAAACACTGGCAGGAGTTCGGTTGCGGAAAAAATAAATCACGAGTGCGTAGCACGAGTGATTTAATTTTCCGCATCCGAACGAGTGCCCGTGTTTTATTCGCCGACAATATACAAGAACAGAGTTTTTATTTCGATTCTAAATACGATAATATCCCGCACTATTTAACTGCGCACATTCCATTTTCACCCATTTGACATTGAACATAATTCCACGATGAAATTGAGTGGCTTATTAGCTGGTACAAATACCTCCCTCGTTAATAAAAACGACCTTCGTAATTTTCTGAAGGAAATACCACAATTTAAACATTGAAACAATTTTAATAACACGAGTATATGGTATCTATTTCATAAAATGAAAAATATAAATGGATTGATTATCAGAAGCTTTAATAAAACTTGGTTTCTAGAGTACATTGGGGTTTCTAAAAATAGATGCGTCATAGATGTAACACTGGATTCTCGTGCAACTCGCCTTGTCATCGTGACTCGTATAAATTTTACTATAAAGTTTACGTTCATTCATTCATAAATATGTCATGTGATACTGGGCGTAAATAGAAACAGCCAATTTGATAGGTATGTTTTATGGGGGCAATAAAACATGGTTCGGTTCGTTCTTTGTGTATTGGATTAATCAGCGAATCGTGTAAGAATATTTATTATGTTATGTTAGTTATTTTTTAAATCACTCTGTCTAAATCGGCAATTAGCAACACATTATTTGGTCTGGTTTTGAGTCTAGTTCTAAGTTTATTGACTTAAAAACAAGTGATGTAGTTCACCGTTTGTTGGCACGAAGGAGTCGTTGAACTTTTTAGAAATGTTACACTCTTGAACAAACTTCACATTGTCAATGAATTAAGAACATGTTGTATCAACTTAACCTATGGTCAAGTACATGTTTCGTGCATCACATTTATCTAGAATCAATTCACAAATCGGCATATAATCGTAGTTCGTAACCAGTATTCATCGTGCGTTTGCAAATACATGTAATAGTAATGTTCATCTGCAGTTTTAGTTTCTCCTCACATACTTAAGGTTCACAATAACTGTACTGGCCAAACTGACGCATTGGTATCATCATATAATACACGGTATTAACCTCTTTATCATAGGATTATGCTACAAGAACTCAATATGATTCAATACTCAAAACAATTGATAAGAGTATAACAGTAAAGTTATGTCGTGGACTTTTATTTTTACTTGTTTAACATGTATTCACTCGCATCTACTCCAGGTAACAAAGTAAAATTTATAGTAAAATAGTGCTCTTTTCTCTAATACGTTTTTGTCTTAAAATGTAAGTTGATGGATCAAAGAGCCATTATATTATGACCATATTACCTTTGAGCTCTGCTGTGCGATTTCCAACCCCGTATATATATTGGAAAACAATATTTTAGTTAGTTCAGAGCAGACATTTTTTAAGAATAAATGCGACAAATATGTTATTGTTTGAAGACGTCATACTATGGGTCTGGTATAACATACTTAACTAGTTTGGAATAAAATTATATGATTACTGACTTGTTACAACCACTAGAATCATTGTGCAACGTTTGTCGACACGGAACATTATTAAAACTAGAGCTATTAATGCACACGTGGGTATGCCTAAATGTCCTTAATGCCACAAAAATAATTGTGAATGTATTACCGTGCACAGATCATCAAATTAACCTATACTCAATTATCGAACTCGAAACAAAGTTATATATCATAGGTCTTTGTCAGCAGTCTTGAAAGAGTTTCAAATAATATCAATGCTCAACTACATTTTTATCTTCTCTACAAAATTTATACTGTTCATAAATGAACTGCCAAAATTACTTATTGGATATTAAATTGGTATCCTTGTTTACCATACTGGATTAATGACTTTGGCATTAGTGATGCTACACGAGTCGGTAACGATACTTATGTTGACCTTATCAACCACAGAAGGCAACTGTTACAATATGTCGTGTACTTTCATGATACTATTTTCAATTGCATTAAATGACATATAACAACACATGTTCAGGGTTTTACACATAATTTCAAAGGGTGTGTGATATAATCAAACGATCATTTAAGACTAAATTAAAAACAAAAACGAACTATTTTGTTGAAAACACATCAAATTTTATTTATACCTCACAATCTATTTCCAACTTCTATATATTCTTAATCAGTTTATGTAACAAAATAGTACGAAAGTCGGTAAAATGTTGATTAAATCCTAGTTGCAGACTTTCTTACCCATCGCAATGTTGGTATATGAATTCTAACAAAACATCTAACAAAATTAATGTGTCGTGTCAAATATGCAGCATTCTTCAGATATAAATAAATTACAGACGAAATTATAACTGTATTGGTTGGAGACTAGTTATTTATACTAGTAATACTAGTTATGCATTATACACAAAATTAACATACTATGTGAAACAACATATTTTTACGATATCTACTGTAAAAGTTATAAGGAAAGAAATAATAAACATTGATTATCTTAGCAATGTTTTGCCTTATTATAAAATAAGATAACGCGTTTAGAATTTGTAGTAAGATTAATAATATATGATTTCGAATAAATGACTGTAGTTTATTAGACATAAAACACGATTACATATTTATTTATTATTCTAAGTGTAACCATTTTTATTTTGTTTCCAGTTCACCAAATGGATTTTAATGAAAAACTCAACAAACTTGAAATACCCCAATAATATCCATACGCTTACACCACATTGTATGAACATTTTGCTGGTATGAATGATAAGGCCGTTACTACTTTTTACCACCTTATTAGGTTGGTGCATTTTAAACCTAGCTTCCAAAGACGCGTTTCCTATGATACTATTTTCATGAAGATCGGCTCTTGTCATGTTGACTATATTGAAGTTGAAGCAGTTGGTTTTACCAGAAATAAAGAGCAATTTTCAGTTCTTTTCTTGTTTTCATAAAATTTCGAGTTCGTACTTACGATCTTCTTATTCTCAAACACCGATGTATTGTTCAGTATGAGTATTGGCGGTTTGCTGCAGTATGCTAAATCAGAAATGTCGGCATACCCTCATTGGGGACACATTTATTTTGATATGATTCAACAGAACAGAACAGAACAGAAAGTTTATTTCAGACAAAGCATACATAGCTTATAGCCTTACATAATATATACATAATATAAATAATGCATTCAACGAGTCCATCAGTCTTTACATACCACGTATACTGAAATGCTTATCCACTTATTCTATTCGTAAGCTTGATAATAGGCTGTCTGCATTACTTGTCCATTGGGAGATATAAAATACAAAATTCTTTCTCGTTCTAACAGTGTCCAAAGTCCATTTTTTTCAAAAAATAATTTTTTTGCGCAATTTGCCTTGTATTGCATTGCTCAATGGCCTGTCAAAGTTTCACGTCATAAATCTGAGTGAAAAGTGGTTTTTGACGGTACTGATTTGCTCAAAGTCCAGTATTTTAAACACGTCACAGCATGAATCTTGCTGAATGTCCAGGAGATTGCTTACTCTGTGAGTAAACATTGACGTTGACCAATCGCTTTTCTTTATTTTGTCACATGATTAACATAAAATGTCACTGTCAAGTTGCTCATTCTCCTTTACTGTCGCTTTTACTCAATCCAATCTCCTGATTAACCAATGAAACGACGGTACTGTCAGCCATATTGAATTACAGACTTATATGATAAATACTATGCGAAATGCAAGCATTGTGTTGAGAAAAGAACTTGAGCAATGTAAGTTGACATTTACATCATCATAATTCATAAAGTATATGTTAGTACAACTCTTAATGTAAGAGAAGTATGTATTTAGTCAAAACTACATGTATGTATAACTAGCCATTGTTTCGGATATAGTGTTCCGGATATTTATTATGTATTGGGTTCAAACCCTACTACCTGACATAATAATGATACAAATTCTGAAAAATGTAATGCTACACTATTTGTTTACAACTGTAAACATGCAAAATACACTTATAATCAATACTGCTTCAGTCTTGTTTAATTTATAAGGTGAACTTTGCAATTGGACAATACTTTAGCAGTGGGTACTGAAACAATACTTGTTCTTTCACAGCAGTTAAAATGTTCAAGGATCTCCTTTTAACTATACTGTTCCAAAATTAGATTAGTATTATTGTCATTGTCACGTTGTATTTCTTGCAGTTCTGTCCTAATATTGAAATACTTAATATTCTGACTGTTCAAATGTGGCTGACGACGATTTAGAAGCAGTGCAGTAATGCTAAACACTACCACTATCGTATATCATTTGTACGAGTTAAGCCCACAACAGTTTGCCTTATTGTTGAAAACGAAAAGCTTCATGTGGGGATTGAAATAGTACTCGCATAGACTAGAACGCAAATTTCCATAGGTAGTCCAATGACCAGGAATAGTTAACACTTCCAAGATTGGTTGAACAGCTTAACAGCTGTAAACAGCCCTCACTAATTGGTATATTTTATTTTTATAATAATGGAAGTTGAACGTATTCCAAATAGTATGATTGGTGCTGTTACAGGCGAGAGAAGTGTAGATTCTCAACATGAGACAGTAATTGAAACATATTACCTAGGGGTTGCTTGCTTAAGATACTTGAAATCCAGTAGCTTACATTCAGAAAACACTGAACAGTTTAAACCTTCCAAATATCAACTTTCTAAACTCAAGGTTTTGTGAACGGCTCTGTATATTGGTTTAAGAAGGTGCACTTTATATAAAGACACAAGGTAAAACGAGTGAAGTGAAAATGATGCATATGTTGATGGTTAATCGGGGCAGTTTGCTAATTGTTCAAACTTAATGTTGTTTTTGAACTGAATCTACGCCAGATTAAACTTCAGTTTATGTGTTAAATGTATGAAATATCGTTCATCATTACTGTACAGTTAACAAAAAAAGATAATATTTATATAGTTGTTCTTTTTCATGTATACTAAGAATATGACAAAGCAACAACCACATGCAGCATTATACACATAGTAGTGTGAAAACCAGATAATGAACGTCTTACATGTAAACAGGTTACTATGATATTGAAATGGCAATGAAGTGTCCAAACTCCTGTTGATGTTGCAATACATTGTCCAATATTAGAGCGAGAAAATCCCCCAAAAAAGTTGCACAAGTTGCTCAATGTCCAAATTCGGGATGGTCAGATCTACGAAAGCGATATATCTAACATTAAATTAACTGATGCATTAGAAAAAATGACATTATTGTGCTATAAGTAGTTTTTTTAAATTTTCAAAATCGGTTTACAAAAACCTAATTTACAAAGTCAAACTTTCAAACTTCATTTTCTCCATAAAGTGATTTTGGCACATTGATCACTGTTAGAACAAGGCGACGAAATTGCGTATTGAAATATATCAACATAGGTACAAGAATGAGTCAACTCGCATATGCAGTTTTAAGTTGTATAGAATATTAGACTTGATTCAGGGAAAGTCCGATGAGACCCGCATAATATGTTTATCGTGACTTCAAATAAATCATCCACTTTTCAGAATACATTTCTCGTTTCACAATTTCTGAAATTATATCACCTCTGACTTTGAAATATTACAGGTGACGCCACGTTATTTGCTGATTGGAACACAATGTGCCTTATAACTTAGTTTGGGAGCGTGCCGGTGCTATAACAGAAAGGGTGCCGTTGTGACATTTAGAGGCCAGATTGGTTCGAGGACTTTCCATCTGAGGTGCAAGATATTTGTTATATTGAAGAAATTTCGCATTTTAGTGTCAACAACAAGAGTCATTCGAACAAGTACCTCAGGTCAACATTCCATCTCAGTCTGAATGTGCGGCAACTGATATAACAAGCAGAACAACATGAGGACAGTGGTTCATCATTGGGTTGTTCCCTGGGCTATCATTGTCAAGCACAAATCTATATGTTTGGCACAACAATGATTTTCGTACCTGTCCTGTCGATTGGTGTACCAAAACCATTAATATGCACATAGAAAGTCCTGTGCCAGCTCAGAGAGTATGCCGATACAGCGGGTTGCACAAATAGGGTGAAGATACGTGCATTAGACTTGCTATTTCGTTTGGATTCATTTTGGTGCTGGAACCATATTCTTGGTGTTCAAGAAGCAAGTCACAATCATACATTAACTAATAAGCTATTATGGGTCCAAACTATCGAACTTTACATCACATTACTGTCTACTTTTAAAACAAACATATATAAGTACCGTTAGTCGCCTCACATAGTTGAAAATAAGAACGAACAAATGAGCTACGCATTTGTGTTTGTATTCAATTTAATTGTGTATCGACATTTTGTTGTAATTAAAACGTTCGTCCGTAGACCTAAACTATTGCACAGTAGCAATAACCTCCATATCAACATGTTGTAGACATGACCACAGGCAATGTCACTAAAGACAATACGTGATTCTGTTAATGCAAATCTTCTCCGAAACGGAGTGTCATACAATCGTTAGCGGATAGGTTAGTGAATGTACCGATGTACGTCATACATCGCAAAATTTGAACTCCAACATTTCGCTGTTGTTCAGTGCACTTGATCAAGAAATACTTGTATCATACAATGTATGTTATAATTACTTGTTGTTTGTAATGCATAATACAAGAACAAGTCATAATACAGACAAAAATCATCCCAGCGCAAATTATGTCATTCAAAATATGTCATTTATACACAACTGCATGCTGAGGTTTTCCATTTGTAAAAGGATACAATAAATCCGATCAAACCTGTAAGTAGAGTGGTGTCATCAAGAATGCGCCCGCCGACAGGCAAACGCATGTACTTACAGACTGCTTGCATCCAATATATCCCTTATAACTGTGGTGTCCGAGGATATAAATAGTTAAACATATCACTGACTTAGAATGATAGGGTTGTAAGTATTGACAGTCGTAAGTACTGCTTACTTTTTCATTAGATCACTGTGCTGTTTGGTCACTATAAGATACGTGTTTAGCATATGTATTTTCGCCCTCTTTTTGCCCATTGTAAGCTAGGTCAAGTCCCATAATGCCTCTTTAACACGTATTAACGTTATGTCACTGTCCTTGGTGTTTTAAACTAGGTCAGGGGGTGGTTGTGCCTCATTTAGTCGCCGTTTTGGCATGGGTTTGTGTGGTTGGTTCGCCGTGGAGTGGAGCGTGTGGGCATTGCTAGAATATGTAATATTATTTCCCAAGCAATTATTACCTTGCCCATATTTTAACTAGGTCAAGTCGTAGTTGTGCATCTTTAGGTCGCATAACGTTAGGTCACTGTCCTTAGTGCTTTAACCTTAGTCACGCCCCGGGGTTGTTGTGCCTCATTTGGTCGCCGTTTTGGCATGGGTTTCTGTGTGCCCTGCTCGGGGTAGTTGTGTCGTGGTGTTTCTGATTTCTGCTCGGCTGTTTAGGTTGAGTGCTACCTTCCCTGTCAGATTTTCTCATACCTTTTTACAACCTCAAGACTGATGCATATTTAATATCAGCATCACCTTCGGACATTGCACATGAACTACTATAGCTTAAGAGGAGCCATTTAATAGTTATACCAGTAATTAGAGCGTAATTAATTCTAGTCTTCAGTTACTAGTTCAATACTCATGAACAGACAAAGTTATACGATCACAAGTAGAACTAAAATATAAGAGGACATCGGACTAGAAAGGAAGCACAGAAAAGAATATCAAACAACGTAACACAAATACTAGAGCCATGCATACACATAGCGCAACGTAATTATTAAAAGCCCAAGTCCATGTTGTAAAATGCATGATGGCCAATTTTTCGAAACAAAGAAATAACAAAAGAAACGGTGATCCCAAGTGACCGGTGTAAATGGACCCGAAGAAGCGCTCACCTAGTTGTACCACTGGCTGCAGGCTGGTTTGAACTGACTATTATAATGGGCACTACATTTTGTAACCTTTATCTTACAAATGTGACATTAAATGAGCGCGTTGGCTTAGTACAAGTGTACTTAGTAGGGTTTACAAATACGAACGTAAAGAATTGTTGATGATATTAAGCAGTTAATAAAGGGTAAGCGCAATATTTGCTGGTAGTGTTAAGATCATTGACAAATACTTAGAACACAAACATGGTAATTTCCATGGTCACTTCTGGTGCACTTTCATTCCTGTAACGTATTTGAACAGCATTAATTGTAAAATGGATTGATTTCCGCTCATATTCGGTAGCGCTTCATTCAAATTGTGCTTATACGTTTTGATTTCCCTGGTGTGTTTTGATATTGCAAAAATGATTGAAGTTAATGGCAGTCACTATAAAGATAAATTATCGCTCATGCTGTCTAGACATGAATCTGCTGATATCCATGTTGGTGCATTATTTAAGTTGGTTGTCGTGACCGTTGCTCATAATCTGCGCTTTCATGTTTGGTTTCGTTATTGCATGATTTCGTATGTTTAGTGCCTAACTCAACAGTTCCTGAAGAATGTTGATATCCTTGCCCGAATTATTTAATTTCATTATCATCTTTACTCTGCACTTTAAACATCTATCATATGTTGAACTAAACGAAATTAACCATTGTAATATATTTCAAATTGAGACCGGAAATAAGCAATGGTAGTACAGTAAATTTATATTATCTCTATGAGCGGAAATTAATTTCGAAATCACTTTATTATCATTATGCTTATATAGTTCCGAAAACGGTTGATGATTGATTAAAGTACATTACATATCAATTACAAAATATAACGTTATTAGAGGGAAACAATGTGTATTAAATTTTCTAATATTCGATCAATAGTTTCAGAAAATATTTGATTTCCTGAATAACAGTAGTATGCGGTGTATTGGAACCAATCTTGTTTGACCTGTCTGTTCGATCACAGAGAGAGAGAGCTTTACAACTTATTACCGTTTTGCAATGTAACCCGTGTTTCGAATCATAAAGTTTTTGCGATTGCCTACAAATGAAATAGTTCACTTTTGTCGACAT
The DNA here is from genome assembly GCA_963678985.1 of Spisula subtruncata. Lineage (NCBI taxonomy): Eukaryota > Metazoa > Mollusca > Bivalvia > Venerida > Mactridae > Spisula > Spisula subtruncata. The sequence continues at coordinate 40,847,266 of OY787664.1, read as the reverse complement.
GAAAAATTCGTGTAGCTATTCATATACGATGTACTCCAGCATTCATCTTCTTCAAAAATAAGGTTTATAGCAATGACCAAACTTACGAATTGAAGATTATATGGAAATAAGTCTATTATACATGTATATTGGACTGAACTCTTTGAACCGGGTCTTGCTACACGAGCCTGCTGGGATCTAATTCAGATTCAATACAAACGCATTTAGCAAAACAATAACATAAGCGGTGTGTCGTCAATGTTTCTTGAAAATGTTTCCGATTCTATTTAAACGACTTATCTAAAAAATATGTGCGATATAATCAAACAATCAATCAATACGTAAACAATATAGGATAAATTGGAAACAATACAGGTAACATAATGAACAAACCATCCCTATCTGTTCTCAATCGGCGCGTGTGACAAATGTGTCTAGAAGTCGGTGAAATGTCGATTGCGTATATACACTTAAACGAATTTCTAATTGGCCACCCTAAAAAATATTATATTATCTGATAAATTATATCAATAAATCTTAGGCTGTGTTATTTGTTCATTCCACGCACTTTCTTATCTATTTCTGGAAAGAAATTGCGTATTAATATACAAAATCATCCATGCGTAACGGTTGGTGCGAAATTGCTTTTTTGCACGTTGGCCTCGTGCACAGCTTGGAATAGTATCGTATTTGGTATAAATTTGTTCCCTGTAGATCGACTTTTCTTTAAACACTATAATTTGTGAAAATGAGCCATGTGGAACGCGCTCATGACGTCAGATACATGCATACATTGAACGAATTTCTGATTGGCCACGTGTTTTTAAAAATCAGTTTTTAAAAAAATGCGTTTAGAAGAATATAAATAATCGAAACCCCGATACTGCCCAATTTTATTGATGGAAAATATGTTTCTCGCAGTAATTCGAGCTAAACCCCACGTTATTATAAATATCACTTTTTACAAAACACGTTTTGGCGTACATGTCGGGATTAATGTGCTGGTAATCGTCATTCTAACGGCCTCAGCGCGCCCTGTATTACTTATTCTCGTCAGTATTAGTACCTTTCATTAAGCCAATCCACAGAGAATACATTTTGACAGATTTCAAAAATCTAACATGTCGGGCACGTGAGCCTCGTGCACGTAAGCCATTTTGCACTCACTGTTCCGCATGGATGATTTTAAACATGAATGCGTAAAAAAATTCTTGAAATTGATAGATAAGTGCATGGAATGATAATAACCACAATTTTAGAGATATTGACTTAATATATCGCACAATATAATATTTCATTGGGAGGCCAATTAGAAATTCGTTTAAGTGTACTGTCAAAATGTTTATATTGGAATTCTAACAAAACATCTAACAAAATAATGTTTCGTTCCAGTTAATATACAGCATTCTGTGGGATATAAATGAATAACAGACGAAACTGAGTGTGTAAATGTTGAAGTTCAGTGCTTAATATAACACAATGTATGAGGTTATATTTAAATGTCTAGGTTGTTTCAGTAAATCGTGTACTTTGCTTATTACTTTTCGAATTACACAAAAAAGCATTCCAAACATTTTCCAATATGACCACAACTGTCAGTAATGTTTAGTTCCATTAGTCATTTTATACGATCATTAGCCTGGTGTCTGGACATAGAGCCATGTATCGCAATAACATTTTGACCTAGCAATATCATTATATTTACTTTTGTAGACTTTATGATTTTGAGAACATTTACATGTAAGATATCCGAGACTGCTTATAAGTATGAATGTTATTCATTTTTACAGAAGCTGATTATCGATGTTTTGTTGCCATATAAGCTAACGCAGCATTTCAACCGTTATCCGTTCAACATACGTGACATTTTGTACACGCAACTGACAATAACCTACTTAAAAATGTGCTCGTCATGACCACAGGCAATGTCTTAGAAAAAAATACGTATGTGTCGAAACATTTCGATTTGTATGGCAAAAGCCACATTATCACATTGCTTGAAACAAGTACTAACAATACCAAAGTAGGCCGGTATAAATGGAAACCCTCACACCTTTACGAAGTAACCTGTTGTCAATATCTGACGGAGAAACATTTCGTATATCGACGTGTATGTGTCTACGGCCAGACGAGCTTAATGGTACTCATGTCCCTTCTTGTTCGGGTGTATATTTTGTTTTATGTATTCTCAAAATCGATGCTACTACTCGACCACCGATACTGGCCTTTAATGACATTAAATAAGTAGCTTAAAGTATCAGTGACTACGACACGACGAGACATCCATTTAAGGTACTTGGCTACGTTCGTCTGCAAAATTTTCACGTCGCCCGATTATCATGAAAATTGGTGTGTAATAAGATTGGCCATTCTAGATTTTAAAAAAGTAATAATTTTGCCCACTTTGGCTGACGTCGTCATGGTAACGTCTTTCGTTCGCAGCACGTGTAATTAGGTGCGCGACGTGAAAAAAGACGTATAATTGTGTCAAAAATGCAGATTAATTATTTATTTTGTCTCAAAAGTATGTGCGAATAGTTGTGCTTGTGTCTCAGCATGTGTTTTATTTGTTAAGTTGATCCTTAACAGCATGGAGTGGAGAAAACGACGTTGTCAACTATATTTTGACGCTTGACGTTAGTCGTACTCGACGTCGCTTTATGCCTGATATCTCGAAAACGAAGTAACCAACTACCATTTTTTATTTCTTTATTCCATTCTCTATGCATTTTTCATTACAACGATATAAAAAAATCGATAGGTCAATTGTGACCAAATTAGTATAAAAACTGTATGAAAATAAAATTACAACGTAATTTTCTCTCAATTTTGCGCGTCATTACGTCAAGAACGTCAAGAACGTAACGTTAATGTATTTTGCATGTTTTTGGACTAACATCGGGAATAGTTGTTTTTATATAATTATATCTTTGAAGTAGAAAAAGCGTGGGTACCGAAATTCTTTTTTTTTGTTTTTAATAATGTATTTAACATACTACAATACTTCATCAAGTAGGATTTAAATCATAATCCCTTCGGACATTGAAAATGAACAAGTACCGTAGGGGAAGCCTGTCAATACTTCTAATAACATTCGTAATGGTGTCATGTGCATAATTTCGTACCGTTTTCAATATCAGTTGCGATGTGTAAAGCAAAATCCACATTATCACATTGCTTGGAACAATTACTGACAATACAAAAATAGGCCGGTCTAAATGGAAACCCTCACACCTTTACGAAGTACCCTGTTGTCAATATCTGACAGAGTAGCTTTATGAGATAAATAATAACCATGTTTCGATCACTCAATCCCTTTTCATGTTGCATTTTAAACAGACAAGGACTCTATATAAATATTTTCTAAGAAATTCATCCCTCGTATATATCATTTTCGTATTCCACTGAGCCATACGACTGACGTATGGATACAAATGTTTTAAACCCGGCAATATGTTCTGTAAATGCAAGTATATGCGTACATTTATATCAATGTATCCGATATCGCTTTAAATAAGTTGTGCACAGACGTTGCTAATTTCCCCAGAGTGTTTGGGGTTGCAACCAAGATGCAGCTAATGAAGATACATAGAATAAGCGGAACTAAAGAAATCGTTGTTATAGTGTCTAGACGTTGATACGCTACTGCATCAACAGCGTATTTTGTATGCACTTAATAGGAATAACTCTACTCAGCGAGGATACGTTTTCGGTCATAGATAGTTATAGAAATTGTCATGTGATCGAGGCGACGATATCTCTTAATGATTAACGTTGATAAATCACGATTACATTCGTTACTGGGACGTGTGCTTGTGATCTGTCTTTGTTTCTTTGTTTGTCTTTCTCAATCTAATATTTCTAAGAATTCCTGTCCGATATATAATTAGTGTTATGCTGCTTAATGAGAGCGGCGATATGCATTTTGTGCTACCTAATACGCAAGCTTATTATATCATACATGTATTCATGATGTTTACTTTGATTGTAATACGATTCTTAAATACCTGTTTAGTGAAAAGAAAATGACAAATTCAGTAAAACACAAAATGCACCAAGAGTTACTGAAACACACAAAAACACAGATTACAAATCACAACGACGAACTCAAGACAGACAAGACAATTTACAAACACCGTTCTTCATTTTCCAAACCGCCCACAAAAATGAATACTAGTGCTAATGCAGGCGAATGCAGTTTTGCCGCATATACATTTCTTTTGCTAGAAAAAAGCGTTGTTCACGGCAGCAAACTAAAAGCAACAATACGGCTACCGTTTAGCACGACATCATGCAAGCGTCGCACTATAACGTTTGTTTACCTCTCAGTGGCTCAATGTGTTACAGAAGGCTTCTAGTACAGACTATTGCTTAATCATTTGACGTATCTTGAGTAATTATTGACATATAACACATTACGAGCAGTCTACTAAACGGGCAATATCACCATGCTCCATAATTGCTAACCTGTCTATAATTTCTACTTAGCTGTCCCTGAAATAAATTGTTGCTGTTAACATCACAATAGGGCTATGGTCCTTGGTCCTGTATTACTATTTTTCTATTGTGTTTTCAGCGTTAAAAGTCTGGTGAACAACATTCATACACAGTTTTAATAATTTATGTTGGTGCATGACCGTGGACTAAGGAGATATTACACATTGTTTATAACTCAAAAGTATATTTGAATATCGCTAAATGTACAAGCAAACTACCGTTTTTAGCTATAACCTGTCTAACACGAGAAGCCTGTTTTCAATTTCTGTTTAAGTGTCTCTTTTATGCTATGTACGAGTTGTGCATTAAAATACCAAATTGTGTATATCAAGTAGGACATAGTTAGCTCAAATAATGGTTCCACGTGTTACTGACAATTCAGTGAATCGTGGACCCACACCGAGAATGATGCCTCAAGTCATCGTTCGCAAGTACAATTAACACATGCACTATTACAGTGACCATGCCGACACATTATATAGTGTACAATATTTTTGCTCATATTGTCAAGTCATACATAATACTGGCTGGAAAAATTCTTAATTAAAACGTCTCAAGTACTCAGAACTAGACATATACAATGTATCATTTCTAAGTATAACGGTTGGATGACATTTAAACGGCGTATTTGAGCGTACTGTTATATAGTGTTACTGAACTTTGGAAAGCTTCAGTGTTACTTGTATCATTGTTGTCTGGGTATAACCTACTGTAGTCTCTACTCGAAACCTCATATATAACAATATTTATTATGCAATATTAGTTATTTTTCAAATCGTACTGTCTGACTCGCAATTAGCAACACATTATTTGTTCTGGTTCTGAGACTATTTCTTAGTGTATTGACTTAAAGTATGAAGTAAACTAGTTCACCATTTGTTGACATGGAAGAGTCATTGAACTATTTAGCGATGTTACACTCTTGAAAAACTTCCACATTGTCGCTGAATTAACTTCAATTAAGCACATGTTGCATCAACTTACCGAGGTTCAAGTACATGTATCGTGCATCAAATTGTTCTAGAATCAATTAGCAACTCATGTAATTACAAGTCGTAGTTCGTAGCCAGTATTCATTGTACGTTTGAAAATACATGTAACAGTAATGCTTATCTTTATAAATAAGTAAGGGTTCACAATAACTGTACTGGCCAAAATGACTAATTGGTATCATCATATAATAAACTGTATTGACATCTTTGGTTGAATATTATGCAACACGAATCTCATTCAGTACCAACAGCAATAAGTCAAAATAACTGTAGCCAAACGCCGCGGACTTTTATTTTTGAACTAATTAAACTCAAAGGGGTTCGACATGAGTAAATCGTCAATCTCTTTACACTTTGTATAGACAGAGTTTTTACTTACTTGAATGCTCTGAAATGCCTAGCTTTATATAATGTCCAATATTTCAAACAAGCAGAATGTCAATATGCAATGGGTTCTGCACATTTCATGACAATATATTATCATTAATTATTATGACGTGTTATAAGAACATTATTTACCCAATTGTTTTAATATTAACACTGTGTATATTTAAATGTTGCCTTTACATTAGTATATTAAGGTATCAGATTAAATCAAGCATATACTCATGGCATTGGTTTGTAATGGGGATAGATATTATGAAACACTATGAATAGCTTGACCAGATTTAGTAGGCACTCCGGACATTTTCCGTGCATATTTCGGACAATACCGGTGCAAAAATAAACATATGTTTCCGATAAGTACCGGCTACGCTTACGGAAAATAATACATGCTTCCGAAGTTTAATGAGTGCCTAATAAATCTGGTCAAGCTATACATGTATTGTTTAATGATCACAAAGACGTGCACTATCAAAGAAACTGTTGGAAACTAAACAATTACAGTCACAGGTTTGGACTAGTATAAAAAAATCACGTGTGGCTGCGTTTAAAAATAAAATTGATATGTGATTGTGAATGAATAACTGTATTTATTAATTACACATAAAACACGATTGCAATCTAGTATTTTAATTGTAACACAACCATTAATGAATGATTAATATTTTATTGTTCAGTAGGTATAATACGTCGAAAATATCTACAGACATTTATTATTAAATAATATGACTGAGTTCACAACTTATTGTTCGTCATTAGTATTTGGCTTCGTGTTAATTATTTTGTTTTATCAGCAATTCTGGCTAAACCTCCTCGAGGATACATTTATTTTAATATGATTCAACGATTCTATCATTTAGTCAATACAACGTATCTGAGTTCATTAGTCCTGTACATAATCTTGCGGTTAAGTTGTCTGCATTTCTCGCCCCTGGGAAATGCAATCTCTATTCTAGCCACGCTCATTGTACGTATTAAAACAGATGTACATACAATAACGTATATAATGGATGCTTATAGATGCAGCATTTATGGTGTTATGAAGATAAGATTGATTTCTGGCCAAGTGGGACGAGATGTACATAAATCATTAGTATGTGACTTCCAAGCTACGATTTGCATAGTATTACACTAACTTTTCCGAATATAGTTAAAATTGTTGAACAACAAAGTGATTCAGTAACTTGATTGCTTATAACACAAACATTAGGTAATCATTTCGATGAATTTCCATTTCCAATGGCTACATACGTATGTCCAATGCATATTAACAAAATGTTTGACACTGAAACATTAATCCAATTATACGAGGGTCATTCAATATATTCGTTCTCATTTTATTATATTTATGTTTAAACAATAATTTTTTAAATCATTATGAACAAGTATTTATTACCAACCGTAGATACAAATTTATCTTTCATTATGCAACACAGTAGCATGTGATCAGCCGTTGTATTGTCATCGAAACGCGCTACCACCCCCGACTGACGTAACGTACCCTTTTCACTAGTTCAACTAGTTATAAATTACGAATTAATTAATTTACATACCCATACATGTATGTTTGTCAGATAATTGCAAGATGTAATTATAATATTTCGTGAAATTATTAAGTTGTTTGGACGTTTGGGTTTGAATTGAGAAGCATTTAATATATGCCTGTCACATTTTCATTTACTTCAAATGCCGAAGAATTTACGCAAGGAAATACGTGAAACTATCAAATCGTGCAATAGACCTACTCCGGATCTCCACTAATCTGTAGGTACAAATAAACTTTTACCGTTATAATCCGTGTGATACATGAATATTCATATATGGACAATAGAGTTGAGGTCAGTTATGTTTGCATATGAATACAAAACCAGTCTAACTAGGCCAGATTTGTTTGTACCTACATGTAAATTAACGGACAAACCACCTTGCACAGAGTTCCGGATATCAACTATTGTCTTGGAAAATCACTACGAACACACATGAGCTGTTAATCAGAGCAAACGGAGAAAATGCAGTATTCAGTGTCCCTTTCTTTTAGTTGCAAAATCATATTTTTGAAGAGCAGTATGGTATTTAAAATGATACAGGGATCGGACGAAATTTGCAAACGAATGTACGTTTAAGGTAACGCATGTCAAAATGTGCGACGGGTTTGAATTTAGCACAGAACAGTGAAGTCTAGCTTAATCTTCAAGTTTGAATACACAACATGTTGAGGTAAATCTATTTAATGATATACAACTTAAATATTTGTGTTTAATTCAATATAAATGGCATAACTCAACATTGGGTTTACCATTTGAGAAACAGCCTAACGCTAATAACGTCGCTGACGTCCGACAAAAATTGCGTTGTGTGGTGGTTGCGGTAAGGTGATTGTTTTGTTTTATCCATATTTTCTTTAAAAATGCGCCGACTCGTGCAGTATTTTCTGCACTTGTGTCAGAAAGGTTGTAGTTAAGTGTGATATAATTAGTAATTCTTTGGTTCAATGTGCATTAAATTGAGGAGTCCAGTCCACGAATTTATTAAATGACCCTCGTACATACCTACAAAAGCAACAATATAATCAACATATTGTTAATGTTTGTATAAAAAGGACGAGTTAAGTTTACAAAATCTTTGCAAGAAATTGTTCAGGGAAATTTAGGCAAAAGTTTAGGATAACGTATGTTTTTGTTGCATCGAATTAAATTAGTGACATAGCTATGTTTCGTTACCGGTATTTAGCAATATTGGTTTCGTGTGAGGCTTCTTACAAATGGTGAATGATTGCTCATCGCTTTTATAGAATTGCAAATGTCAATGTCTTGAAACCTCCAACATTGCATTGTCCAAAGTGACATTCATTAAAGTCAGACGGTACTTAAATACGTTCATGTTGTCTTATTCGGTGCACGATACTCAATTCAATCAGTTGTTTATTCGGTCGCAGACGAACTCACTTAAATTACAAAAGACCTTGAGATCATTCAACCAAACGGATAAGAAGACAACACACTATGCTATTTTATCGCATTTCACAATACAAACACCCAGCTAGATCATTTAATCAGAATTAATATGAGCTATATGATGCAGTATAGTCAATGCAATAATAGAAGTTTCAAGATGTTGGCATTTTCAATTTTAACAAAGCGATTCCCAAACTACCCACGTATATCAATTTATGATACTCTATCATCTACCATTGTTTTTCCTTTCCAAAGTAATTTGTGTAAGGCAATCCGTAGATTGAATCTTATCTGAGAAAATACAATTACACCATTTATCAGTACCCTTTGTTTCACCATTCATTATGGTAAAACGCATCACACAACATAGATAAAACGAATTAAAACTATTGGTTTAATATAATATATCTAAACGATTCACTCTTGTCAGAGATTGTTCCCTGCATCATCAGACAATCAGACAGACTGTATTCCGTATTCGTTCAGCAGATAATTGAGTACGTCACGAACGAAAACCAAACAAAACTATATTGAGAAATAGCTGCATGTCGAATAAAACACATTTATCAAATAAAATACCACAAAAATATGATATCCATAATAAAATATGTGAGATGTCTGATGCGATCAACATGTGAAATGAAACTAGTTTTGAATTAAATTCCTCTAATTGTGTAAGTTCTTTCATCTTAAGTCGTTGTGTAAGTACCTAATTGTGTTAGATTGTTTCAATCAGACAGTTAAACGTAGTACTAACATTAACATTGATTTTATTATTGCCAGTAATTGCAAATTGTATTAATTTTGTCTATTAACAATAGCACCGATAAGCAACGTATGTTGTCCTAAGAAAAACAGCCTGCTGAACAGCACTTAAAAGTGCATTTAGGGACGTTTTGACGTACAGACGAAGAGCTCAAGTCCATTTGATAGTGAGCAGTTACAGAAATGTAATAAACCATAGAAATGCAATGTAAGTTATTATTGTGACAGTACTCGACGTCAATAGTTAATTATTCTGGTTTGTAAATGTGTAGACATTGCCGAAGTACATCTTACTAATGCACAGAACGTAACAGACATGGACCGAAGTAGACCTAGACAAAATAACTCCTAGCCTAACAGTATGGCTTAGTTTCGATTGTCTCCAAGAAGGCTGAAATGTCAGCTAAACGAACCAAATTAACTCGTTACAGTACTGTAGCTCTGAGGTTTGATTATGACTGTGTCAAATGTCAATATGTGCAAGGTAGCTCAGGGTGAATCGCATACCACATGTCAATTTAGAGTTTTATTGTATGATGTACTTATTTTTGTGCTACAATCAACCGATACATTGTTCCAAAATACATTTCACATTTTGGAAAACTATATCAGTTGGTTGTAGCACAAAAATAAGTACACAAGCCAATAAAATTATTGTAAATAATATTTTCTGTGTCAGCGACATGCCTTTTAATTTCCTACGTAAGTAATGTGTAAGATGTATCTTATCTGAGAAAAGGCTATTAGCCAATATTCTATATTCCCATAATATGATTAATTATGATTGATAGAATAATATAAGGCATTTGTTTAGATTTTTATAGGAATGTAGGAACTATATATATGTCCATATCTATGAGTACGATTGGATCAGTTCAACATTGGAAATGTGCTTAAAACAAGAACGCAAATTCTAGGCCATTCAAGAATATGTCATCAACCAAATTATTTTCTTTCAAAAACTAATTGTACTCCTTTAGAAGATCTGGAAATATATTCATTCCGTTACATTTGCTAAGAAGCACTAATAGGACTGTAAAATCCGAAATACCGTCTCCTTAGCCGCTGGGTAGAGCGTGTGTTTCGATAGTGCGTAAGGAGGCAGGTTCGATCCGCAACCACGCCATCAAGAAAAGAATAATAACGGGATCTATACTGGTTATTACCACGATATATAAAATGTCAAACACTGGTGATAAGTACTCTATGTCTTTGGCATTGCTTTGTACAACTAAAATTTAATACACATAGTACCAAATTCAAACTGAATGTAAAACGCATAGTGTAAATAAAGTATCTTGTTCAATGCCAGATTATATATACCGGCATTGTGTAACCTCTAGTATATTGGTGCATGTGCATTTAAACCAAATTTTGAAGCGCTCTTGAGACCATACAAAATCCAGAATTTTAGGGGCAATTAAGAAGCACCAAACCAGACATAGAAATAATGAACACACACTTTAGTGAACAAGCTATTACAGTAATTGGTCTAGACATTCGAACAATGGCTAAAATACATATGTTTACAATAAACGCATTGAGAAACATATTTCTCATGTACATGTACCATATCAAGCAATCGTTCAAAGCCAAATTTGTCACGACAAAATCTTATCCCAATACTACTTATACATTTGCAATAACCTTTTAGACAAAACATGTCTACGGCCTTCGTGATTAATTCCTACGCATATGAACTCCAAACCGTGATATATTGGCCGGTATATCACGGAAAACTACGATATATTTCCTAAATGATCAATGTTGATAAATCACGATTACATTCGTTACTGGGACGTGTGCTTGTGATCTGACTTTGTTTCTTTGTTTGCCTTTCGCTATTTTATATTTCTAAGGATTCCTGTCTGAAATATAATTAGTGTTTTTTTTGTTTGACTTAATAAGAGTAGCGATTTGCATTTTATGCTAATTAATACTCAAGCTTGTTTTACCATACATGTATTCATGTTGTTTACTTTGATTGTTATACGATTGTAAAAGACCTGTCTCGTGGAAAGAATTATATTTTGACATGCGTTTATGCTTGTAATTTTAATAAAAACAAGCGAATGCAGTTTTTACGCATATAAATGTCTTTGGCTAGAAATGAAAGTTTTGTTCGCAAGTAGCAGTACGGCAACAAAAAAGGGTTATGTTATGAGGATTCAGCAACATACAAGCATCGCAATATAACGCTTGTTAACCTCTACATTTCTTAAGTTGTTATAGAAGCCTTCTTGTACAGACTATTGCTTCATCATTAGACGTATCGTTAGTAATTAGGGATATATTACACATAACGAGCAGTCTACTAAACGGGCAATATCACCATGCTCCATAATTACTAACCTGTCTAGACATTCTACTTAGCTGTCCTTGAAATAACTTGTTGATATTAACATCACAATAGGGCTTTGGTCTTTGGTTCTGTATTACTATTTTTCTATTGTGTTTTTAGCGTTGAAAGTCTGGTGCACAGCGATCACACACAATTCTTATAATTCATGTTAGTGTATGACCATGGACTAAGGAGATAACACATTGTACGTAACTCAAAAGTACATATTTGAACATCGCTAAATGTACAAGCACACTACTGTTTTAGGTATTACCTGTCTAACACGAGCAGCCTTTTTCATGTTTTTTTTGGTGTCATTCTAAGATTATGTACGAGTTGTACATTTAGATACCAACATATGTATATTAAGTAGGACACAGTTAGCTCAAATAATGGTTTCATGTAATACTAACATTTCTGTGAATCGTGTACCCGAACCCGGGACTCATTCCCCAGGTCACCGTTCGTATACACAAATAACAAATAAAGTATTACAATGACCGTGCCGACACATTATCTGGTGTACAATGTTTTAGCTTATATTGTCAAGCCAGACATAACACTGGCTGAAACAATTCTTAATTAAAACGTCTCAAGTACTCCGAACTAGCCATGCACCACTTCTAAGTATAACTGTAGGATGACATTTAAACAGCTGACTGGATCGTACTGTTATATAGTGTGACTGAACTTTGCAAAGAGACCATACACCGTCTTCTGTGTTACTAGTATAATTGTTATCTGATCATAATCTACTAGAGTCTCTACTCGAAACATGTATCCTATATAACTATATTTATTATGTTATGTTAGTTATTTTTTTAAATCACACTGTCTAAATCGGCAATTAGCAACACAGTATTTTAATCTAGTTATAAGTTTATTGACTTAAAAAACAAGTTATGTAGTTCACCGTTTGTTGGCACGGAGGAAACGTCGAGCTTTTTAAAAATGTTACACTCTTGAACAAACTTCACATTGTCAATGAATTGAGCACGTGTTGTATCAACTTAACCTATGGTCAAGTACGTGTATCTTGCATCACATTTATCTAGAATCAATTCACAACTCGGCATGTAATTACAAATCGTAGTCCGTAACCAGTATTCATCGTGCGTTTGTAATTACATGTAATAGTAATGTTCATCTGCAGTTTTAGTTTCTTTGCACATTCTTAAGGTTCACAATAATTGTACTGGCCAAACTGACTCATTGGCATCATCATATAATAAACGGCATTACCCTCTTTGGTATAGGATTATGCTACAAGAACTCAATATGATTCAATACTCAAACCAATTGGTAAAATTATACATGTAACAGTGGCGGTGTGACGTGGATATTGTTTCTCGTTCTATTGCAACTACTTCAGGTAACAAAGTAAAAGTTATAGTAAAATAGTGCCCTTTTTCAAATAGGTTTTTGTCTACAAATTTAGTTTGATGGATATTAGGGACATTGTATTATGATCATACTACATTTGAGCTGTGTTTTGCGATTTCCAACGTCTTCAGAGCAGTCATATTTTTAAAAAAGTGCGAAAAATGCTATTGTTTGATGATGTCACACTATGGGTCTGTTATAACATACTTTACCGCTTTGGAATCAAATTCTAAGATTATGGACTTGATTCAACCACTAAAACCATAAGGCTCTATTTTCGACACGGAACATTGCAACTAGAGCTATTTATGTACGCATGGGTAATCTTATTTATACTTAGTGACACAAAAATAATTGTAAATGTATTACCGGGCACCGATCATCAAATTAACATACACTCAATAATCCAACTCGAAACATAGTACTGTTACAAATCATAGGTCTAAGCCAGCAGTCATGAAAGAGTTGCAATTAAGTGATGCTACCCAAACCGGTCCCAATACTCATGTTGACCGTATCAACCATAGAAAGAAACAGTTACAGTGACAGTATGGCGTGTACATTCATGATACTATTTTCAATTGAATTAAAACGACCTCTAACAATACATATTCAGGGTTTTCCATATAAATTAAAAGGGTTTGCGATATAATAAAATGATCAATTAAGACTAAAAAAATAATATTTTGTTGAAAACACTACAAATTTTATTAATACATGTACCTCAGATTTTGTTTAAAACTTCTATTTATTCTTAATCAGTGTATGTATCAAAGTAGTAGGAAAGTCGGTAAATTGATTAAATCCTAGTTGCAGACTATCTTACCCATCGCAATGTTGGTATATGAATTCTAACAAAACATCTAACTAAACTAACGTTTCGTGTCAAGTATGCAGCATTCTTCAGATATAAATAAATTACAGACGAAATTATAACTGTAATGGTTGGAGACTAGTGATTTATACTAGTAATACTAGTTATGCATTGTACACAAAATTAACATACTATGTGATAAAGCATATTTTTACGACATCTAATGTAAAAGTTATAAGGAAAGAAATAATAAACATTGATTATCTTAGCAATGTTTTATCTTATTATAAAATAAGATTTCGCATTTAGAATTTGCAGTTAGATTAACAATATATGATTTCGAATAAATGACTGTAGTTTATTATACATAAAACACGATTACATAATTATTTATTATTCTAAGTGTAACCATTTTTATTTTGTTTACAGTTCACCAAATGTATTTTAATGAAAAACTCATCAAACTTGTAATATCCCAATAATATACATACATTATTACGCTTACACCACATTGTATGAACATTTTTCTGGCTTAGAATGATAAGGCAGTAACTACTTTTTACCACCTTATTAGAATGGTGCATTTTAAACCCAGCTTCCAATGGCGCGTTTCCTATGAGACTATTTTTTTATGAAGATCGGCTCTTGTCATGTTGACTAAATTGAAGTTGAAACAGTTTGTTTTACCAGAAGTAAAGAGCAATTTTGAGTTCTTTTCTTGTTTTCATAAAATTTCGAGTTCGTACTTACGACCTTGTTATTCTCAAACAGCGATGGATTGTTCAGTACGAGTATTGGCGGTTTGTTGCAGCCTGCTAAATCAGAAATGTCGGCTTACCCTCCATGTGGAAAAATTTATTTTGGTATGATTCAACGATTCCATCAGTCTTTACATACCACGTAGACTGAAATGCTAATCCTCTTATTCTATTCGTAAGCTTGATAATACGCTGTCTGCATTACTTGTCCATTGAGAGATATAAAATACATTCTTGCTAAGTACAAATTGCGTATTGAAATAGATCAACATAGGTACAATAATGAGTCAATTCGCATATGCAGTTTTAAGTTGTATAGAATATTAGATTTAATTCAGGGAAAGTCCGATGAGACCCGAATAATATGTTTATCGTGACTTGAAATAAATCATCCACTTTTCAGAATACATTTCTCGTTTCACAATTTCTGAAATTATATCACATCTGACTTTGAAATATTACAGGTGACGCCACGTAATTTGCGGATTGGAACACATTGTGCCTTATAACTTAGTTTGGGCGCATGCTGGTGCCAGAACAGAGAGGGGGCGTTATGACATTTAGAGGCCTGATTGGTTCAAGGGCTTTCCATCTGAGGTGCGAGATATTTGTTATATTGAAGAAAATTCGCATTTAAGTGTCAACGACAAGAGTCATTTAAACAAGTACCTCAGGTGAACATTTTCATCTCAGTCTGAGTGTGTGGCAACTGATACAACAAGCAGAACAATATTAGGACAGTGGTTTATCATTTGGTTGTTCCGTGGGCTAGCGTTGTCAAGCACAAATCTATATGTTTGGCACAACAATGATTTTCGTACCTGTCCTTTCGATTGGCGTACCCAAACCATTGCTATGTACAGAGAAAGTCCTGTGCCAGCTCAGAGAGTATGCCGATACAGCGTTCTGCACAAATAGGGTAAAGATACGTGCAGTAGACTTGCTATTTCGTTTGGTTTCATTTAGGTGATGGAACCATATTCTTGGTGTTCAAGAAGCAAGTCACAAGCATACATTAACTAATTAGCTATTATGGGTCCAAACTATCGAACGTTACATCACATTACTGTCTACTTTTAAAACAAACATAAGTACCGCATTTGTGCTTGTATTCAATTTAATTGTTTATCGACGTTTTGTTGTAATTAAAACGTTCGTCCGTAGAGCTAAACTATTGCACAGTAGCAATAACCTCCATACCAACATGTTGTAGACATTACCACAGGCAATGTCACAAAAACAATACGTGATTCTGTTAATTCAAATCTTCTTCGACGCGGATTGTCATACAATCGTTAGCGGATAGGTTAGTGAATGTACCGATGTACGTCATACATCGCACAATTTTAATCCACACTTTTCGCTGTTGTTCAGTGCACTTGAGCAAGAAATACTTGTATAATTCAATGTGTATCATTGTAGGGTTAACGCATGTTTTTTCGTGCTATTACTATTTTGGCGGGACATTTTGAATGAAGTCGGGAAAACAAACGCGACGTCGCTTAGCAAACGTTACGTCACATACAAGTTTTTGTTATGAGCTTCGACTTCCGGTATCTGCAAATACCAAGAAACAGTGACATTTGGGGTTTGTTTACGTTTATTATTTTACTGATTATAGAAAATTGATTAGAAGTTACAATCAGAATGTGAATTTCAGTTCATATAACGCTGTGAATCATTTATTTGCGTTGGCTGGGTCCTGAAATGAGCATACTTAAAAATGAACACCAACAGCGCGTGTGCGCGAGAATCTTTACAATAACGTACCTTTTTTCCCCGTTTAAGTATGAGCAAAATCACCGATTTTTTGCTATAATATTATTTGATGCTTGCAATGCATAATACAAGAACAAGTCATAAGCCAGCCAAAAACATCCCAGCGCAAATTATGTCATTCAAAATGTGTCATTCATGCACAACAGCATGTTGAGGTTTTCCATTTGTAAAAGGATACATTAAATCCGATCAAACCTGTAAGATGAGTGGTGTTATCAAGAATGCGCCCGCCGACAGGCAAACGCATGTACTTACAGACAGCTTGAATCCAATATATCCCTTGTAACTGTGGTGTCCGAGGGTATAAATAGTCAAACATATCACTGACTTAGAATGATAGGGTTGTAAGTTGTGACAGTCGTAAGTACTACTTACTTTTTCATTAGATCACTGTGCTGTTTGGTCACTATAAGATACGTTTTTAGCATAACCTTTTTTTATATATTTTCGCCCTCTTTTTGCCGATTGTAAACTAGGTCAAGTCCCATAATGCCTCTTTAACACGTATTTACATTATGTAACTGTCCTTGGTGTTTTTAACTAGGTCAGGGGGTGGTTGTGCCTTGTTTAGTCGCCGTTTTGGCATGGGTTTGTGTGGTTGGTTCGCCGTGGAGTGGAGCATACGTGTGGGCATTGCTCATTGTAGTTGCTAGGAATATGTAATATTATTTCCTAAGCCATTCCTATCTTGCCCTTTAGGTCGCATAACGTTAGGTCACTGTCTTTAGTGCTTTAACCTAGGTCTCGCCCTGGGGTTGTTGTGCCTCATTTGGTCGCCGTTTTGGTATGGGTTTCTGTGTGCACTGCTCAGGGTAGTTGTGTCGTGGTGTTTCTGAATTCAGTGCTCGGCTGGTTGGGTTGAGTGCTACCTTCCCTGTCGGATTTTCTCATACCTTTTTTACAACCTCAAGACTAATGCATATTTAATATCAGCAACTCAATGCGCTTATTACGAGTTTATTTTTATGAAAACTGGAACTTATGATGTTGACCAAACAGAAGGTGAAACAGCCTGTTCTCCCAAAAGTAAAGAGTAATTTTCGGAAGTTTTTTTTTCTCAAGATATTGATTTTGCACTTACGACCTTTTCATTCTAAGCTAGTGATATAGTGATCTTACAACTGTAGCCAGTTATCTCTTAACAGCAGCTGCTGCACATACCCAGTTAATTCATTCAACATGGTGTTCCATCTCAGATTGATTGACTATTACAGTACATCATCTGAAAGGATTGGAATCTAAATCTCTTCGGACATTGAACATGAACCATTATAGCTTAAGGAGCCCATTCAATGGTTAAAGTAGTTTTCGAATTTGTTTGGTAGCATAACTCATTTAAGTCTTCAGTTAATACTCATGGAAAAACAAAGTCATACGGTCGCGAGTTGAACGCGAGTTGAGCGAAAAAGGTGAAGGACATCGGACTAGGAAGAAAACACAGAAAAAGTAACAAAAACGTAACACAAATACTAGAGCAATGCACACGTATATCCAAACGGAATTAATAAACGCCCAAGACCCTGTTGTGAAATGCAGGATTTCCGAAAAAAAATACAAAAAGAAACGGTGAACCTATGCGACCGGTGTAAAATATACATACAATCCAACCCGAGGAAGCGCTCACCTAGTTGTTCCACTGGCTGCAGGCTGGTTTGAACTGACTGTTTAAAAAAACCCATTTGTGTAACCTTTATCTTACAAATGTAACATTAAATGAGCGCGATGGCCTTGTACATGTTTACTTAGTTGGTGTAACAAATATGAACGCAAAGTATTGTTGATGATTTTAAACAGTTAATATAGGGTAAGCGCAATGTTTGCTGGTAGTGTTAAGATCACTGACAAATACTAAGAATACAAACATGCTAATTTCCATGTTAACTTCTGGTGCACTTTCATTCCTGTAACGTATTTGAACAGCATTAATTGTAAAATGGATGTCTTTCCGCTTATAATTGGTAGCGCTCCATTCAATTTGTGGTTACACATTGCTAAATTCCCTGGTGTGTTTTGTTATCGCAAAACTGATTGAAGTTAATGGAAGTCAATATAAAGATAAATTAACGTCCATGCTATCTAGACATGAATTTGCTGATAATGATATCCATGTTGATGCACCATTTAAGTTGGTTGTCCTGACCGTTGTTCATCTGGGCTTTCATGATTGGTGTCGTTATTTTGTGCTTTCGTATGTTTTTTGCCTCACTCAACAGTTCCTGAAAAATGTTGCCCGATTAAGTTTAATTTTATTATTATCTTTACTGTGTAATTTATACATCTATCATATGTTTAATTAAACGAACTTAACCATTGCTATATATTTCCATTTGAGACCGGAAATTAGCAAGGGTAGTACTATTATATTATCTCTATGAGCGAACATTAATTTCGAAATCACTTTGTTATCATTATGCTATTATAGTTCGATAGATGACTAATTAAAGTACATTAAATATCCATTACAAAATATAACGTAATCAGAGGGAAACAATGTGTATTTATTTTGTATTTGATCAATATAATTTTCTGAATAACAGTATGCGAATTCAGTTATACAACGGTGTACATGTACTGGAATCTAACTAGTTTGACCTGTTCGATCAGAGAGAGCTTTACAACTTATTATCGTTTTGCAATGTAACCCATGTTTCGAATCATAGAGTCTTTGCAATTGACTACAAATGAAACTGTTCACTTTTGTCGACATGGAAACGTGTAACTATTCAGATACGATGCACTACAGCCTTCCACATTGTCACTGAATCAGGACATTGCCAAAATAACTGAGGGTCAAACATAATGCAAAATGTAATCTAAAAGCAATAACCGAACTACAAAAACAAACAAATCATATCTTTTAGGCAGTATTCAGTAGGGGGTGTAACGGTACGCTCACCTCACGATATGATACGTGCCGGCAATTTTTCTAACGGTTCGAAATATTTTGGTATGATACAATATTCTCTAACAGCTACTTAAATACTTTAATTTTTAAGTAATAATGATTTCGTTGCTTCCATAACAGCAAGTATTATGCGCCTATCAACTATTTTCAGTGAATTTAGACAGTATGAAGCATATCTCAATACAAAATGTACAATTAAAACGAGCGATACATGGTAATTATATATAATCAGAAGGCTGTCTGGTGTTTTTGTTGTCTGGGTATCATTTTGTTCATAAAAAGGCTTATACCGAACCGTACCGAAATTTAGAATTCTTGTATTGTGAACCGTGATGGACTGTAGTCCGCGGTATTATGTATACCGCGGTATACCGTTACAGCCCTAGTATTCAGCGTACAATTGCAAATAATGCCAATCCTCATTTTCATTTTCTCCTCAAATAAGTTTCACAATAGCAATGACCAAAATTACAAATTGAAGATTTTATTGAAATCATCGTTTTATATATTGGACTGAACTCTTTGACACTGAGTCATGCTACACGAGCTTGCTGTGATCTAATTCAGATTCAAAACAATAACATTAGCGGTGTGTCGTCAATTATTCTCGAAAATGTTTCAAAATCTATTTGAGCGATTTAAAAATGCGAACGATATAATCAAACAATCAATCAATACGTAAACGATATAGGATTTCGTTGGAAACAAAACAGGTAATACAACGCACAAGTCATCCCTATCTGTTCTCAATCGTTGTGTGTGACAGATGTGTTTTTGAAGTCGGTGAAATGTCGATTACTATTGCGTATATACTATCTTACCAATCGAAATGTTTTTTTTGAAATCTAACAAAACATCTAACAAAATTAATGTTTTGTACCAGTAATTCAGTATAGTTGATATCCGGAACTCAGTGCAAGGTGGTTTTCCCCTTAATTTACATGTAGGTACAAACAAATCTGGCCTAGTTACACTGGTTTTGTATTCATATTTAAATACAACTGACCCCCACTCTATTGTCCAGATATGAATGTTCAAGCCTCAAAAGGATTATAACGGTAAAACTTTATTTGTACCTACAGATTAGTGGAGATCCGGAGTAGGTCTATTCCACAGATATAAATACATTACAGACGAAACTGTTTAAATGTTGGTGTTTAGTATTATATTCTTGTAATAGCAGGATGTATGTTACTTTTAATGTCTCGGTTGTCCCAGTTTATCGTGTAAATGTCCTTTATCATTACCTTTCTCATTTCACAAAAAGTATTCAAAACGTTAGTTTTAATTTTCCAGTATGCCTACGCACAACTGTCAGTAATGTTTAGTACCATAAGTCATTAGACTGGTCTCTGGACATAGAGCCATATCGCAATTTTGACCAATCAATTTCATTATGCTTAATTTTTTTAGACTTTGTGATTATGCGAACATTTTTAAATATCCGAGATGCATATGAATATAAGTATGAATGTAATTATTTTTTACAGTAGTTGACTACACGTATCGATGTTTTGTTCCCATTTAAGCGAATGCAGCATTTCAACCTTAGCCGATCAAAATACGTGAAATATTGTACACACAAATGACAATAGCCTCCTAACAAACATATGCTTGCCACGATCACATGCAATGCTACAGAAATAAATACGTAAGTGTCAAAACATTTCGTATATCGACGTGTAGGTGTCTATGGGCAGACGAGCTTACTTATTCCCATGTTACTTCTTGTCCGGGTGAATACATATTGATTTATGTATTCTCAAAATAGATTCTGCCACTCGGCCACCGATATTGGCCTTAAATGACATTAACTAAGCAGCTTAAAGTATCAGTGACTACGACACGATGAAACGTCCATTTAACATCGAACTGCATCTCAGACTGATTGGCTATTACAATATTTCATCTGGTAGGATTTAAATCAAAATCCCTTCTGACATTGAACATGAAGAACTTCCTAAGGAGAAGCCTTCAATACTTTAATATATGTAACATTCGTAATGGTGGCATAGTGCGTTTAATGTCAGTTTGTGATGTTCGTTGAAAAAAGCCATAGGATCGCATGGCTTGAAGCAATTACTGGTACTAATCATACCGGTCTAAATGTATATACATACACCTTTACAAAGGCTAAGCCACTCGTTGTCAATATCTGACAGAGCACCTTTATAACATAAGCAAACACATATGCATTAAAACATGTTCGATAACTCATTCCCTTTCCATGTTGCGTTTCAAACCAAGCAAGGACTATGCCTAAATAAGTTTTAAGAAATTAAGCACTAGTATAATTATATCATTAGGGTATTCTACTGAGCTATACGACTAACGTATGGATACATACGTTTTTAACCCATCAGTCTGTTCGTTAAATGCAAATATGTACGTACATATCGCATCATATAAGTTGTGCAAAGACGTTGCTAATTTCCCCAGATGAGTTCAAGGTTACGACCAGGATGAAGTTAATGAAGATATATAGAATAAGCGGATCTGAAGAAATCGTTGTTATAGTGTCTAGACATTGATACTCTACTACATGTACATCAACAGTGTATTTTGTAAACACTCAATTGGAGTAAATCTACTCAGCGATGATAATTTTTCAGTCAGTTATGGAAAATGTCATGTGATCGAGGCAACGATATCAGTAAATTATTTATTCATCATTTAAGACGATCATTCAGCAAGACATCATACAAGCATTGCAATATAACGTTAGTCAACCTCTCAATTGCTCAATTTGTTAAAGAAGCCTTCTAGTACATTAACGATTGCTTTATCATTTGACGTATCTGTTAATAGGGACATATTACACATAACAAGCAGTCAACTCAACGTGCAATATAACCATGATCATAATCAGTGTATTTTGTATGTACTTAATTGGAATAAATCTACTCAGCAATGATAAGTTTTCAGTCAGTTATGGAAGTTGCCATGTGATCGAGGCGACGATATCTCTGAATGATTAATGTTAATAAATCACGATTACATTCGTTACTGGGACGTGTAATTCTGAATTGACTTTTTTCTAGATTTGTCTTTCGCCATCTGATATTTCTAATTGGATTCCTTTCCGATATGTAATTAGTGTTGTTTTGCTTGACTTAATACGAGCAGCGATTTGCATTTTATGCTAATTAATACTCAAGCTTGTCATACCATACATGTACACATTCATGATGTTTACTTTGATTGTTATACGATCTTAAAAGAACTGTCTCGTAAAAAGAATTATATTTGGACATGCGTTTATGTTTGTCAATTTTAATAACAAATAGGCGAATGCAGTTTTTACGCATGTAAATGTATTTGGCTATAAATAAAAGTTTTGTTTACGGCTGCAAACTTAAAGTACACATAGCAGCACGGCTAAAAAGGCTTAGTGTTATAACGATCATTCATCAAGATATCATACAAGCATCGCAATATAACGTTTGTTAACCTCTCAATGTGTTAAAGAAGCCTTCTTGTACAGACTATTACATAATCATTCGACGTATCTGTAGTATTTAGGGACATATTACACATAGCGAGCAGTCTACTAAACGGGCAATATCAACATTGCTCCATAATTGCTAACCTGTCTAGACTTTCTACTTAGATGCCCTTGAAATAAATTGTTGATGTTAACATCGCAATAGGGATTTGGTCTTTTGCCCTTTATTACTTTGTTTCTATTGTGTTCTTAGCGTTACAAGTCTGATAAACAATGTTCTCACTCAACTTTAAGTATTTATGTTGATGAATGGTCGTGAACTAAGGAGACATAACACATTGTAACTCAAAGGTGTATGTGAATATTATAGTATCGCTAAATGTACACACATACTACTTCATATGCTATAACCAATCTAACACGAGCAGCCATTTTCAATTTCTACTTGAGTGTCTTTTTGAGGCTTTCCACAACTTGTACATTAAAATACCAAATTGCGTCTATTAAGTTGGACATAGTTAGCTCAAAAAATGGTTCCATGTGTTACTGACAATTCAATGAATCGTGAACCCGAAACCGGGACTGATGCCTCAAGTCATCGTTCGCATGTACAATAAACACATACACTATTACAGTGACAGTGCCGACAAATTACCTTGTGTACCATATTTTCGCTCATATTGTCAAGTCATACATAACACTGGCTGGAAAAAATCTTAATTAAAACGTCTCAAGTTCTCAGAACTAGACATATACAATGTATCATTTCTAAGTATAACGGTTGGATGACATTTAAACGGCGTATTTGAGCGTACTGTTATAGAGTGTTACTGAACTTTGCTAAAGCTTCAGTGTTACTTGTATCATTGTTGTCTGGGTATAACCTACTGTAGTCTCTACTCGAAATATCCAAGTTTAACAATATTTATTATGCAATATTAGTTATTTTTTAAATCGTACAGTCTGACTCGCAATTAGCAAAACATTATTTGTTCTGGTTTTGAGTCTATTTCTAAGTGTATTGACTTAAAGTAAGACATCTAGTTCACCATTTGTTGGCACGGAAGAGTCATCAAACGATTTAGATATGTTACACTCAACAGCAATAAGTCAAAATAACTATAGTCAAACGCCGTGGACTTTTATTTTTGAACTAATTAAAATCAAGGGTGTTCGACAGGAGTAAATCGTCAATCTCTTCACACTTTGTATAGACAGAGTTTTTACTTAGTACTTGAATTCTCTGAAATGCCTAACTCAATATTATGTCCAATATTTTAAACAAGCAGAATGTCAATATGCAATGGGTACTGCACATTTCATGACAATATATTGTCATTAAATATTATGACATGTTATAAGAACATTATTGTTTTGATATTAACACTGTGTATATTTTAATGTTGCCTTTACATTGGTATATCAAGGTATCAGATTAAATCATGTATATACTCATGGTATTCCTTTGTTATGGGGACAGGCATTATGAAACACACTGTACATGTATTGTTTTACTATCACAAAGACGTGACATATAAATGAAACTGTTGGAAACAAAACAAGTACAGTCCCTGGTTTGGACTAATATAAAATAAATCAGGCGGTCTGCTTTTAAAAATTAAATTTATATGTGATTGTGAATGAATGACTGTATTATTTAATTACACATAAAACACGATTGCAAACGTATCATTTTACTTGTAACATAACCATTAACCAATGGTTAATATTTGATTGTTCAGTAGGTATTATACGTCGAACATATCAACAAACATTTATTCGTAAATAATATAAATGAGTTCACAACGTATTGCTCGTCATGAGTATTTGACTTGGTGTTAATTATTATGTTTTATCAGCAATTCCGGCTAAACTTCCTTGGGGATACATTTATTTTGATACAATTCAACGATTCTGTCGTTTAGTCAATGCAATGTATCTGAATTCATTAGTCCTGCACATAAGCTTGCGGCTACGTTGTCTGCAATAATCGCCCCTGGGAAATGTAAGGTTTATCCTAACGAAGATCATTGTTTGCTTTAAAAAAGTTACATAATGAATTCGTATTGATGTAGCATTTAGGTATTGAGAAGATTAGATTGATTTCTGGCCAGGCAACTTAACTGTTTTATTAACGCTATTCCAGTGTGGATGTCCTCTGTGTTTGTATCAACATCGAATTGGTGTATTCCAAATTGTAAGGCACGTTCTTTATTTCACACTTTCTAAAAGTTCCTCAACTCTGACTATGGACTACTACTGGTTACGCTACGAAATATTCGGAGTTGAACAAATGGAGCCTTATATGAACAGAGAAAGAACGAGTTCTGGATTACCACGGAAACAACCCAAATGACAAATACACAAAGTAGCCATAAACGATACTCGAGCTAAGGATGTATCAAAAGCTAAAATTGTAAGTTTTATGATTGCTGTGTACCTTCTTTCGCCTCTTATGTTGAGTAATGAAATAGGCATGTAAAACATGAACCGGCAAATTAACCAAATGTACTACACTATCATATTACAGTATGGTACTTGCAGGTATTGTAATTGAATATCGACGTATTTGCTTGGGCGGAATACAGTATTCAGAAGTCCTTACAATATTTTTTTATAATTGTATTTCTCCAAAGTCAATTGTATCTGATATAGAGACAGGTGTTGGAACTTCAAGCCATTCATTACAAGCAAAATCGACAATTTGACTAGCAATATAATTAATGTCCAAACGTGTGTAGAATATAAGAGTGTTCATTGAATGTGTTAATACGCTACGAAATAGTTCATTTTGTTCCAATGACAAATAAGTAGACAAGTCTGGAAATGCCCACACATAAACCAAAGAAGTCCCCGCCGAAAAAATTGACCCAATTCCCAAAAGAAATTATAAACTAGTAGTTATTGCCCGAGACCGAACGAATGAAACTCAGCCTAAACTCGACCAAGTTCCCCAATGCCCCGCTGCACGGATACACAACCGCACAAACCCATGCCAAAACGGCGACCAAATGAAGCACCACAGTCCCGTGGCCTAGTTTTAAGCACCTCATGGAAAATCATAATTTAAAACTTAATTTGGTCAACATGACCAGTTCCGATTTTCAAGAAAATTGGCTCTTATGAAGCGTATTGCAATTCAAATTTTAAATAATGTACTATGAGTCTTATAAGGTCGCGTAATTAAGTATTAACGACTTTCTCATTTTAAACCAGCGATGTATTGTTCAGAATGAGTATTGGATGTGTGTTGCAGTATGCTAAATCGATAATGTCGGCTTACCCTCCTTGGGGACATATTTATTTCGATACGACTCAACGATTCCATCGGTCTTCACATACCACGTATTCTCAAATGCGAATCCATTTATTCTATTCGTAAGCTTGATAATACGCTGTCTGCATTAATTGTCCATTGGGAGATATAAAATACATTCTTGCTAAGTACAAATTGCGTATTGAAATAGGTACAAGGATGAGTCATCTCGCATATGCAGTTTTAAGTTGTATAAAATATTAGATTTAATTCAGGGAAAGTCCGGTGAGACCCGCATAATGGCACTGTTTTATCAAAGGACTTACGAATATTTTAAACTTACGCTCAAATTTAAATTCCTTATAATGCGTTTACATCTGCGAATGAAGGAAATATATTGTCTGAAATCATTAAATGAATTAATTAACTGATGATTTTACCTATCGCTTTACCAGAATTTGAAGCAGTTACATAATCATAAAGGATTCAAATTTGAACTTAAGTTTACGATAACCGTAAATGCTTTGATAAAACAGTGCCAAAATGTGTATCGTGACTTGAAATAAATCATCCACTTTTCAGAATACATTTCTCGTTTCACAATTTCTGAAATTATATCACCTCTTGTGTATCGTGTGCACAATAATTTCACTCATATTGTCAAGTCATACATAACACCTACTGGATAATTTCATAATTAAAACGTCTCAAGTACTCAGAACTAGACATACTAGTACACAATGTATCATTTCTGAGTATAACGGTTGGATGACATTTAAACGGCGTATTTGAGCGTACTGTTATATAGTGTCACTGAACTTTGCAAAAGCTTCAGTGTTACTTGTATCATTGTTGTCTGGGTTTAACCTACTGTAGTATCTACTCGAATTATCCTATATAACAATATTTATTATGCAATATAAGTTATTTTTCTAATCGTACAGTCTGACTCGCAATTAGCAACACATTATTTGTTCTGGTTTTGAGTCTATTTCTAAGCGTATTGACTTAAAGTAAGAAGTAAATTAATCGTGTTAACCATTTGTTGACACGGAAGAGACATCGAACAATTTAGATATGTTACACTCTTGAAAAACTTCCACATTCATTGTCACTGAATCAACTTCAATAAAGCACATGTTGCATCAACTTAACCGAGGTTCCAGTACATGCATCGTGCATCAAATTGATCTAGAATCAATAAGCAACTCATGTAATTACAAGTCGTAGTTCGTAGCCAGTATCCATTGTACGTTTGCAAATACATGTAACAGTAATGGTCATCTTTATAAATAAGTAAGGGTGACAATAACTGTACTGGCCAAAATGACTACTTGGTATCATCATATAAAATCTGTATTGACATCTTTGGTTGAATATTAGGCAACACGAAACTCATTTAGTACCAACAGCAATTAGTCGAAATAACTATAGCCAAACGCCGAGGAATTTTATTTTGCATGTTCAATTTAACTAATTAAACTCAAAGGGGTTCGACACGAGTAAATCGTCAATCTCTTCACACTTTGTATAGAAAGGGTTTTTTTCTGACTTGAATGCTCTGAAATGCCTATCTCAATATTATGTCCAATATTTTAAACAATCAGAATGTAAATATTAAATTGATACTGCACATTTCATGACAATATATTATCATTAAATATTATGACATGTTATAAGAACATTATTTCCCGAATGGTTTTTAAAGTAGCATTGTGTATAATTATATAAATGTTGCCGTTACATTGGTATATCAAGGTATCAGAATAAATCATGCATATACTCATGGTATTCGTTTGTAATGGAGACAGGCATTATGAAACATATTGTAGTTGTATTGTTTAACGATCACAAAGACGTGAACTATAAAAGAAACTGTTGGAAACTAAACCAGTACAGTCACGGGTTTGGACAAGTATAAAGTAAATCACGTGCGGCTGTGTTAAAAAAGTATAATAATATGGGATTGTGAATGAATGACTGTATTATTTAATGACACATAAAACACGATTGCAAACTTATCATTTTAATTGCCAACTAACCATTACCCAATGATTAATATTTTATTGTTCAGTAGGTATAATACGTCGAAAATATCAACAAACATTTATTCTTAGATAATATAAAAGTTCTCAATTTCTTGTTCGTCATTAGTATTTGGCTTCGGGTAATTATTTTGTTTGATCAGCAATTCTGGCTAAACCTCC
This sequence comes from Spisula subtruncata, assembly GCA_963678985.1. Classification (NCBI taxonomy): domain Eukaryota; kingdom Metazoa; phylum Mollusca; class Bivalvia; order Venerida; family Mactridae; genus Spisula; species Spisula subtruncata. Next base: position 40,818,807 of record OY787664.1, on the reverse strand, counting down.
TCGAGGATACATTGATTTTAATACGATTCAACGATTATATCCTTTAGTCAATGCAATGTATCTGAATTCATTAGGCCTGCACAAAAGCTTGCAGTAACGTTGTCTGCAATAATCGCCCATGGAAAATGTAATCTCTATTGTAGCTAAGCTCACTGTACGTATTAAAACAGATGTACATACAATAAGGTATATTATGGATGCTTATAAATGCAGCATTTATGGCGTTATGAAGACAAGATTGATTTCTGGCCAAGTGGGACGAGATGTACAAAAGTAAGTAGCATTTGACTTCAAAGCATTCGTACCATACATGTGCACATGAACTGCTACGATTTGCAAACACTAAATATTCAGAATATATATGAAACTGTTGAACAACAAAGTGATTCAGTAACTTGAGCGCTTATTACGCAAACATTATATTATCAGTTCGATGAATTAGTATGTATTGTATCACTCGGTAGACAATGCATACACATTTAATTAAATCACTTACCTGTTTTATCAACGCTATTCTAGTTTTGACTTTGACGTCCGCTGTATTTGCATCACCGTCGGATAGATTTATTCCAATTTGTTAGGCACAATCTTTATTTCACACTTTCTAACAGTTCATCACCTCTGACTATGGACTACTACCGGTTACGCTACGTTGTGTGCGGAATTGAACAAATGGAGCCTTATATGTACAGAAAAAGAACGAGTTCTGGATTAAAACGGAAACACGCCAAAGGACCAAAACACAAACTAGCCATTAACAACACTCGAACTAAGGATGTTTCTAACAATAATATAGTCAGCACGAAGATTGCTATGTATCTTCTTCCGCCTCTTAAGTTGGGTAATGAAAAAGGAATGTCAAAAATGAACCGACAAATGGACCAAATGAAATACGCTATTGTAGTATAGAATCTGCAGGTATTGTTTTTGAATATGAACATATTTGCTGATACAGTTTTTAGAAGTCTTTACAATATTTGGTTGAATTTGTATTTCTCCAATGTCAATTAAATCCGATAAATAAAGACAGGTGTCAGGACATTAAGTCATTCATCCCAATCAGAATATTGTTTTCAACGATTATTAAAAAATGCTTTGACTAGTAATGTAAGTAATGTTCAAACGTTTGTAGAAGTTGGAGTGATTATTTAAATGAGTGTCCATTGTGTTACTCTGCTACAAAACATACAGTTTGTTCCAAAGACAACTAAGTAGACAAGACTGGAAAGTTTGGCGATTATCGATCATGGTGATAGCGTCGGCGTAGTTGACCGCTCGTAATATTTACCGAATTACGTAAGATGCGCCGCAGTGATTAAGCAATAGTCTGACCAAGAAGACTTATGTAACAAAATGCGCCACGAGGAGGTTAATAAATGTACAATTGCTATGACAATTGTATGATGTCGTACTTAAGGGTCGCGACCACCATGCACCTTCCTACAACTTTCAGTCTGCATCCGCGAACAAAAACATTTTTATTCGTAAAACCTTCTTCGTTGTTTGTCATTAGTTGTGCCATTGAAGCTGTGGTTGTATATACTTTGCATTGTGTTTGGCGCTGACATAAACATTTCTGGAATAAACTCGAGCTTGGATACTGCGCACGTTTCTATATACATTTCCTTAAACCGTCATTCAACAGATAATGCTTGCATCAACTTATGTGGTATGAGCTACAACTATTTTCAGTGATGGACTGTTTCATTTTTTCCGTCCAATTATCCGATATTGTATGATAATTATGAATTGGAACTGATGACGTAATCGTATACGAAAAAAGCCTGTCCTTGAATCATGGATAGGTATGCGTTGTTTACAGACAAATATATTTGCAATTATTAGTCATAATAAATAAATGTTAATGGTATATAAAAGTCACAATCTAACATCATTCGTTGCTTACAAAATTACTTTCACTGAAGGATTATAATAGTCAAAAACATTTAATTTCACCCGTTATTCATATAAAACATCTCAAATATCACATTATCGATAACAAAGCTAGTGGTGTTTCTTCCAATCAAACATATTTTATTCAAAAAAGGTATGAGAAAATCAGACAGGGAAGGTAGCACTTAACCTAACCAGCCGAGCCAAACATCAGAAACACCACAACACAACTACCCTGAGCAATGCCTTCACACAAGCCAAAGAAACAATCAAAAACGCAAGTCCCCGCCCAAAAAATACAGGATGACAGAATTTCACAAATAAATTATAGAATAGCGGTTCGGTTTTGTTTCAAAATAGTATATATTCTGTCTTCATTCGTGCTGTACTAAATTGTCTATTCAACAGAATACGGAATACAGTCTGTCTGCCTGAGTGTCTGTCAGATATCAATGATGCAGGGAACAATGTCTCACAAGAGTGAATCGTTTAGATATTTTATATAATACCAGTATATTTAATTCGTTTTATCTATTAGATCTTTGGTATGTGATGTGTTTTACTAAAATGGAAGATGACGTTTATGGACCTAGTTCAAACAAACGATGTAGATAAATGATATGTCTGTATTTTCTCAAATTAGATTCAATCCACACATTACCTTACATAAATTGATTTGGATAGAAAGAGTGAAGGCCAATCGGAGCAGACAATAGAGTATCATTACTTGACATACGTGAATGTATTGCACATTTCTTAGTTAAAATTCCAAATATCAGTGTCTTGAAACTTCCAATATTGCACTGTCCAAACTGACGCCAATTTATTTTGTCAGACCGTACTTAAAGGGCCTGCTTCACATTTAGGAGTATTGCAAAAGTAAAGCAACATTGGCAATTATTTACTTAAATTTGGTGTAGATACCTGTATATCTCATAATCAAATACACTGATATTATATAGTTAAGGAACATCAGGCTTTTTATAACCATTTGTAATAATTACAACCGTTTCTATTCCGTATCAATACTGTATAGAATTTCAACTACTTCCCTTTAAATTGTCTTTATTTTATTCGCATGTGATGAAATCAGATTAATAAAATGAATTAAAACTGAAACGAACCCCCTTGATACGTGTGTGTAAGTTTTATTTACAGTGGGCGATATTGAAAATACATGTAGTTTAAATCGATTATTTGCAATGAAACCTTCTTAAAGCAACAGTCAGCAATGTTCTATTATATAAATACAGTACTTACTATGGTAAGAAAAATATCCTTTAAAAACATTGTTCCATTTGTGAGACAGTCCCTTTAAAATACGTTGTTTATTAGCTGCTGATCAACCACGATACTTAATTCGATCAATAGTTTATTCCGTGACAGACGCACATACTTAGATTACCAATGACTTTTAGTTCATTCAACCAAATGTAATATAATTACATAAACTAAGTTATTCTAACGTATTTCGTAATATGAACACACCCACATCACTTATTTTGACTGAACTTAAGATCAGAAAAATGTTCTAAAGCGTGTTGACGATACTGTACCAGCAACAAATACCATTTATTGGAGACTGTGAGAATAACGATTAGACTATGTGATAACATCATTAATTTGATACTGTGTTATACTTTACAATATAGGTAGCAGCGTCAAGTGTTAATCTCCCATCAGTCACGACTTCAATAGTCGACAAAAGCATCGGTGGGCATTTTGTGTCGCCTTTACAATATCGAGTCCGGCAAATTGCAATCTAGTTGAAACAGATTTTACTGCGATATCAAGTCTTTTTTTACAAGAATAAGCCACGTTTTCAATGAGTCACATTGTAAATAGTGACATTTGACTCAGTGGTATACAAAACTCTGAACAATTGTTACGTGTTCGTTTAGTCAGTTTGGTTAACATTTCAGCCTATTTGAAGACAATGGAAACGAAGCCATACTGGTAGGCTAGGAGGCTTTTTGTCTTGGTCTATTTCGGTCCCTGTCTGTATCTGAGCATTAGTAAGATGTACAAAATGTACTTAGGCTGTGTGTACCCATCAGCAACCAGAATAATTAACTTTTGATGTCGAGTAATGTCACTTAGATTGCATTGCTATGGTGTGATTACATTTGTTTGACTGCTTGCAATCAAATGGACTAGATGCCCTTCGTCCATATGTCCGTGTGAGCCAAAGAGCTGTCTAGTGTGCAGAACACCAGGCTGTTTTTTTTTTGGGGGGGGGATCAAAACGATGTTTGTCATGTGCAATCAAACAACAAAACGGTCAAATAAAATCACTTCAATGTCAGTTCAGTCATGACAGTCAATTGCCAATGCCCTCATGCGTATGTACTGTATAATGCATATTAAACAAAATATTTGACACCGAAACAATAATCCAATCATACATGCCTACAAAAGCAACAAATACTCACCATATACTGAGCAAAACAACTAACCGAGCACTTTTTAAATTTAAATATTTCAGTATCCTGTAAGTGTACAAACCTCAAATTTTGCATATTTATTTCAATATCGATTGTGCAACTAATGCAGCTCATCCCATGAAAATACATGCCAAAATCACTCATCCATGACGAAAAAGCTTCAAATATCATTTTTGCACGTTGTGATCGATTGCTCTTAAGTAACACGAGTTTCGTGTGCATGTTGTGTGGTATGGGTATTTGTTAGTTGGAAAAAATCAAAATATTTTGTCAAAAACATGGCGCAGTTGTCACAGGTAGGCCGCAAAGGAGCGGCCATTACGCTCCCTGGAGGGTATCAATCAGACATATCAGTTTTACACATATTTAGATTATCACAAACATTAGATTCTTTTATTTCACGTGTGTGTGCATACCAATGTATATAAAAGTACCTAAAGCAGTATGTTGGGAATCACAGGACCAAAGAAAAATAGTAACTTGAAGTGGGATAACTCTTGCATAATTTTACTCCTTTTTAAGTTAATTCACAACATTTGCCGATAAAATTCATTGTCATGCATAAGTGAAACACGTTGACTTTATAAATTGATACATATTAGTCCAAATGGCTTTTTTGCATTTGTTTGAATAAACGTGTTTTCTCTCCATTCAGTATAAATGACACTTTTGAAGTGTGTTCATCAGGTGTTCGACACATTGTTAATGCAGCTATATGCCCGCTTTGGTAATAAAGTTAGTTTTAAGTGTATATTCTGATAACGGAAACAAAAACGAATATTAAAATACTAAGAATAAAACCAAAATTCAATCAATAATTACCTTCATTTATCCTCACAAAAGATATTCGATCAAATTACCTCCCCTTGACCATTGAAAATTAAGTCATAATTGTGAAAATTAAAAATTCCATGTTTTTGTGATCAAATCGCATTATTTCAAGTTTGACTATTTGTATCATTGATTTGACGATTAGTCTTTATTGTGTATGGAATAAACCAAAAACATTTTGTTATTTAACGCTTATTCATGAATTTCAAGTTTATATGTCTGGTTCTATTATTTCATGGTTCCGTGAACTTCCGTTTTGCATTTTTGAAAATAAAACTACTTAAATCGCACCTAAAGATCGTAAATAAAAAGTACACAAATTTTCGTGCAAAAATATTAATAAATAACAAAATTATACAGTCAAAACCGCTGCACATTTATAAAATAGGTTAATTGTACATTTGTGAATTTCATGTTGATGGGTGATGTTATTGAATACATATTTTGACGATGATGCAAATTAAATATTTTGACGAAATTTTACCACCAGCCTTCTAATGTATTGATTATACTTCAGTCCAAGTTTCAGAAAATTCCTATGGATAGTTCTATACATATTTATAAAAAAACATAAGTGTTCGGGTAGCTGTTTTGCTTAGTATATAAATGTTTGTATAAAAAGGACGAGTTATGTGTACAAAATCTTTGCAAGAAATTGTCCAGGAAAATTTAAGCAAAAGTTTAGGATAACCTATGTTCTTGTTGCTTCGACGTTTCAAAGTGTTGACGTATCTATGTTTCGTTATTTAGCAATATTGGTTTCGTATGACGCTGAATATATTGCTAATCACATTTATAGAATTGGAAATGTCAATGTCTTTAAACCGCTAATATTGCGCTGTCCAAAGTGACATTCATTTACGTAGTCAGACGCTACTTAAATACGTTCGTATTGTCTTATTCTGTGCACGGTACTCAATTCAATCACTTGTTTATCGGTGGCAGACGTACTTACCTAAATTACAAAAGACCTTTAGTCCATTCAACCAAACGGTTTAGAAGACACACTATGCTATTTTATCGCATTTCAAAAAAAAAAATGTACAATCACCTCAAAGTTTTCAGACATTGGCATTTTCAATTCTAACAAAGCAATGTGCAATAAATGTATTTTATCGTTGTCGACTCTTATTTTATTGATACATGATCGGGAATTTCGCGATGAAGTCGTCCGACTTAGGAAACGTGTACGACTTTAGGGCGAATTACCCTATATCCAGGTATATCAATTTATGATTCTCTATGTTTTGTATTTTCGACTGGTCATTGCTCTTCCTCTCCAAAGTAATTTGTGTAAGGTGATGCGTTGATTAAATCTTATTTGAGAAAATACAATACTATCATTTATCAGTATCATTTGATTGAAATAAGTCCATGAACTTCAACATCCGTTACGGTAAATCACATCACACACAAACGATCTAATATATAAAACGAATTAAATATACTAGTATTATATAATATATCTTAACTATTCTCTCTTGTCAGACATTGTTATCTCCGACATTATTTTCTAACAGACAATCAGAAAGACTGCATTCTGTACAACAGACAATTGAGTACAGCACTAATGAAGACATAAATAATATTTTGCAAAATTTCTGATTTGGAATAAAACATACTTGCCTGGAAAACATTTATCAAATAAAACACGCAAGCTTTGCTATCGATATTGATAAATAAATGGCTTAGAATGCGATGGTCGTAAGTAAAAAATTGATAGTTTGAGAAGACAAGACAAAACTGTCCGACACTTACATGTACTCTCTACTTATGGTTAAACAAGCTTGTTCAATTCCAGTTTGTTCAACATGATAAGTTCCGATTTTGGGAAGATAGGCCCATAAGAAGTCCCATGTGATGTTGATTTTAAATGCTTTGAGAATTATTAAATTTCGATGGGACGAACTTTGATAGTTTTGGTTAAAAAGACCATTTCGATGGGTCGTTAATTCGTTGATTTTGCATTTCAGGTAATAAATACAAGGGTCAAACTTATTGCTCAATGGGATTAAATTACGTGGTAGAAGATGAACAACGAAAATCCACGAAATTTAATCCCATGAAAATTAATTTCTTATCTCATTCTAGCGATATGTGAGATGTATGTGCAGTAATTGCAAATTGCATTTGTCTATAAACAATTGCACCGATAAGCAACGTATTTTATCATAAGCAAAACAGCATGTTGTTCTGCACGTAAAATGCATTTTGGCTCGTACGGGCATACAGTCGAAGGGTATCTAGTCCATTCAATAATAATCAGTTAGAGAAATATAATAAAACCGTAGAAATGCAATCTAAGTGAAAGTGCTTGACATCAATAGTTAATTATTCTGGTTGGTAAATGTGTAGACATAGCCGTAGTATATTTTACTAATGCACAGTTACAGAAAGGGGCCGAAATAGACCGAGACGAAATGACTCCAAGCCTAAAAGTATGGCTTCGTTTCTATTGTCCCCAAGAAGGCTGAAATGTCAGCTTAACGAACCAAATAAACATGTTACAGTTTAGCGTTTTGCATATGACTGTGCCAAATGTCAATGTGTGGAATGCTGCTCAGGATGAATTAGTTTATCATAAATAGTAAACCATAACACTTGGTCTAGAAGTGAAATCTGCATATACTGGTCGCAACTTGTGTCGGAGTAATGAAATAGTTCAAACGTCATGCAATTTGTTGTCAATGTTTTACATCAAACTTTTCGTACATGAAGATCCGTACTTAATGATAATATAAAGCTCATACCAAATCAGACATAAAAGGCATCACTCCCATACTGCGGTACATTTTGTAGCAAAGAAAGGACACACTCAAACACAAAACAGAGATAAAATCGCGTACCACATGTCAATTAAGAGTTTTATTGGCTGGTGTATTGATTTTTGTGCTACAACCAACTAATATACAATTCCAAAATACACTTCAAATATTTGTGTATAATAATGTCAAGTTATGATACTCTATTTTCTGTATCTTCGACTTTTCCATTCCTAAGTAAGTTTTGTACAACAATATATATGATGCATCTTATCTGAGAAAAGGACAATCATCCAATATTCTGAATCCTCATAATATGATTAATTTCGATTGAAAGGATAATATGAAGCATTTGGTTAGATGTTCATAGGAATGTATGAATTATATATATGTCCATATCCGTACGTACGAATGGATATGGTTAAAAGCGGGAATGTGCTTTAACACGATCGCAAATTCGAGGACGTTCAATAATATGTAATCAACTATACTGTTTTCTTTTAATGACTACTTGTTCTCCTTTAGAAAATCTGTAATATGCTCATTCCGGTACATTTGCTAAGAAGCGATAACAGGACTGTAAAACCTGAAAGACCGTACCCATGGCCGCTAGGTAGAGCGTGTGTTTCAATAGTACGTAAGGAGGCAGGTTCCATCTTGAATGATAAAGGGTTCAGTAACAGTAATGTCCTCAATTCATGAAATGTCAAATACTGGAGATAAGGACTCTGTGTTCGGCATTGATTCGACAACTAAAAATAAAATACACATAGTACCAAATTCATACTGAATGTAAGACGCATAGTTTAAATAAAGTATCTTGCTCAATGCCAGATTTAATGCTTCGGAATTATGTAACGTCTAGTATAGTCGTAATGCGTATTTGAACCAAATATTGATACGCTCTTGAGACCATAACAAATCCAGAATTTTATGGGCAATAAAGTAGCACCGAACCACACATAAAAATAATTAACACACACTTAAGTTAATAAGCTATTATATAAATTGGTCTAGACATTTGTATACTTGCTGTTTGAAATACATTTTTTACAATAACGTATGTTTAAATATATTCCTTGTAGATGTAGCGGTTTCTGCTTAATAACAATGACGAAAGGCTCAGGTCGATATTGTTGTACCCCACTAGACATCAAATGTTTCGTTATTTAACACAGTTGTACTATTTAAATAACACACTGAGAAACATATTTCTTCTTTACCACATCGGCTTATGTAAAGACGCAATAGTTCAAAGCCAAATTTGTCTCGAAAAAAGCTTATCTCATTACTTCCTTATACATCTGACGCAACCTTTTACACAAAACATTCCGTGTTTAATTTTTATTAAGTTTATTAAGTCCAGTTAGACGTTTGGCAATTATTTCCACCTTAATTGACACCAATCGCTATTTGAAGAATTATTTATACATTATATAATATGCAGCGTATATTTTCCGTTACTGAAAAATTAATTTTATAAGTAGTACCTTAATGTAACACATGCTATCCGGGTTTATTTTTATGTAAACCGATTTCCGGTCCGCAGGGGTCGAACAGTGTAAAAACACTATTTCATATGCAAACTTATGAACTGTTTCCCGGAAAATACGGTCTGAAAATAATATATTCTACTTCTGACAATGTTCTACTTCTGTTCAATATATACTAGCCGCTTGAAGCAGAAACTTGAAAATGCAATATAACGCACGAATACGTATTTAAACGATGCTATTACTTAACTGGGTCACAGTTTCCATTGAATTTCAAGATTTCAATACCAAGCAGTACCCATTTGAACCAGCGTCTTGATACAGCGAGCTAACTCTAGCAATTTATGTTCAACAAGCAATGTAATAGTACTTTTTAGCGCGGGAGAATCATTTAAAGGTACACATTTACAAGGGAATATGTACATAATTTTATCTTTACCGAAAGTGATTTAGATAGTACCCTACAGCGGTACATCTGCACTTTTGAACACTATGCATCAGTAAAATAGAATATGTATCATTATAATAAAATTTACATTCCACGAAACCGATGCAATTCAGCATTTAAGATCATTTTAATATCGATTTCAGAATTTTGTCACAACCAATTTGCTTTGTCAAAGAAACTATACTAGATAACATGCTCATAACCGATTATTTCTTGCACTACTCTTAGCAGCGCTTTGTATTTAATTCAGATTTGATATTATAAAGAAGTCGACGAAGCGGCAGCTAGGCGATTGGAAGCGCTATGAATCTAATTATTATTTCACTGAAGTTGTCAGTTTCTTACCCTTTTGGTGATCAGTTCGGTGTAAGTTGGCAGGTCACTTAAATGACAATGTGTAGTTCGATTCTAGTACTTCTGCGTTTATACACTGAGCGGCAATGAAAACGCAACTCTTTTTCAACTTGTGTATGCTCACTTCTATATATATAATCTACATAATTCAGCTTTTTCCGGGAATCACTCGTCCATAGCGGAAAAGCCTTACACCGCATTTTCCCGCGTGCTGATGGGTGGCTTGAGATTTGCTCGCATATAGTGCAAGCATTTTGAAAATATGGATGAATAAGTCGGAAATACAAAATGACTAGTAGAAATCATGGTGCATATGTCAAAGGAAGACTCCGAAAGATCGGTCGTTTTGCTCAAGTGTGGGATATCCGTACTAAAAATAAAAGTGTCGTTGATTTAAATTGGCGAATTCGTGTAACTATTCAGGTAGGATGTTCTCCAGCCTTCCACATTGTCACTGAGTCAGGACTTTGTCAGCATAACTGAGGGTCAAGCATAAAGCAACACAGTAATGTTAAAGCAATAACCGAACTACAAAAATACAAATCATTGCTTTTCGGCAGTATTTAATGTACTTTTGAAAAAAAACTGAAAATGCTCATTGGCATTTTGCATTTGCATCCTCTCCAAAAAAAATAAATAGTATAATAATAATATATAATGTAAGCGGCGTGTCGTCAATTGTTCTTGAAAATGTTTCCAATTCTATTTGAACGACTTATCTAAAAATTGCGTGCGATATAATCAAACAATCAATCCATACGTAAACAATATAGGATAAATTGGAAACAATACAGGTAACATAACGAACAAGCCATCCCTATCTGTTCTCAATCGGCGTGTGTGACAAATGTGTTTTGAAGTCGGTGAAATGTCGATTACAAATGCGCATATACTATCTTACCTATCAAAATGTTTATTTTGGGAAATCTTACAAAACATCTAACACAATTAATGTTTGTTTCCAGTTATGCAGCATTCTACAGATGTAAATAAAATACTCAGACATAACTATGTAAATGTCGGTGTTTAGTGTTATATTCTACAAAGGGAGAATCACGTGACCATTAAAGTACATAACGTGTATACAATGGCGGACAAAATCGTCGACTCGGGCCAATAATAGATGCAGGTATGTGCATAGGTTAGAGATTGAATCACTAATGCACAATAGGCACATAGTACCCGCATATCAAATCGATAAACTTTGATGTGTTTCGTTTCCCTGAACTGTGCTTCGTTTAGGCCTTACACACGACGCAGATATTTTTGCGTTTTGGTACATTTCGTACACAAAACAATTTCGACTACTTATAACACAATGTAGCTTACATTTAAATGTCTGGGATGTCCCAGTAAATCGTGTACTTCGCCCTTTTTTTAATTATACAAAAAGGATTCAAAACATTATACTAAGTTTAAATTTTGCCAATATGCCCAAAACTGTCAGTAATGTTAAGTACCATAAGTCATTTCATCAAATCATAAGACTGGTGTCCAGACATAGAGCCATGTATCGTGACCTAGTAATTACACCCAAAAATCAAAATGTAATCTAAATCACAAAATGTCTAATAAGTCACTTTTTAAACTCACATATTTTTTAACATAACAACTAAGAAATATATTTAGTGTACTAAACTCATTCGGCCGTATGTTCTTAATCACATTCAGTTTGTGTTAAACAATGCCTCGTAACCTGTTCCGAGTTATGGCCAATTGTGTACAAAACATTCAGTTTATGTTTAATGCAAAAGCTGTCAGTCGACATGTGAAAGACTGTAAAAATAATTTACCAATTTGTGATCGCACACACAGAAAAACACAACTAACGTTCCTAAAATAAATGGGCGTTATAAAGATATACAGCTGTGATGTTGACAATTCTGAAATTATACCTCCCTTTCAATTGAAAATAGAACAACATTAAATCCTCAAAATAATGATACCCGCGGCTGATACATATGTCAAACTTTGCACATTCTTTTTTTCATTAAGTATCTTCTTTGCGCTTCAAATATGGCAAGTTATCAGTGCGTTTCAACTTAAGAGGCGACATTGATTTCCTATGGCGAGTTACATTGTAATTGTCATCTTTTTTTTTATTGTAACTGTCAGAAATCCAAATCCAGACAAATCTTAAAAGATAATATTTTTTCATTTCATTCCACCGCTTCAACCATGCAATCTATTCGAGTTTAATTTACCACATATATCAATAACTTCCTACTCGTTCATATAATATGATGGTTTATTATGTTTCATGTTTAATTTTTTTTTATAAATGCATTTATTCATATTTTATGTGATTTCTGGTTCTGGGGATTGTTGTTTAGTATCTCCAATAATTGAGCGTTAAAATCTGCACCAAACTGACATGCCTGTGTTGTTTACATATTTATTTTATATTTACTATTGACAGAATATATCTTTTATACTTATTGATTGAAATTTTTGCAATATGTTATGTAACCAATTAGAAATTTTGTTCAGTGTACAATTATTTTACTTATGTAGACTTTGTGTTTTGCGAACATCTAAGATATCCGAGAATGCATTTAAGTATGAAAGTAATTCATTTTTACAGGAGTTGATTATCGATGTTTCGTTTCCATTTAAGCAAACGCAGCACTTCAACAGTAGTCCGTTAAAAATACGTGAAATATTGTACACGCAACTAACAATAATCTCCTTTAAAATGTGCTCGCCATAACCACAGGCAATGTCACAGAAAAATATGAAGGTGTCGAAACGTTTCGTATATCGACGCGTATATATTGTTTTATGTATTCTCAAAAAGATACTACTACTCCACCACCGAAACTGGCCTTTAATGACATTAACTAAGCAGCTTAAATTATCAGTGACTACGACACGACGAGACATCCATTTAACATCGAATTGCATCTCAGACTGATTGGCTATTACAATACTTCATCTAGTAGGATTTAAATCAAAATCCCTTCGGACATTGAAATGAACAACCAGCTTAGGGGAAGCTAGCCTGTCAATACACTCAACCGCTTTAAAAACGCACCACATATGAAATATCGGTTTTAGTGATGAAAACGTCAATTTATGGTTATTAATTTTGGGATTATTAATCTTCAGTCTGTATTCAACGATGTGTGTGAATTTCATGCCATTACTAGTATTACGAATTTGAAATGAATTATGATCAAGATAACACTGAGACCCATGAAAGTGAAAGTCACAATTTCAAAAGCAAGTATAAGAGCGCAATACTTTGATGCATGCACGTGGTATTTCCTCCTAAATAATAACATTAATTACGTAATAGGATAAAATTATGTTCGACGTGATGTTTCCCACCATTCAAGCAAGGCTTGAATTTTAAATGTTATGTGGCTACGGCTAATACCACACGACCAAGTGCGGTTAAGATATGCGCATTATGTGAACCTAAGATGGATTCAAGCCTTATTCAAACTTGCAGTCTTGGTTATGAGCATCATAGTGTCAGGACATAACCCGTGGTGCATCTATGGCACCTCAAATCAACACTATGATGGAGCTTGAAGACAAAAAATTGGGACTTCAGGCTCCAAACGGGAGAAAAATATTTTTCGTTTTTATTGACAATTATGGAAGAAATAATTATGAGAATGCAATAATGTACTTTTTGCTTGTTGATTGACGCCCGGCATTAGTTTGACACTGTGTGCAGCCATGCGGAACCAATTGCAGTGACACAACCTGTGTCATGTCTTCTCCTAGCTCGGGCTCATTATCTTTAGCTGGTTTCATCCAGGTTGGTCTTTGACAGTGCCATTCGCTAGGAATCGATGTTCTAAGCCCACATGTTTTGTATGGTGGCAGCTGAACCGCCATGCTAAGGCACCGAGGCTCTTTTTAGTTGGAAGCAAGGCACAATCATCGAGAATAAAAGTTCGAGATATTTGCAGCATAAAAATATCATTAGCAAATATTGTTTATGTTGTTTTTTCAATGTGTAAATCAACAGCTTACAGTTTAAAAGTAATATTGACCGTACAGGTCGACGCGATCGAGCTGCACGCGCACAACGTGCAAAATAAAAAAAGTTCTCTAGGCGGGGTATTCCGAATGAATATAAAATCGTTTTCTTTAATTAGGTCAAGCTTATGAACTGAACAAACCCTGTAAACTATCAATTTTTGCAAAAAATGTATTTCGACAAAATTTGATTATTTTCAGTAGTGGTGCGTTTTTAAAGCGGTTGAGTGTACTTCTAATAACATTTGTAATGGTGTTAGATGCATAATTCCGTACCGGGTTCAATATCAGTTGCGATCTGTATGGCAAAATCACATGGCTTGAAACAATTACTAACACTACAAAAACAGGCCGGTCTAAATAGAAACCCACACACCTTTACAAAGTAACCTTTTGTCAATATCTGACAGAGTAGCTTTATGAGATAAATAATAACCATGTTTCGATCACTCAATCCCTTTTCATGTTGCATTTTAAACAGACAAGGTCTCTATATGAATATTTTCTAAGAAATTCATCCCTTCTATATATCATTTTCGTATTCCACTGAGCCATACGACTGGCGTATGGATACAAATGTTTTAAACCCGGCAATATGTTCTGTAAATGCAAGTATGTGCGTACATTTATATCAATGTATCCGGTATCGTTTAATATAAGTTGTGCACAGACGTTGCTTATTTCCCAAGGGTGTTTGAGGTTGCAACCAGGATGCAGTTAATCAAGAGATATAGAATATGCGGATCTAAAGAAATCGTTGGTATAGTGTCTAGACATTGATACTCTACTACATGTACATCAACAGTGTATTTTGTAAACACTCAATTGGAATAAATCTACTCAACGTTGAGAAGTCGGTTATTGAAATTGTCATGTGATCGAGGCGACGATATCAGTAAATTATTTATTCATCATTTAAGACGATCATCTAGCAAGACATCATACAAATATCGCAATATAACGTTAGTTAACCTCTCAGTTGCTCAATTTGTTAAAGAAGCCTTCTCGACTATTGCTTAATCATTCGACGTATATGTAGTAATTAGGGTCATATTTCACATAACGAGCAGTCCACTAAACGGGCAATATCACCATGCTCAATAATTGCTAACCTGTCTAGACTTTCTACTTAGCTGTCATTGAAATAAATTGTTGATGTTAACATCACAATAGGGCTATGGTGTTTGGTCCTGTATTACTATTTTTCTATTGTGCTCTTAGCGTTAAAAGTCTGGTGAACAGCGATCACACACAATTCTTATACTTTATGTTGGTGTATGTCCGTGGACTAAGGAAATAACACATTGTATGTAACTCAAAAGTACATATTTAAACATCGCTAAATGTACAAGCACACTACTGTTTTAGCTATAACCTGTCTAACACGAGCAGCCTTTTTCACATTTTTTTGGGTGTCATTCTAAGATTATGTACGAGTTGTACATTAAGATACCAACATGTGTATATTAAGTAGGACACAGTTAGCTCAAATAATGGTTTCATGTAATACTTACATTTCTGTGAATCGTGTACCCGAGCCCGGGACTCATTCCCCAGGTCACCGTTCGCATACACAAATAACAAATAAAGTATTACAATGACCGTGCCGACACATTTTCTGGTGAATAATGTTTTCGCTAATATTGTCAAGCCAGACATAACACTGGCTGGAACAATTCTTATTTAAAACGTCTCAAGTACTCAGAACTAGACATATACAATGTACCACTTCTAAGTATAACTGTAGGATTAAATTTAAACAGTTTATTGGATCGTACTGTTATATAGTGTGACTGAACTTTGCAAAGAGACCATACAATGTCTTCTGTGTTACAAGTATAATTGTTATCTGATCATAATCTACTAGAGTCTCTACTCGAAACATGTATCCTATATCACAATATTTATTATGTTATGTTAGCTATTTTTAAATCACACTTTCTAAATCGGCAATTAGCAACACATTATTTGGTCTGGTTTTGAGTTTAGTT
This sequence comes from Spisula subtruncata, assembly GCA_963678985.1. NCBI lineage: Eukaryota > Metazoa > Mollusca > Bivalvia > Venerida > Mactridae > Spisula > Spisula subtruncata. Next base: position 40,802,598 of record OY787664.1, on the reverse strand, counting down.
CTAAGTTTATTGACTTAAAAAACAAGTAATGTAGTTCACCGTTTATTGGCACGGAGGAGTCGTTGAACTTTTTAGAAATGTTACACTCTTAAACAAACTTCACATTGTCAATGAATTAAGCACATCAACCTATGGTCAAATACATGTACCTTGCAACACATTTATCTAGAATCAATTCACAAATCGGCATGTTACCAGTATTCATCGTACGTTTGCAAATACATGTTATGGTAATGCTCATCTGCATTTTTACTTTCTATACACAAACTTAAGGTTCACAATAATTATACTGGCCAAACTGAGTCATTGGTATTATCATATAATAAACGGTATTAACCTCTTTATCATAGGATTATGCTACGAGAACTCATTCTGATTCAATACTCAAAACAATTGATAAAAGTATAACAGTGGCGGTGTGACGTGGATATTGTTTCTCGTTCTATTGCAACTACTTCAGGTAACAAAGTAAAAGTTATAGTAAAATAGTGCCCTTTTTTCAAATAGGTTTTTGTCTACAAAATTAGTTTGATGGATATTAGGGACATTGTATTATGATCATACTACATTTAAGCTGTGTTTTGCGATTTCCAACGTCTTCAGAGCAGTCATTGTTTAAGAAAAAAGTGCGAAAAATGCTATTGTGTGATGATGTCACACTATGGGTCTGTTATAACATACTTTACTGGTTTGGAATCAAATTCTAAGATTATGGACTTGAAACAACCACTAAAACCATTATGCTCCATTTTCGACACGGAACATTGCAACTAGAGCAATTTGTGTACGAATGGGTAGTCTTATATATACTTAGTGACACAAAATTAATTGTAAATGTATTACTGGGCACCGATCATCAAATTAATCTATACTCAATAATCCAACTCGAAACATAGGACTGTTACAAATCATAGGTCTTAGCCAGCAGTCATGAAATAGTTGCAATTAAGTGATGCTACACAAACCAGTCCCGATACTTATGTTGACCTTATCAACCACAGAAAGAAACAGTTACAGTGACAGTATGGCGTGTACATTCATGATACTATTTTCAAGTGAATTAAAACGACTTATAACAGGGTTTTCCATATAAATTCAAAGGGTTTGCGATATAATAAAATGATCAATTAAGAATAAATAAAAAAACAATTTATTTTGTTGAAAACACTACAAATTTTATTGATACATGTACCTCAGATTCTGTTTAAAACTTCTATTTATTCTTAATCAGTGTATGTAACAAAGTATACTGAGCAAAACAGATATCCGAACACTTTTTAAATTTGAATAGTTCAGTATCCTGTAAGTTTACAAACTTAAAATTTTGCATAGTTATTTCAATATAGATTTTTTACCTTATGCAGCTTACCACATGAAAATACATGCCAAAATCACTCATCAATAACGAAAAAGCTTCAAATTACATTTTTGCATGTTGTGATCGATTGCTCTCGAATTGCACGAGTTTTGTGTGTATGTTGTGTAGCCTGGGTGCTTGTTAGTCGAAAAAACAAAATACACTGACAAAACATGGCGCATTTGTCAAAGGTAGGCCGCGGAAAAGCGGCACTTACGCTCCCTGGAGGGTATCAATCAGACAAATCAGTTTTATACAAATTTAAATTATAAACTGGCAAATTCAAGTTGGATAACTCTTGCATAATTTTTCATCTTTTTAAGTTCATTCACTGCATTTTCCCATAAAATTGCATTGTCATGCATAAGTGAAACACGTTGACTTTAAAAAATAATAAATATTAGTCCTGAGGGCTTTTTCGCATGTGTTTGAAAAACGTGTTTTTCTCTCCATTCAGTATATAGGACACTTTTGAAGTGCGTTCATCAGGTGTTCGACAAATTGTAAATGCAGCTATATGCCCGCTTTGGTAATAAAGATTGTTTTCAGTGTATATTCTGATATCGGAAACAAAAATAAATATCAAAGTACTGAGAATTAAACCAATTTTAAGTCAATAATTACCCTCATGTATCCACACAAAAGATATTAAACCAAATTACCTCCCATTGACCATTAAAAATTAAAATCATAACTTTGAAATATTAAAAATCCATGTTTTGTGACCAAATCGCATGATATCGAGTTTGATTATTCGTTTTATTGGTTTGTCGATTAGTCTTTTTAAAATGTGTATGGAATAAACCTAAATTCTTGTATTATTTAACGCTTATTCGTGAATTTCAAGTTTATATATCTGGTTCTGTTATTTCATGGTTCTGTGAACTTCCGTGCCTTTTCGTGCAAAAATATTAATAAATAAAAAAGTTGTACGGTAAAACAGCTGCTCATTCATAAAATATGCTAGTTGTACATTTTGTGAATTTCATCTTGATGGGTGATGTCATTAAAGACATATTTTGACGATGATGCAAATTAAATATGTTGACGAAATTCTACCGCCAGCCTTTTAATGCATGGATTATACTTCAGACCAAGTTTCAGACAATTACTATTGATTGTTCTATAAATATTCATAAAAAACATAAGCGTTCGGTTAGCTGTTTTGCTTAGTATAGTACGAAAGTCGGTAAAATGATTAAATCTTAGTTGCAGACTATCTTACCAATCGCAGTGTTGGTATATGAATTCTAACAAAACATCTAACACAATTAATGTTTCGTGTCAAGTATGCAGCATTCTTCAGATATAAATAAATTACAGACGAAATTATAACTGTAATGGTTGGAGACTAGTGATTTATACAAGTAATACTTAGTCTAGTTATGCATTATACACAAAATTAACATACTATGTGATAAAATATATTTTTACGACATCTACTGTAAAGGTTATAAGGAAAGAAATAATAAACATTGATTATTTTAGCAATGTTTCACCTTATTATAAAATAAGATAACGCCTTTAGAATTTGTAGTAAGATTAATAATATATGATTTCGAATAAATGACTGTAGTTTATTAAACATAAAACACGATAACATAATTATTTATTATTCTAAGTGTAACCATTTTTATTTTGTTTACAGTTCACCAAATGTATTTTAATGAAAAACTCATCAAACTTGTAATATCCCAATAATATACATACATAATTACGCTTACACCACATTGTATGAACATTTTTCTGGCCTAGAATGATAAGGCAGTAACTACTTTTTACCACCTTATTAGAATGGTGTATTTTAAACACAGCTTCCAAAGGCGCGTTTCCTATGAGACTATTTTTGATGAAGATCGGCTCTTGTCATGTTGACTAAATTGAAGTTGAAACAGTTGGTTTTACCAGAAGTAAAGAGCAAGTTTAAGTTCTTTTCTTGTTTTCATAAAATTTCGAGTTCGTACTTACGACCTTGTTATTCTCAAATAGCGATGGATTGTTCAGTACAAGTATTGGCGGTTTGTTGCAGTATGCTAAATCAGAAATGTCGGCATACCCTCCATGTGGACACATTTATATTGATATGATTCAACGATTCCATCGGTCTTTACATACCACGTATATTGAAATGCTTATCTACTTATTCTCATTCTCATGAATCAGTGTATAGTCAAGTCTCTAGACTATACTCTGATACAAGACCCCTTATATCGTTCGCAAATCTAAAAATAGCTCGCATGTCGTCACTAGTGTATTCCCGCTATCGTCCAATCAGAAATCGCGTTACAACAGCCGCGGGAATATTTCTATAAACAAACACAATTGTGAACATGGATTATTTAATTAGCAAACGGTGAATGAAATTAAATGCTGAGATGTTTGTTGAAACCTATTGAATCGAATTCGGCGTATAAAAAGTATGAAGAATGAGAGAATAACCTGATATCGGTTATCAAATGGAAAATGTAGATCTACCGGCGATTCGAAACATATTTATCGGAAATAAAAATTAAAAAACGGCGAGTCGAATGGAGTGCTAACGTTAAAGGTAAGTTCTGTTTTTGCATGACGAACCACCGCTAATTTCAATACAAATAATCAGTTATGTTGTGCAATGATAGTAAAATCTTCTTCTGATCATCGATGCAAAAATATCACAATATCTTTTTTCATACGTCGATTTAAAAGTCGGAAATAAAATTCAAACACTGTCGATTTATTTTCTGCATGTAACGTCGATTTTGATTGGACGAATGACGAGGGATGTTTGGAAAACACCTGTGACGGAATTTGATCAATTGCCTTATAAGGAAATGAACGAAATGGATTTGATTGGTGGAGATTTTCGTTCACCACGCTGGGATTCGTTAGTATTATACCAGAGTATGTAATTGAAAATAATACGCTGGTTGAACGAGAATGCTTATTCTATTCGTAAGCTTGATAATACGCTGTCTGCATTACTTGTCCATTGGGAGATATAAAATACATTCTTGCTAAGTACAAATTGCGTATTGAAATAGATCAACATAGGTACAAGAATGAGTCAACTCGCATATGCAGTTTTAAGTTGTATAGAATATTAGATTTAATTCAGGGAAAGTCCGATGAGACCCGCATAATATGTTTATTGTGACTTGAAATAAATCATCCACTTTTCAGAATACATTTCTCGTTTCACAATTTCTGAAATTACATCACATCTAACTTTGAAATATTACAGGTGACGCCACGTTATTTACGGGTTGGAACACATTGTGCCTTATAACTAAGTTTGGGCGCATGCTGGTGCTAGAACAGAGAGGGGGCGTTGTGACATTTAGAGGCCTGATTGGTTCAAGGGCTTTCCATCTAAGGTGCGAGATATTTGTTATATTGAAGAAAATTCGCATTTAAGTGTCAACGACAAGAGTCATTCAAACAAGTACCTCAGGTCAACATTTCCATCTCAGTCTGAATGTGTGGCAACTGATATAACAAGCAGAACAGCATCAGGACAGTGGTTTATCATTTGGTTGCTCCGTGGGCTAGCGTTGTCAAGCACAAATCTATATGTTTGGCACAACAATGATCTTCGTACCTGTCCTGTCGATTGGCGTACCCAAAACCATTGCTATGCACAGAGAAAGTCCTGTGACAGCTCAGAGAGTATGCCGATACAGCGTGTTGCACAAATAGGTGAAAATATGTGCATTAGACTTGCTATTTCGTTTGGATTCATTTTAGTGCTGGAACAATATTCTTGGAGTTCAAGAAGCCAGTCACAAGCATAAATTAACTAATTAGCTATTATGGGTCCAAACTATCGAACTTTACATCACATTACTGTCTACTTTTAAAAGAAACATAAGTATCGTCAGTTGCCTCACATATATAATTGAAAATAAGAACGAACAAATGAGCTACGCATTTGTGCTTGTATTCAATTTAATTGAGTATCAACGTTTTGTGGTAATTAGAACGTTCGTCCGTAGAACTTAACTATTGCACAGTAGCAATAACCTCCATACCAACATGTTGTAGACATGACCACAGGCAATGTCACAAAAGACAATACGTGATTCTGTTAATTCAAATCTTCTGCGAAACGGAGTGCCATACAGTCGTTAGCGGATAGGCTAGTGAATGTACCGATGTATGTCATACATCGCAAAATTTGAACCCGAACTGTTCGCTGTTGTTCAGTGAACTTGATCAAGAAATACTTGTATCATACAATGTATATCCTAATCATTTGTTGCTTGTAATGCATAATACAAGAACAAGTCATAAGCCAGACAAAAAGCATCCCAGCGCAAATTATGTCATTCAAAATATGTCATTTATGCACAACTGCATGTTGAGGTTTTCCATCTGTAAAAGGATACATTAAATCCGATCAAACCTGTAAGATAAGTGGTGTCATCAAGAATGCGCCCGCCGACAGGCAAACGCATGTACTTACAGACAGCTTGAATCTGATATATCCCTTGTAACTGTGGTGTCCGAGGGTATACATAGTCAAACATATCACTGACTTAGAATGATACGGTTGTAAGTATTGACAGTCGTAAGTACTGCTTACTTTTTCATTAGATCACTGTGCTGTTTGGTCACTATAAGATACGTGTTTAGCATATGTATTTTCGCCCTCTTTTTGCCCATTGTAAACTAGGTCAAGTCCCATAATGCCTCATTAACACGTATTAACTGTCCTTGGTGTTTTAAACTAGGTCAGGGGGTGGTTGTGCCTCATTTAGTCGCCGTTTTGGCATGGGTTTGTGTGGTTGGTTCGCCGTGGAGTGGAGCATATGTGTGGGCATTGCTCATTGTAGTTGCTAGGAATATGTAATATTATTTCCCAAGCCATTCCTACCTTGTCCATATTTTAACTAGGTCAAGTCGTAGTTGTGCATCTTTAGGTCGCATAACGTTAGGTCACTGTCCTTAGTGCTTTAACTTAAGTCACGCCCCGGGGTTGTTGTGCCTCATTTGGTCGCCGTTTTGGCATGGGTTTCTGTGTGCACTGCTCATGGTAGTTGAGTCGTGGTGTTTCTGATTTCTGCTCGGCTGTTTGGGTTGAGTGCTACCTTCCCTGTCGGATTTTCTCATACCTGTTTTACAACCTCAAGACTGATGCATATTTAATATCAGCATCACAATGCACTTATTATGAGTTTATTTTCATGAAAACCGGAACTTATGATATTGACCAAACTGAAGGTGAAACAGCCTGTTCTCCCAAAAGTAAAGACTATTTTTCGGAAAGTTTTTGTTTTCTCGAGATATTGATTTTTACTTACGACCTTCTCATTCTAAGACAGTGATATGGTCTTTTTATATAGTCTTCTACAAACAGTAGCCAGTTATCTCTTAACAGCTGCACATAACCATAATGTAATATTAAATTCATTCAACATGATGGTCAATCTCAGATTGATTGGGTATTACTCTGAAAGGATTGGAATCAAAATCCCTTCGGACATTGCACATGAACTACTATAGCTTAAGAGGAGCCATTTAATGGTTACACTAGTAATTAGAGCGTAATTAATTCTAGTCTTCAGTTAATACTCATGGACACACAAAGTTATACGTTGCGAGTTGAACGAAAAAGGTGAAGGACATCGGACTAGGAAGAAAACACAGAATAAAGTAACAAACAACGTAACACAAATACTAGAGCAATGCATACACATAGCCCAACGGAATTATTAAAAGCCCAATAGTCCGGCAGATAAACAGCATATTTTGGGGTAACCGTGCAATGTCTTCTATACAAAATGTTTTTGCATTTTCTTGTTCTCTGGACCAAACCATAACAGAATCCGAGTGATGCCACCTTGTCATCATTGAGCAATTCCCAGAATGAGGCCCCAAAGGGGGTATATGAATTTTCATTAATTAATCAGTATAAAAATATTATTGTTTTATCAAATGTACAGAAAAACAGACAAAATGTTGTTTATAGTATGCCAAATAATGTGTTTATTCAATGTATAAACATTTGCAATAGTAATTTGTGAAAATCAGACCCCACTCACGGTCCACACCTAATACGAGGCCCGTTATTAGACAAACAAACGGCTTATATTAGTAAATGATGCATGTTTAACAAATATTTCATTATATCTATTGTATGAATTGAATTCAGTGACATTGGTAAGTACAAACATAGCTTAACATTAAATTAATTTACTAGAGGCCCTGTCATCATTTGGCAAATGAGGCCCCTAAGGTGGTATATGAATACAGGTACATTAGGTTTTTATCGAAATAATCAGCTTAAATACATATAATTTATTATATTCAATCAAATGTAACGCAGAACACATGGAATGTAGTTCATACTGTGTTAAGTATTGCGTTGCATAAAATACACATTACCCATAGTAAATTGTTCAATTGAGGCCCTGCTTGTGGTCGACGCCTATAACAATGTATGTGTCCCGGCAGTAGGCCTGTACATACTATTAATCATATAAGTATACGTGTACGTGTAAAACACATATTTCATTTGCAAATAACACAACATAGATAAATACAAGTATATATTAAACGGCTTTGATAAGCAGGTGTATTGCTTTAGTTATTGGCACTAAGGCCATAATAAGGGTAAATAAAAAAATTAAAATATATACATGTAGTATCGTTTAAATATAAATTGGTCATGAACCACTTAAGTATATGAGATAGCTTGAAGTTATTAAAGAGTGAATGAAATATATATGCCTTAAATTTTGAAATACATTCGGTAATAAATTGAGGAAATGAGGCCCTGCTAGAGTAAAAAACTATAAAAAGGATGTACTAGGTACATGGCGAATAGTTCATTATATTCAGTAGCGTCAATAAATATTAATAACCTCAATTTCACTAATAAATATGGTATTCCATGACTTTGAGGCCTTTGTACGTGTACATTCAATAAACAATTCAAGATAAAATATAACACCACATTTGGAAATAGAAAACGGAGACATGGATCGCTGCTAGTGATTACTACATATGTAATAATCAATCAAATTGTTACATACATCAGACAGAGAAGGCAACCCTCAACTGAAACAGCAGCACATAATATGCAAAAAAGATCAATTACAGATTGCTTGTTGGAAGTTGCCTCAGCCAAAATGACGAATACGTTGTACTGAGTTCTGGTGATATTTGACCTGTTCAAAAACCATTGCATTATATGAAACGTTGGACCTAATATTACACACAGTTTCTGTACAGATTTCTATACTAATACTTAAAGCGTTTTGTATGCATATTAGCAATCACATTAAGTAAGTTATTGTTAAGGAGTAATTAATTCAGACATGTGTTATCTTACTGCATAGGATAAGCATCATTTGGTATGAACCGCTTCATAAATATTACTCTAACACTAATGCCAGTGGTTTCTATCTTCTAACCAGTATTTCTATCATCACCACATACAGCCCTTTCATTCTGAAAGTGGTACACATATAATCACTGACTACATACATCAATTCACACAATACCAAGCCGGATGGCATACAAACAGCCAAAAATGAATATATTTAAAGCCACACAGGTTACTCCCCACCCTATGTACTGCCGTTCCAGACTCTAAGAGGCACACAATACAACAAACCATCCAATGTCATAAAACTATAGCGTACTATTATACCTGAAATCAAAACCTTTTAAGAATTGAGGACCAGGCTATTTTATTCCTGGCGTTATTGAGTACACATCACCTCAATGGACTGTTTACCACCACCAAGTATGTATTGCAATTGCATGCCATTTGGGTATTCAAGAATTGCAATACTATGTGGTGGTGAGTACCATATGGGGATGGTGTAGATTTATTTGGTTACTAGAAAAGTTAGTACGCCATAACCATAGTTGACATGACATAACTTGCTGATGGAGGGTCTAAATGAGCAAGCACCCTGTTCAGCTTCGAATTACAGTAAATGGTGTTAGTGAGTACACGTTTGGGCATTGGATAGTTTTTAAGAGATTCCCACGCCTTTGAATGGCTCAACTTCGTAGTCGCATGTACCCATAAGGGACCGGAATGATCACAGTCGCTCCTGATATGTAATCGACAGAGTTTGACTATATTACAATTTATATTGGGTTGAAATGGCTGCACCTGATGGATGTTCTACATTTTGGTGAGAACTCAATCGGTTTGAATATCTGTTCTTGATAGCGATGAGTACCCTTGTGGAAAATGACTGTGCTATATTGTTATAAGGATAATACTGGGTGCGACATAGAGTCATTGACGCTGATGCACCTTTAAGGTAAAGGGGTATTATATATTTTCGTTTTTAAGGTTTAATTCCACACCCTGAAGCCAAACATTTGGCCTAAATCCCCACATGGAAGATGCTCGTTTCATCAAATGGTCTGGGGTGCATATCGGTCATCGTTAATGGTTTAATTCGAAAATCAGGCTGAAGTCTATTTTTTGGGACCCAGGATCATTCTTCATCATTCCCCGTTCGGAAACCCTCTTAAACATATTGATAGGTGCATTGCGAGTATCGCAAAGTGCCTAGTTCTAAGCGGTAATATCAAGGTATAACATCTTATGTAAAAGAGTTTAACGACACATAACGGGCCTCAATTCATCATTTCATTTCCAATCTATATCGTAGTTGTTTATGTGAATATAGATAATTTACTAAAATTTGATTATTAATAAGTCTCATATTTCTTATAATAAAATGTTGAATTGAACATGGTCTATGTGTCATTTTATCTTTTTCTTTGTTTAACACAGACGTGCACCCTCATTGCCTCACTTATCTTTTTCAAAATGTAGTCCATGAATATTTAAATAAAACTTTTATAACGATAATAGTTACGGTTAAAGTTGCATTCCGTAAGGTTTAGGTGAAATAACTTGACATAATTACGAGTAGTGTGGACGAATTTCATAAAATTCATACATTTAAATTTACCCCTAGCAGGGCCTCAACTCAATTAATTTAATTGTTGATTTTGCACTTGCCAATGCCACTCAATTCAATATAAAATATACTCAAATATAAAAATGTGTGAGCATGCATCATTTACTAATTTAACTCATGTCGAGTTTTAGGTGTAAACCACGAGTGGGCCTCATTTTCTCAATTAACTATTACATATATTTCTGAATTGAATAAATAAAATATAAACATCATTTTGGATGTTTTGTAACGCAACAATATGAACTACATTACATGTGTTTTGCGTTACATTTTGTTGAACATTATAAATTATAAAGTTGTGTGTTTAAGCTAACTATATGTAAAAAAATACCTACTATACCTCTATAGGGTCACATTCGCTAAATTATGACAGGGCCTCATGTAAATTAATTTAATATTTAGCTATGTTCATACCTACCAATATCACTGAATTCAATTCGAAAAATTAATATAATGAAACATTTGTTTAACATCCATAATTTACTATTTTTAACCATTTTTTCATCTAATAACGGGCCTCGTTTTAGGTGTAAACCACGAGTGGGGCCTCATTTTCACGAATTACTATTGCAAATGTTAATAAATTGAATAAACACATTATTTGGTATACTATAAACAACATTTAGTGTATTATTATCTACATTTGATAAAATAGGAATGTATTTATGTTGATTAATTCATGACAATTCATATACCCCCTTTGGGGCCTCATTCTGAGAATTGCTCAATGATGACAAGGTGGCATCACTCGGATTCTGTTATGGTATGGTCCAGAGAACAAGAAAATGCAAAAACATTTTGTATAGAAGACATTGTACGGTCCCTTGCAAGTTCTGCCGGACTAAAAGTCCATGTTGTAAAATGCATGATGACCAAGTTTCCGAAACAAAGAAATAACAAAAGAAACGGTGATCCCAAGTGACCGTTGTAAATGGACATGCACTTCAACCAGATGAAGCGCTCACCTAGTTGTACCACTGGCTGCAGGCTGGTTTGAACTGACTATAATAATGGGCACTACATTTTTGTAACCTTTATCTTACAAATGTGACATTAAATGAGCGCGTTGGCTTAGTACAAGTGTACTTAGTAGGGTTTACAAATACGAACGTAAAGAATTGTTGATGATTTTAAACAGTTAATATAGGGTAAGCGTAATGTTTGCTGGTAGTGTTAAGATCACTGACAAATACTAAGAACACAAACATGCTAATTTTCATGTTAAATTCTGGTGCACTTTCATTCCTGAAACGTAGTTGAACAGCATTTATTGTACAATGGATGTCTTTCCGCTTATAATTGGAAGCGCTCCATTCAATTTGTGGTTGCACGTTGCTAAATTTCCTTGTGTGTTTTGATATCGCAAAACTGATTGAAGTTAATGGCAGTCAATATAAAGATAAATTAACGTCCATGCTGTCTAGACATGAATCTGCTGATAATGATATCAATGTTGATGCACCATTTAAGTTGGTTGTCATGACCGTTGCTCATAATCTGGGCTTTCATGATTGGTTTCGTTATTTGTGCTTTCGTATGTTTTGTGTCTCACTCAACAGTTCCTGAAAAATGTTGCCCGATTAAGTTTAATTTTATTATTATCTTTACTGTGTAATTTATACATTTATCATATGTTGAATTAAACGAACTTAACCATTGCTATATATTTCCATTTGAGACCGGAAATTAGCAAGGATAGTACTATTATATTATCTCTATGAGCGAACATTAATTTCGAAATCACTTTGTTATCATTATGCTATTATAGTTCGATAGATGACTAATTAAAGTACATTAAATATCAATTACAAAATATAACGTAATCAGAGGGAAATAATGTGTATTTATTTTGTATTTGATCAATATTATTTCCTGAATAACAGTATGCGAATTCAGTTATTCAACGGTGTACATGTACTGGAATCTAACTAGTTTGACCTGTTCGATCAAAGAGAGCTTTACAACTTATTATCGTTTTGCAATGTAACCCATGTTTCGAATAATATAGTCTTTGCAATTGACTACAAATGTAACTGTTCACTTTTGTCGACATGGAAACGTGTAACGATTCAGATACAATGCACTACAGCCTTCCACATTGTCACTGAATCACGACATTGCCAAAATAACTGATGGTCAAACATAATGCAAAATGTAATCTAAAAGCAATAACCAAACTACAAAATCAAACAAATCATAGCTTTTAGGCAGTATTCAGTAGGGGGTGTAACGGTACGCTCACCTCACGATATGATACGTACCGGCAATTTTTCTAACGGTTCGAAATATTTTGGTACGGTACAATATTCTCTAACAGCTACTTAAATACTTTATTTTTTAAGTAATAATGGTTTCGTTGCTTCTTCCATAACAGCAAGTATTATGCGCCTATCAACTATTTTAAGTGAATTTAGACAGTATGAAGCATATCTCAATACAAAATGTACAATTAAAACGAGTGATACATGGTAATTATATATAATCAGAAGGCTGTCTGGCGTTTTTGTTGTCTGGATATCATTTTGTTCATAAAAAGGCTTATACCGAACCGTACCGAAACTTAGAATTCTTGTATCGTGAACCGTGATGGACTGTAGTCCGCGGTATTATGTATACCGTTACAGCCCTAGTATTCAGCGTACGATTGCGAATAATGCCAATCCTCATTTTCATTTTCTCCTCAAGTAAGTTTCACAATAGCAATGACCAAAATTACAAATTGAAGATTTTATTGAAATCATCGTTTTATATATTAGACTGAACTCTTTGGAACTGGATCGTGCTACACGAGCTTCCTGTGATCTAATTCAGATTCAAAACAATAACATTAGCAGTGTGTCGTCAATTATTCTCGAAAATGTTTCAAAATCTATTTGAACGACTTAAAAATGCGAACGATATAATCAAACGATCAATCAATACGTAAACGATATAGGATTACGTTGGAAACAAAACAGATAATATAACGCACAAGTCGTCCCTATCTGTTCTCAATCGTTGTGTGTGACAGATGTGTTTTTGAAGTCGGTAATATGTCGATTACTATTGCGTATATACTATCTTACAAATCGAAATGTTTATTTTGGAAATCTAACAAAACATCTAACAAAATTAATGTTTCGTACCAGTAATTCAGCATTCCACAGATATAGATACATTACAGACGAAACTGTTTAAATGTTGGTGTTTGGTATTATATTCTTGTAATAGCAGGATGTAGGTTACATTTAAATGTCTCGGTTGTCCCAGTTTATCGTGTAAATGTACTTTATCATTACCTTTCTCATTTCTCAAAAAGTATTCAAAACGTTAGTTTTAATTTTCCAGTATGCCCACGCACGAAACATTTCGTATATCGACGTGTAGGTGTCTACGGGCAGACGAGCTTACTTATTCCCATGTTACTTCTTGTCCGGGTGTATACATATTGATTTATGTATTCTCAAAATAGATTCTACCACTCGGCCACCGATATTGGCCTTAAATGACATTAACTAAGCAGCTTAAAGTATCAGTGACTACGACACGATGAAACGTCCATTTAACATCGAACTGCATCTCAGACTGATTGGCTATTACAATATTTCATCAAGTAGGATTTAAATCAAAATACCCTCTGACATTGAACATGAAGAACTAGCTAAGGAGAAGCCTTCAATACTTTAATACATGTAACATTCGTAATGGTGGCATAGTGCGTTCAATGTCAGGTGGAAATGGATGTTCGTGAAAAATAGCCATACGATCGCATGGCTTGAAATAATTACTAGTACTAATCATACCGATCTAAATGTATATGCACACACCTTTACAAAGGCTAAGCCACTCGTTGTCAATATCTGACAGAGCATCTTTATAACATAAACAAACACATATGCATCAAAACATGTTCGATAACTCATTCCTTTTTCCTGTTGCGTTTCAAACCAAGCAAGGACTATGCCTTAATAAGTTTTAAGAAATTTAGCCCTAGTATATATCATTAGCGTATACAACTGAGCTATACGACAAACGTGTGGATACAAAAGTTTTAAACCCGACAGTTTGTTCGTTAAATGCAAATATGTACGTACATATCGCTACATATAAGTTGTGCAAATACGTTGCTAATTTCCCAAGGGTGTTTGAGGTTGCAACCAGGATGCAGTTAATGAAAAGATATAGAATAAGCGGATCTAAAGAAATCGTTGTTATAGTGTCTAGACATTGATACTCTACTACATCAACAGTGTATTTTGTATGCACTCAATTGGAATAAATCTACTCAACGTTGAGAAGTGTTCAGTCGGTTATTGAAAGTGTCATGTGATCGAGGCAACGATATCAGTAAATTATTTATTCATGATTAAAGACGATCATCTCGCAAGACATCATACAAGCATCGCAATATAACGTTAGTTAAACTATCAATTGCTCAATTTGTTAAAGAAGCCTTCTAGTACATAGACGATTGCTTTGTCATTTGACGTATCTGTAATTAGGGACATATTACACAATACGAGCAGTCCTTAACGTGCAATATCACCATGCTCAATAATTGCTAACCTGTCTAGACTTTCTACTTAGCTGTCCAAGAAATAATTTGCTGATGTTAACATCACAATAGGGCTTTGGTCTTTGGACCTGTATTACTATTTTTCTATTGTGTTCTTAGCGTTACAAGTCTGGTGAACAACGTTCACACAATTATTTGATAACTCATGTTGGTGAATGATCGTGGACTATTAAAATATAACACATTGTTTATAACTCAAAAGTATATATGAATATCAAAGTATCGCTAAATGTACAAACACACTACTTTATAAGCTATAACCAGACTAACACGAGCAGCCATTTTCAATTTATGTCTGAGTGTCTTTTTAAAGCTATGTACGAGTGGTGCGTAACCAATGGTCATTATTTTATTATTCGGTAGATATAATACGATGAAAATCTCCAGAAACATTTATTCCAAAATAAAATATTAACTGAGTTCACAACTTGTTGCTCGTCATGGAAATTTGGCTTCGTGTTACTTATTGTGTTTTAGCAGCAATTCTGGCTAAACCTCCCTGGGGATACATTTATTTTGATACGATTCAACGATTCTATCAGTCAGTCCATACAGAGTATCCGCATTCATTAGTCCTACACATAGGCTTGCGGTTACGTTGTCTGCATTACTTGCCCATGGGAAATGTAAAGCTTATTGTAGCGAAGTTTATTTTATGCATTACAATAGATGCACATTCATTAAGGTACTGAATGGATATTTATTTATGCAACATTCAGGTGTTAGGAAGATATGAATGATTTCTAGCCAAGTCGGACGATATCTACATAATTATGTTTGTGTCTACAAAGGATTGTACCATATATGTACATACAAAATAGATATAATAGGGGATTAAATAGCCAGCTAAGCTGGCTATTGTAAATACCCATACCAATAATGTCCACATGCGTACCTTCGTCGAGTCTCTGCAGGTACTAATGCTTTCAGAAAAAGTTATTTCCGGTCAAAAATTTCAGGCAGTTTTCCGAGGTGAATGGTCCTTGGAAAATAAAAAAAATAGTAATCTGTAAACGGTTGTCCTCTATCATTTTCTTTTGCGTTTTAACCGTCTTTAAAAATATTCAATAAATAAAACAAACTATTTTTAAATAAAAACAAAGGGAAGTAATCTTGAAATACGCTACTGTACTGGATACGCGGCGCCAATACAGGAAGTGACGTCATGACGTCACAAATAACAGACGTCATACCAAAAATACGCCAAATAGACTCATGACGTTACGTTGCAATGTATAACAAATCAGTATAAATTGAATAACATCTATATCCAACTCATATTTAGTCTGTTTCTTTCGGAAACATAGCTTAACAGATATCCAATATATATTTAATCCCTCATTTAGGCGGTGCCTTAGTTCATATTATACATTTCGACATTGGATAGTTTATTATTGGTGTAAATGCATAGTATTTGCATACACATACTATTGCGAATATAATTGAAACTGTTGAACAACAAAGTGTATTCAGTAATTTGAGTGCTTATTACGCAAACATTCGAATATCAGTTCGGTGAATTCGCATTATATTGTATCACACAGAAACATTTGATTAAATCATTTACCTGTTTTATTTCCGCTATTCAAGGTTTGACGTCCGCTTCATTTGTATCACCATCGGATAGATTTATTCCAATTGTAAGGCACATTCGTTATTACACACTATTTAAAAATTCATCACAGCTGACTACTGAATACTACTGCCTTATATGTACAGAAAAAGAACGAGTTCTGGATTACCACGGAAACAAGCCAAAGGACCAAAACACAAAGTAGCCATTAGCAACACTCGAACTAAGGATGTATCTAACAATAATATAGTCAGCTTTGATGATTGTTATGTACCTTCTTCCGCCTCTTAAGTTGGATTATGAAATAGGCATGTTAAAAATGAACCGACAAATGGACCACTATTATAGTATAGAACTTGCATGTATTGTAATTGAATACCAACATATTTGCTGATTGCATTTAGGTTTTTTAGAAGCTTTAACACTATTGTTGTGTCGTTGTATTTCTCCATAGTCCACTAAATCCTATATTGAGTCATGTGTCTGAACGTTGAGCCATGCATCGCTATCAAAAATGTGTTTTCAACAAGTATTCAAAAATTGGTTGACTAGCAATGTAATGCATGTTCAAACGTGATGTTTGTAGACTTGTGTTAATATGCTATCAAAAAGTTCAGTTTGTTCCAATGACAACTAAGTAGACAAGTCTTAAAAGTTTTAGCGTCGGTGTACTAGACCGAACGTTATGGGAAATATGTACCTAATTACTAAAGATGCGCCGCAGTGATTAAGCAATAGTCTGACCACGAAGACTTATGAACAACTGTGCCACGAGCGGGTTAATAAATGTGCAATTGCTATGCCAATTGTATGATGTCTTGCTTAAGGGTCGTGACCACCATACACTTTCTTGCAGCCATATATCAACGTTAAGTCTGCAGCCGCGAACAAAGACATTTACATTCGTAAAACCATTCTCCATTGTTTGTTATTAGCTATGCCTTTAAAGGTGTGGATTGATACAATGTGCATTTTGTGGCGCCCACATACACCTTTGTTGGACTGAGTGGTAACGTTGGAATGCAAATCGCCGGCGTAGAAGGAGAAGGAATCTTACTACCTTATAAGAATAATGCATATTAGAAATCTACATCATACGGAACTTCTTATTAGCCTACTTTAATGAAAATCGGAACCTGTCATATGGACCAAACTGAAGTTGAAAAAGCTTGTTTCACCATTAAGTAAATAGTGACTGTCAGTTTTCAAAATATTGATTGTATAGTTATATTCGGCTATATGTCGAATGTTACATTCTCTGTCACATCGAAGATGTTGTTATACGTTGCCTGCCTATAAATTTATCAATTCATCGTCACAGAAAAACACCATTCGTTACTAACATAACGACATTCACTGCAGGAACATATCCATTGGAAGCATTTTGATTCCATTTGATACTCGCATATCTCATTAACGAAGGCAAAGTTTGTGTGCTTTATTGGATAACTGTCTTCATTCGTGATGTTCTCAATTGTCTGTGGTACAGAATACGGACTACAGTCTGCCTGATTGTCTGTCAGATAATAATGATGCAGGGAACAATGTCTGAGAAGAGTGAATTGTTTAGATATATTATATAATACCAGTATATTTAATTCGTTGTATCTATTAGATCTTTGGTATGTGATGTGCTTTACCGAAATGGATGATGACGTTTATATCTGGACCTATTTCAAACGAACGATGCAGATAAATGATATTTCTGTATTTTCTCAAATAAGATTCAATCTACACATTTCCTTACATAAATTGCTTTGAACAGAAAGAGCAAAGGCCAGTCGATACAGAAAATACGGTATCATTATATCACATACGTGAATGTAATGCACATTTCATTGTTAGAATTCAAAATGTCAGTGCCTTGAAACTCCCAATATTGCACTGTCCAAAATGACGTCAATTTATGTTGCCAGACGGTACTTAAAGGGACACCCTAACTTTAAGACAAAAGTGAAGCAACATTGGCAATTATTTACTTAAATTTGGAAATGATGCCTGTATATCTCATAACCAAACACACTGATAATGTAATATACTATATATTATATAACTAAAGGAACATCAGGCTTTTTATAATCATTTATAACAATTACACCGTTTCTATTCCGTACCAATACGGTATAGAATTTAAACTACTATCCTTTAAATTGCCTATATATTATTTGCATTTGATGATATCAGATTATAAAATTAAAATGAATTGAAACTGAAACGAACCGCCCTTGATACGTGTGTGCACGTTTATGTTACAGTGGGCGATATTGAAAGTACATGTAGTCTAAATCGATGATTTGCAATGAAACCTTCTTAAAGCAACAGTCAGCAATTTTGTGTTATGTAAATACAGTTCTTGAATCAGTAAGAACATTATCCTTTTAAAAGATCGTTTCATTTGTGAGAAAGTCTCTTTAAAACACGTTGTTCAAGCACAATACTTAATTCGATCAATAAATTATTCAGTGACAGACGCACATACTTAGATTACCAAGGACCTTTAATTCATTCAAGCAAAGGTAATATAATTACATAAACAAAGTTATCCTTACGTATTTCGTAATACGAACACCCACACCACTTATATTGACTGGACTTCAGATAAGATTAAACATGTTCTAATGCGTGTTGGTGATACTATACCAGCAAAATATAGCAGTTATTGGAGACTGTGATAATAACGATTAGACTTTGTGATAACATCATTAATTTGATATGTGTTATACTTTACGATAAAGGTAGCAGTGTCAAGTGTAAATCTCCCATCAGTCCCGACCTCAATAGTCAACAAAAGCGTCGAAGGACATTTCGTGTCGCTTTCATAATATCGAGTCCGGCAAATTGCAATCTAGGTTGAGCAGATTTCACTTCGACATCAAGTCATATTTATTCTAAGATAAGCTACGTTTTCATTTAGGCACATCGCACATAGTGACATTTGTCTCAGTGGTATACAAACTGTTACTTCTGTTACGTGTTCGTTTGTTAAGTACGGTCATCATTTCATCCCATTTAAAGACAATGGATACGAAGCCATACTGTTAGGCTAGGATGCGTTTTGTCTTGGTCTATTTCGGTCCCTGTCTGTAACTGAACATTAGTTACATGTACTTCGGCTTGTCTACACATTATCAACCAGAAAAACTAACTATTGATGTCGAGTAATGTCATTTAGATTGTATTGCTTTGGTTTTATTACATTTGTGTGACTGCTTGCAATCAAAAGGACTAGACGCCCTTCGTCCGTATGTCCGTGTTAGCCAAAATGCTGTCTTGTGGGCAGAACATCAGGATGTTCTTTTGTGGGGTGTGGTAAAAAACGATGTTTATCATGTGCAACTAAACAACAAAACGGTCAAATAAAATCACTTCAATGTCAGTTCAGACATTTCCAATGCCCGCATACGTATGTACAATGCAAATTAAACGAAATTCGCGACCACAATACTAATTCTTTCAGTTTCACTTTCAGTCTGCAGCCGCGAACAAAGACATGTAAATACGTAAAACATTTCTCCATTTTTTGTCATTAGTTATGCCGTTGAAGCTGTGGTTTTATATAATTTGCATTGTGCTTGGCGCTCACATACACATTTCTGGAATAAACTCGAGCTTGGATACTGCGCACGTTTCTACGAGGGTATATCCAAAAGTTGTGTCACTCCTCCCGTGGTTTATTTGTTTATAGGCAGATATGCATAAATATGATATCAAAATGTTCAGCACTTCAATTTTGATTAATAAACAACGTGCTTCAATATTCCATTTTCATAATTGGATTATATGTACATTTGAAACATACCTATGACGTCACGTCATATCGCCGCACACGAAAATTATGATATTTTTTCATTATCATAACGATTTTCATTTATGCGTTTTTATAAAAAAATAATTCTCGAAAGCAGACGATACTTTCGTGACGTGATGAAACCAATGTGTTGTACATGCTGCTAAAAATGCATTGGCGTCTTTCTATTTTGAAACTCGCAATATATTTTCAACGCACTGATTACTTAGCGAAAACAAGATTTGTGACAAAAGGACGTTGCGCGTAATAATGCACTTTCCTTAAAGTTATGAAAGTCACCTACTGAAATTTTAGTTACACACGGCGGCAACATAGTCTCGTGTACCTGTAGTGAAAGCATTTAAGGGGGCATGGATCAACAAATCATTATCGATAGAGAGTCATATGAACGGTTTATAGTAGATCACAAGGGAAAACCAAGAGTATTTTTAACGCCGTCCATTCAATTCGACGTTCAAAACTGCGATCATTATGTGGTGAGTTTATTTTCTGCTGTGGGACTATCTAGAGGACACTTAACAATAATTTGATTTCGCAGAGAGTAAGTGTCGGGTGGGTTGCACATTTTTAAGGTCGTGGAAATGACTGTATGGTTTATGAGTCGTTAGAAATTACCGGGGATGAACTTCTGCTGGATGAGTAGGTGTCGACAAGTAACGTCATTGTGACGTCGTTGAAGTCGGACTTGCGGCGATGTTCGTAAGAATGTCTCATATAAATATTCATATCTCAAGAACTATTCTGTGCATTGTTGTGAAATTATGTCATTATATTCAAATTATAGTGAAGTGACGGTGTGAAAAAAATCGCGGTTTTACTGGCATTATACACGATTTTACAGCATCAGTGTATTTTTGGATATACCCAGGTACATACGTAGGGTGTACCACAATTAATAGGACTTTTTTTCATAGCGACATGGTAAATTAGAAGTTATAAAAAACTAATTGTTTATAATTAAAGTTTGATCTTTCACTGATAAATATGTGAAATATCAAAGAAATTGGTTGAACAATAAGAAATGTATTCAACATTAAATATACTATGTACCAAGGAGGCGGGTCGCTACGTGACGTTATTGTGACATCGCATTCCAAGCACAGTATTTTAACATAAAAAACATTCAATATTTTTGTTTATAGTCATCCTGTCATTCTTAACAGATCTAATAACACTGTCCTGATTGTTTACATATGTTTCCATACCCCTGTTCACAAAAATGTGTGGCAATGATTTTAGAAATTGCCCAAACCTTGGAGCGTCTATCAGTGTACAAACAGTGTTTATCAACGTCAGCTTAATTTTCTATGACCTCACCTGTGCTTACTTGTTAGTTCATAACTCCGCGATCTGTAAACAATTTGAACCAACAGAACACAAGTAGCTGCTTATTGCCACTACATTATACGTATTTGATCATTTCATTGGTTAACACTGTTGGTTTTCCCAATGTATACCATTATTTGACAATCATGCGGTTTCTGTTTCTATGCGTTATCGTCATTTTCATCCATGACGCATTTGGATACATACACTTGATTACTGAATTACAATGCGATTTCTTCGAAAGTTTGAATCCGCATGTGAAAGTCATTAATGTTATGTCGTACAATTGGGCGTTAATATTTATCAAGTGGTTATAAAGATATTCATGTTTTTAATAAGGATGGTAATGACAAATACTAGTGTGACCCGCATTGGCGTTACATGGTTTCTATGACAACGCTTTTTATGAGCATCATCAACTACAACAAAATTCTGTTGCTACCTGTATATAGAGCATACATTGCTATGCATATGGGACAAATTTCATTAAATTGTAATTTTTAAGTAAGAGGTTATGAGAAAAGTCCTTTTATTTCTGGAACACCCCTCGTACATTTCCTTTAACCGTCATTCAACGGATAATGCTTGCATCAACTTATGTGATATGAGCTACTTATGTGTTCAGTGATAGGCTGCTTCAATTGTTCGTCTAATCGTCCGATATTTTATGACATTTATGAATTGGAACTGTTCACGTAATCGTATACAGTCTGTACTTAAAATGTATGCGGAAAACGCCTGTCCATGTATATACAAATATATTTGCAATTATTTGTCATAATAAAATAAATGTTAATGGTATGTTAAAGTCACAATCTAACATCATTCGTTGCTTACACAACTACTTTCACTGAAGGATTTTACCAGTAAAACATTTTATTTCACCCGTTACTCGTATAAGACCACTCACATATGACATTCTCGATATCAAAGCTAGTGGTTTTTCTTCCAGTCAAACATGTTTTATTCCAAAATTTCTGAAAACATCAGACAGGGAAGGTAGCACTCAACCTAACCAACCGAGCACAGACATCAAAAACATCACAACACAACTACCTTGAGCAATGCCCACACATAAGCCAAAGAAACAATAAAAAATCCAAGTCCCCGCCGACAAAATGCAGGATGACAAAATCTCACAAATAAATTATAGAATGGTGGTTCGGCTACATATTTCAAAAACGTATTTATTCCGTCTTCATTCGTGCTGTACTAAATTATATGTTGTATACATAATACAGTCTTCCTGATTGTCTGTCAGATAATAATGATGCAGGGAACAATGTCTTAGAAGAGTGAATCGTTTAGATATATTATGTAAGACCAGTATATTTAATTCGTTTTATCTATCAGATCTTTGGTATTGGACCGAGATGCCGTAACGTTTTATCTTAAATATTTTTTTCAAGCTCAAGACTTATATATTTAAATAGAAGAGAGTCTGGGGATTTCATAAAACCATTTCTTGATTGTTGGCAACTTCGCGTTTTTTAAATATTTACTGTTGTTTCTGGTGTTTTTGTCAAAAATCGCGACCCAACGTTATTGATAAATCGTCATTTTTGGAATGGATAATCATTAGAAATCAAACATATACCTATGTACTTCTATAGTCAGTTGCTTAAACTTCACGAAAACGTTAAAGAGGTACCTGTGATATTTTTCTATTATTCAATACAGGCCTGTATTTTACGTTACCAGCCATTTTGTACGCATTTGACCATCAATCAGTTAGTGCTAACAAAACATGCATTATGAATTTCGATCAATTTTCATATATTTTGATAAATTTTTATATTTTAAACATATAAAACGTTTTTTGGGTGGATATATTCATGTAAATGATATTGATAGGGTACCTTAATACTGCATACATAATGCTAAAATTGGTTATAAACGGACAAAACACACACATCAACTATACATGTATACTGTCTGAAAAGATTTGCAAGACACCTGTACTCTTTTATTTAGTTGCTATTTGTTTTGTATAAAAAATATTGTCTTTTGCAGTAAAATTCATTCCGTATATCTTCATTATGTTGTAATTTACGTTACATAAGCGTATCCATAGATGACAACTTTATTGTGTTGCATGCTCATTTTAATATACACACATTTATTTAAAAAGGGATATGTGTTTGGTATTTCAACAAACTACAATTAATATTTATTCAATTTTCTAAAGTTACATTCTTGAATAGCGTACAAGAAACACCATTCATAATAAGAAAACGTCACACATTCTCACAATTTGAGTCGAAATGGTATAATCGAAAAAAAAGCTGACATTCAGATTCATCATAAACGTCCATAGGGCACGAAAGTCGATCCCCCATGTGATCATGTTTCAATTATTGGCACACCATCAATCCTACCATTTTTATGCCGTTTTAACCTCTGTTTTCATCAGTGTAATTTACGTTACGATAGTATGTGTACCATACTTCTTAATATAAAGGACACAAGAAAGACGATCAATAATTGTTGTTTTTTTTTCAATAAAAACTACATATCTTCTCATATTAACTCTGTAAAAAGATAAACTTGTCATTATGCCAGTACTCATGATACCAGTATGTATATGATTACATGCACTTTTGTTTACCATGTATTTTAAATGCATATATCTCATATTATATGTGAATTTGAAGTACAAAAGTACAAATGTGAATAATCAATGCTATATTCACTAATCTGACCTGGAACCAAATGCACTACTTGATAATATAGAAAGTATGTAAACATAACCTGGCTAAAAATAAAAATGCCAGTACATGATTTGTACTGAAGTTTTCATCACGTAAACTACAAAATAAACTAATATATATGTATCGATACAATAGTACAATGCTACACGTTGTGTTAATGAGCAATGCTTACCTGAACCAACTTTTGGGTAAAAACGAACGAACTAAATAAATACAATCAACGTATATATTGTTTCTAGCGACATATTTAGGAGTAGTATGAAATGTGGTCATGTAGAATACTAATTTACTATATGGAAAAACTTGCATAAACACTAAACTGGTACCAAACAGGTACACATTAAATATCTATGAAATGTCTAAGCACGATTTCTCTTTAAAACATCTTTGAGAGCGGTGGATAGTTGGATACATGCTTCGGTATAAAGATTTTTCACATGATATACTCCACAAAAGTGTATATTGGTACGACAGTGTATATTCCTGGCCGTCGCAGATCAAAGTTGGCTTCATCATCCATAGGAGACAAAAGTCTTCACAGGGAGACGCGAATGCAGCCGTTCTGTAACATGTAAGGTCTATTTTACGTGACAATGTTTTGTGGGTGTGATAGCTATGTCCACACATTACTTCAATTAACTAAACTAGGTCGTTTACAAATATTGCCTAATGATAATTGCACATATTGTACAACAAAACATGCACAAGTCATTAATAATTTCGTCTATTTCATGTCTGAACTATACCGAGTAATTCATGTTGTATTCTTATGTGGCGCCCACAAATCGCTTATCTATAACGGATTGATTATTGTTTATTCCTGATTTCATTAATGACATCATCTGAATTATACTGTATGAAAAAAAACATCTTCTGATAGCGACAATAGATAGAAAACATGCTACAAAAACTACAAAACGTGACCATCTCTCTATATATAAGGTTAAATGACTTTTTTATTTTGTTAAAATAGTGTTGACAACGATATAAAAAGAAATACATCTTATGCTGTGCCATTTTGACGGATTTGGATTCTACAATTAATATGTACACGAAAATACTGCATAATAGGCATGAGGTTGAAATTTTATGGTACATATACCATGCATATTTTATTATTTGCTCGTCAGCAGGCATGATCAATCGTTGACATATTGGAGCATGCTTTATTTTTATTCTCCACAGAGATTGGTAAATTGTCAATCATTGAGATAATTATTATGTGGCATACTTTATATTAATTCCGGAAAGACATTGGTTTTAATCAATTACTATTCGATTTTTATGCAGATAATGGATGTCTACGGCTTTGTCAGTACGATCTCATTCGTCACGTATATACAATTATTGTCACGTAAATTTTAAGTGAAATACTTAATTGTATTTGAATTTCTTTATTGACCTATTTTTGCTTTTTTTATTGGGGATTTACATCACAATTTTAGAATATAATACGTTTCAATAACTAGTATGTGTATAGTTGACAAGCAATATTAAAAGATTTGATGTTGTGAGAGTAAAAAAGTATTAACTTATCGGTCCGTGCTGTTACATAAACTGTAACAAATTACTGCATTTAGTGATTTTGGTGAGAGGTAATGGTATCTGTATCATTTTTTATATATACTACTTGATGACCTTTCATTACTTGGAAAATTAGTGTATATCATGACAGCAATTCCGTGCATAATGACCGTATAATTTTCGTAACGTAGAATACAAAATCATACCAGAGTTGTTTTCAGCAATATAACAATTATTTTATTGTCATGTGTGCAATGGTTATTGTCGTACATGCTCATTTAATTGTTATTATACAATATTTCCTTTCATTTGATATAAGAAGAAACAAAAACTTCACACGTTTAAAGACCCAATATGTATTTTGAAACAGATGCATGCTTTCAAAACTTCCATATGACAGAACAGGACTCACATCGAAGCAGTAAAGAAAAAAACAAGACATGTCACTGGAGATATTTCAGAAATAATATAATATTATGATATGACTAAGCACAGGAGTTTTGTTTGTTGGATAAAGGTTTAACGTTTGTTAATTGTTGTTAAAACGTTTAAGGACTTGTATTTTACGTTACCGTAAAACATATTCTATTTTAAAGCTCTAGACAATGCTTACCATTTTAAGCAGTAAGACGATGGTTATTTTCAGCAGTTCAACTGTTGCCTTTGACATTTTAATAACCTCTGGACATTAGGCTACCTAAGAAAACATGCGTTCGAGTCTCCCTGGTGACACTTATATCTCTCCTGAGGATGAGGCAGTGAATATCGATCTACGGCCCCCAAAAATACGTAGACTTACCTAGCAAGTACCAAATTTCACATTGGTAAAGTAGAGCATGTTGGACCCCTGGACCCCGAAGCGCGCACCCTATATCTAGACCGCCGCTCTAAAAGACGTCTTGTAGGGAAATCGTGGTTAGACATTCCATATACATTTAATTTGTTTTGTTTTGTTTTGTTTTAGTTTTGTTTATTATTCTCGTTTGTTGCTATTGTAGTATTATTCCTGACCCCATTTCATAATACTCGAAAACATACCACAAAAGCAATGTATGCATTAATTTGATTTTTGGCACACTTTTACCATTTTATTTTACTTTTATTATGAGGCCGGAATTGTCTCTTAAGCATAACTTGTTTTATTGTATTCATTATCGATAGATACGTTATTTTGTATATAACGTGACGAAAACTTCGGTAAAACCATGTACCGGCATTTTATATTTAGCTGGTTTTGTTTTAAAAATCTGCCATATCATCAAGTAGTGCCATTTGTCCTGACGTTGTTTGGTGAATAAAACATTGAATATCCACACGCTTTTGCACTACTAATTCAAATATGATGTAAGATATATGTATGTAAAATAGAGTGTTAACAAAAGTGCATTTAATGATATACATACCGGTTGCATAAGTAAATTGGCAATTTAATGTTTTCACAGAGTTGGTGTAAGAAGATATGTAGTATTTTTAATAAAAAAAGTATTGAACTTCTTCCTTATGTCCTCTATGTTAATTAATAAATATGGTACATATACTATTGTAACGTAAATTACTCTGGTGAATACAGTGCTTAAAAACGGCATAGAAAATGCGTAGGATTTATGATGTGCCAATAATTGAAATATGTTCACATAGGGGATCGACTTTCATGCCCTACGAAAGGATGGACGTTTATAAAGAATTAAAATGTCAACTGTTTTCTATTCTTCCATATTGACTCAAATTTTGAGAATGTGTGACATTTTTTTATCATGGGTGGCGGCTCTGAGACAATCTACAAGAATTAAATTAAGAATAGTGAGTACAATGTACATATCGATTGTAGTTTGTTGAACTATCACACACTTATCTCTTTTTAAATAAAAGTGTGTACAATCAAATGATCATGCAACGCAATACAGTTGTCATGTATGGATACGCTTGTGTAACGTAAATTACAACATAATGAAGACATACGGAATGAATTTTACTGCAAAAGACAATTGTTTTTACACAAAACAAATAGCAACTAAATAAAAGAGTACAGGTGTCTTGCAAATCTTTTCAGACAGTATACATGTATAGTTGATGTGTGTGTTATGTCTGTTTATAACCAATTTTAGCATTTATATGCAGTATTAAAGTACCCTATCAATACCATTTACATGAATATATCCACCAAAAACCGTTTTATATGTTTGAAATATAATAATTTATCAAAATATATGAAAATTGATTGGAATTCATAATGCATGTTTTGTTAGCACTAACTGATTGATGGTCAAATGCGTAGAAAATGGCTGGTAAAGTCAAATACAGGCCTGTATTAAATAATAGAAAAAAATCACAGATACCTCTTTAACGTTTTCGTGAAGTGAAAGCAACTGACTATAGAAGTACATAGGTATATGTTTGATTTCTAATGATTATCCATTCCAAAAATGACGATTTATCAATAACGTTGGGTCGCGATTTTTGACAAAAACACCAGAAACAACAGTAAATATTAAAAAAACGCGAAGTTGCCAACAATCAAGAAATGGTTTTATGAAATCCCCAGACTCTCTTCTATTTAAATATATAAGTCTTGAGCTTGAAAAAAATATTTAAGATAAAACGTTACGACATACGGGACTATATGTGATGTGTTTTACCGAAATGGATGATGACGTTTATGTCCCTATTTCAAACAAACGATGCAGATAAATGAAATGTATGTTTTTTCTCAAATAGGATTGAATCCACACATTGCCTTACATAAATTGATATGGAAAGAAAGAGTGAAGGCCAGTCGGAGCAGACAATAGAGTATCATTACTTGACATACGTGAATGTATTGTACATTTCATTGTTAGAATTCAAAATGTCAGTGTCTTGAAACTCCCAATATTGCACTGTCCAAAATGACGCCAATTTATTTTGTCAGACCGTACTTAAAGGGCCTGCTTCACATTTAGGAGTATTGCAAAAGTAAAGCAACATTGGCAATTATTTACTTAAATTTGGTGTAGATAACTGTATATCTCATAATCAAACACACTGATATCATATAGTTAAGGAACATCAGGCTTTTTATAATCATTTATTATTTATTACACCCGTTTCTATTCCGTATCAATACTGTATAAAATTTAAACTACTTTCCTTTAAATTGACTATATATTATTTGCATTAATTTTGATGATATCAGATTAATGAAATTAAAATGAATTAAAACTGAAACGAATCCCCTTTAATAGGTGTGTGTAGGCTAAAGTTTGTTTATGTTACAGTGGGCGATATTGAGAGTACAATGTACATGTAGTTTAAATCGATTATTTGCAATCGAACCATTTTAAAGCAACATTCAGCAATGTTATATTATACACATTCAATTACTGTACTTGATTTGGTTAGAAAATTATCCTTCAAAAACATCGTTCCGTTTGTGAGACAGACCCTTTAAAATACGTTGACATTGTGTTATTAGCTGCTGATCAATCATGATACTTAATTCGATCAATTGTTTATTCGGTGACAGACGCACATACTTAAATTACCAATGACCTTTAGTTCATTCAACCATAGTTAATATAATTACATAAACCAAGTTATTCTAACGTATTTCGCAAACGAACACCCACAACACTTTTTTGACTGAACTTAAGATAAGACAAGTGAAATGTTGATGCTGGGCATCAAAGATGCCGCTAGTTCTTTTTAAGTAAATCTTTTTATTTAGTAAAAGGTATTGGTAGAAACTTGTAAACAAACTAAAATTCCGGCGTGATGTGTGATGCACAAGGGAAGTTATTCTCATGTGTTGAGTGTACGCTGCAAAAACTTAAGATTGCTGAAAATGGGTATTTTTCACTAATTCAAGGGCAATAACTCTGGTTGTACTAAATTGAAAGGGGAGTGAAACCCCAGGTGCACTAGAGTACATGCTGTCAAACATTTCTATAAAGGTTTCATGATCCTAGGTCAAATACTTTTTGAGTAGCATGTGAAACAAGTCAAAAATGGCTATTTTACACCATTTCAATGGCTAATAACTCTGGATGTACTAAACTGAAAGGGGAGTGAAACCCCAGGTGTAGAGAAAACATCCTGACCATTTCTGTGAAGGTTTCATGACTCTATGTCGTGTACTTTGAGTACCGTGCGACATAAGGAAAGCGGCCAATTTTTTCTGTTTCAATGGCCATAACTCCGTCAAAATTGGTTGAATCATAAAACCCTGATAATATGCACCAGGTCACATGATGACAATTCTCTGAAAGTTTGGTTGAAATCTATGAAGAAATGTAGGAGGAGTTGTGCACAGAAGAAATTGTTAAGGCCCGCCGACATTCAGCAATCTAATAACCAGAGTTTTCCTTTGGAAAACCTGGTTAAAAACTTGAAGGCAGTGAAACACCAGGAAAGAATAGAAAACATGAAAACATTCTATTTTCTATTGAAATATTTATTCAAATGAACATAACATGTTTTAGAAATATGAGCACCATTATAATATTGATTAATGCTTCACAGATGGCATTTAGCATGTTTCATAAAATAACAAAGTGTATTCCAATAACGTGGTATAGCCTGACAACGTGAAACTGACACTAAAGGATATTGTTATTTCGTGGTTTGTGAGCTTGATAAGTAAATTTATTGCAAATTAATACGTTCAACATAGTTTAAAATATGCATAGAACTAGTTCCATTTGGCAGGAGTATAGGAGCGCATATGAATATTTTGTAAATAAGAAGTGTCAGTTCAATGTTGGCAAGCTATATTTACCCGTTTAAATTTTGGCAAAACAAACTATTCTGACATACATAAATAAAGAAACATAGAGATTAAAAAAACACTTGCATTTATCAAATTTAGATTAAGACAAAACCTAAGAACTGGAAAAAATCGAAAATCATAACTAAAAAATATCTGACAGACATGAAAGTATTTAACATGTTCCATAAAAGTTCGAAAGGAAAATCGCCGCTCCGCGCAAATATTTTTTTTTTACTTTTTAATAGCCCCTGCTAAGACCCGCAAATTGCAACATATGTAGCCGTTATATAAACACCCGTTCCGAACTGATTTGGACATTAGTACCTACCGAACATTTATCATCCTATTTTACCCCTGACGGGCGAGTCCAACAGCGTTATAACCAATCAAATCTTGTATCCTCCTGGGACTTGGACTTTAGTACCTACCGAACATTTATCATCCTATTTTACCCCTGACGGGCGAGTCCAACAGCGTTATAACCAATCAAATCTTGTATCCTCCTGGGACATCTGCTTGCACCCTTTCATACTCGATGCCGCCTCCTGGCGGCATCGAATTAAACATGTTCTAATGCGTGTTGGCGATACTGTACCATAAAAATAAAGCATTTTCTGAGACTGTGAGGATAGCGATTAGACGTATGTGATAACATCATTAATTGATATGTGTTATACTTCACAATAAAGATAGCAGTGTCAAGTGAAAATCTCCCATCAGTCACGACTTCAATAGTCGACAAAAGCATCGGCGGACATTTCGTGTCGCCTTTACAATATCGAGTCCGGCAAATTGCAATCTAGTTTCAACAGATTTCACTTCGATATCAAGTCTTATTTTTACAAGGATAAGACACGTTTTCAATGAGTCACATTGTAAATAGTGGCATTTGACTCAGTGTTATACAAAACTCTTACGTTTAGTCAGTTCGGTTAACATTACAGCCTACGTGAAGACAATGGAAACGAAGCCATACTGGTAGGCTAGGAGGCTTTTTGTCTTGGTCTATTTCGGTCCCTGTCTGTATCTGAGCATTAGTAAGATGTACTTAGGCTATGTCTACCCATCAGCAACCAGAATAATTAACTATTGATGTCGAGTAATGTCACTTAGATTGCATTGCTATGGTGTTATTATATTTGTTTGAGTGCTTGCAATCAAATGGACTAGATGCCCTTCGTCCATATGTCCATGTGAGCCAAACAGCTGTCTTGTGTGCAGAACATCAGGCTGTTTTTTTTTGGGGGGGGGGATAAAAAACGATGTTTATCATGACATTGTGCAATCAAACAACAAAACGGTCAAATAAAATCACTTCAATGTCAGTTCAGTCATGACAGTTAATTTCCAATGCCCTCGTACGTATGTATAATGCATATTAAACAAAATATTTGACACCGAAACAATAATCCAATCATACATGCCTACTAAAGCAACAAAATACTCACCATAAACTGAGCAAAACAACTAACCGAACACTTTTTAAATTTAAATATTTCAGTATCCTGTAAGTGTACAAACCTCAAGTTTTCCGTATTTATTTCAATATCGATTGTGCAACTAATGCAGCTCACCCCATGAAAATACATGCCAAAATCACTCATCCATGACGAAAAAGCTTCAAATATCATGTTTGCACGTTGTGATCGATTGCTCTTAAGTTGCACGAGTTTCGTGTGCATGTTGTGTGGCATGGGTATTTGTTAGTTGGAAAAATTTTTTTTGTCAAAAACATAGCGCAGTTGTCACAGGTAGGCCGCAAAAGACCGGCCATTACGCTCCCTGGAGGGTATCAATCAGACAGATCAGTTTTACACAGATTTATATTATCAAAAACATTAGTTTCTTTCATTTCACGTGTGTGTGCATACCAATGTATATAAAAATACCTAAAGAAGTATGTTGGGAATCACAGGAGCAAACAAAAATAGTAACTTCAAGTGGGATAACTCTTGCATAATTTTACTCCTTTTTAAGTTAATTTACAACATTTGCCGATAAAATTGCATTGTCATGCATAAGTGAAACACGTTGACTTTATAAATTGATACATATAAGTCCTAATGGCTTTTTTGCATTTGTTTGAATAAACGTGTTTTCTCTCCATTCAGTATAAATGACACTTTTTAAGTGCGTTCATCAGGTGTTCGACAAATTGTTAATGCAGCTATATGCCCGCTTTGGTAAAAAGTTAGTTTTAAGTGTATATTCTGATAACGGAAACAAAAACGAATATTAAAATACTAAGAATAAAACCAAAATTCAGTCAATAATTACCTTCATTTATCCTCACAAAAGATATTCGACCAAATTACCTCCCCTTGACCATTGATAATTAAGTCATAATTGTGGAAATTAAAAATTCCATGTTTTTGTGATCAAATCGCATTATTTCAAGTTTGATTATTTGTATCACTGATTTGACGATTAGTCTTTATTGTGTATGAAATAAACAAAAACATTTTGTTATTTAACGCTTATTCATGAATTTCAAGTTTATATGTCTGGTTCTGTTATTTCATGGTTCCGTGAACTTTCGTTTTGCATTTTTGAAAATAAAACTACTTAAATCGCACTTAAAGATCGTAAATAAAAAGTACACAAACTTTTGTGCAAAAATATAAATACATAACCAAGTAATACAGTCAAAACCGCTGCACATTTATAAAATAGGTTAATTGTACATTTGTGAATTTCATGTTGATGGGTGATGTTATTAAATACATATTTTGACGATGATGCAAATTAAATATTTTGACAAAATTTTACCACCAGCCTTCTGCATGTAATGTATTGATTATACTTCAGTCCAAGTTTCAGAAAATTGCTATGGATAGTTCTATAGATATTTATAAAAAACATAAGTGTTCGGTTAGCTGTTTTGCTTAGTATATAAATGTTTGTATAAAAAGGACGAGTTATGTGTACAAAATCTTTGCAAGAAATTGTCCAGAAAAATTTAAGCAAAAGTTTAGGATAACCTATGTTCTTGTTGCTTCGACTTTTCAAAGTGTTGACGTATCTATGTTTCGTTTTTTAGCAATATTGGTTTCGTATGACGCTGAATATATTGCTAATCACATTTATAGAATTGGAAATGTCAATGTCTTTAAACCGCTAATATTGCGCTGTCCAAAGTGTCATTCATTTACGTAGTCAGACGGTACTTAAATACGTTCGTATTGTCTTATTCTGTGCACGGTACTCAATTCAATCACTTTTTTATCGGTGGCAGACGTACTTACCTAAATTACAAAAGACCTTTAGTCCATTCAACCAAACGGTTTAGAAGACACTTTGCTATTTTACCGCATTTCAAAATACGATCACCTCAAAGTTTTCAGACATTGGCATTTTCAATTCTAACAAAGCAATGTGCAATATATCCACGTATATCAATTTATGATTCTCTATGTTTTGTATCTTCGACTGGTCATTGCTCTTCCTCTCCAAAGTAATTTGTGTAAGGTTATGCGTTGATTAAATCTTATTTGAGAAAATACAATACTATCATTTATCAGTATCATTTGGTTGAAATAAGTCCATGAACTTCAACATCCGTTACGGTAAATCACATCACACACAAAAGATCTAATATATAAAACGAATTAAATATACTAGTATTATATAATATATCTAAACTCTTCACTTTTGTCAGACATTGTTCCCTCTATCATTATTTTCTAACAGACAATCAGAAAGACTGCATTCAGTACAACAGACAATTAAGTACAGCACGAACGAAGACAAAATAAATAATATTTTGTAAAATTGCTAATTTGGAATATAACATGCTTGCCTGGAAGACATTTATCAAATAAAACACGCAAGCTTTGCTATCGATAATGATAAATAAATGGCTTAGAATGCGATGGTCGTAAGTAAAAAAATGATAGTTTGAGAAGACACGACAAAACTGTCCGACACTTACATGTACTCCCTACTTATGGTTAAACAAGCTTGTTCAATTCCAGTTTGTTCAACATGATAAGTTCCGATTTTGGGAAGATAGGCCCATAAGAAGTCCCATGTGATGTTGATTTTAAATGCTTTGAGAATTATTAAATTTCGATGGGACGAACTTTGATAGTTTTGGTTAAAAAGACCATTTCGATGGGTCGTTAATTCGTTGATTTTGCATTTCAGGTAATAAATACAAGGGTCAAACTTATTGTTCAATGGGATTAAACTTCGTGGTAGAAGATGAACCACGATATCCACGAAATTTAATCCCATGAAAATTAATTACTTATCTCATTCTAAACCAGCGATATGTGAGATGTATGTGAAGTAATTGCAAATTGCATTTGTCTATAAACAATTGCACCGATAAGCAACGTATTTTGTCATAAACAAAACAGCTGTTGTTCTGCACGTAAAATGCATTTTGTCTAGTACGGGCATACAGTCGAAAGGTATCTAGTCCATTCGATAATAATCAGTTAGAGAAATATAATAAAACCATAGAAATGCAATCTAAGTGAAAGTGCTTGACATCAATAGTTAATTATTCTGGTTGGTAAATGTGTAGACATAGCCGTAGTATATCTTACTAATGCACAGTTACAGACAGGGACCGAAATAGACCTAGACGAAATGACTCCAAGCCTAACAGTATGGCTTCGTTGCTATTGTCCCCAAGAAGGCTAAAATGTCAGCTTAACGAACCAAATGAACATGTAACAGTTTAGCGTTTTGCATATGACTTTGCCAAATGTCAATGTGTGCAATGCAGCTTAGGATGAATTAGTTTATCATAAATAGTAAAACATAACACTTGGTCTAGAAGTGAAATTTGCATATACTGGTCGAAACTTGTGTCGGAGTAATGAAATAGTTCATACGTCATGCAATTTGTTTTCAATGTTTTACATCAACCTTTTCGTACATGAAGATCCGTACTTACTGATAATATAAAGCTCATACCAAATCAGACATAAAAGGCATCACTCCCATGCTACGGTACATTTTGTAGCAAAGAAAGGACACACTCAAACACAAAACAGAGATAAAATCGCGTACCACATGTCAATTAAGAGTTTTATTGGCTGGTGTATTGATTTTTTTGCTACAACCAACTGATATACAATTCGAAAATACACTTTAAATATTTGTTTATAATAATGTCAAGTTATGATACTCTATTTTCTGTATCTTCGACTTTTCCATTCCTAAGTAAGTTTTGTACAACAATATATAGGATGTATCTTATCTGAGAAAAGACAATCATCCAATATTCTGAATCCTTATAATATGATTAATTATGATTAATAGGATAATATGAGGCATTTGGTTAGATGTTCATAGGAATGTATGAACTATATATATGTCCATATCAGTACGTACGAATGGATATGGTTGAAAGCGGAAATGTGCTTTAAACACTAACGCAAATTCGAGGACGTTAAATGATATGTAATCAACTATACCGTTTTCTTTTAATGACTACTTGTTCTCCTTTAGAAAATCTGGAATATGCTCAATCCGGTACATTTGCTAAGAAGCGCTAACAGGACTGTAAAACCTGAAAGACCGCCTCCATAGCCACTAGGTAGAGAGTGTGTTTCGATAGTGTGCAAGGAAGCAGGTTCGAACCACAACCACGTCATACTGAATGATAAAGGGTTCAGTAACAGTTATGTCCTCAATTCATGAAATGTCAAATACTGGAGATAAGGACACTTAAGTTCGGCATTGCTTTGTACAACTAAAAATAAAATACACATAGTACTAAATTCAAACTGAATGTAAATAAAGTATCTAGCTCAATGCCAGATTTTATGCATTGGAATTGTGTAACGTCTAGTATAGTGGTAATGTGTATTTGAACGAAATATTGATACGCTTTTGAGACCATAACAAATCCAGAATTTTGTTGGCAATAAAGTAACACCAAACCAGACATAGAAATAATTAACAAACACTTAAGTGAACAAGCTATTATATTAATTGGTCTAGACATTTGAATAATGACTGTTTTGAAAAACATATTTTAAAACTAATATATGGTTAAATATATTCCCTGTAGATCGCACCGGTTCTGTTTAATAGCAATGATCAAACACCAAGGTCGATATTGTTGCACCCTACTTGACGTTAAAGGTTTCGGTATATAACATTGTTTTACTATTATAATAACACATTGAGAGACACATATTTCTTATATACCACATCGGCTTATGGAAGTAATGGTTCCAAGCCAAATTTATCTCAATACTACCTTATACATTTTTTGTACACTTTTAGACAAAACATTCCGAACTTAACTTTCATATTTACATCCTTAATTGACATCAGTCGCAATTTTAAGAATTAATAATACATTGTATAATATGCCGCATATATCGTCCGCTACTGATAAATTAATTTTATAAGTAATACCTTAATGTAACAGATGCTACCCGGGAGGGTTTTGATTTGTACCGATTTTCGCAGGGCAGGAACATTGTAAAATCACCATTTTATATGCAAACCTATGAGCAGTGTCTCAGAGGATACGGTCAGAAAATAATGTGTTCTACTTCTGAAAATGTTCTACTTCTGTTCAGCATATATTAGACGCTTAAAGCGGAATCTTGAAAATGCAATATTACGCACGAATACGCAATAGTGCCATTTAAATGATACTTTTACGAAACTGGGTCACCGTTTCCGATAAATTTCACGATTTCAATACCAAGCAGTACACATTTTGACCAGACTCTTGATACCGCAAGCTAACTTTAGCAATTTAAGTAGTTCAACCAGCACTGTAAAAATACCTTTATAGCGCGGAATAATCATTTAAAAGTTCATATTCACAAGGTGGTATGTACATATTTGCACCGAAAGTGATTTAGATAGTACCCTACAGCGGTACATCTACACTTGTGAATACTTATAATCTGTAAAATATCATATGTATCATTGTGATGAAATTTGAGTTCCACGAACCCGATCAAATTCAGCTATTTGAATCATTTCAATGTCGATTTCAGAATTTCGTCACAACCAATTTGCTTAGGCGAAGAAACTATATTACATTACATGCTCAAAACAGATTATTTCTATCACTGCATTTAACGCATAAGTCTCTAGCAGGGCTTTGTGTTTTATTCAGATTTGATATTATAAAGAAGCCGACAAAGCGGCAGGTGATGTGAAGCGCTCAGAATGCTTAAGTTGTCAGTTTCATACTTCTCAGTGATCAGTAAGGTGTAATACATAATAAAATATTTATTAAATAATATTGTAATACTTTTAGTAACACATCGTACACTCGTTCATTTGTTTTAACATTACAGCAGCATCTCGTTATTATATTTATCTAGTTTGATGTCGATCATTCAATGGCTGATAGACTCGTTTTGACCAATCATATATACGACCCTGACACCATTAATCAATTGGTAACTTATATAATACAACCAATGTACATCCAACATACAGATATTACGACAAAGCCATTACAGTGAATGAACGTCGATCGATCATTTGCTTATACAATCGTTTTATCAAACATGATCAATCACATAGAGAAAGGCTAGAACGGAATGGCTGTGTCTTGTTTGATAGGAATGTATCGACATACTGTTTAGCAAACAATGACACATATTATTATACAAACGCTATTGAATTACATAAATTACCAAATAACATTATTGGTCCGAAATGAATTGATATAAATCTGCCACATACTTAGTAGGTTTTAGCTTAACGTCAAGTTATGATACTCTATTGTCTGTATTTTCGACTGACGGCTTTTTCCTTCCGTTAGTAAGTTTAGTAAAATACTGTGTAGGATGGATCTTATTTGACAATAGACAATCGTCTAATGTTTCTGTATTCCCATAATATATACGATTATGATTGATGAAAAAATAAGAGACATTTGTTTAAATGTTGGAATGTAGGAAATATGTCTGTGTCGATATCTATACAACATGTACGTACGACTGGATCAGTACATAAACGGGAATGTGCTTTAAACACGAACGCAAGTTCTAGGCCCTTCAATAATAGCTCATCAACCATATGTGTCTTTCAATGACTCCTCGTACGCTTTAAGACGATCCGGAATTTACTTATTCCGTTACATTTGCTATTAAGGACTAACATGACTGATAAACACGAAAGACCGTCTCTACAGCCGTTCGTTAGCGCGTGTGTTTGGATAGTGCGTAAGGAGGCAGGTTAGATCAGCAACCACGTCATCCAGAATGATAAAGGGTTCAGTACCAGTATAATCCTCAATTTATAAAATGCCACACACTGGAGATAAGTTCATGTTAAGCATTGCTTTAAACAACTCAAGACAAAATACACGTAGTACCAAAATCAAACCGAATGTTAGACGCATAGTGTACATAAGGTATCTTATTCAATGCCAGATTGTATGCATCGGAAGTGTGTAACGTCTAGTATATAAGTACAAGTGTACTGGAACCAAATATGGAAACGCTCTTGAGACCATAACGCATCCAGACTTTTATGGGCAATTGAGAAGCACCGAACCTGACATAGAAATAATTAACACACCCTTAAGTAAACAAGCTATTATATTAATTGGTCTAGACATTTAAATAATGGCATATTTTTTGGCGATAACGTATGGTAAAATATATTCCTTGTAGATCGCATTGGTTTCTGCATAATAACAATGATGAAAGGCTCAGTTCGATATTGTTGCACCCCACTAGACGTTAAAGGTTTCGTTATTTAACACAGTTGTAATAGTATAATAACGCGTTGAGTAACATATTACTTATATACCACATCGGCTTATGTTATGAAGAAATTGTTCAAAGTGAAAGTTGTCTCGAACAAATCGTTTAAGCTGTATCAATACTACCTAATACATTTGCCGTTACTCTTTAAACAAAATAGTCCGTATTTAACTTTCATATTCACATGTACCCGGTTCAGTTAGACGTTTGGCAATTAGTTCCACCTTAATTGACATCAGTCGCAATTTGAAGAATGACTTATACATTATATAATATGAAGCGTATACGTTCCGTTACTGATAAATTAATTTTATAAGTAATACCTTAATGTAACAAATGCTACCCGAGAGGTTTTTGATGAGAACCGATTTCCGCAGGGGCTGATCATTGTAGAAACACTATTTCATATGTAAACCTATGATCTGTGTCTCGAAAAGTACGGAATAATGTGCTCTACTTCTAGAAATGGTCTACTTCTGTTCAACATATACTAGACGCTTAAAGCGGAATCTTGAAAATGCAATATCACGCACGAATACGTATTTATATGATACTATTACAAAACTGGGTCACAGTTTCCAATGAATTTCAAGATTTCAATACCAAGCAGTACACATTTGGACCAGATTCTTGATACCGCAAGCTAACTCTAGCAAATTTAATTTCAACCAGTACTATGATAGTACCTTTTTAGCGCAGGATAATCGTTTTAAGGTACACATTTATAAGGGGGAATGTACATATCTTTACTGAAAGTGATTTAGATAGTACCCTACAGCGGAACATCTGCACTTGTGAACACTAATCATCTGTAAAATAGAATAAGTATCATCATAATAAAATTTACGTTCCACGAAACCGATGCAATTCAGCATTTTGGACCATTTTAATATCGATTTCAGAATTTTGTCACAACCAATTTGCTTAGTCGAGGAAACTATATTAGATAACATACTCAAAACAGATTATTTCTTGCACTACTTTTAGCGTGTTATTCAAATTTATTAAGTTCATTCAGATTTGATATTATAAAGAAGTCGACAAAGCGATGGGTGATGTGAAGCGCTAAGGATCTAATTATCATTTCGCTGAAGTTTTCAGTTTCTTACCTTCTTAATGTTCAGTTCGGTGTATGTTGGCAGATCACCTAAATGACAATAATTTGTGCAATTTGATTCTAGTACTCCTGAATCTATTTATAAAATACAAGTTAAATGTTGACATGTGTACATGTATCTTAATGGAGCGCTCCTTATTTTGACATAAGCTATGCATTTGCGAGTGTTCAGCTGGGTGAATTTGGCTATTTACTTTATGCTTCTAACATCAAAGTAATACGATATTGGTTAACTGACATAGTTTGTGCTTTCAACGATCGTAAGATGCTTTGCGAATACCATTTCTGGTAATGGCTTACTGGAATGATGTGTTCGTCAATATAGGGTGTTCCATTGTAGCTATGTAGCCCAGTCATTGGGCCAATGAGAGCAAATGTCTGACGTTAAGCTAAAACAGAATAAGTATGTGGCAGATGTACATTAATTCATTTCGGACCAGTACTCTTATTTGGTAATGTATCTAATTAAAACACGCCCGTATAATAATGTGTGTCATTGTTTGCTATACAGTATATCGATACATTCCTATTCAACAAAACAAAGCCATTCCGTTCTAGCCTTTCTCTATTTGTTTGATTATGATTAATAAAACGATTGTATAAGCAATTGATTGATCGGCATTCATATACTGCAATGGCTTTGTTGTAATAGATGTATGTGGGATGTACTTTTGTTGTATTATCTCAAGTGTTCGTTTGTTGATAAGTCTTGATATACTGTAGCATTGGCAATAATTGCTTTCATATTAAGTTGATGTTATGCTTCACCACTGCTACATGTTTCAATGTTGAACAATCAGACGAAAACGCCAAAGATTCTTTCCGTTATTGATACATGTACTATTTTGATTTTACATATTGACAGGCTATGGTTATATAGAATTGTCTTGAAACGGAAACACTGGAATTCACTAGCTACTAGACCTAAGTGAATGACGCGTTAGTGGTTTATATGTTCGTCAATAACATGCTGAACTGGGAATTCGGTACAGCATCATCGGGTGATACACTAGTTAACGCTCTAACACAGTAGCTAGACTAGCATACATTACTCCATTTTTTTAAAAAATGCAGCTTATTCATTCATACAATTGACTAAGTCACTTTCCTATAGAGCGTTTCCGGTAAATATGTTTCTTGCAATGAAATATTTTCAGAATAGTTTTGTACTTTATTTTCCTATATTACGAATAAACGGGATACAGACGGTGATTTATTATCATTTGTTTTATAAACTCGTCATGGTATTTTACTTAATCATGCTATTTTGGCAAAATACTGATGTTAGTAATTGACCGCCTTAAGCTTTATGAAAGCGGTTATTGGTAGGAGATGGATTGGGATATGTTGTAAATAAATGTACAAACGTTGACTGAAGCATTAGAAGGACTGTACTGCTTTCATAGAAACACATGTACACGCATGATATGAATGAAACAATTATATCATAAATTACAATCACTTTCAATAACCATAGACGATAACAGACTTGAGGCAGAGAAAGTCTGGTTTGTATTCGATGTTGAACGTGTCAGATTTAAAACGATAATTCAGTTAATATGTTTGCCACACACCAGGATATTCGCCTTACTGTCGATTAATGTCATGATATATTTGAATTTAATATTGAATTCTAATTATCTAAACAGTTAGACGTATTTACGTGCCACACATGACGAAAACTTTAGAATAACAATCTGATCAATTTCAAATATCCTCTGTGAATTTAAACTAGTATCAGCCCATGTTTATTACATTAAAGGGTTACTTACATGCATGGCAGAACGTCTTTTGTTTATTACGTTTCAATCTTTATTGCATTTATTATTATTCTAGACATGAGGAAATGCGAAAGGTTCGAGAGTGTGCACGGAAGCTGTTTTGATTCACGACAACGTTCAGTACCAGTAATGTCCTGGATTTATAAAATGTCAAGATAAGGAGTTTATGTTAGGCCTTGTCTTACACATTTATAAATAAAATACACGTAGTATCAAAATCAAACTAAATATTATTGTAAATAAATTACCCTTGTTGCATGCTAGTCTTTTACACTGTAATTGTATCACGTCTGGTAAATAGGTACTCATGCACATAAGTATGATTTGAACCAAATATTGACAACGTCATAATTGAAACGTTTTTGATACCTTAACAAATCAAGAATGACAATTCAGTAGCAATAAACGAGACATTGCAGTTATTGTTAGATATACATCAATGCAACGAATGCAATATTGGGTTAACCATGTGAACCGATCTCCCCGAGGGGAGTTAAATGTAGCACCAACAATCGGAAACAGACCCTCAATCATCTAAAAGTACGGCCAAAAAAGAGTATACCTTACTTCATATAACGGTTCACAATATACTAGACGCTTGAAGCCAATACACTAGTACGGATAAATACGAATTAAATGCTATTTTAAAGATACTGGGTCACTATTTCCAATGAATTTCATAATGTAAATACCAATATGTGTACAGTTGAACTACTTTCTTGAAACATCAAGCTAATATTTGGCTACATTAGTATTTGAAGGTCAGCCCGCAATTCATATATAATTTGTTAGCATGGAATAAACATTGAAGGTGTAAATTTACTAGGGCGAATGAAAATATATGTACCGAAAGTGGTTTGTACCCTACAGTGGTGCGTCTGCACTTGCAACTGCACATTGTTTGTTT
Organism: Spisula subtruncata; assembly: GCA_963678985.1. Taxonomy (NCBI): domain Eukaryota; kingdom Metazoa; phylum Mollusca; class Bivalvia; order Venerida; family Mactridae; genus Spisula; species Spisula subtruncata. The sequence continues at coordinate 40,759,554 of OY787664.1, read as the reverse complement.
ATAAAATGGAACATGTATCATGACACTCGTAATAAAATCTAGCTTCGTCGAAACAGATGCATTTCAGCTATTTGGATCATTTTATTATCGATTGCATAATTAGGTCACAACTTATTTTCTTAGTCGAACACACTATATTAGATAAAATGCTTAAAAATAGTTTTTATTGTACTTTTTTAAATGCCTCATGCCCTTGCAGCGCTTTTTGTTTCATTATGATTTGATATGATACATTTAATATGTTTTCAAAGCGGCAGGTGATAATCTATTATCATTGATGCAGTAGTTGTCTAACCTTACGGACTATTAGTTCGGTACATGTCGCAAAATGACCAGTATGACTAAGAGCATTCCGATTGTAGTACGCGAGCATTCGTAGACTATGAGATCTGTGCTGGCATTCACTTTGTATCTTTGTGGAACACTTGCTATTTTTACATTAGTTAAATCAGTAATCATGTTTATTGGAAATAACTTAAGTTGCTTTGTGAATATCAGTCTGGATGAAGTAATACTGAAATAATGAGTTCGTCAAAATATGATGTCCCATTACAACCATTTCCGCTCAGCTATTGGGCCAATGAGAACATTTTTGGTAATGTATTGTATGTTTTGGTAGGGAATGTGTTTATGTTTTCAGTGCTCGGCTGTATGAGTTGAGTTTGTATTTTATACTTTCAACATTGAGTGAAGTGTCGATCTTTTGTTGGTAATTGGAACGTGCATCCTATTTCAACCGCTGCTCAGATCTGTTCACCTTTGACCTAACCTATGGTACAATCAAGGGACAATAGCCTCAACATAAACACGTGGTAGACATGACCATAGGCAATTTCAGAGAAGAAAACACGTCACTACATATTTCTAGATCTTCAGGTTGACGGCCTATTGTTCTATCCATTCTCAAATAAAGCAGGTCATGTACATCTACGTATTGAGGTTGGTCATTTGCGACAATAACAACGAAATATTGGTAAATCTGCAGGAAAATGCGACAAGTATGTACACACTGTATGGATCACAACAGCCACACACATGTAATGTAACTACAGAAATGCAATCTAAGTGACCGTACTCGACAACAACAGTTAACTATTCTGGTTGGTAAATGTGTAGACATAGCCTAAGTACATCCTACTAATGTACAGTTACAGACATGGACCGAAATAGACCTAGACAAAATGACTCCTAGCCGAACACAATGGCTTCGTTTCCATTTTCAAGAAGGTTTAAATGTCAGATAAACGAACCAAACGAACACGTAACAATGCTGTAGCTCCATGTTTTGCAAAGACTCTGTCAAATGTCAATATGTGCAAGGTAGCTCAGGGTAAACGTAGATTATCATTTATAGTAAAACAAAAAAATTGGTCCATAGCTTTACGTACGAATGGATCTGTACAAAAGCTGGAATGTGCTTTAAACAGGAAAGCAAGTTCTAAGCCCTTCAGTAATAGCTGTTTATCAACAATGTTGTTTTCTTTTAATGGTTACTTCTTTAAAAGATTCGGAAGTGACTTATTCCGTTACATTTGCTTAGAAGGACTAAAAATACTGCAACACATGAAATATTGACCATAGCCCCTAGGTACAGCGTGTGTTTTTGGTAGACAGTAAGGAGGCAGGTTCGATTCGCAACCACATCATCCTGAATGATAAAGGATTAAGTACCAGTTATGTCCTAAATTTATAAATGTCAAACACTGGTGATAAGGACTCCATGTTAGGCATTGCTTTGCAAATCTAAAGATAAAATACATGTAGTACAAAAATCAAACTAAATGTAAGACGCATAGTGTAAATAAAGTATCTTGTTCAATGCCAGATATTATGCATCGGAAGTGTGTAACGTCTAGTATATTAGTACATGTGTACTGGAACCAAATATTGAAACGCTCTTGAGACCGTAACAAATTCAGAACTTTATGGGCAATTTAAAAGCACCGAACCAGACATTGAAATAATTAACACACACTTAAGTGAACAAGCTATTATATTAATTGGTCTAGACATTTGAACAATGGCTGTTTTGAAGTACATAGTTTTCACTAACGTATGTTTAATATATACATTGAAGATACAGTTTCTGTTTATTAACAATGATCAAACGCTCAGGTCAATATTGTTGCACTCTACTTGACGCTAAAGGTGTCGGTATGTAACATATTTTTACTATTATAATAATGCATTGAGAAACATATTTCTTATATACCACATCGGCCTATATTCAAATCGATCAAAGCCAAGTGTGTCTCGAAAAAATCGTATCTCAATACTACCTAATACATTTGTCGTAACCGTTTAGACAAAACATTCCGTATTTAATTTTTATATTTAGATGTATCCGGTCCAGTTTGACGATTTGACGATTATTTCCACCTTAATTGACATCAGTCGCATAATTTGAAAAATTAATAATACCTAAATTTATAATATGCAGCGTAAATTTTCCGTTTCTGATATATTAGTTGTATAAATAATACCTTAATGTAACAAATGATATCCATGGGATTTTGATATGAACCGAGTTCCGCAGGGGTGGAACCAGGTAAAAACACTATTTCATATGGAAACCTATGAATTATGTCTCGGAAAATACGGTCAGAAAATAATGTGTTCTACTTCTGTTCAACATTGACTAGACGCTTGAAGCAGTTCCTTGAAATTGCAATATCACGCACTAATACGCATTTAAATGATACTATCACAAAACTGGGTCATCGTTTCCAATGAATTTCATGATATCAATACAAAGCAGTACACATTTGAACCAGCTTCTTGATACCGCAAGCTAACTCTAGCAATTTAAGTTCAGCACTGTAATGTTACCTTTTTAGCGCGGGATAATCATTTTAAGGTACACCTTTACCAGGGAGTATGTACGAATCTGTACCGAAAGTGATATAGATAGTACCCTACAGCGGTACATCTGCACTTGTGAAAACTAATTATATGTAAATAGAATAAGTATCATTATCACATAAACCATGGTGTGGGAGTGTAATAAAGCCCATTACATAAAAACGATATTACACTACTGAATAATTAATGATAACTATGCAAATGAGGGGGGTTAATCACTTTTTTATGTATTCATACGCACTGTCAAAAAAATAAACAAATATGGCCGACCGTGAATTTAACGTCAGCGGTACAGGTAAGATCGATAGACAAGGCAAATCTGAAAATCATGCAGAATTTACAAAGGCAATTAAAATTCAAATATAATAAATAAACACAAACCTACATTTATTTATTGAACATAGCATAGGCTAACTCATCCTGCACAATTTTAATGCATTTTGAGTTTCAAAATCGCATCTCTTTAAAATTCATCAATCTCATCCCGGATATTCGAAGTAGTGATGACGTCACAAAACATAAACATGACGTCACAATGTACGTGACGTTTCCCGTTTTTAGTACGAGTATGTTCCCCTTACCTAACTAATTTCAAGACTGGATAGGGCCCAGTAAAAAGGTCTGTGACGTTATTACCGTTCAAATATACCCGTCTTGGCTCATTTTCATTTTCAACATTGAATTTAATGTAATTGAATTAAAGTCACTGTGTGCACTATATTTAGATGCTCATTTATTCATAACCGCATTACTCACCTCAATATTCTTCTTTCTTAAGGGGAAGCGGGTCTACTACTTTATTTTTAGTTTTCTACATTTAAATGGCTTATTTTGTTTATGTGATAAAAAGAATCTTACATTCGTGTCTTTCCATATTGAATTTATAAAACTCGTTAGATAAAAGTAATATAATACTCGGCAAAGCCTCGTATTTTATCACTTTTATCCAACTCGTTTAATAAAAATTCAATATGAAAAGTCACTCATGTAAGATCCTCTATTTATAATCAAATTTACGTTCCACGAAACCGATGAAATTCAGCATTTTGGGTCATTTTAATATCGATTTCAGAATTTTGTCACAATCAATTTGCTTAGTCGAAGAAATTATACTACAAAACATGCTCATAACAGATTATTTCTTGCACTACTTTTAGCGCGTACTTCTCTTGCAGCGTTTTGAGTTTAATTTAGATTTTATATTATAAAGAAGTCGACACAGTGGCAGCTAGGAGATGTGAAGCGCTAAGAATCTAATTATCATTTCGCTGAAGTTGGCAGTTTCTTACCCTCTTGACGATCAGTTTGGTGTATGTTGGCAAGTCACTTACATGTAAATGACAATTTACAGTAACGATTTACAGTAATGCTTTTAACAGCAAAGAAAACCGTAATATTGTTTTGCAGACATAGCTTGTGCTTTCCACGATCGTAACATTCTTTGTGAATACCCAGTACCAGTTTTGGAATACCAGTCTTGGTAATGCTGTACTGAAATTATGTGTTCGTTAATAAAGGGTATTCCATCGTAGCTATTTATCCCAGTCATTGGACCAATGTAAACAAATGTCTGACCTTAAGCTCAACCGTACTAAGTATGTGGCATATTTAAATTAATTCATTTCGGGCCAGTATTGTTATTTGGTATTTTCTCTAACTAAAAGTGTCTGTATAATAAAGTGGGTCGTTGTTTGCTATACCGTATGTCGATACATTCCTATGAAACAAGACAAAGCCATTCTGTTCTAGCATTTCTGTATGTGATTGATCATGATGGATAAAACGATTGTATAAGCAAATGATCGATCGTAATACCGTAATGGCTTTGTCGTAAAATATGTATGTGGGATGTACTTTTTGTTGTATTATCAGAGTAACCAATTGATTAACGGTGTCAAGGCCGTGTCTATGATTGATCGAAACGAGTTTATCAGCCATTGATTGATCGACATCAAACTAGACAATTATAATAACCACATTGTGCTATAATTTTCACTCAAATGAACGAGTGTACTACAGGGTGATCATTAATATATGGTAACATAAATAACTTTCATAACTTTGTCGGTTTTTAAGATAATAGTTGTTGTTATACACAATTGATTAACATATACATGTAAGTTATATTCAGGACAATAATCATTTTCAAATAGTATATACTTTTTTCTCAGCAGATGTCAGAATCGTTTTCCAGATTTCTGCAAAACCACCAAAATCAGCATCAAATGACGTCGTAAATTAGCAATTATTACTTGCATTATAAACATTGATGCTTCTAATTTCATATTGTATTGTAGCTCTAATGTCAATTAAATATACAACTTTGGTAGTATTCAAGCCTTCCTTAAGATATTTCCATGATCAACAGTGCAAAGGGATTATGTCTGGTGAGTGTAGGAGGCAACTTTAAATGTGGTCTTCAGCGAAATAATGCTATCGCAAAATTTCCTTGAATCGCGAGAAATGCACCGCTTCATCTATGACGTTACTGATATCAATTTCACAAAGCATGTATTTATTATCATTTAATAAGCTTTGAAATAAGGGTCAAACTACTACTCTATCATTAAATCTGACAAAGTAATTATAATTATTTATGTTACCATATATAAATGATCACCCCGTATGTGTTACTAAAAGTATTACAGTTTTATTGAATACATATTTTATTATGTATCATCACTCGTTGTTATTAACCTTTAGCATGCTGCTGATGCATTTATTAACCAAGAAGACGTAACGTCGTTTCATGACAATTATCCTTTCTCGTTTGAAATCGCCAATCTTTGACGTATCCAAATACTTTACATTAGAAAGCGTTGTATTTTACGTTCGACCATCACCTTAAGACAGCAATGATGGCATTAATGGAACAAGTGCAATTGATAAAATGGCACCGTAGACAGATTGTGGCGATCGAATTACACGGACAAGGCAGTAAAACGGGTTATTGTCAGTTAGTTGTATAACAACAGTTTTCAATAAAAATCGTCAATAAAAGCGATTGTTAATAACTACAAAAGTCAATAAGTGTATACGAATATGCGTATGTATTCTTGAGTGCCTGCATATCTATGTATCGATACGAATCAAGTGAACACCAATGATTAGATTTGGAAAACAGCCACCATCAGCTTACTCGTATCTCAAACAATTTGAGTATGTTTGCAGTAATTTTGAAATGGTAATTGCAAAAGGGTGTGTCAACTAGTAGCCATTTTGTATTCCTCCCTTCACGGTTAGCTACATTGACATCAGCAAAGTGTGTAGTGTATCTTTTTGGTATAATTGTCATCATTTGCTTTTGATTTACAGTCGCGTACGAACGTTTAGAAAATATGCATACAGATGCGCAAATAATTTGTTCCGAGGGTTTACAACTTAGCAGTACAGAATTCAGCAAAGATATGTTCAAACATGCCTTGATAGTTCATGTAGCGAAGAAAAAAACACATCTGCGAACATGACTTTCAAACACATCATCACGATATTGCAGTCACCTGCTGAAGTAGTGACTATCGTCATACTTAGCATGATAGACTGACTACACACTTATTGGATCACATCTATTCATGATTGAAGAACCACATTTAACAACATTGAACAAAACACGGTTAATAGTAAATAAGGAGAAAAAAAGAAGTGCCAATAGCAATTGTCAAATTTGATATGTAGTGTTTTCAGGAGCAGACATAATCATAAAGAGAAGGTAATTATGGAAATATTGGATGCTCATATTCGTCTAATTTGAGATGTCTCAAGTGTTCGTTTGTTGATAAGTCTTAATATAATGTAACATTGGCACTAATTGCTTTCATATTAGGTTGATGTCATGCTTCACTCCTGTTACATGTTTCAATGCTGAACAAGCGGACAATAACTTCACATTGTACTAGCACACATTCGAAAATGCTTCCATAAATACTTTCCCACGTACAAGATGTATTTTAGATAGTATTGTTGGTTATTCACACGGTATAACCGGATGCGTGGTCGGCCGAGTGATGCGTTACGGCCGAGGAAAATACTGATGACGGGTAAGTAGTGGGGTTATATTTCTTTCCAGAACTTATCGATTTCGATATTTCTAGTCAATCTAGCGATTTGTGAATCACCACAAAGGTTTAAATGTACTATTCACACAGCTTCGCATGCTATCTTTGCGGAATAAATCTGATAGAGCCTGTTTATACACGACACGCAGAAAATAATGCTCAACCCCCACATACATTGTCCGAAATTAAACAGTTTGCGCTAGTATTTAACTATTTAACATCACAGATCTAACGAAAATTCATCTATGAACAATTTTGTAAAGTTACAACTCCGTCCGTGCTCTGAAACCAACGATTGACCCCTTCAAAGAGACCATAGTATGCTCCAAAATGATGACGTTAACAGCCGAGGAGATTTTGTGATGATGACGTTTACGGCCGAGGACGAAAAATATGGATGACGTTTACGGCCGAGGAAATACTTACCAAGAACTGTCATTTTTCGCAGTTACAATGGTTTTCTCAACAGTTAAGTATGGAATATTCGCCAGTGTACATTCCAATGAACATTTCTTTGCCCTTTGCCCTGAAAATGTTGAAAAGAACTGCCTTACACTTATAATATTCTTATATCTTCAATATTAAACGTCATTTGGAGATCTATGCTATTTACCAGACAGATTTTTGTTTATTTGAAAGTAAATACTAAGATTGTAAAATATGGTCATATGGAACTCTGACTAGCTCTATGGACCGCCACAGCTGCCATAAGATAAGCAGAACTGTTGCATTATGTTGTTATACTGTGATATAAAAAAGCATCATGTCCATGTGTCATAATGTGACAATGTTTTGTCATTTTATGATGTCCGTTTGCCATAATATGATCATAATTTGATGTGCATTTGTCATTATATGATGAACATGTGTCATTATTATGATGCCCGTTTGTCATTTAAATGTATGATGTATATTGTCCTTATGTGTTGAACATTTTTCATAAAAGAATTAGTACTCGAATTTCCTATAGTTCGTGGGTTCCAACCCCACTGGAGCCGATATTTTTTATTAGATTTTTAGTTTTAAGACATATGTTTTGGCTTCAAATCATGACTTCATAGCGTAATTTGGAGAAAAAAAAATTGTGAAAAATTATCTTTTAAATTATTGGAATATACATGTGAGAAATCGAGTATAACTTCAGCCCCTTTCTTACTGTCCCGGTGCAGGTCCCGGTACCGCCTGCGAGAGTACAGGGAGAATTAGACCGACAAATCCTCACAATGTGTGGCGAAAAGACGAACTAATCGACTCCTAGTCCCGGTGAATATACTTTGGTTCGGTTCCAAGACCCGCGATTTAATATGTGATTACGTGTACCGACCCCGGAGACTTGGACTGTCAGCTCTGGCTAGAGGGCGGGGATTTAGACATCAAACAATTGTGCATTAACAACAAAAGCGGTCCTAGACCTACGGCATGGCCACTGTTAACAACAGAATCGGTCCTAGCCCGTGATAGGAAGACTCGATGACGGTATTTAAAACATTTCCTTCTGTATACCCATTCAGATATAAGCAGGGTTAAAAAAACGTTTATTATCAGTTCAGAATGAACATTTTCCTTCCCTACTCCAAGCATAAAAAACATACCGCCAAAATAAATAAAGGAAAAATTTACTTTCGGGTTGTCAAAACCTTAGCTGATGGTAAAATCTCCAGTATTCCCCGACCTCTGACAACTAAACATTGTCCCCGGGATATCGGCTCGGACATTCAATCCTCCACATTTCTACGGCGAGGAAAGCTGGAAGGTAAAACACGGCTGTTTTTCGCCTATCCAATGCCCATCACCGGGAATATGGGTCATGGTTGCATCTGACTGGTGCACAACTCTGTAAAATATGATAAACACAAGAATGTGTGCAAGACACGTCCCGGTGAAGACAGGGAGCACAACGGTATGGACTGGTTCAATAGAATGTCATTTTCTGTATGCTGACTGGCGTTCTTCGTTGAGATAATGTAGACTGTTAAATGTTTTTTTCTAACAAACTAATACCTGTTTTGTAAATTCATAGATCTCTAAAATGACTATGAAATAAGTGTAAGGCAATCCTATCCAACATTTTATGGTAAAGAAATGTTCATTGGAATGTACACTGTCGAATATTCCATACTTTACCGGTGAGAAAACCATTGAAACTGCGAAAAATGCCAGATTTTAGTAAGTATTTCCTCGGCCGTAAACGTCATTCATATTTTTCGTCCTCGGCCGTAAACGTCATCATTACAAAATCTCCTCGGCTGTAAACGTCATCATTTTGGAGCATACTATGGTCTCTTTAAAGGGGTCAATCGTTGGTTTCAGGCACGGACAGAGTTGTAACTTTACAAAATTTTTCATAGATGAATTTTCGTTAGATCTGTGATGTTAAATAGTTCAGTACTAGCGCAAACTGCTTAATTTCGGACAATGTACAGGGTGTCTCAAAATACATGTCCGCTTGTTGAAGAAGTATCACTCCGTAATGTATTGCTTTACATATCTGATTTATATGTATGATTACAGGGCATTCAAATCAATATAGAAATTACGAAACAATTATTCACAATATTGCATACGAAATCTTTAGAATGTATTTTAGTAGCTAACCCCAATTCGGTAAAACATGTGTTTGGCGTCGTATGATGATTTTAATGACGTTCACATAACTTTGAGTCGGTTGTGAAGTTTCCATTTTCTCTACAAATTGATGTTTTGAGTTCCGATGTAGTTAAACATCTTGAAATGTATAATCTTACGTTCAAATAGTACAAGAAGAAATAATTATTAAGGAAATTTTGGTTAATTTTCTCTTATTTCAATAAAAGTAGCATAACCAAATTCATTCTCCTACCAAGGCAGTTTTTGGTGATTGATACTTCATTAAATACTATTTTATACTTTCAAGTTACAATATATGAGTATGTTTGGACTGTTGGAGATAAGCTAGGCATATTGCTATACATTCAACCCAGGATGTTCATTCGAGGCGTTTGGTGCATCTGTTATGAATAAGATATGCCTAGAATTGTGTGAATATCAAATTTTCAGTCCTAATTGTTTTTAAAATGTGTTCCTCCCTTAAATACGTCCGATTTTCCAATTTCACTTTCTAATGACCCTTGATCAGTTTCTCAGTCAGTGTGTGTATAGTAGAGTACGACTGACTATTACTATGCCCACATATGATATGATTTTACCCATGTTAACGTACAAACAATGCTATTTGCCTCTTCGGACATTTTAGAACGTCCGTTGCTAATGACGTTAGTATAACGTATATGACGTCATCAAATGTTCGAGTATTGACACATGATATAATTCACCACACAATTTTTAAATTTAGCTTTCATATGAGACTATGATTATCAATTTACTAACTCATTTGGCAAAGTTATGATCCTTCAACAAGCGGACATGTATTTTGAGACACCCTGTATGTGGGAATTGAGCATTATTTTCTGCGTGTCGTGTATAAACAGGCTCTATCAGATTTATTCCGCAAAGATAGCATGCGAAGCTGTGTGAATAGTACATTTAAACATTTGTGGTCATTCACAAATCGCTAGATCCACTAGAAATATCGAAATCGATAAGTTCTGGAAAAAAATATAACCCCACTACTTACCCGTTATCAGTATTTACCTCGGCCGTAACGCATCACTCGGCCGACCACGCATCCGGTCATACCGTGTGTTATTAGCCATATTATAAATTTTACCTTTAATGTTCCATACTATTACATTTTTTTTGTAATTTAAATAAATATCAAAGACAATGCGCATGTACATATTATTTTTTATTTATACTCCTGATGGCGTTAATACAGTTTTGTGTTTTAAAATGATAGGATAAGGTCATCTAAAAATACATTGAAATCGAAAGCACCCAAAACACTGGATTTCGCTATCCCCCAGACATATGTGGACGCCAAGAACATGTCTGAACTGAGAAAGCAAGTAGGAAAGAAAAATCTGAATGACACACGAGTTCAAGCTCTAATAATTAAAGTTGCCGGACAGACTAACATACAACACTACTGCCTCAAAAAACAACAAAACTAATTTATCCAATACATTTATCTAGCGACATTTGTATTAGATATGAGCCGTTCTCCAGGAAAACCGGGCTTATTGTTATTATAATAGCAAGCATGTAATACTTTTTAGAAATTATTCTAAAATGAGAAAAAAATCGTGTTCGCCGATTTAATTTTAAGCAGTTCGATAATACAGTACTGTCTTTAAGATTTAAAAGTTCAAATACATCATAGATTAATATTATATAAATTATGAAATAACTTCCGTCGTTCTTATGATGACCAATTTTCGAATAACTCCAGTATTGAGAAACACAAGAGATTAGTGGTTAAAAATAGCAGCTACATGTTTCTTTAAGCAAACGCTATCAAGTTGGCGTCTTCTATTAAAATTAGAATATTATGTTCAAATGTGACAAAATTTTGAAAAGTTCACGTCAAAACTTTCTAAATACGGATTTATGAAATGATGGTTAACGTTACGTCAAATAACGTTCGAATGACGTTTGCGACGTCACTAAAAACTTGGTGGAAATCTGTAACTTTGTTAATGTTGGTACATATTCCTTCAAATTTTCAGATGTATTATCATGTTTTTCGTAATTGTGTCACTTAGCCCGGTTTTCCTGGTGAAAGGCTCATATACGAGAGGTGCCCCACTTATACTTGAACACTTTTCAACATGACATTGTATAGTCGAAAAAACTTTATTCAATCGTATACATCAATGTGTCAATTAACATATACGACCATTGTTTTTGTATTTGTAATTATATTATAACCAAAAATTCACATTTTTGTACGGGCATCTTTTTGAGCTTTTTTAGGACTGAATTTTTTTTTAATGTTGTAAACATGTATCGAGTGTAAACAATGTTGATTCATCCTTAAGATTCCAATTTTAGGATGCAGCGTTGTTTGACTTTGGTATTAACTACATGTATTCACGTGTAATAAACTTAAAATACGTGTTGTTAAGGTACCGAATAGTGAGATTGTGTTGGTGTATGGTGCTGGACCTTGACAAAAACACCATGATTTGGAAATTGTCGCCAGGAAAGCCATGTGGGATACATGCCTTTTAAAAAACTAACCCATGTAGCTTAACGAATGTCAACTTCTTGGTAGGGTCGTAGATATTTCTTATATAGCAGTCTGTTCGTGTGCCGTAAATATATCAATGGTGATGTATTGTCTTATCAGAGGTGACAAAGTTATCGGTATAACCGTTCCGTTGAAGTATATATGGTGGTTAAAGACGATTGTCTCCCTTTAATTTTGATTTTGTTTTTTCGCTTGTGAACACTGATATTTGTAGAGTTTGGCATGTAATATTTGCGACATTTCTGTTCTGGTAGTTACAATGGATACTCCTAACTTCGTTCAAAACAACATTTTAGTTAATTGGTGGGTCCTAGTCATCATACACACAATGAGTACGATTATCAAACAAATAGTCACTTTTTGGCATTTTTTAATATGTTGTGTTATTTCATTTATGGGGGCAACGTGACAAAAACCACCCTTCTAGTGACGAGTACAACTGATTATCCTCACCAAAGCGGTACATCAATGTTTCTTCAACATCTTCTTGGCGATTAGTTGGGAGTGTTTGACCTTCAAAAAGCCAAAAGCAACATCCGCTACAGAATTGCCAATTTCGGTCGAAACCATATTGCAAATATCCAAAATAATTATGGTATACGATGCCTGACACATGACTTCTCATTGTTCAAAAGAAATATTTCATTTATATCGGGTCAGATGGAAGATATCGGCCATTCAACACTGTTCAAATATAAGTTGGGCACCTCTCGTACATTTGATTGCGCTTGTCAATGTGATTCATCTAGATTGAATTCAGTAGCTTGCTTCTTTATATGCAAGAGTTTGTCCTATTAATATGTTTCTTGCAATGACATATTTTCAGAATAATTTTGTAATTCATTTTTCTACTTTACAAAACAACAGTATGGGGAAGGTAATTTATATTAGTGCATACGTTCAGTACCAGTAATGTATGTTTGTGTTATGTGATTGTGTATGTTTTCTGTGCTCGGATGTTTAAGTTGAGTTAGTTTAATCCTATCAACATTTTAGTGAAGTATCGATTATTTGTTGTAATTAGAACGTGTATTCCATTTGAACCGCTGGTCAGAACTATCCACCTTTGATCTAACATATTGAGCAAGCAAATGCCAATAACCTCAACATAAACATGTGGTAGACATGACCACAGGCAATGTAACAGAAGAAAACATCTCACTACATATTTCTAGATATTCTTGGTGACGGTCTATCGTTCTATCATTCCTCAAATAATGACAGTCATGTACATCTACGTAATGAGGTTGTTCATTTGCGACAGTTTGAAAGCATTGTAGATAACTCTGCAGGAACATGCTACCAGTATGTTAGCAATGTCTGAATCACAACAGTCACAAAAATGTAATCAAACCATAGAAAGGCAATCTAAGTGACAGTACTCGACAGTACATCAGTAGTTAATTATTCTGGTTGGTAAATGTGTAGACATAGCCTCAGTACATCTTACTAATATACAGTAACAAACATGGACCGATATAATGCTAGCCTAACAGTATGTATTCGTTCCCATTGTTCTCAATAGGTATGAAATGAACAAACCAACCAAACACGTAACAGTAATTCACAGTTGTGTACATTTTGTATAAAGGCTGAGTCAAATATCAATGTGTACATTGTAGCTCATTGCGAAACGTAGCTTATCCTAATAAAATGAATACTTGTTCTTGAAGTGAAACCTGCCTAACCTCAATTGCAATATGCCGGCATCGATGTAAAAAGACCACACAGAATAATAGTTGATTATTGTGTTGAAATGATGGAATATTCGGTACGACATTGTTGTGGTGCATTAAGACGAATACTACTAATTGACAAATCCAGGGAAAAACTATCAAATTTTGACTTAAAATTAAAAAGAATTATTCTTTTATTTTTTATGATTTGGACAGTGCAATATTGGAGTTTTCAAGCCTCTGACATAATTATCCAATTCTAAAAAGTGACGTGCAATATTATCACCAATTTTCAGAAGCCAGACACGCACTCGATTTCTTCTAATAAAGAAGCAGTACGATGTCACCCATTCAAAATATTAATGGAACACAAATGTAGGCAACTTTCTCGAGCAACATTGGTCTTCAATCATTATTTTTCATATTGCTAATTGCACGCATTGATGCATTGAAATCGTTTCTTTGAGCCTCAACATCGTCGTATAGGTAGATATTTTAGGACGAATGCACTGATCATAAAATTATAAAGTTTCTTTAATGACAAATAAGACATGAACGGAACCAGTAATCTGAACCGACATCAGAATAAGGACACAACGTAACACATTTACTTATCAGATAGAAAGGCGCATACCGATGTTTCATTGGCTTGGTACTAATTGTTTTGCTACAACAAACTTATATATCATTCCACAAATAATTTCAAATATATATATGTCACGTTATGGTACTCTTTTTTTCTGTATTTTTGACTGGCCTTTTTCCTCCCCTAAGTATTTTTTATGTAAAATACTGTGTAGGGTGGATTTTTTTTAATAATAGACATTGTATGTGTATCCATATAATTAAATGCGTAAATGATTTAGTACATAATTCTTAAAGATCTATTACAGCTAGTGTATTTACACCGAGTATCACAGGAGGGTGTATTCATCTAGGCTTTATACACGTGCGCAATTTCCAGATCCTTCATTAATAGTTCATCCATCTTAATGTTTTCTTCCTCTGACAACTTCTTTAGAAGATCCGGGATTAGCTTATTCCGTTACATTGGCTAAGAACATGTTCCCATCGTTTAAATGAATTAACTGTTGTTTGAGAATAAGTATAAATGTTATAAATCGTACTGACGATTTAGCATTATAAGCAGAATTGCAAATAACGAACAACTGCTTCAGAAGACTTGGGGAAGAGCGTGTGATTTGAGATGGCTTTATCCACAAAACGAAACACAAAGGTAGCAGTAATTACCTAGCCATATCCTCAGTATACTATTTATCACGTCCAAATATGGTGGTTGATACCACCACGGAGGAGAATGAGTTTCGGAAGGAATGTTTAAAAATAATGTCAATTACTGGAGATAAAGATTCCATGAACTTCATTTAGTTGCATGATTATAAATAAAATACACGTAATATCAAATTAGAAGTAAATGTAAGACACACAGTGTAAATAAAGTACCTCTGTTCCATTCCAGTCATTTATGTAATTATATAACGTGTTGAATATTGATGCATGTATATTTAAACCTAATATAAAGTCATAATTGAAACTCTCTTGATACAAATGTACCTTAACAAATCCAGAATTGTATTGGTAATTAAGAAGCATCGAACAAGACATAGAAATGATTAATACATACGTACTTAAGTGAACAAGCTATATTTATTGGTCTAGACGTTTGAACAATAGCTGTATTAAAAGGTGTATTTTACCTATAACTTATCGTTAATTGTAGTTCTGGACTGTAGATCGCATCTATGTCTGATTAAAAACAATGAACAAAAGCCAATGTTTAAAGTGTGCACCGACTAGACGTTAAGCATTGTGGTATTTAACATGGTTTTAACATTAATATAACGTATTGTAAAGCATATTCGTTATAGATCACATCGAATTACATGTATGTTGAGAATCAAGTGCTCAAAGCCAAATTTGTCTAGATAAAAACCATTCCAAACACTATCCAATACATTTGTCGTAACTGTCGTAACAACATTACGTATTTAACTTATATAATTACATGTGCATGTACCTCGTACATTGTATACTTATAATGCAACGTATTCTAAGTTACTTAATGTATTATACCTTAATGTAACAAATGCAGAGGTTATGATGTAATCCAATATACACGGGTAATGCATTGTAAAAACTATATTTCGTAGGCAAACTTATGAACTTTATCTCTGAAAATACGGTCAAAATGAGTGTGCCCTACTTCTGAAAAGATCAATGATACAAAATATACTAGAAGCTGGAAGCGAAATCTGGCAAATGCAATATCATGGACGAACACACATTAAAATGAGATTATTATAAAACTAGGTCACCATTTCCAGGGAATTGCACCTTTTCAATACCAAGCTGTTAACATTTATTATAAATCACTTTCTTGAAACCTCAAGCTAACAGTTTAATGGGCTACGTTATCATCTAAATTCAGTCAGCACTGTATTAAAGTATGTAGTACTTGATAGCACATGATAAACATTTTAAGGGTGCTCATTTACTAGGGCATATGCAAATATCTGTTCTGAAAATGATTAAGTAAGTTCGCTACAGAAATTCTTCTGCACTTGTGAACACTAATCGCGTTTAAAATGGAATATGCTTCACTTTAATAAAATTAACTTCCATCGAAGCAGATGCAATTCAGCATTTCGGATCATTTTCATATCGATTTCAGAATAGTGTCACATCCAATTTGCTTAGTCGAAAAAACTATATTGGATTACATTTTCACAACAGATTATTGCTTGCACTACTTAATCGCATAATATTTTAGCTACGCTTTGTGTTTCATTCAGAGTATATATTATCAGTATTCTTGTTTAGCTGACATATTTGGTGTTTTTTTCAAGAACTTAAAATGTTCTGTGAATACAATGGTACATGTCTACTAAAATTATGTGTTCGTCAATATAGGTTCCATTGTAGCCGTTCTAGTTCAGCCTTTGGACCAAGGCAATGAGAGCAACTGTCTGAATCGATGTACACTTTACAGCTAAATCCTGCTTAGTATGTTCCAGATTTTCATCAATTTATTTCGCTCTAGCAATGTTAGATTGTATTTTGTCTAATTAAAATATGTCTGTACCATAATCACTATGCTGATTAATACCTATCAAACTAGACAAAGCCATTTCGTTCTACTCTTTCTCTACGTGATTGATAATGATTGATAAAACGATTGTATTAGCAAGTGATCGATCGACATTCACCTAATGTAATGACTTTGTCGTAACGCGCGCAATGTATGTATTGGGGTTTGTATTATCTAAGTTGCAAATTGATTAATGATGTCAGGGTCGTTTCAATGATTGATCAAAACGGTTGTATTACAACATGTTTCAATTTATTGATCGACATACATCGAGATCTTCTACCGTGGTCTTAGATGTTCACACACATGTACAAGTGTTACGAAATGTATTAAAAAGTCAAGCATTGTATAAGAACATGCCAGAGTGACTGTATTATGTACAATGACTCTATTTGGATATTAATCACGTGAACAACAATGTTTGCACTAGGAAAACAGTCACCATAATATTACTTCTACATCAAACAATTTCAGTATGTTTGCCGATTAAAGTCAGGTCAGCTATTTACAAAGTTTTCGTCAAGTAATTATTTCTTCTTGTTTTGCTCATATCCACAGCCCGGATACCCACTTTTCAACAAAGTGTTGATTTATTAGTTTTGTATAAGTTTCACCATTTGTTTTTGGAATACACGTACATTCGTTTAGCAGATATGCAAACAAATGTGCAATTAAGATATTTCAAGGGCATGCAAGCAAACAGTACAGAAAACACCTGAGTAAAAATATTTTCAACACGGTTTTGTACAGTTCATGAAGCGAAGAAAAAATAACCGTATCGGCCGACATGAGTTTGAATGAGAACATATCAACACCATATTGCAGTTATTTTACTGGAGTAGCTGACTATTGTCACACGTAGGATGATACACTGACTACACGAGTATCCGATCACATGAATTCATGATTGGAGAACAGCCTTTAAATAACACGTTTAAAAATTACGAACATGAACATAGAAGTGCCAATAGCAATTATCCTCTTCGAAATTCTGAGTGTTTTAAGGAGCAGACATTCATGGTATACTGTAGACAAGTTAATTATGGCAATATTGGATGCTGATATTCGTCTAATTGGAGATGTCTCAACTGTTCGTTTGTTGATAAGTCTTGATATAATGCAGCATTGACAATAATTGCTTTCATATTAACTTGTGGTTATGCTTCACACATGTTACATGTTTCAATGCTGAACAATCATACACTTTTCTTACCTTAAGGCGTTTACAGCTATATTCCAGCAATCATTTAATGTCAAAATAATTACGTGCATCGTTTTTAGTATGATACTAGACTACCTTAATTGCAAATCAAAAGTTTGGATGAGTTCCGTGTACTTTGATTCACTCGTCAAAAATAGACAATTCTTATAATTTCATATGGTGTTCTAGAACACTTTCGTATGAAAATGGACAGTTTGCATTGTCCAATAAATCACAGAGAGAGTTTATGTTAAAACTGAGGAGAAAAATGATCTAATGGATAAGAAAGCATAATTGTTTTTCAGTTTTTGAAACTTTAAAAAAAAATATCATCATATATAGCTCTTTACGTTTTGAGAAGGTATTTTGACACATTGTATAACTAGCACAACTTCCACGGTCTTTCAAACGAAACGTCCTCACGTACAAGAAGTGTGTAACACTGCTTTGGGTGTTACTAGCCACACTATTGATACCTGACTGGTGGACGGACGGAATGACGACTCCCATTAAATGCTCTATCATGAAATTAAATGTTCATTCTTTGCACTAAACATAAATGTTTGAACAGACATGAGAAAGAGAAAGATGAATTGATTTACTGTTTAGATTATGATAAGACATACATGACATCTGGTTTATTTCAAAGTGAAACTTATCAGACTTCAAACTATAGAATACTTAACATGTTACAGTTAGTCACACACCATATTATTCAACTTACTGACTTTAAATGCCATGTTATGTTCTTTTAATTTTCTATTTATCTTTAATTGTGTTACCTATTAGACGTCTGCAATAAAACGCAACAAAAATATACAGGCTGAATGAATACGCACGAAATGCATTGTGTACACTTTTGTACACATGCCTTAACATTGTACATTGCCTCCCGCAAGATCGAAGAAAAACCTTAATCATCATTAAAGGGACTGTATCATGAAATTGTTAAGTATTCACTACATTTTGGCATAGATGCCTTTAAAATCCATAAACAAACACACTGATATAAATATAACTTGTGAAACATCAAGATTTTGTAATTGTTTTAGTATTTTACCTCCAAAATTCTATACCGTATTTATACGGTATAGAATTTTAAACTACTCTCATTTAAATTGACTGAAATTTACTCGAATTTATAAACAAACCAAATCCTTAATAGATTATTAGACTGAGGTTTGTTTATGTTACATAGCAATCTAGTGAATAATAATACTCAAAAACATGCTGAAAGGAAACATAACGATGTGTTTAAAAGGAAAACACACTGTTAAAAGTGTTGAAAGTGGTTACAATGGATAATTTGCGATAAATATTTCTTAAAGCAACAGTCAACAGTGTTCTATTATATAAATACTTAATTTGGTATGAAAATTATACTTTTTAAAAAAATTCGCTCCATCTGTTAGGCAGGCCCTTTAAGGCAGAGTGACCCCTTCTAATGGTTATCTACAATTAAAACAGTTTGCGGTCAGCAGTAGTTTTTTGCTGATCTGCTTCATCATGGACATATATTTGACTCAATATATATACTAGCTTAGCATGTTGCAAGTTGTCTACTACACATTGTGCGTTGGGAAAATTCAAATTGCACTAAATGATATAAAACACATAACCGTAAATAGTTACTTATTTAATGAAATTAACTCAATTTAACACTGTCACAATACGGATTGCTAACAGGCAAGCACTGAACATTTGTTACCATACTTTAGGGAAAAATCCAAAGCGATAACTTATTGCCATTGCATGTGTTATTAAAGCACGGTAAAAGGCAATACACGTACAGGTTAACTATCAGTTTTAATGATATCGAGGCTTAAATAACGACACACAAGAAGGAATGTTCAAAGACAGTTGTAGATTCCGAGAGCTCAGTGATAACATTATGACAGAAATGGCATCGCTAAAGGCAACGCACATCGATGCAGAAAGTGAATGACAAGAAACAACTTACATCAACTCACACAATTAATGAACTTACTTGTGAATCAGCAAAATAAATCACAGCGAAAATGTTACAAGACAACTGCGCATTGCAATAACGAAATCGATATAGTTAACTGATGCAATGTCACATTGTTTACGACAACCTCCGTTCAACCACTGTAAAGGGAAATAGAGTCTGGTGGTAATGTCTGGACATAATGACGTCAATTATTCGAAGATTAATGATAACCTGTTGAACGCAATATGACTTCGTCTAAACCGAATTCTGAACGTTGCATTATGTTGACAGCATGACATTTCCCCGTTTTAATAAAATGTTGTATCCAGTTGGAAATACAGAATCGCTGATCGTGTGACAATTCAATGGAATACTCGTTCGTAACAGCATGGATTATAAAACTTGTTAAATTGACTATTATCGTTTCATTGTGTTTGTAATTGGTTGATTCAGAGACGATTACTTAAAAAAGCGCCTGGTTTATTTAAAATGTCAAATAAGTCAGATATGTAACGATAATTAAGTTAACACGCTAGATATACTCCAGGATAATCACACTAATGGTTGTAAATGTCATTACATAATTTAGTTCTGAATTTCTAAACTCTACAAGCTATTCTAACTTCACGCAATTCCTTGGAAGTTAAATCTATTACTAATACCAGGAACAAATACACATACAGGTTATGAGAATCTTTACTATACTTCTATTTGTCTTCAGATGGTCAAAACATATATGTAAATTACTACCATGATAACAGCCCTGGGTTTCACTGATGATGTGAAATACGTCACTACAAGCGTATATTGTTGGGAGATTTTTGGAGGTATGTGTCCTAAAGCCAGATCCTTGCACAATGTCCTTAGGAATGTGTAATGTAATGTCCATGCATATGAATATACTATTTGCCAATGGCTGTGTACTTTGAAATCCACTCGGCGTGATATTTTGCCTTTCAAAGGCTATTAGCAGAATAGTAAATTAAGGATATAATTATGCATTAGTGCTTGCTGTGTATCGCACAATAATCATATTCATGAAATAAGACCTAAGGGATCCAAAGCACAGCCTGTACAATTATTTCTATAGTCAATGTTTTCTTTATATTACAAGCATGCACATAATCAAGGATGCACGTTGTAGATTTAGAAAATTGTGTTGGTACGTTTTGTTTCAGGCTTAAGTGCAAGATAAGCGGAAATCATATCCCCTGATTTTTGATGAAGTATAAACATGTTAATGCTTCAATGAATTGTTTATTTGAGTTTGTGATACACCATTGCACACAACCCGAGCAATAGTCATCAATCAAGAACTATTAGCAAAGACGACTACGTGCAATACCATATTTTATATACACAACCCACATTTTAGCAACACAAAACATAGACTGAGTGCATGGTATGTAAGATAATCGAAACAGCCTTATGTTGGAGAACAAAATTACAAAATACCGCACAAAAACTGATTACTCATTTAGAAAATCAATTTGACAAAATATTTGTGTAGCCAATTCATACAATAATATATCAGTAATTCATTTAAAATTCTGAAGTCGTGCTTATTCGTGTGATGTCATTTACAATGCTATCGACATTATATCAATTAATTTAAAGCCGGCTAAATATGCAGTTGCCGTATATATAGCAAATAAGTTTCTCCCTATGGTGTCTGATGATTTAAGTAAGCTACCTTACCTTATTGTAAAAGTCAATATTGACTAAACATAACTTGACTTCTAGTCTAAATATGTACTGAAGTAAATGCTAATTATTACTACAAGAAACGCATACTTGCTCCAACAGAATTAAAAGATGTCAAACATTTCCCACATTAGTTGTCAGTAGAAATGATAAAATGATTCCATGTTTAAGCTTGAATGCTATCTGCAACAGTTTCCAAATAAAATGCACTGGTTACTGAGTTATAACATGTGTATGAAAGTTATCTATATAATTAGAACTAGATGCGATGGGAAAATTAAAACGTATGTTAAGTGTATGTTGCCAAATGCTAACATACCTTTTATATGGCAACTAGTTTAGACCTAGTATGTATTTATCGACAGTGTTCAAAGGTTATTCAAAATCATAAACTTGAAATTTGTATTAAATGACCCCAGAACATTTGTTCAATATCGCAAATACCAAATGTTATATACGTTTCCACAGTAGGTGATTGGTTTATGGATACAGGTATATTGTTTTTTCTCCGTACACTCCGAGTTCAAATGCTACTATATGTGTAAAGTATGAACATATATGCAATAAAACTATACCTATATAAATAATAAGCAATGCATTCATTTTTAGTGGTCACAACTGTTAAAACATCCGTAACCGGTGTAATAAAAAGACGTGAATTATCTATTTGTGTCTTATTTGTTAAATTACATGATAAACTAGAAAACTGTTAAATGTGTTGTACAATGTAAATTAACCTGTAATTGGATGGTTTAATTTTTAGATGTTTTGATACGTATTGATGCGTGTTATTTTCAAACAGTAATATGAGCAATGACTCAAATTACGCAAATTGTGCAGAATGTGATGATAAAATTACAATGAAAAATAAAACAAATGCTGTTTAGATATATTCCGTACGTATATCTATAAATATTGTATAATGGTTGTCACATTAACTAAAATGTTCAGCAGATAATAAGGAATACAAAACGTACACCTGTACAATGTATCAGACCATATTACGAAGGTAGCTAAGAAACCTGAAAAGGTTAATGAGCAATAATGACATACAAAAAGCGTTAGAGACACATTAGACATAGCGGTAGAAGCGCTGCTAGATACATTCAACCGTTTGTGTTAAATGTCAGACAAACGTTTTACATAGCTAATGTCATTCTCCAGTAGAAAGAACCCTGTGCACTCTGTGTCAGATCATGTTCCTATATTATTGTCCTCATATCAGAGAAAGCAATATTTCATGTGGAAACTTATGAATTGTGTCTCGGAAAATACGGTCAGAAAATGATGTGTTCTACTTCTGTTCAACATAGACTAGACGCTTGAAGCAGTTCCTTGAAATTGCAATATCACGCACGAATACGCCTTTAAATGATAATATCACGAGACTGGGTCACCGTTTCCAATGCATTTTACGACATCAATACAAAGCAGTACACATTTGAACCAGCTTCTTGATACCGCAAGCTAAATCTAGCAATTTAAGTTCAGCACTGTAATGTTACCTTTTTAGCGCGGGATAATAATTTTAAGGTAGACCTTTACGAGGGAGTATGTTCATATCTGTACCCAAAGTGATTTAGATAGTACCCTACAGCGGTATATCTGCACTTTTGAACACTAATCATCTGTAAAATAGAATATGTATCATTATAATAGAATTTACATTCCACGTAACTGATGCAATTGAGCATTTTGGATCATTTTAATATCGATTTCAGAATTTTTTGTCACAACCAATTTGTTTAGTCGAAGAAATTACACTAGGTAACATGCTCATAACAGATTATTTCTTGCGCTACTTTTAGCGCGTACTTCTCTAGCAGCGTTTTGTGTTTAATTCAGATTTTATATTATAAAGAAGTCGACACAGAGACAGCTAGGAGGAGTCAAGCGCTTAGAATCTAATTATCATTTCACTGAAGTTGTCAGTTTCTTACCCTCTTCATGTTCAGTTCGGTGTATGTTGGCAGGTCACTTACATGTAAATGACAATTTGCAGTAATGCTTTTACCAGCAAAGAAAACCGTAATATTGCTTAGCTGACATACATGTAGCTTGTGCTTTCCACGATCGTAAGGTACTTTTTGAATACTCGGTATCAGTTTTGGAATACCAGTCTTTGTAATGCTCTACTGAAATTATGTGTTCGTCAATATAGGATGTTTCATTGTAGTTATTTAGACCATTCATTGGGTCAATGAGAGCAAATGTCTGACTTTAAGTTAAAACATACTAAGTATGTAGCAGATTTACGTTAATTCATTTCGGACCATTAATTTGTAAGGTAGTTTCTCTAATTAAAAAGTGTCTGTATAATAAAGTGTGTCATTGTTTGCTAAACAGTATGTCGATACATTTCCATCAAACAAGACAAAGTCATTCCGTTCTAGCCTTTCTCTATGTGATTGATCATGATGGATAATGTAATGGCTTTGTCGTAATAGATGTATGTGGGATGTACATTTTTGCATTATCTAAGTTGCCAATTGATTAATGGTGTCAGGGTAGTATCTATGATTGATTAAAACGAGTCTATCAGCCATTGATTGATCGACATCAAACTAGATGTTGCTCTAATGTTAACACAAATGAACGAGTGTACTATTGTTACTAAATGTATTACATTATTATCGAATACATATTTTATTATGTATAAGCACTCGTTGTTATTAAACTTCAGCATGATGCTTATATAATCCATTTTGATTCCCTCCTCTCCCGGTTAGCGAAAGTGACTGTTTAACAAAGCGTGTAGTCTACTATATTTGTATAATTGTCACAATTTGCTTTTGATGTACAGTCGGGTACTAACGTTTAGCAAATATGCAAACACATGCGCAGATAAGATATTCCGATGGTATACAGCTTAACAGTACCGAAAACAGCAAAACATGTTTCAATAAGCCTTTAATATGTAGTTCGTGTAGCGAAGAAGAATACCCGTATCTGTCGACATGAGTTTGAATGAGAACATATCAACACCATGCAGTCATCTGCTAAAGTTGTGACGATCGTCATACTTTGCATGATAGACTGACTACCTGACTGAATTATTGGATCGCATTAATTCATGATTGAAGAACTACATTTAACAACATTGAACAAAACACGATTGACCGTAAATGAGGATCATACAAAGAAGTGCCAATAGCAAATATCAAATTCGATATGAAGTGTGTTCAGCAGCAGGTACAATTATATACACACGGTTATTATGGAAATATTGGATGTTCATATTCGTCTTAATCGATATGTCTCAAGTGTTCGTTTCTTAATTAGTCTTGATATATTATAGTATTGGCAATAATTGCTATCATATAAAGTTGATGTCATGCTTCACCCCTGCTATATGTTTCGATGCTGAACAACCAGATAACAACGCCAACATTTCTTTCCTTTATAGATACTGTTTTGTTTATACAAATTGACAGGACATGGTCATATAGAATTATATTGAAATGGATAACACTCACACATTGGTACGTGTTTTCACTAGCATTCACACCTAAGTGGATGACTCGTTAGTTGTTTATATGGTTACCAATAACATGTCTGAACTGGGAATTTTGTACAGCATCTTTTCGAAGTTATACCTGTCAGATTTGAAACGATAATTCAGTTAATATGTTTGCCACATACCTGGATGTTCGCCTAAATGTCGGTTTATGTCATGATATATTTGTATTCAATATTGAAAACTTATTATCTAAACTGTAAGAAGTAGGTACACATGAATTACTCTTTAAAATAACAAACTAATTAATTGCATATATCCTCTGTGATTTCCACGTTGATTACATAAAATAGTTACTCACATGTATGTCTGAACGGACTTAGTTTACTTTGTTTCCACGAGGGGTGTAATCGGTTGTGTCATAATGTAAGTTTAAAATGCATCTACTAATGTACACTAAGCTAAACAGCGTTGGAAAAAACGTATATCAAAACTGACTGAAAATATGCCTTATATCATAGAATGGACTTTACTTAGATAAAGTGACCATTTGATACACTAGGAACATTTTAAGATTAACAGACATCGTAGGATGTCTTTTAGCAATATTTGATTTATTCAACATGTTTCAAAGCAGACCAATAGCTGCTGAAAGACAACACAAAATAATCAGTTGACAACAACAACAAGCAAACAAAATGTTGATAAAAAGTTAGATATCGGTCTCAAAGCTGCAATATTGGTAGTAGGGCAGTTAGCTGATCGCACATGCTGGATGTTATCCCGCTTACACATCATTTTGAAGAAAATTCTAGAAATTAACAACATTTGTACACCATTGGTACCATGCTCACTGTGTGGTGTATAAAATACCATCTTATTTTAAATGCCAACAAATATTTTATTTATACCCCTAATACGTACAAACTATGTTTTTACGAAGCGTAACAGATGGCGAAACACAGACTCACTATCATTTACGAAGTCTGAATCAGAAATATTATGTACTTGATTCCTGAAATTCTAAGAAGCTCGTATTTGTAAATTACACGCAGTCAGTGACAAAGGTGATGCATTTGATTTTGTCCTTCGATCAAGGCCCTACTGTTCAATTGCCCGAATCAATGCGTAAATTATAGGTTCTACGGATAATTTCTGCAGGAAAACGTTTAGAAACATTTCATATAGCGTCGATTTGTTACTGAAACTGAGCATTATGTCCCTTTCACATGAAAATACCTCTTTGCTCCAGGAATCCACTTAAGAGTAGTTTTTGAACGAAAATCAGATAAATATGCCTGATAAACAAGTGTATTTTATAGATCTAGTCCCATGCGACTATTTTTAAGTTATTGGTCTTAGATCTCATTCTGTATAGCGAAGGTACTTTTCCAGGAAGCCTATGTGGTCAACCGTATTTCAGTGGATGAAAGTAGTACCTATTGCAGACGCTGAAACATGATTTCAATCTTGAATTTAATAATGCAATTTGTGTACATCTTGAAGCGGAGATTTGGATGAAGATTGTCAGTAAGTTTCATTGAAATCGGTTCTGTCAATAAAAAAATTAGAGGGCAATTTGCATTACTTTTCGAACACCCCTCGTATTTTTATTGCATTGATCATTATTTCGTATTCTTATTATCAATTATTATTAATACTTCTGAACATAGAATCTGTAAAAAATGGTTGACCTGATGATAACAGTATGCCGTTTGATTCTTATAATAATCAAATATCTTGTGTTTGATTGGCTGATGTGCTGATTTACTTATGTGAATGAGGTCGAACCAACTGATATATGTGTATAATTCCATAACTTTCTTCAAATACATATGTCAAGTTAAGGCCACTATTTTTCCCATAAGTAAGTTTTGTAAAACACTGTGTAGGGTTATCTAATTTGAGAATCTTCTATTTTTCTCTGTATATCACATATACAATTATTGATTATGAATGATATTAGGCATGTGTTTGGGTGTAAATAGGAATGTTGCTTAGAAGTTGTACCCTAATAAAAGCTGTATGTTAAATATATAAGTATAGTTTCTACTGGCAAATAGAACTGCAAAGCAATAAAACCCGCCACCAAAGACATAAGGAAGAGTGAGAGTTTCGAAAGTGCGCGAGGAGGCTGTTTTGGTCCACCTGCACGTTCAATGCCAGTAATGTCCTGCATTTATAAATTGTCAAGCACTGAAGATAAGGAGTTCATGATACACATTGTTTTGCACAATTTTAAATGAAATACACGTAGTACCAAACTCTAACTAAATATAAGTGTAAATAAAGTATCTAAGTTCCATGCCAATCTTTTATGCACCGTAATTGTATCACGTCTGGTAAATGGGTACACATGTACATAAGTATGTATTTGCACCAAGTATTGACAAAGTCATAATTGAAACGTTCTTGATACCTTTACAAATCCAGAACTTTATGGGCAATTGAGTAGCACTAAACAAGATATAGAAATAATTACAGTTATTTAAGATATACGTTCATCAATTTAACGGTTACCCTGTGAGCAGAACTCCCCGAGGAGCGTTTAATCTAGCAACAACAATAAATAGCTGACCTCAATCATCTTAAAGTACGGCCAGAAAAGAGAGTACCCTACTTCATAAAATGGTTCTCAATATACACGACGTTTGAAGCTAAGTTTGGCAAATGCACTACTACGGATAAATACGCATTACATAACATTATTAGGAAACTGGGTCACCATTTCCAATAAATTTCACCATTTCAATACCAATCTGTGAACAGTTGAACTACTTTCTTGAAGCCTCAAGCTAACAGTCGACTACATTAGCATTTGAAAGTCAGCCTGCACTGTATACATGAACGAGTACTTTGTAAGCACGTAATAAATATTAACATTAAAGGTGTGTATTTACTAGTTGTAATTGGAACGTGCATCCCGTTTGAACCAATGGTAAGAACTATCCACCTTAGACCTAATCTATTGTACAAGCTAACGACAATAACCTCCACATAAACATGCGTGTGATAGACATGACCATAGGCAATGTCACAGAAGAAAACACGTCACTACATATTTCTAGATCTTCGGTCTGACGGCCTATCGTTCTATCGTTCCTAAAATAATGCCATTCATGTACATCTACGTACTGAGGTTGTTCATATGCAACAATTTGAAGGAATTAACGGTAAATATGCAGGAAAATGCGACCAGTATGTAAGCAATATATGGATTATAAAAAGTCACAAAAATGTAATCTAACCATAGAAATGCCATCTAAGTGACAGTTTTCGACATCAATAGTTAACTCCTTCGGTTGGTAAATGTGTAGACATAGCCTAAGTACATCTTACTAATGTACAGTTACAGACATGGACCGATGTAGACCAACACAAGAGAAGCCTAACCTAACAGTACGGCTTCGTTTCCATTGTTCTTAATAAGTGTGAAATGTCAAGTTAACGAACCGACCAAACACGTAACAGTTATTCACAGGTGTGTATATGGCTGAGTCAAATGTCAATGTGTGCAGTGTAACGTAGCTTATCCTAGTTAAATGAAGACTTGGTCTAAAAGTGAAATCTGCTTAAACTAAATGGAAATATGCCGGAATCGATATGATAACAAGCACACTAAATAGTAGTATATTCTTGTGTTAGAATGGTGGATTCTTCTGCAAGACATTGTTGTGGTGAATTAGGACGAATACTACTAATTGTCAAATGTAGGGAAAGGGCCATCAAATGTTGACTTGTAATCAAAACGAAGTTTCCTTTTATTTTATACTATTTGGACATTGCAATATTGGAGTTTTCAAGTCACCGACATAATTATCAAATTGTAAAAAGTGACGGGCAATAAAATCACCAATTTTCAGAAGCCAGACATGCACTCTATTTCTTCTAATAAAGAAGCAGTACGCTGTCACCCATTCAAAAGATCAATGCAACATTAATTTACAAATGTAGAAAACTTTCTGGAGCAACATTCAATTTGGTTTTAAATCATTATTTTTGATATTGCTAATTGCACACATTGGTGCATTGAAATCGTTTCTTTGTGCCTCAACATAGTCGTATAGGTCGATATTTTAGGACGAATGTACTGATCATACAATTATAAAGCTACATGTAATGACAAATCAGACATAAAAGGAACCAATCAACTGAACCAACATCAGAAGCAGGACACTAATATAACACTTTTATCTAACAGAGATAAAATCGCATACCGATGTTTCATTGGATTGAGTATTAATTTGTTTGGCTTCAACAAACTGATATATCATTCTATAAATATTTTCAAATATACACATTTGTATAACAAGTTCTGATACTCTATTTTTCTTATTTCGACTGACTTTTTCCTTCCTTAAGTATCGTTTTTGTAACATACTGTGTAGAATGGATCTTATTCTATAATAGACAATTATCTAATGTTACTGTATTCCAATATACGATTGTTTATGATTGATTATTATTAGTTTAAGGCATATGTTTAGATGTACATTGGATTGTTGGAACTATATGTGTGTTCATATAATTATATGCGTACAAATGAATTAGTTCACAATTCATAAAATACTATTTCAGCTAGTGTATTTTCATCGGGTATCACGGGAGAGGGGTATTCATCCAGGCTTTATTCACGTGCGCAATTTCCAGGTCCTTCATTAATAGTTCATAAATCCTAACGTTCTTCCTCTGACAACTTCTTTAGAAGATCCCGGATTTACTTATTCCGTTACATTGGCACTGAAGATGTTCCCTTCCTTTAAATATATTGTCTGTTGTTATATTTATAAATGTATTCAACAAAACTGGTACCAGCAATTACCTCGCCATATCCTCAGTTTACTATTTCTCACGTCCTAACGTGGTGGTTGATACGACCACGCAGGAGAATAAGTCTCGAAAGTAATATATAAAAATAATGTCAATCACTGGAGATAAGGATTACATGTTACAAATGTATGCATTTATTTGCATAATTATAAATAAAATATCCGTAGTACCAAATAAGAAGTAAATGTAAGACACAGAGTGTGATTAAAATACCTCTATTCCGTACCAGTCTTTTATTTTATACTATAACGTCTTTTTTATTGGTACATGTTTATTTGAACCAAATATTGACAAAGTCATAATTGAAACTCTCTTGGTACAAATGTACCTTAACAAATTCAGAACTGAATGGGTAATTATGAAGCACCGAACCAGACATAGAAATAATTAACACATACTTGAGTGAACTAGCTATATTTATTGGTCTAGACGTTTGAACAATGGCTGTATTGAAATATGTATTTTACCTATAACTTCGCGTTAATTATAGTGCTAGGCACGTAGATCGCACACGTTTCTGTTTAATAGCAATAGTCAAAAGCCAATGTTGAATGTGTTACACCCGACTTGAAGTTAAACATTTTGATATCTAGCATGGTTTTAATATAAGTATACCGTATTGTAAAGTATATTCCTTATAGATCGAATTATCCGTATATATCTTATATAATTACACGTACATGTACCTCGTACATTGTATACTTACGATGCAACGTATTCTAAGTTACTTAATACATGATACTTTAATGTAACAAATGCTGAGGTTATGATGTGAACCAATTTCCGCGGGAAGTGCATTGTAGAAACAATATTTCGTAGGCAAACCTATTAATTTTATCTCTGAAAATAAGGTCAAAAATAAATGTGTCCTACTTCTGAAAATATCAACGATACAAAATATACTAGAAGCTGGAAGTGAAATCTGGCAAATGTAATATTAATGACGAACACACATTAAAATGAGATTATTATTATTTTAAGGGTGCGCATTTACTAGGGTATATGCAAATATCTGTTCTGAAAATGATTAGGTAAGTTCGCTACAGAAACTCTTCTGCACTTGTGAACACTAACCGTGTGTAAAATGGAATATGTATCACTTTAATAAAATTTACATCCTTCAAAGCAGATGCAATTCAGCATTTCGGATCATTTTGATATCGATTTCAGAATAGTGTCACATCCAATTTGCTAAGTCGAAGAAACTATATTGATTTACATCTTTAAAACAGATTATTGCTTGCACTACTTAATCGCAACGCTTTGTGTTGCTTTCAGAGTGGATATTACAATGACGTTTATAAAGCGGCAGGTGATGTGAAGCGCTAAGAATCTATTTAACGTTTCGCAGAAGTAGTTAGTTTAACACATTTTCGAAGATAAGTGTGGGGTCGTTGCCAGATAACATAATACAATCCGATTTAAGTTCGCAGGTATTCGTTGAATACAACATATGTGTTAGCATTCACTAGGCATCAAGGTTAATGTGTATTTGTTTGTGGTGAGTTTAGTTATAAGACTTTTATTATGCTTTAAACACCAAAGAAATCAGTATTCTTGTTTAGCTGACAAATTTGGTGTTTTTTCAAGAACTTTGGATGCCTTGTAAATAAAATGGTAACTACCTACTAAAATTATGTGTTCGTCAATATAGGTTCCACTGTAGCCGTTCTAGTTCAGCATTTGGACCAAGGCAGTGAGAGCAACTGTCTGAATAGATCAACACTTAACAGATAAATCCTGCTTAGTATGTTCCAGATTTGTATCAATTCATTTCGGTCCAGTAATGTTAGTTTGTATTTTCTCTAATTCAAATGTGTCTGTACAATAATCGGAATGCCGATTAATACCTATCAGACAAGACAAAGCCATTCCGTTCTGTCCTTTCTCTACGTGATTGATTATGATTGATAAAGCGATTGTATAAGCAAGTGATCGATCGACATTCATCAAATGTAATGTCTTTGACGTAACACTCACAATATTTGTATGTATATGGGTAGTTTTATCTATGTTGTAAATTGATTAATGGTGTCAGGGTCGTGTCTCTGATTGATCATAACAGTTGTATCAGCAATTGCTTGATCGACATCAATCTAGATATAATACCGTGATTTTGAATGCCATGATCGCATACATTTGTATCTGTATATCTATCAAATATAACAACAGTGATTGCATTTCCAAAACAGTCACCCCAATATTACTTCTACCTCAAACAACTTGAGTATATGGAATTAGATATTTACAAACGTTTTTTCAAACACGTATCTCCTTTTGTTTCGTTCCTATCCCGGTAAGCCACTAGTCAACAAAGTGTATAGTTTATTAGTTTTGTATAATTGTCACCATTTGTTTTTGGCATACACGTACATACGTTTAGCAGATATGCAAAAAATGCGGAATTAAGATGTTTCAAGGGCATGCAACCAAACAGTACAGAAAACAACTGAGTAGAAACATTTTCAACATGTTTTTGTGAAGTCCATGTAGCGAAGAAAAACACCCGTATCTGCCGACATGAATTTGAATGAGAACATATGAACACCATATTGCAGTCATTTAACTGGAGTAGCTGACTCTTGTCACACTTTGGATGATACACTGACTACACGAGTATCCGATCACATCAATTCATGATATAACAAAACACGTTTAACAAATAAAGAACATTAACAAAGTAGTGCCAAAAACAATTATCCTATTCGAAATTCTGAGTGTTTTAAGGAGCAAACATTCGTGTTATACTTTAGTTAATAATGGGAATATTGGATGTAGATATTCGTCTAATTGGAGATGTCTCAAATGTTAATTTGTTGATTAGTCTTGGCATAATGCAACATTAGCAATGATTGCTTTCATTTTAACTTGATGTTATGTTTCATCCTGTTACATGTTTCAATGCTGAACATTCATACAATAACATACACTTTTCTTTCCTTAAGACGGTATTTTGACGATATGACACATTTTATAACTAGCACAACTTCCACGGTGTTTCGAACGAAACGTCGTCACGTACAAGAAGTGTGTTACACTGCTTTGGGTGTTACTAGCCACACTATTGATACCTGACTGATGGACGGACGGAATGACGCCTCCCATTAAATGCTTTATTATAAAATTAAAAATTATTAAAATTCATCCTTTGCACTTAACATAAATGTTTGAACAGACATGAGAAAGAGAAAGATGAATTGATTTACTGTTTAGATTATGATAAGACATACATGACATCTGGTTTATTTCAAAGTGAAACTTATCAGACTTCAAACTATAGAATACTTAACATGTATGTTACAGTTAGTCACACACCATGATATTCAATTTACTGATTTTAAATGCCATGTTATGTTCTTTTAATTTTCTATTTATCTTTAATTGTGTTACCTATTAGACGTCTGCAATAAAACGCAGCAAAAATATACAGGCTGAATGAATACGCACGAAATGCATTGTGTTCTCTTTTGTACACATGCCTTAACATTGTACATTGCCTCCCGCAAGATCGAAGAAAAACCTTAATCATCATTAAAGGTACTGTGTCATGAAATTGTTAAATATTCACTACATTTTGGCCATAGATGCCTTTAAAATCCATAAACAAACACACTGATATAAATATTACTTGTGAAACATCAAGATTTTGTAATTGTTTTAGTATTTTACCTCCAAAATTCTATACCGTATTAATACGGTATAGAATTTTAAACTACTCTCATTTTAATTGACTGAAATTTACTCGAATTTAAAAACAAACCAAATCCTTAATAGATTATTAGACTGAAGTTTGTTTATGTTACATACCAATCTAGTGAATAATAATACTCAAAAATCATGCTGAAAGGAAACATTACAATGTGTTTAAAAGGAAAACACACTGTTAAAAGTGTTGAAAGTGGTTAAAATGGATAATTTGCAATAAATATTTCTTAAAGCAACAGTCAACAGTGTTCTATTATATAAATACTTAATTTGGTATGAAAATTATACTTTTTAAAAACATTCGTTCCATCTGTTAGGCAGGCCCTTTAAGGCAGAGTGACCCCTTCTAATGGTTATCTACAATTAAAACAGTTTGCGGTCAGCAGTAGTTTTTTGCTGATCTGCTTCATCATGGACATATATTTGACTCAATATATATACTAGCTTAGCATGTTGCAAGTTGTCTACTACACATTGTGCGTTGGGAAAATTCAAATTGCACTAAATGATATAAAACCGAATTAGCAAAGTAATGATGACTTGACTTGATTGTCGGGCTATACATGTACGTAATATAAATTGCATAAAAGAGCGTTCTGTTTCCTTTGGTATACGTTAATCTTCGTCAGTTACAAACTTTGAAATGCAATTTTTAAAATACTATCAAGAACAAGTAGAGGAAAATTGTAACTGATTTAATGAAATTAACTCTATTTAACACTGTCACAATACAGATTGCTAACAGGCAAGCATTGTACATTTGTTACCATACTTTAGGGAAAAATCCAAAGCGATAACTTATTGCCATTGCATGTGTTATTAAAGCACGGTAAAAGGCAATACACGTACAGGTTAACTATCAGTTTTAATGATATCGAGGCTTAAATAACGACACACAAGAAGGAATGTTCAAAGACAGTTGTAGATTCCGAGAGCTCAGTGATAACATTATGACAGAAATGGCATGGCTAAAGGCAACGCACATCGATACAGAAAGGGAATGACAAGATACAACTTACATCAACTCACACAATTAATGAACTTACTTGTGAATCAGCAAAATAAATCACAGCGAAAATGTTACCAGACAACTGCGCATTGCAATAACGAAATCGATATAGTTAACTGATGCAATGTCACATTGCTTACGACAACCTCCGGTCAACCACTGTAAAGGGAAATAGAGTCTAGTGGTAATGTCTGGACATAATGACGTCAATTATTCGAACATTAATGATAACCTGTTGAACGCAATATGACTTCGTCTAAACCACAGTCTGAACGTTGCATTATGTTGACAGCATGACATTTCCCCGTTTTCATAAAATGTTGTATCCGGTTGGAAATACAGAATCGCTGATCGTGTGACAATTCAATGGAACACTCGTTCATAACAGCATGAATAATAAAACTTGTTAAATTGACTATTATCGTTTCATTGTGTTTGTAATTGGTTGATTCAGAGACGATTACTTAAAAAAGCGTCTGGTTTATTTAAAATGACAAATAAGTCAGATATGTAACGATAATTAAGTTAACACGGTAGATATACTCCAGGATAATCACACTAATGGTTGTAAATGTCATCACATAATTTAATTCTGAATTTCTAAACTCTAAGATCTATTCTAACTACACACAATTCCTTGGAAGTAAAATTCATTACTAATACCAGGAAAAATACACATACAGGTTTTGAGAATATTTACTATCCTTCAATTTGTCTTAAGATGGGAACCATACATATACAATGTACCTAAATTACTACCATGATAAAAGCTCTGGCTATCCCTGTTGATGTGAAATACTTCACTACAAGCTTTTTGGAGGTATGTGTACTAAAGCCAGATCCATGCACGATTTCCGTAGGAATGTGTAATGTAATATCCATGCATATGTATATACTATTTGCCAACGACTGTGTACTTTAAAATCCACTAGGTGTGATTTTTGCCTTTCAAAGGCTATTAGCAGAATTGTAAATTAAGGATATAATTATACATTTATGCTTGCTGTGTATCGCACAATATTCATATTCATTAAATAAGACCTTAGGGATCCAAAGCACAGTCTACACAATAATTTCTATAGTGTATGTACTTTATGTTACAAGCATGCATGTGATCAAGGATGCACGTTGTAGATTAAGAAAATATGTTTTGGTACGTTTTATTTCAGGCTTGAGTGCAAGGTAAGTGGAAATCATATCCTCTGAGTTTTGATGAAGTATGAACATTTTTAATGCGTTATTGGTTTGTTTATTTGCGTTTGTGATACACTATCACACACAATCGGAGCAATATCCAGCAATCAAGAACAAATAGCAAAGACGATCACATACATTATCATATTTTATACACACAACACACATTTTAGCAACACAAAACATAGATTGAGTGCATGGTATGTAAAATAATCGAAACAGCCTTATGTTGGAGAACAAAATTACAAAATACCACACACAAAGTGAAAACTGATTTAGAAAATCACTGTGACAAAAATATTTTTGTAACCAATTCATACAATCATATATTAGTAACTCTTTTAAAATTCTGAATTCGTACGTATTCGTGTAATGTCATTTACAATGCTATCGGCATTACATCAATTGATTTAAAGCCGGCTAAATATTCAGCTGCCGTATATATAGAAAATAAGTTTCTACCTATGGTGTCTGGAGATTTAAGTAGGCTACCTTACCACTTTGTAACAGTCAATATTGATTAAACATAACTTGACTTCTAGTATTAATATGCACTGAAGTAAATGTTAATTATTACTTCAAAAAACGCATACTTGTTCCAACTGGAGACAAATTGTTTCTAAATAAAGTGCACTGGCTACTTGGTTATAGCATTTGTGTTAGAGATATCTATAGAAGTAGAACTAGCGGCGATGGAAAAATAATTCGAAAGCATGTTGAATGTATGTTGGCAAATTCGACCAATTCGCGAACATAACCATTATATGACAACTAGTTTATATTGGCCTTCTTCGATCTTTCGAAAGTGTTCAAAGGCTATTTCAAATCAAGAAATACAATTGTGTATTCCATGACCTTTGAAATAGTATTCCAAAATCACACATGCCACAAATCCTTTACATTTGGGGTTCTATTATAGACGATTGATTAGTAGTTTTTCTCCATGCATTACAAGTTCGAATACTACTTCAAGGTACAAAATATGAACAGATATTTAGTAAATCATTTATATAGCTATCGAAGTAATAAGGAATTGCATTCATATGTTGTTGCACTTGAAAACACATAGGTAACTGATATGGTGAAAATGTAGCTTGAATTATCTATCTATGTCGCAATTGATATATTATATGACAACCTAGAAAACTACTACATTTGTTTCAAATGGATGGTTTTATTTTTTAGACGTTTTGCTATGTATAACTGTGTTCATTTTCATTATGAACAATGCCTCGAAATACGAAACTTTTAAGGAAAGTGATGATAAAAAGTGATATCAAAGATTAAATTATGTTGAGATGGACACCGTTAACCTATACATGTGTGTTATAAAAATTGTCACTTTAACCAAAAAGCTTAGCCTCGAGATACGAACATTTAAGGCAAGTGAAGATAAAAATACTGTTGAAAGAGATGGACACCGTTTATCTACACATGAATTATAAGGATTGCCACTTTAACCAAAAGGTTCAGCAGATAATTTGCAACTCAATACTTACACATGTATGAGACCATATTACGAAAGTAGCTTAGGGTGAAGTACGAGAACCTGAAATGGACAATTGTAACATAGAGTAACCGTTAGAGACACAGTAGACACAGTAGACACAGTGGTAAAAGCGCCGCGTGATACAGACCCACGTTTATGGCATATGTTAGACTAACCTTTACAAAGCTAATGTAATTTTCCGTTTTAAACCTTGTGCACTCTGTGTCAGATCATGTTCTTATAGTATTGTCCTTATTTCAGAGAAAGCGCTTTCCCTGAAGGATATTTAATCACACAGGAAATTGTATATTTCTTTGTCTCAATGACTATGTACAGCACTTTTATGAGTTTGATGGGTCTGTCGATAAAAGAAATAATACTAAACGCGCGCGTCTAAAATAATTAAAAATATATTCAAGCACAATAATTGACACGTTCAGAGCTCTATATACATGTATCGATACAAATGAGCTCTGTTCTATAATTTCCAACCGCTTTAAAACATGTTGTGTTTTGAGAAAACCATATTTAGTGAAGAGTAAATATTTGTTTAGAAGCAATGCAAAAAGCACGTATGATTCACCAGCACAAAACTTTGTCTTCGAACTAATATGATCAAACGAGTACCCAAAAGCTTTTTAGTTATCATAGACTGTGACATTCAATAAAATACAATATTGAACAAAAGGGAACATTGTAAATGAAATTAATTCGTCGTGAAACAACACATATGGCTCACATACAATTACGCATTACCATACACCAAGTAGTAATGACATAGGGTAGCTAATATGTGCTGATTATTTAATTAAATGATGCGACGGGAAAGTAATTAACATGTGCGTACAATTTAAGTGAAGATTTATGATTCAAAAGCATTGGAGCAAAAAGAGTACCAGACAATTGCGCATTGCAATAACGCAGTCGATATCATTAACTTATGCAATGTCACATTGTTTACGACAACCTCCAGTCAACCATTGTAAAGGGAAATGCCGGAAATAGAGTCTGGAGGTAATGTCTGGACATAATGATGTCAATTATTTGAACATTAATGATAACCTGTTGAACGCAAAATGACTTCGTCTCAACCACAGTCTGAACGTTGCTTTATGTTGACAGCATGACATTTCCGTTCTTATGAAATGGTGTGTCTGGTTGGAAATACAGAATCGCTGATTGTGTAAAATTTATTCTAACAATCGTTCATAACAGCATGAATGAAAAAAGTTGTTAAGAGTGCCATTATCGTTTTATTGTGCTTGTAATGTTTTAAAGATGATAACTAAAAACAACGTCTGGCTTATTGTAAATGTCAGGTGATTCAGATATAAAATGCTTGTTTAGTTACCACGCTAGATATACTTTAATTCTGAAGTTCGAAACTCGAAGTTCTAACCTAATTACGCGTAATTCCTTGAACGTTAAATATATTACTAACATCACGGAAAAATACACATACAGGTTCTAAGAATTGTAACTATACTTCAATTTGCGGTCAGATGGGCGTAACATATTTCTAAATTACTACCATGATAATAGCACTGGCTACCTCGGATAATGTGAAATACGTCCTCACAACATGCGTACGCATTATTTGTGGGAGCAATTGTGGGGTGGGTATATGTGTGCTAAAGCAGACGTGAAATGTTCGGGTTAACTTAACATTACCGAGTCAATATTATTCTGCAAATGCAGCTTCAAGATAAGCATGTAAATGTGATCCTGGCCCGATTTCCTTATGAATGTGCAATGCTATGTTTATGCACATGAATATAATATTTGCCAACAGCTGTGTACTTTGAATTCCAATGTGTATAATATTTTGTCTTTCAAAGGCTATAAGAAGCGCAGTAAATTAAGAACATAATTATGCATTAGTGCTTGCTTTGTATCGCAAAATATTATCTTTATAAATACATCTAAGTATTGTTTGAAATGAGACCTTGGGGATACAATGCACGATCTACATAATAATTTCTAAATTTAATGGGCCGTATAGTACAAGCATGCATATTATCAAGGCAGCACATTCTGGATTCAGTAAAATGTATTGGTACGATTTGTTGCAGGCTTTTAAATGTGCAATATAAGAAGAAATCGTATTCCCTGAGTTTTGTTGAAGTGGGGCAATGTTTAATATTAGCGTTTGAGATACACTGAACGGAGTGCATAAAGTTTCAGACTGTCTGCCACAACTGGGGCAATAGAGAGCATTTTAGAACCCAACACAAACCATACACACAACACATACTTTTACATTTGTACATCAAAACACCAAACATACACTTAACCATGCAACAGTTGGTTTTTGAAACATACAATGTATAATTTGTCACCAAATGAATTCAAACCACGAGGGATCATTTGTGCATATTTTATCGTAATCAATGTTTGAGAAGTCACTGAACAGAACGACGAAATGTATTGTTCGAAAACGTAAAAGTCACAATATTGTTAATATATTTATCAATTGCAATATTCTGAGCAAAACAGTATCCTGTTGGAAAGTAAAGGGCAATTGAATGTTGTTCTACGAGCGTACGCATCTTAAAGGAAAAATGTAACTTCCTAGACGCTTGATGGTCAACTGACCGTCATTTGAGTCTGCCTTCAATTTTACGTACACCAGTAAAATGCAGTGATCAATTAGCTGTCGATATTTTTGAGAATCACAACATTCTTATGCTGGACACTCCAAAGTTATAAGAAACCACATACATAATGAAAACGGATCAACAAAATAGCACTGTGAGAAAACTGTGCTTGTAAGCAGTTCATACAATCGCATATTTGTAATTCGTTTAAAATTCTGACGTCGTGCGTATTCGTGTGATGTCATTTACAATGCTATCGGCATTACATCAATTGATTTATATTCGGATCAATATTCAGTAGCCGTATATATAGAAAATAAGTTTCTCCCCATGGTGTATGGTGATTTAAGTAAGCTACCATACCACTTTGTAAAAGTCAATGTTGATTAAACATAACTTGACTTCTAGTCTAAATATGCACTGAAGTAAATGTAAATTATTACTTCAAGAAACGCATACTACGCATAACCATGCATCAAGTAATAATGACATAGGGTAGCTAAAATGCGCTGATTATTTGTTAAATGAGGCGAAGGGAAAATAATTAACATTTGCTTACAACGTAAGTGAACTCTTTTGATTCAAATGCATTTGGACAAAATGTTCCTGGACAATTTCGCATTACAATGACGCAATCGATAGTTTTAACTAATGCAATGTCACATTGTTTACGACAATCCCCGGTCGACCATTTTTAAGGGAAATGCCAGGAAATATAGTCTTCTAGTAATGTCAGGACATAATGACGTGAATTATAACTTTAATGATATCCTGCTAAACGCAAAATAACTTGTCCTTTACCCCTGTCTGAACGGGAACCAAGTGCAGTTACTGGAACACTTAAACTTTGTCCATGGGAGAGTGCGGACTACTCAATATTCCTATAAAGTGGATATACATGCAGATATATAATTATTATCATTAGCAAAAATAATGCAAATAAGTATGCAGTGGTGCAGAAGTTTATTCTCCTTCCATCGAGCACTATTGTCATTTATGCATTGGTGGTACTAATTGTTTGCTGACATATAACCTTAGGGATGGATTTCATCTTGTCTTGCATCTACCACGCATGCATTGCATGACCTCGGTTTTGGTGAAACACCGGTCCAAAGTGAGTCCGGGTCGTAACTTGTGCTAAAACAGTTCCTTAAAACGTGCTTATATCTCTTCAAGTACGATTGTTGACCAAATTTTATAAATGTAGTTCAAATATTGCCTAAGTGTCAACTTTTAAGATGGTTTTAAAATTGATATTTTTCAGGATTATCCTTCCCTGGCTGAAGACTGACAAGAGCTTCCAGATCGTGTAGTATCCAAAATAGTTCCTTTAATCAGTTGATTATGAACATGTATGTTCAAGTGTTTTGATATGAAAACTGTTGATTATTGACAAAATTTTAGGAATGGCGTTCAAAAGGTAATATTGCCTGAATGTCAACATAGGGTTTAATTGTTATCTATCTGGATAATCTTTCCCTGTCTGAAGACTGACACTGTATTCGGTTTTCGGTCTAGACAGCTTTCGATGGAAGGAAAATAGCGTTGTATAACCAGAAGACCCACAGAAGCTCGAAAACGAAACTATGAACATGTTATTGTTTTAAAACTCATTTTGAATGTTTCTAATGGAAAAAGCGACAAAACATCAGCGTCAGTGTTACAGTACTGAGTGAGAGATGTAAATTTGAGGTATCTTGCATAGATTTTAATGACAGAAATTTCACCGGTATGAAATCATGAAATGATTTTGTTATTGAAAGTAATAAT
This sequence comes from Spisula subtruncata, assembly GCA_963678985.1. NCBI lineage: Eukaryota > Metazoa > Mollusca > Bivalvia > Venerida > Mactridae > Spisula > Spisula subtruncata. Next base: position 40,717,817 of record OY787664.1, on the reverse strand, counting down.
ACAAGTATAAATCGAATTTGAAATCGTATCCTTAGAGTCAAAATGAAGTTGGACAATGTTTAATATTATATGAGTTCTGTTGTTGTTGTTAATTTGCGTTCAACTGAATATCACCCAAAATGGCACATACTTAATGAATAATGTTTTAACAAAATAGCAGTGACATGCAATCAATCGTTTAAAATTCTGAAGTCACCAGTATTCGTGTGGTGCCATTCGCTATTCTGTCGGCAATTCATCAACTGTAAGATTTAAATCAGGCTCATTATTCAGTTGCAGTTTATAGATAATTTAAATAAAGTTACTCCCCATTGGGTCTGGTGATTTAAATTAGTACCCATACTACTACGTAAAAGTCAATATTAATCAAGCATAACTTGACTTCAGTTGTTAATATGCACTTCTTCCTGGTATTGAGCAGGGGTTTTTCTAGACGTAAATAGCGAACTGACAATTAGTACATGGTGATTGCGATCAAAAGTTCCAATCGAGTTAAAATAGCAAGGTCCGGTGATAAAACTGTCAGTATGACGACAACTTTGTACTTGGAATGTATTCACTTATGTTGATCCGACCCAAAGACTGGAAGTCCTAAAAGGAAACCGTCGCCATTACTCCGGTTGGGAGAGAGTTCTAGTCCTGCACTGATCCAGAGAAGGTGTTGAGGAAGGTATTGTCTGTGATGCGTTCCGGGTAGGCAATTCCCACGAGTACGCCTGTCGCTGGGTTAGAGGTATGTTTCAGCCGGGATATCTACACGTCCATGGTGAACCTTGAAGAGCATCAAGAGCCTGTTGTTGCATCTATGACTTTCAAGGGATTCCCATTGGAGGTCCTCAAGTAACGCTTGACGCTCCCTGGTTTCTTGCTTGTGTTATCGTTTACTACATCTGGCCGCGCGTCTTTGCACTTTTTCAATGTCGTTGATTGTAGACAGTTGTACATGTACTGGGTCTCAGACTCAGGCAGCGCAATGGACCTGCAAGCTGTTGTCTTTACTGCTGGTGTGCAAACTTTCAGGTTGCGCCAGAGGAAGGTAACTGTCCGATTGCTTTTCTTGATGGTGTTGCCTATGTGGCAGTCCCAACTGAGGTCATCTGCAATATTGACTACAAGGTTCTTGCTTCCGTCTACGACCTCAAATGTATGACCATGCAACTGGTAGTTTTTCCCTAGTTTCCTGGTTTGCTTTGATGCAATTCTTAAAACCATGCGTTTTTTGGGGTCGACGCTTCATTTGCCACTTGTTCTTTAATAGTTCAAGGACTGTAAGATACCTTTGTAGTAGCATGCTATCGTTGGTGTTGCTGATGACCTTGAGCAGTAGGTTGTCGTCCGAAAACAATTTGGTAATGTAATACTTGACAACTTCCGGTAGGTCATTGATGTATGCGAGAAACAGGAAAGGGCCTAGTACCGATCCTTATGAAACTCCAGATTTTACATCAGCATGATCAGAAGACGCGCTTTCCAGAACAATTTGGTGATTTCTGAAAGTGATAAATGACTTGACCCATTGTAGAGCATTATTTCTGACTCCAGAGGTAAGGTCAATTAATACTACACGTTGCGCATGGCTCTATTATTTGCTCACACACAAGACAAATTGTATGAGAAAGATGCCTAAACGTCCAAAAAGGTTTAAGGAGAAATAATAATACAAACGTTGAGTGTTACATGGAAAGTATCCGAACACATTGCACACTTTTTTTGCTTGTTCTATTCTTGTTAAGTTGTCTTCATATACGTGTAGGCACTAGAACTCTATGTACATGTCAGCAGTCACATGATCAATGTCAATGTGATGACGTCACGATATAACTTCGTGAAGCTATCTGTCTAGTTCTCGACTCTTTATAGTGAATGGGTGGCAATTTGGGGATTTAACAACTGTCGTATTTTTTAATTTAATTTCTTATGGCTGTGTTATGACGCATAATTTCCTCTGATCATCACAACAATCGTGCTTACAAACAACCTTATCTACAACATAAACAACAATGATGTGAAGACGCAACGTCGAAAGCCATGCGATAAATGAGACAATGTGCAATATATCCTATCCGTTATCAAACTAATGGAATGCGTAGTTGTTAATGTACTACTAAACATGTCTCATTATATAGCATTACACTGCCATTGAAAGTTCATAACCAGCACATTCAAAGCAATCACATACAGTTAACGATAATGTTGCCTTTGTTAAAGTTTTAAACCCGTCTTAGTTATGTCAGGTTACAAAAGTTCATTGGTTGAATAAAATGTCTTACTTCTCCTGTCAGATACGAATTGTAAACATCGACTAAAGTCTACTAAATGTGTCTTTGTAGTTAGTAAATAGATTGATGTTATTTGACCAAACTACTTTCAATTGATGGTTCAGCAATATTGGGTGCCAACAAGTCGTGTTGTATATAAAATATTGAATTAAAATAATCTGAAAATGTTGTATCTATCTGAGTGGTAGGTGCAAAACAAGATGAAATCTAATCTTTAGAGTCTAAATGAAGAGAGGCAATGTTAAGTATTGTTTGAATTTCGTTGTGAGCGTCTGCTTTGATCGCGAGATGACCAGGTTCTTTGCCAGGCAACAACATGCCAAAAAGTGAATACATATAGTACAAATAATGTAACGATCAGCTTGAAAGGACTATGGTGAGAGTGAAAGATTAATGATTAGAGTGATTGATATAATTTAGAAAACTTGTTTCACAATCAGCCTAAAATAGTTTAAAAACAACAAATACCACAAACACAACTCAATGAGCAGCACCTAACCAAAACATTGAATATGTCTCCCTTCAGTTTGATCATAATGTTACAAAATGCAATATACCTTTAATATTGTTGAACAAAAGAACATGGATATGCATCAATTGTTTAAAATCCTGATGTCATCAGTACCGTGTGATGCCGCTCGTAATGCTGTAGGCAATACATAAACTGTGAGATTATAAGTTGGCTTAATATTCAGTTGCCGTATACAGATAATTTAAATAAAGTTACTCCCCATTGTGTCTGGTGATTTAAATTAGTACCCGTACTATTACATAAACGCCAATATTTATTAAACATAACTTTACTTCTATTCTAAATATGCACTCGAGTAAAGTTAATAATTACTTCAAGAAACGCGCACTTGCACATACATGAGATAAATTGTATGAGAAAGTCTTATCCCTAAACTTCCCATAATGTTTCAGGAGAAATAATAATAAAGATTAATTCACCTATGCATTAATCTAATTTATTACGGCGGAATTTCACGGGATCTCCGGGTATTATATACACATGGTGCGTTTATCGCTACCCGGCGACGCTATCGTTTCCATGGTAATTCTCGCGAGAATACGATATTCACTGAGCGTGAACTCACATGATTGCCACGTCGGCTCACTTGCTTGTTCGGCAGCAAACGACGAACTTTAAAGAAAATTAATTAAAACTTTGGCTATCTAGCAATACTTTATGATGTCGGGTCGAGGACAAGGTGCAAAGAGAAAGCGCGGTGCAGAAGCAACGGGGCCGAGGACTAGGGCCAGAGCTAAGCGAGCTAGACCGGCGTTGGATGACGGGACGGAGCCAGCGAGAGGTATAAATCATAACGTTATAGATTTTAATGAAATTATTTGTGAGGCTCAGGTTCATGAGGAACAAGACCAGGTTAATGCTAGTTCGAACAGTAGCATCACTAATACTAGTCCCGTGGAGACCCGTAGTTTGTCTAACGCCGGTAATGCTCAGACCCTGCCTCTAGGAAATTTAGATATAGGGGCGTTGCCATATAACGGTACATGTTTGCCGCCTGTAATGCAACCCAGTGCTAATATGTTCACGTTTAATGAAACTCAAAATGTTGAAAACATGCTTTTTGAAGGTCACGAGCTGACACGTGTCGCCCAAGACGATATTACGTTACATGTACCGCCTACTCTAAAACAAAAAATCTGTAAAGGCGAGTACGTCAATCTTTCTTTGCTCATAAAGGGTGCGGTGGAACTGGCCGAGCTATATTCCGGTAGTACGCTCAAATTAAATACCGACGGTACGATTGCCGTCCGGCCTACGGTATGTAAAGATGATATCGGAACTATTGAACGCTGGACAGACGCGTTTATTGTCTATATGTCTATCTATTTGTCGACACACCCCTCAAAGATACATGAAATGTTGCACTATTTTTATGTTATACGAGAATGTGCGTCCCGCCAGGGGGACAATTTTGGAAAATATACGACCAGCAGTTTCGCCTTCGTCAGGCCACCACACCGTCGTCGTGGTCGGTGATTAATCAAGGCTTGTGGTCTAGGTGTTTGCCTTCAATGCAAGATACATATAGGTATAAACAATTTGGGGTCGAGTCGCGGAAGCGTGGTCAATCGCAGAACATATGTGCAGCTTTTAATAAAGGCTCATGTAGCTGGCCGAGTTGTAAATATAACCACGCATGTATTAATTGTGGCGGCACGCATAACATAATGAACTGTTACACAGGTACTCAGTCAGGTCCTTCACGTTTCGGGTACCAACAGGGTACTTACGGTCAATCGCAAACATATAATGCGGGTCATAATACCCATCAAGGTTTTAATGGAAATTCCTTTCGAGGCCGCCGCCCATACAGAGGGCGGGGATATAACCAGTACCGTGGTCAACGCGGTTCATATAGTAAATAATAACATACCGTCGCTTATGAATAATCCGACGAAATTAGCTCCTTCACCTATTAATATCCAATCTTTAAACCACTGGTTGTCTGATTACAAATCCCGTGATGCACTAATACTATTAGAAGGTTTTACACACGGCTTTCGTTTAAATTATACTGGTCCACGTGGGACACGCTTTTCAAAGAATTTGGTGTCGGCTAGACAATTCCCCGAGATTGTCCTACAAAAAGTACAAAAAGAAATCGATGCCGGTCGTGCGGCTGGCCCGTTTACCGTTAGTCCGTTGAAAAACATTCAAATATCTCCGATCGGCGTGGTACCAAAGAAAACACCCGGGGAGTTTAGGCTGATACATCATCTTTCTTACCCAGAGGGGTCATCGATTAACGATTTCATTGACCCGAAATTATGTTCGGTTAAATACACAGAATTCGACCAAGCAATTCATATCATTCAGGAACTGGGAAAAAATTGTTACTTGTTTAAATCGGATATAAAAAATGCATTCCGTTTGCTACCAATTAACCCACAGGATTTCGAACTATTGGGATTTATGGTGGAGGATAAAATTTTCTTCGATAAGGCTCTTCCATTCGGCTGTAGTATTTCCCCGAGTTTATTTGAAAAATTTTCAACCTTCCTTGAGTTTTGCGTTAAAACCAAAATGAAATCGGGCCACCTAATACATTATCTAGACGATTTCTTAGGGAGCGAAAAAACGTACAAGTCTTGTAAAGAGTTGATGGTGTTATTCAAATCAATTATGGACAACTTGGGCGTTCCGCTAGCGGACGAGAAAACAGCAGGCCCGACTCAAATTATTATTTTCTTAGGTTTAGAACTAGATTCAATAAAAATGGAGGTTCGGATACCTCTCGATAAAATAACGGAAGTCGTTCAAAAAATCGAGTTCGTTCTGTCGCAAAAGAAGGTTTGTTTGAGGGTCATACAGTCACTTATAGGGTCTTTGAACTTCTGTTGTCGGGCAATTCCTATAGGTAGGCCATTTTGTAGGCGCCTTATAAATGCCACATGCGGCGTAAAACATATGTATCATTACGTGCGTGTTAATAAGGAAATGAAATCTGATCTCAAAATGTGGATGCGTTTTTTCAGTGGACATAATGGTGTCTCAGTCTTTCACGACCGTTTTTGGGTGTCTAATGATGACGAGCAATTTCATACAGATAGCGCGGGTGCTATAGGGTTTGGTATTTGGTTTAAGGGGCATTGGTGTAACGCGAAATGGCCGGACGTGTGGCATGAAAATGGCTTTACCAAAGACATTACAGTGCTTGAACTGTTTCCTATTGTCGCGGCAATTTTTATTTGGGATAATGAGCTACGTAACAAGAAAATTCGTTTCTATTGCGATAATCAGGCAGTAGTCCATATATTAAATACCATGACCTCTAAATCACCCGCAGTCATGATGTTAATGAGGGTATTTACGTTACAATGTTTGCATTATAATTGTTGGGTAAAAGCTTCACACATCAGCGGGGCAAAAAACGAAATAAGTGATGCACTATCTCGTTTTCAGTTCTCACGGTTCAGGAAGCTAGCTCCAGAGGCGGATCTATATCCATCGGTAATACCGAACTTTCTTTGGAACATCTTCGAAGCAGATCTAAATACTTGGCCAGTGCAGGAATAGCGGAAAATACCGCTTCGACCTATTCTACGGCAAGGAACAAGTTTCAGTCATTCAGGGGCTCGTATAACTTACCAAATAACTGGCCACTCCCTTTAAACGAGGTGGTTTTGTTCATTACGTATTGTTTTGAAAAGGCCTTGTCAGCTAGAACAATAGCAACATATATTTCTGGTCTGGCTTTCTTTCATAAAATTAATAATTGGCCAGATTTTTCTCAAGCCTTTATTGTCAAAAAGCTATTGGAGGGTTGTCATAGATCACGCCGCACATTCGATACGAGAGCCCCGATCACTATGGATATGTTAAAGGAAATATGTAAGCTTCTACCCACGATTTGTCATGATGCTTACGAATATCAGTTATTTAAAGCTATGTTTTGCCAGGCATATTTTGGCCTATTTCGCGTAGGAGAATTAGTCTCTACCAAGGGTCAAGTTGACATGTTACAATCAAGAGACGTAACTCTTGATATACCAAACAAACATGTTTTGATTTCCATGAGTAGGTTTAAAACAAATCAACGTGGTAATCCGGTGATTTTAAAGTTACCGTGTGAGCGGGATGGAAGCATATGTCCTGTTCATTCGTTACAGAAATACCTTTTTTATAAATCGAGTCAAACCGGTCCGCTGTTCATTCATAGTAACGGGGCAGTAGCCACCAGATATCCATTTGCAGCAGTGCTGAAAAAATGTATTGACCGTTCTCAGTATAACCACTCAAATGGTAAAACCCATAGTTTTCGCATAGGCAGGGCTACGCAATTAGCTTTAATGGGATTGTCGGGGTCAGCCATTATGAAACTGGGAAGGTGGCACTCCCCCGCCTATAACACATACATACGGGTTTAACCGTACTTTAGGCCAGGTTTGTCTAGCGGGTGATTATATTCATGGTATTATATATATACTTATCATGCACGGTATAGCAATAGTGTCGCTATGGTGATAGGACTATCGTAACTGACAGGCTTTAATAATGTCTTTACAGACGTATGGTTTATCGGGGATTCAATTCCATATTGGGCTGGGGTGCGAGCCGCCGAAAGAGGAATGCCGAATTTGAAGTTGCCGGACAACCTTACCATGGCTTGGTGGTGTAAGCGGGGTATGAGTTTGGACGATTTAATTAGCTCCTTGCAAATTCCCGTCCTGTTTAGGAGTTGTCCTAAAGTTATATTGTTCCATCTAGGTGGCAATGATCTTACAAAACATTCCTTAAAATGTACTTTTAAGATAATAATAGAGGCTGTTACTTATGTTCATCAAGCATTTCCAGAAGTTAAAATAATATGGGTTGACATTCTCCCCAGAGTTACCTGGGGAGAACACGCCTGTAGTTTGAAAGCCATAGAGAAAAAGCGTAAACGGGTGAACCAGATGGGCCGAAAACAATCCAACGGGCATATTACGGTCGACATCGACGTTCTTACACTCGGTTTCTTCCGCGATGACGGTATACACTTGTCCGACGTTGGTTTGGAATTCTATAATGACGCCATTCGCGAAGGCATTTTAAGTTATATATTATAAGAATTTTGGGGAAATAAAAAATAGATAAATAAGAAATAGGGATATCGAAGCTTAATTATATATTTTTCATTTTGTGGCGTAAAATTCTGTAGTGGGGATGCAACCGAGGGCATATCTATTATTTTTATTAAAAAATGAATCAGTACAAAACATATATTTTGCATTTCCATGGGTTTTCTCTCGGTTTCGACAGCTGTTACCAGTCGAGACTGAGGTTCCTGTGGTTACAAAATTCAGTCACTTGACTGTAGTTTTTTATGAGCGTTTAAGACTTGTCCGAGCGTTGACTCAACTAGAAAAATGGCATCTCTTAAAAGGTCTCATCTGTTTAGATAAGTCACATTTGGTTAAAATACATACTTACTGTAGACATGGTTCTTTATATGGCGCCTGGAGCGTACCTTGGTTTATTACGGGGTACCTGGAGCGTACGTCCCGGTATTTTATGGGTACTCGGAGTGTACTCGGTATTTTATGAGTACCTGTAGCGTACTCGGTCTCTTTTATGGGTACTCGGAGTGTACTCGGTATTTTATGAGTACCTGTAGCGTACTCGGTCTTTTTTATGGGTACTCGGAGTGTACTCGGTATTTTTATGAGTACCTGTAGCGTACTCGGTCTCTTTTATGGGTACTCGGAGTGTACTCGGTATTTTATGAGTACCTGTAGCGTACTCGGTCTCTTTTATGGGTACTCGGAGTGTACTCGGTATTTTCTTATGAGTACCTGGAGCGTACTCGGTTTCTATGTGTAATCGGAGTGTACTCGGTTTCTTGTTACAGTAAATTAATGTTAAAGTTTGATAATAAATCTTATATGCCCTCGGTTGCTACCTTGCGTAAGGCGTTTTCACCTCTAACAGCGTTACCTGTTAGAGTACAAGTCAACATGGCCATTCTTCGCCACTTTAATTTAATTCATAATCGCAATAAGGCAAGCCTATATATATTACATGTATTATAAACAATATTCGCTAGTCATTTTGTATATAAAGATAATTATAAAATTAAATTGTTATTACTGATGCCAGTTGTTGTTTTGAAATTTTATCTTGGAATAATAAAAACATAATGTTTTAGCTTGAAGGCTACCGGAATCATTATTCAGACACCTTACTCGGGGTTTTGGCTTGTTCTTATCGTGTTAAAATTATCTACGTATCCTGGCATAGAATGAGAATGTCGTAAGTACACAATTAACATTGTGAGAAAACAGGAAAGAAAATGTTGTTTAACACATACGTATATCTTCAGGAAATAAAAAAATTCAAGCGTAATGTTTGGCCTATTGCAGCTACATGCACGAGGGGTGATCAATATATTCGAGGCATTTCCTTCTCAATTTGAAATATTAAAACTAGAGTAATGAAATTACAAGCTGATGTAGATCAATCAATTATCTCGCGATTTTTCTAATTTACGTTATCATTACGTCACTATTTACCTTATGATGTCACTTTTTGCAACCCTGGTGAAGCGAGCACTGTCGAGCATCTCGGGCGTAACGTTATTTCTGAGAAACGACATGCTATGAAATTTAACGCGAACCTTGTAAAATCTTCGCGATATCTCAACAGTGACTTGACTAAATTGTGCATGCATTCTGTGCACTCCCAATTTGCCATTTTCATAAGATTCCGTTGTTTGTGTGATTGTAGGGTCTCTGCAAAACGATTGAGTCGATAAAATAAGAATAAACAGCAAAAATAACAACGCGTTACGGACACTTTCCGTTAAATTCTGTGGAATAAGACTCACAGATCTGAACCAAATGTAACTGGCGAAAACATAGACTAGACTAAGTATATATAGGCTACAAAACATTAAATCGTTGACTTCAAATCAAAAGGGTTATTTCGATATTGCGTCCTAAACCTGATAGGTCGTGCTTCATTCTTTATTGGAATAATCTAATTTTGCAAAGCCAACCGCCCTTTTCCGAGTTTTGTTTTATTAACGCATCAATACACTGTTTTATTTCAACTTACATTCCAGAATTGACTATGAACTACTTATGTCAGTAGTGAATGAAAACCAGTCTCATACATGGGGCCGGGAATCAGTCAAGAAAGGAGTTAAGTGCTGCTCCGACGGTGACGCGCACCTTGTATGAATTTAATAATTGTGTTAGTGCATTCGGTCGGAGAAATCTTACTCCGAATGATGTTAAATGACTTTGAGCCTTGCTGCCAATATGAAATTGCTAGATGAAAAGTCCTCGAATATATTGATCACCCCTGGTATGTACAAAAATTAACTGAATACACCTAAAATTGTATACGAACTAACTACGGAATCAGAAACACCACAACACAACTACACCAAGAAACATAAAATCAGGCTGTGAAAAGGGGAACATAAAAAAGGTTAAATTGAAACAACCCCGGGGTTGTTGTACCTCATTTGGTCGCCTTGTTTGTGTGGGTTTTGTGGACATTGCTCAGGGTAGTTGTGTTGTGGCATTCCTGATTTATGTGCTCGACTGGTTAGGTTGAGTGGTGCCTTCCCTGTTGAATTTTCTCATACCTTTTTTCTTAGGCATGTGCTATTATGTGCATCTATATTTCATCACAGGCCTACGAATTAAATTATATCCAAAACAACAGAGTTTCAACGTCACCAAATTTTCACTTATTCATTAGATAAAATTATATACTATATTGAATGGATGAAACGTTGGAAAATTGAAAACTGCAGTTTTTGATATCATGTCTTACATTTGTAGGCCTGTGATTTCATGATGCATATTTTCCTCTGATCTTCACACGATCTTTTCATTTTCATACAAACAACATTAACAACGATTTGAAGAGGCAACGTCTAAAGCTTTGCGATAAACAAAGCAATGTACACTATTTTCCTATCAGTTATCAAGCTAATGGCATGCGTAGAAACTGGTGTTATATATTACTAAAACTGTCTCATAAATACTCATTATACTACAACTCACTGCCAATAAAAGTACATAAACAGCACATTCTAAACAACCACAGACATTTAAATGATGATGTCTTTGTTGTAGTTTTTTTTTCTTTTCAAGCGTCTCAGTTATGCCAACATGGCATGTAACGAACGACCATTGGTTGAGCAAAATGACTAATTTCTTCTGAGTGATACGAATTTTCAATATTAAGTTATAAATAAGTGTAATAATTTAAATATTATTTTTTGTAGATAGCTTCATACATTGTGTATATATATTGATGCACTTTGATTAAATCGCTTGTAAGTGATGGTTATGTGGAATTAGGTGCCAACAAGTTTTTTAAAAAAAAACGAGTAACTTTGTAATTAAAACAATCTGAAAGGTCGTATCTATCATTGAAAATAAAAACCACAACATGTAGATTCTTTAACATATCTAATGTGCCAAACCTTCGTTCCGATTCTTTTACTGGCAGATGCTAGTCCACAATCTTTCTGAATGAAAAAACTGTACGAATTGTAACCTTGACGCCGAGTGATCCCACGTCTTGTTCAATTTTATGTCACAACGCCACATTGCGTCAAAACGTTAAATTATACAGTTACCTCTTTTGGAATAGACTGACTTCATTGACTTGTTATTTTGTCTACTGTTTTTCTTGTGTGAATTCTGATAATGTACTGCATATTGTATTGTACATCGAATGACAGTTCCTATTACATCAAGGGGAGATAACTATTTCATAACGAAAAATAACATCGGAACTCAGTACATGACCCTGTTATGTGGTAACACTTTTACACTGAAAACATATACATGGAATCGCTTGTCACCATTGATTGTGAATGTGGAAATATATCCGGTCTTATTAGCCCAATCTACATTCAACAATGATAAATATTAAGCTACAAATTGTTTTTAAGTTATTTTGCGCAACTCTATTGCTGTCAAGCGTTGCCTTCTTTGTCCTATTCGTTATCTTACCTGTAACATGTGCATTCGTTATTTACGGTAACCGTTATTGATAGCCTTCTTCAAGTTGATATTTGTACAAAAAATTATATCCCGATTGGTTTATAAATGACCTTATGTATGTACAGGTTCATATATAATTTTAACAGATGAAATGACGTCTTTAACAATTGAGATACATGTACTGAAAATCATTTAATTTAGTTGGGACGAAATTTCGTGGTTTTGGTAAAAAAGACAATTTCGTTGGGACTTAAATTCGTGGATTTTGCATTTCAGGTAATAAAACAAGGGTCAAAATTAATTTTCGTTGGGATTAAAGTTCGTGGTTTAGATGAACCATGAAATTTAATCCCCCACGAAAATTATTGATTGCATTAAATGAATGAAGTGCATCCGTCTGAATGAAATATCATAATCAGATAGTGGCTTAAATAATTGTCAATGTGTATTGATTTCCAGTGTGGCGACACATCTAATGATGAGTCTCGGGTGACCTGGCCTCGTCTAGCTATTATATGCGCTTAATTAACCACAAACAAAATGTATGGTCCAGATGTGCTTATTGTTTGTCACACAAGCGATCCTTATGGCACGTTAAGTATAAAACATTAGCTTTGTTATTATATAATACATGCATTATCAGTGTTGATATTTGATGCTTTGTGAGGACTCTCAGATGCAAACTTTTGAATTTGTGTGAATTTGTGAAGTTTAAATCTGTACACCTGAAATCTATTTATAGCACCGATATATGAAAATAAACTGGTATACCGCTCATGATTGAAATTTCGTCACGCTTGGACGAACCGCTTTGTAAATTGTGTATTGCGAAGATTGATTGATGATGTCGTCGGTGAATAAAACTACGGAGGCTCAGACGGACCTTTCGGAAGACGCTCAAGAATTTGTTGAATCAGTAATGAATTCACAGCGTATTACTAGAGTTGATACGCCTATAAATACTAATAGGAAGAGACATGCTTCAGATCCTTGTGATCAGGAATCAGCAGTGAAGAAGTCACGTATTACAGCTAAAGCTAGGCGGAACCTCTACAATTGTAATACTTCCACAGCGGACTCAAATATCGCTGTGACAAATGCAGATGTTCATGTTGACTGTAATCCTTCTGTTGAACAGTTAATAGGCAAACTCTCAGCAGATATGCATATGATGTTTTCAGCAATGACAGAGCGTATGGACAAGCTAGAGTCAGGGTTAGAACATCGCATTTCAAGTAAGGTGGCTCAACTCTTAGATAAACGTGTGAATACAGAAATGGGTCGCATTCGGAAGGATGTGGACGCACGTCTAGAAACGTTCAAGGAGTCAATGAAAGCTGAGGTTGTAGCAGACCTGAATGATATGCAGGCTAAGTTGCAACAAGTGACTTCCAAAGCACCTGCACATTCATCTCCAAATATTGCTCTGAACGTTGTGATAAGAGACCTACCTGAAACTAGAAATGAAAATACTGAAAATAAAGTTAATGCGCTAATTAAAGATGGTCTACGAATCAGTGATGTGTCATGTGCGAGTGCCGAGCGGAAACCGTCGAACGGTAGTAAGCCTGGTGTTATCATTGCTAGTTTCAAGTGTCATGATGATAAGCGCAAGGTTATGATGAAGAAAAATAACCTGAAATCACGACAACAATACCAGCAAGTGTATATCAACCATGACCTCTCGCATGCTGATCGTTTGATGAACAACAACTTCAGAACCATTCTCAGTGCGCTAAAGAATTCAAATTTATCCTTACAAGGAACAAGAATAGTGCGTAACAACACAAACAACGGGACAAGAAGCGACAGACGAGATCAACGTCATAATACTCGTGATAGTGTGCGTGATAACAATGATTCTGGTAACGACATCGGTGTTGGTGAAAGAGTCGCTCCAAATACTGGTAATCGGAATTCTGGTTGGACTCGTGTCGGTAATAGAGGCCGTAACGGATACGGCCAACGTCGTGGTGGTCAACAGAATTGACGTAGCTAGGTTACAGCGGGGTTTTGGAATGTACGGGGATGGAAAGCTGATTCAAGCTCCGATAATTCTATTTTACGGACTGCATGTGCTACTTTGAGTGGCTGTGACATTTTAGCTGTAGCTGAAACACATCTTTTATCTGACTCTGTTTTAAACATTGATGGTTTTAAATGGTTTGGTTTAAACCGAACCATGATTCATAAACGTGCAAAAACTGGCTCCGGTGGAGTTGGCTTTTTGATTAAAAACAGTATATGTGATGAATTTGACATTACTATTTTAGATAGCTCTTTTGAAGGTATTCTTTGGTTGGAAATGTGTCATAAATCTGATAATTATATATTATTTCCATGTGTATGTTATTTACCGCCAGATAATTCTTCACGGTACGTTGATGTAAATGCTTTTTATGATAGTTTGTTGACAGATATATATCAATACCAAAATGATGGCATTTTATACCTCTGTGGTGATTTTAATAGTAGGTGTGGTCAGCTAGAGGACTATATAAGTGGTATCGATAGTGTATCTCCACGTCATATTATTGATTTTAAAACGAACACTTACGGTGAAATATTTATTGAATTTTTGATTAATGTTAGTATGTGTATTGTAAATGGTCGAAACTACACAAATAATGATTTTACCTCTGTATCAGTTAAAGGTCTATCTTTAGTTGACTATTGTGTAACTAGTTACGAAACACTGTCACTTTTTTCAGACTTTTCAGTTGTTACAACTGCTGATCTAATAAATCAGTGTGGACAAATAAACACTTTACTGTCAGGTAATTTACCAGATCATTCTATGTTAAAATGGAATATTAATCTTGAGTCTGTTTTGTCTGCTAGCAATTCTGATAAAATATCGGATGATTTTGTCGAATTTGATTCTTTTGATAAGTTTGATTGTTCAAATATTCATGAATCTTTTATGCTTGGTACAGATATTCTTGTTAAAGTTAATAGTACTATTGACGATATTGAACAAGGTTTTAAAACACAGAATGATATTGACTCTGCTTACAGTTCTTGGTGTACTATTTTAAAAGATATTATGTATAAGTCACTTCCATATAAAACCATTACTCCGGGCTCGAAAGGGAAATGTTTTCGTCCCGGAAAGCCGTGGTGGAATGATAGACTAGGTACACTATGGACTAATGTCAACAAAGCTGAGCGAAAATGGCTTTCTTGTATTAATACCAATGCTAAAAAGAAATTAAAAACTGAATACATTTCAGTTCGTAAGCAATTTGATCGTGAAGTACAGCGTTCGAAACGTTTACATTGGTATTCACTTCAAAATGATTTGATGGAAGAGTGTAACATTGATCATTCGAAGTTCTGGAAATCCATCGGGAAAGAAGGCATTGGTAATACTAGTCGCAAACCTATCCCTATGGAGATTCAGTTACCAGATGGCTCTACCTCTCAGTGTGTTACAGATGTGCTGGAAAAATGGAAAGCTGATTTGAGTACTTTATTGAATAAAAATCACGTAGCTAATCATGCTAGCCAGGATGATGGCAATTTTGTAGAACCTAATTATGAATCCTTTAATGATTATATATCTCTATTGGAAGTTAAGAAGGCATTAGATAGTGCTAAGAGAGGTAAAGCTAGCGGTATTGATGGTATTCCTAGTGAAGTGTTAAAAACTGATACATCAGTCTTGTTTCTACATTCATTGTTTAATGCTTGTTTCATTAGTGGTTATGTACCATCAGTTTGGGGGAAGTCGATCATAAACCCGATCCCTAAATCATCTACTACTGATCCGAGAGACCCTCTTGCTTATAGAGGCATTTCACTGGCCTCATCTATGTACAAAATTTATTGTAGCGTACTTAATTCTAGACTCAGTGTATGAACAGAAAATAATGGCAAAATCGTAGATGAACAAAATGGCTTTCGCAAGAATCGTAGTACTATCGATCATATTTCATCATTGTCTAGTATTTTGGATTGTAGAAAAAACGCAGATTATCTACCTTTTGTGCATTTATTGATTTTAGCAAAGCTTATGATTTTATAAATAGGGACAAGCTTTGGAACCGACTAAACGCTTCTGGTATTACTGGAAATATGTTTCGAGCTATAAGGAATCTTTATTCGTCAGTTTCATCATGTGTCAGGGTGAATCATTTCAAGACAGAATGGTTTGACATTCATTGCGGATTAAGACAAGGCTGTGTCTTATCACCTATTCTGTTCAATTTGTACATTAATGATCTTGCCATATATTTGAAGTCGTTCAACATTGGATTAACTATTGATGACTGTTGTGTATGTATTCTTATGTATGCAGATGATATTGTTTTATTAGCTGAAACCAGTACAGATCTTCAAGTTCTGTTGAATGCTCTAAATGACTGGTGCTCGTTGAATGACATGGCTATAAACAGCACAAAAAGTAATGTTGTACATTTCCGACCGAAGTCTCTTGTAAAAACTGATATGATTTTTAAATGCGGTGATAATTTGTTAAATGTTGTTGATAAATATACATATCTTGGTATATTATTTAACGAATACATGGACTTTGAAATTACGGCTAAGGCTGTTGCCCAGAGTGCCAATCGAGCGTTAGGCCTTGTCATTGCTAAATGTAAGCTCCTAGGTGGTGTTCCATACAATGTATTTTCTAAGCTCTACGACTCAATAGTTTGGCCAGTTATAGGTTATGGCGCCGCTATATGGGGTCATAACAACTTTTCCTGTATAAATGCCGTACAGAATAGAGCGATGAGGTATTTTCTTGGTGTTGGTAAATATACCCCCAACGCAGCTGTCATTGGTGAAATGGCATGGAGACCCTCGTCTGTCCGACAGTGGAGTTGTATTTCTAACTTCTGGTGTAGATTGGGTAATATGGACGTTTCTAGGCTTAATAAGCGCATAGCACTCTGGGCAAACAGGCTAGCGGGTACAGCTTGTAAAAACTGGTTTTATTCTGTTAGGCACAAGTTATCGTCACTTGGTTTAACTGATCATATTGACATTGCTTTGCCAATTCCTAAATTAAGTTTTAAGAAATCAGTTGAAGAGAGTATGTTGAATCTTTTTCAAATTGATTGGCTCCATTCAATACAAAATGTATCTAGTACAAATGGAAGGGGTAGAAATAAACTCCGTACATACCGTTTATTTAAAAACACATTTACTGTTGAACCTTATTGTACCATGATTTTATCTTTTTGTCATAGGTCAGCATTTAGTAAATTTAGATGTGGTGTAGCCCCCATCCGACTCGAAACTGGAAGATACGAAAACTTGCTAATCAGCGAAAGGAAATGTCCGTTTTGTAATTCCGTAGAGAATGAATGTCATGTTATTTTAGATTGTAATTTATATAATGATATTAGGGGGGAAATGCTGGCAAAAGCAATTGCAATCTGTGATACATTTGAAAATCTGCCAAATACTGATAAACTTGTCATTTTATTTACACATCCAGCTCTGATTAGGTTATGTGCCAAAACCTGCTTTGATATTTTAAAACGTAGATCATTTTACCTTTGTAAATAATGTAACTTATTTATTTATTCATATTTCCTGTTTTACAGATCCTATGTAGCAATTGTTATTCAGTTTATTTTCGATCTGATCGAAGGTGATAAATTTATTTTAAAACGTTTCGTAACTATACACATTAGTGTGATTTTGATTTTCAGTGTTTTATTTGATAGATATTTTAGGGCAGTTTTTATAATTAGAATAACAATGGTTACATAGATTTATATTGTAAATGTTTAATGAAATTGTGATTTGATAGTCTCTTATAATTCTTTTAGAATGGCTCCGTACTGTGATATATGTTTTGTAAATTGTATAGTTTATGTGTACAGAGATGAGACTTAAATAAAGATATATATATATGCATAAGGACAACATACAGTAATTATAATGATGTAATAAATGTATATCAATCGTTAAAATGTACGAGAATCTTATGACTATTAAATTGGTGACTTTCACACGTACATATATTATCCCCAAAACATCTTTAGAACACATTTTGCTTCTCACTAAACTAATCACAATAATGTATGTGACACATTAAAGTTACTCCACCTTGTGTCTGGTGAGTCAAATTAGTACCCATACTATTACGTTAAAGCCAATATTAATCAAACATAACTATACTTCTATTCTAGAAATGTCAATTAGTACTATAGGCTACACAGAGCTTCATTATTTGCTCACACAGTAGACACATTGTTTGAGAAAGATTCTAATCGTCCCAAAATATTTAATTAGAAAGAATAATAAAAACGTATTGTTTTAGCTTGAGGGTTACCTGGGAATTATGACACAAGTTATTGGCTTGTTCTATTCGTGTAAATATTGTCTACGTATATATAAGTATATAGAACTCTATGTACATGTCAGTATTTTATAGTGAATGGGTGGTAATTTTGAGATGTAGTTTGTGATATAATTTCTTAGGTCTGTGCGTTGATGCATATTTTCCTCTGATCTTCACAACAACTTGTATGTAAACAACATTATCTACAACATAAACAACAGTGGTGTGAAGACGCAATGTGGAAAGCTATGCGATAAATGAGGCTATGTGCAATATATCCTATCCGTTATCAAACTAATGAAATGCTTTGTTGTTACAAATTGCTAAAACTGTCCCATAAATATTAATTATGCAGCAAAACTCTGCCAATAAAGTACATAAACAACACATTTCAAAAGGATGCCTTTGTTATATTTTTGTACAGTTAATTACCTCTTTTGGATTAAACATTCTCTTCTATCATTTGTCTGAATTTAACTGTTGATTTATGATATTGTACTGCACATTGTATTGTACATCGAATGACATTGTCCTATTGGATCAAGGGGATATAACTCGTTCATAACGAAAAGTAACATCGGGACTGAGTACATAGCCCTGTTATGTGGTAACACTTTCACACTGAAAACATATACATGGAATCGCTAGTCACCATTGATTGTGAAAGAGAAATTATATCCGGTCTTAAGCTTAATCCGAATCAACAATCATAATTATCAAGCTTAATTTCAATGTTGTTTTGTATTATTTTGCACTACTCTGTTCCTGTCAAGCGTTTCCTTCTTTGTCCTATTCGTTATCTTACCTGTAACATGTTCATTCGTTATTTACGGTTATTGATAGCCTTCTTCAAGTTGATATTTCACAAAAACTTCTATCCCGATAGGTTAATAAATGGTCGTATCTATGTTCAGGTTCATATATAATTTCAACAGATGAAATGACGTACTTAATAATTGAGATACATGTATTCCTATATGGTCCAGAGATGTACTTAGTACTTGAGACACAGGCGATATATTTTGCAAAGGTGTTAATCAATCGAATAAAAATCAAATAATTTGAAGAGTGTGAAGGAACTTATGGAGGGTAGTGTATATCACAGAAGGTGTTTTCAAGTATTAATAATTTGACTAAAATTAGTTATTGTACCAGGGATATGTTGTAATGCATCCTGTGATTAAAGTCTAGCAATTGCAATTAAATCACAACAGTAACACAACTCTGCATATTTGGAATTTTAATCTTGTATGAGTTGTTCCTCTTTCATGAAAGAGGTGTTTTGGAATAATTCTCAACGTGTGGTGTGACCGTTTGTAAGAATTGTATAGTACATAACAAATATCAACGTAATTTAAAAGATAAGTTTACTAACAGTGAACAGCCTGTGGACATATTCACGCGGCATTAATTTCAAGCAGGTGATCTCTTATAGTACTTCAATTGAATTTATTATCACGCTGTATGACGTTTGGTAAATTTGGTTGTGTGTGATTTTTTTGGAATCAATTTTTTCGTCTCGATCAGTTGCCAGTTCTCTTCCACTACATATATATAGAGGATCTTATATGAGTGTCTTTTCATATTGAAGTTATTAAACGCGTTGGATAAAATACAAGGCTTTGCAGTTATATCTTTTTCATTCATGTATACTTGTCTGTTCTTCTTTCATTGTCTTTTTCTCACTTATTTTGTATCTTGTTTGAAAAATTGTTATCAAATGTATATGTACGTGGGTAAATCAAAAAGTTCGTAGAAAAATATCATAACTTACAAACCACAGCTTCAAATGCTTTCAATTTTTAATATAACGTGACCATAAGTATAACAAAACAATTTGCCAAATGGCATTGAATTAGTCAAAACTACATGGTTTTTACATTGAAACGCACACATGTTGTAACAGCATACCGGAGCACGTCAGTGTCATTTGATGAACGACGTCAAACTTACGCCACGGTTGTCAATACTTACGTTATCATTTTGACTCATTTTCGCTTGTCAAAGTAACTAATATGTAGATATGTTTGGATAACCATCGTGAACATAATTTCTGCATTTTCTATTGTTTGTTTAATATAGTGTGCGCTGTCCCATGTCGATTCAAACATTATTTATCGGAGATGACGTATTAAATTTTAACAGACTTTATATATGATATCATGCAATCAGACATAACATTTTGACGGCTTTTGGAGGTCCTATAATTGAGATATTTTAGAAAATTTAATAAATTGTGTTTCAAATTTTCGGTGTGCTCCGGAATACGTAATCGCCCGTACTTAAAATATAAATATTTTTAAAACGGTTATCACTAGGTCGCTAAAAATCGGTGTATGTAACGAAAATACCAATGTATTCATTCAGCATAAATATGACGACAATAACTCTATAAATACAAAAGCTTTTGCAAAAATTCTACGAACTTTTTTATTCACCCACGTATATCACAATGAAGATGGAAGTGAAGAGTATATTATATAGCTAGTTTGCGATAGAAAAAAAATCGTGTTTTTGTAACATTTCTGAAAATCTATTCATCAGATTTTGGTAAAAAATTACACAGAATTATAATAACTTCCTACCTACTCCCATTCCGAATTTCAAAATTTGTAGTCACATATTAAAATACATTTATGATTTATTATATATTGAAATTACATGTTAAATTACAGTTTAACGCAGGGAGGTAATCTGGTATTCCATTGATAATTTATTAACAATTATTTAACTGTTACACTCCGTGATCGTCGGGATTGACATTACTGTTATAAAGACGAGACTTAAGAGGCCCGTATAATTCAGTTTATTGAGGTGTGTCGCTTGTAAACAATGTACAACAATAACATGTATTTCGTCAGATGCACAGACGGGCCTCGCGTGTGTTATATTAAGTAGTTTGCAAATACGTAAATATACCGTTAGGCGTATCACATGACCGTAAAATTGGCTGTTGCAAGTAGCGAGCCTTCTAACTTGATATTTCATACAAAACTACAAATATGTTACATAGAACTTATGAACAAATATTTTAACTGAATTCTGATGTTGCTGAAATTTCAGTGTGTATTAGGTAGATATATTTTATTTATTCGTGCAAAATTTCATACATGTAAGTTTCGTAATTGCAGCGAAATGTTTAAAAAAACACGTTTTTTTCTATCGCAAACTAGCTATACCACATCCGTATATTTTAGAATAAAGATGTCTCTCCCGAACCCGTGTCAAAATATGCATGTTACACACATAAACGATTTTATTATAAGTTTCAGGACTAAATATGCAAATAAACTATATTCTATTCTATATAAAACACGTTCATAAAATGCAATGTTCGACTCATTGTAGGGTTAACGCATGCTTTTTCGCGCTATGTAATATCTGCAGAGTCCCGAGGGAGGTAGGTGCCCAAACACACAATACTCGTACAATTTTGTATATTCATTTCACTAGAATAACGTTAAATGTAACACATTAAGATTGTGCTGCGGTTTTGCATTTTCTGAAACATCATTGTAAATGTAGTTATGCAACAACGACAATGCACACAATGAAATGTTTAGATTGTACGTTATACGTTAATTAGGCGGACACAGACACACCATTCGTTTTGTTTCATCTGTGGATGCATGTGATCGTTCTGTCAAATTAAGCTCCATGAATAAAACAAGCAATAATTTTGAACGTAGCGATTTGATTGGATGATTTAAAGTTCACATCGACATGACCCCATAGGTGGTGTGGTCAGATATTATATCAGTGTAAAGTAGTGGAGCTGCTTTAAATGAGATTGGTTTTTGTGTGTCTGCAACATTTCTGTTTCATTAACTACTCGTTTTACCATGCATGTTATTATCTTGGCAGATGCCCTTTGTCGAAAATTGACTATTTATATTATTTTCTTAGTGCTGTTACTTCTACATATTACGTGTACTATATTCCTTTCATATAATATTCGTTTGTAATGTATGTATATATATAACCTGATCGCTATGTATTATCATAGGATATACTAGTACTTACTGTTGTCATAAGACCACATAACACTCGAACATTGTGTGCTGGGCTACTCACAAAACGTCGGCGGAATTTCTTCAAACGTTTACAGATTACCAACCTAATGTATATTTGACTGGAAATAATATATGTCTTGCTTGGTCAATTTTTACTAGAGTAACAGCCCATTGGTACTTTTATTGTATATCACAATGGGGCCATCCGTGTTCCATGGACGCGTTTCTTGTTTTTGGCTTGTATTTCGTGGATAAATGCTTCTTAATTTCATTCTACAAGGTGTACATCACAAATAGCGTTATTACTAACCTTTTTCAAAAACACCTGTGGTACATTAAAGTTGAAATTTGCTCGACATGACTAAATATAACATTGGTATTAACGTATTTGCAATAGACGGCATACATGTACCAATCAAGACGATGTATGTTGCATAAGGTTGTGTATTTTGCGTTATAAAATTTTGTGTCATACTCTTTATTTTAGTGTGATATATAGAATATTTCACTCGCTATCAATTGATATATTTATATTACACCCGTTCAGCAAAAGGCTCGCTTAACAAAATTTCCAGAACTCGTTTAATATAAATGTACAGCAATTGACAACTCGTGATAGATCCTCTATTTATTATTCGACTAGGGTTTAAAGAACACGCAACAAAGATTGGTTGAATATTTTACCATTCATTCCCTCTTAACTACACATGTATTTACTTAGTGAATAAGAAACCCTGTAAAGAAAGTGGCTCTATCGTTAAAAAAATCTGATGCTGTACCGTTTATATCCACAACGTCTCCTACGGTAAGATATAACGTGGCGGCTCCACTGATGGAATAACTCCCTGTATCAACCGTTCCGGCATCTGTGGGGTCGGCGTGAAGTGTAATTTGACTGTTCCCATTGACTCTAACACTCGCAGAAACCATATCAATATCATCTCTTGTCTTAGTCAAGGTCACGTCGAAATGGTATAATCCCGCTATAGAGCAAGTGAACTTTCCGGTGGAAGTGCTGTAGTCACTATGGTAGTTGTTGATTGCAGTCGGGAATCGAATCACACTACTCGGCGTACCTGGTCGGCTACCGTATGCTGTAAATGCTACCAGTGTATCTGAAATGGCAATTGGCGATAAATGCGTAAGACTGAATTGTCTATAAATCCCGATATATGGAATAGATACACAAAAAGTGTAATGCTTTTTAATATTACTACAAACGGGGTTGGGAAGTATTATTGCGACCTATGTTTTAAAAAATCAAAATGCAATACACTTGATAACTAGTTTTAATGCCAAGTTTTAACCTGTACTTAAAATGTACATACACTGAGCGGCAAGGAAAACGCAACACTTTTTAAACTTGAATATTTCCGTTATCTGTTAACTTATAAACTTGAAATTTTGTATGCTCATTTCGATATATATTATCCGTATATTTCAGCTTTTTCCGTGAAAATACTTTAAGAATCACTCGTCCATAGCGGAATAGCCTTCAACCGTATTTTCCCGCGTGCTGATCGGTGGCTAGAGATTTGTTCGCATATTGTGCAAGCATTTTGAAGTATATGGATGATTAGTCTAAAAAACAAAATAACTAGTAGAAAACATGGTGCATACGTCAAAGGAAGACTCCGAAAAATTGGTCGTTATGCTCAATTGTGGGGTATCCGTACTAAAAATCAAAGTTTCGTTGATTTAAATTACCGAAGTCATTATTTCATTTATTTAACACACTTTTGAATATATACATACCTGCTAAGAAAGCTAAAAATGCATTAGAAAACATAGGATGTAAGAAAAATGTTTAAGTCAAGTGCGATAACTCTTGGGTAATTATACTCACTTTTTAGATTAATCGTCAAACTTTTACACTAAATTGTATCGCTGGATATTACTGAACTAGTCTACGTGCTCAAGTTTTGATGTTCATTAATATTTAGACGTAAATTGTGTTTTGAAAATTAAGCACGCAATTCAAAAGCGCATTTTTTCTCAATTGAGTGCAATAATCCGTCTTAAATGAATACCTGAATACGCTCATGCAATTTATTTCCAGTTACAAATGATAATACTTTCACCATCCTTGGTACAAATATAATACCATTATATTAATCTCAAAACGAACAGTTTCGAATATGCGTTTAGAGGCGCAAGATTTGAAGCATTGTTAAAAAGAAACAGGCAAGTTAATTATTCAATCATTTTATTACTCCACGATTATCTCCCTTTGACCATAAAAAATACACCATGGCTATAATAGACTAGGTTTTTAATATTTTAGTGGTTGTGCGCGAAATAGTGTAAAGGCCCCGTAAAAGGAACTAAAGTTTACATGGCCCTTCTGCAACAACGACACAGCATCCCACTAGCATTCAATAAACGTTACATACGATTAATACTCCGTAATGAGGCGCTGCTGCGACTTGACCTAGTTACAAGTTTCCTCCAACATTTTACCCAATGACCTAGTTATGGACCTCTGAAGACCATAAAATCAATGACAACAATGTAACACTATTTCATATTAACAAATCACAAGTTATAGACGGTCCGGAAGCAATAGGCACACATACTAGGATTGCACTCTACGCCCACATCATCAGAATGGGAACAATTGTTGTGTCCCCAGGCAGCCGTATTACAATTGAATAAGCTGTTCTCATCTCCGCTACACACGACATTGTCAAGCCAGATTTGACCACTGCCAGCGCCATACGCTGAGCTCGAATGAAACGACGGTGATGACCTAAAAATGAAAATAAAAATATATAAAATATACTAGTAAAACTATATAAAAAGATTGGCTCGACTGTGTAAAAATATTAAGCACCGTCCATTGGATTCGTCGTGTGCTTTCGGGTTGAAAATCTAATAACCATTTTAAATGATGACACTATAATGTATCTTTCCTCCCATGAGCGAAACACTTCATTCAGTGCACATTGAGTGAAGAAGAACAACGGATAACCAATGAAATATACAAACATTGATTGTCTCTTATACGAGGTCATGATATGCCCATCGTAAATAGGTTGGCGTGTATAATTGGCCCGAATGCAAGGAAAATACATGTACATTTGACCACAGGTAAGTTTATCAATGATTAAGATTAAAACGAAAAAAAAACATATTTATTTTGTACATTTATATTTTTCTATAAGGGTTTTTTGTTCTAAAATAGCCAAACGTTTAAGGTGTCAAAAACAAACACTGACTATCGATATCTTCATAAACTAATTGCAATCATACTAAGCATTGCCAAGACTACTTGCATGCCGAATTCTATCGAACTTGAGCAAATAGTTAAAGAGTAATACTGTGAAATGTAGATAGTATTTCAAACCGATCAATGTGGTACATTTCAACACAAACCAACATGGCCGTCTTCACAGAGTTTTACATCATTGAAAGATAAAGTAAAAGTTTAAGCAATGTATTTTATAATATGAAGTTAAATTAAGGCTTATATTCATCACATAACATTGTTCGTGTAAACTCACAGCCTTTTATAGGTGATTGATATGGATTAAGCGGGGTTTTGTTTTAAACAACAAAGCGCACCTTAATAACGGCTCGTCAATTTCTGAGCAAATTCACCTTGAAAGAAAAAAATATTTTTTCGTTTTTTTTTTCGTTTTCAACGAAACTGTTACCTGTGCATTTACACGCTATTAAACCATTATTATAAGGTCAAAAACCACTAAATGCATTCGCGACTCAAATAGTCGTTTTAAGAACTTCTGTTTGACTGGAAGTGCTGTTAATCCTTGAAAAAATATAACTAGAATCATGTTATTGAGATTAATTGCAATGTATACAATGTTATGTTGGTGAAGTACATTGTAGTGAAACATATTTACCAAAACAGAAGTAGAGTAGTGAAACTGTACGCGAGCCCGTAAAAATATGTCACCCGCCTTTGACGAACACTTTTTTTCTTATATTAAACACGACCTCCTGTTCTTTGCTGAAACATACTTCTTTTCAATGACGTTTGTGTGTCAACAGGCCATGGCTTTAACATGGTGCAATCTGGGACTGACAATTGTCACTTTACATCGAGCGAAAGAGCTAAATTTATTCAGTGGTTTGTAACATATTAAACCAAATCCCCGAGGTACAATCCCCTATCATACCCAGTGTATCCAAGCATTCGACAAACAACAGCGGCAGCAACGTTATCGAAACTATCATCACATACGGTCCCCCATGTGTTATTGTGAAACACCTCAAGTCGACCCTCGCTAACCCGGTCGCCATCTACTAGACGAATATTTGCACTTTGACCTGAAATAGATCATATTTTAATTTTATGGGTTTATTTATAGATTGTTCAAAATAAAAAAAAATTCCCAGAGCGGTTACACATCTCGTTAAATGCGTCGTTATATCGCTTCAATATTTGTATATTATTGTCTTTTCCTAGCACAAAACACGGTTTATGCTGCTTGAATTACGCGTGCATCGTGTGGTTGCGGTCTCACTGTGGTTATTAAGTAAGAATTGTAAATAATAAACGCTATTCATTTTCGCGACTCTATAAAAAGCAATACTCCATTTCTGAATTCTGGTCATCAGACCTTCGGGTGCGATATAAACAGAATGCACATACACGTACTCCAGGAACCCCAGCCGACCGAGTTACATGTGTCATCTTTAAAAGGAACGTATAATCAGGTATATGTATTGTAACAGAATAATACCATTACAGTAAAACTGTGCTACCTAGAGGATTCAATGGGACAAACAAAATGCTCGTTTTAACCATGGTGCTCGACATATCTGAATATCACATAAATCTTTCGTCTGATAAATTGTTAATGTTTTAACGATGCAAATGTGTATGTTAATGTTGCTCATCGTATAGGTCGACCAAAGTTATCACTCAGTCGCCCTCGTCCATCAAATGGCTTAAATTACACTTCTGATTGATTCTATTCATATGCAACAGTAGCAACACTCTATGTTTATAGCAGAGGGAAGCAAATAGCATAATAACAATATGTTATCATAGTTTGTGTATACAACTTACAAAATCAGGCCATATACTTATTTCACAACACTAAACAAAGGTTTAAAAAATGCCAATTGCACATGTACCACTGCTGATGTCTTTCAAGTGAAGCGTTTTCAAATTACTCTTAAACTGGGATTCGTGGGGAGAAAGCAAAGGTACTGAAATTTGGTACTACTTCGACCCCCGAATGTATAAGTAAAATTACAGAAACTCATAGAACAGGGCCGGTAAAAAATTTACTGTGTATAAAGCATCTTAAGTAAAATAGAATTTTCTTAAAATCTCAAAGTGTATCAGCTAAACAGGAAAAACTACGAGTAATGTTAACAATTACTTCTATTGTTTAGAAGCATTATTTAAAACGCTGCAGTAATCATATAAAAAACATGGGCTATTTTTCGTTTCTTGTGAAATATTTTAACATTAGTCAAAATATCTAAGTGAATAATAAGTTAATATCTAAGCTAAGTTAATACTTAAGATGCTTTATAAATACCGACCCTATTCCTGATCACACCAAAGCATCACCAGTAGAAATATCTAAGATCTGAATATGACATTAATTTGAAGTTCCAGTTCTCTATATTTTACAGTTATAAACTAAGAATACTTAGAGGTTAGAATAGTGTTTTTTGTTAAGGGGGCAGTTATGAGGAGTCTAATGTACCAAGGAAATTATCTTAATTTTGAAATAAGATCCAGCAAGATTGAGATGTGCAGGGAGATCAGGGCCGGTATTTATCAAACATCTTAAGTGAAAACTTAGAATTTTTTAAAATCTCAAATTTTCCGACAGTGTATCAGCTAAACAGGAAAACTATTTTTTAACAATTATTCACATTGTTTAGAAGCATTATGTAAAGAGCTACAGTAATCATATAGAAAACATGGGCTATTTTTTGTTTCTTGTGAAATGTGGGCAGCTCAATATTTTAACTTAAGTCAAAATATTTAAGTTTTCACTTAAGATGCTTTATAAATACCGGCCCTGTATGTCGATGGCTGGGACTCTACCCCATTCCCTTCTCATTTAAAGTTGGAATTTTAAGCTTTATCCGTACCTGTACATGCTGAAGAATAGCAAAGCCTGTCCTCATGAGTATCTCCTAGACATTGTAAACCTCCCATACTGGGTGCAGGATTAGAGCATCTGCGATCTCTTCTCTGCATGCTGATTCCACAGGTTGCAGAACAACTTCCCCAGATCCCCCACACACTCCATCCTCCGTTTACTGATTTCAGAATATGTTTTTAAAATTACTATTTTAGGACTAAACACTATCAGTCTTCCTATGAAGACCGCCTTTCGCTTATAATAGTTTGTGAGTATCGATCTACTGTAAAATCATTAATATTCGAAGGGGAATGTAATGTCGTTGATTTCGCAAGTGAATGTAAATACCCCACGAATATCAATGATTCTATAGCATTTGTTTTAGTGAATAAAAGTATCATTGAAACAGGTCCTCGCCAAATAGTATTTTTCACAAAAACAAACCAAATATTGTCCAATTGAAATTAAATATTTAGTATTCGCAGTTAATTCGTAAACCTTACAAATATCCTTTGCCGCGCTTTGCATCAT
This sequence comes from Spisula subtruncata, assembly GCA_963678985.1. Classification (NCBI taxonomy): domain Eukaryota; kingdom Metazoa; phylum Mollusca; class Bivalvia; order Venerida; family Mactridae; genus Spisula; species Spisula subtruncata. The sequence continues at coordinate 40,689,139 of OY787664.1, read as the reverse complement.
ACGCCAACAAGTGTTTCGCTAATAAAACGTATTCATTGATCATAGGTCTGAAATAAAATGTGAACTACTAAAATATTTGCATTGAAACACCTTTACCTGGGCAAGGACTTTTCGTGCAAAGTTTATAATCGCTACGATCGCCAACACAATCTAAACCACGCTCTGAAGCAGTTGGACATCCACATTGACGAGTTCTAGATTGGGTGCCATTGGCACAGGTAGCATCACATGATCCCCAACCAGACCATGAACACCAATGTCCGTCAGCTGGATAACATAATGATTGTAATTATGATAACTTAAGTTGTGACACTTCAAAAAGCAGTCGTGAAAGCTCGGCCATTTCCTTCTGTCTCAGGTAAATATATCCATAGAAATGAATAAAGGAATGCTCAAGAAGGAGTGCCTATATAAAATATGCAATATGAAATATGATACAGGTGTTGTTATCTTCGCGTAATTTGGAAATAATTACCCGCAGCATACAGTTCGAGAAACATCGATGTATTTTGTAATCCAAGGCATCCATTTAACCCGCTGCAATTTGAAACAAGAGGACTGCGTTCAATAACGCTTATGTCCCATGGAAGCCAATTGCAATAAAACAGGGAGAGAGAGAGAGAGAGAGAGAGAGAGAGAGAGAGAGAGAGAGAGAGAGAGAGAGAAAGAGGGAGGGAGGGAGGGAGGGAGGGAGGGAGGGAGGGAGAGAGAGAGAGAGAGAGAGAGAGAGAGAGAGAGAGAGAGAGAGAGAGAGAGAGAGGGGGGACGGATGGATGGATGGATGGATGGATGGACATACGGACAATATACCCACCAAAACTTTCCATACGGGCATAAAATTAAATCGATCCCAATACTTACTAACATTACATAGATCACAATGATTTCGGCATATGACTTTAGCTTCAGGTATGTTCAAACATAAACCTATTGTGGCATTGAGAACTGAGCAGTTAACACTCTGACTGTCTTCACAATTATCTGCAATCAAGAAGGTACGGTTTGGTAATACCAATACATATAAACGTGGGCCAGTATTCGCATTTCGCTGGCTTAGAATGAGAAGGTCGTGACTCGTTAGGACTACCTACGACCATATACTGTTGTAAGAATGTTACATATTTAAACTCTGCATCACAGGGCGCTTCTTGTTAGCCTAAACTCAAGATAATCGGAACTTGTCATTTTGGCCAAAGTTGAAACAGCTTCTTTTACCAAAAGTAAAGAGTAATTTTCGGACAGTTTTATCTTGTTTTCCCAAAATATGGAGTTTGTACTTATACGATATATTCATTATAAGCGAGCGATGTGTCGTCATTGGTTGTTTCAAGATGAAATCGTCTCAATTCAAAATAAGGCAAATTATTTTCAAATGTCATCTAACTACTAGTACATTCATAGTGAACATATTAATGATGCAAGGCATGATGTCGAACGGCTTATAAAATGTAACTTTCTGGCTATTGGAGCCGAGTCGATGGGCCAGTGATCGGACACGGTTAAAAATACCAAAATTTCTTGACCCCTACTTGGACTTTGTGTTATTTGGTATTTAAAAGGTGGACTTTCAGCGGTTTAGATTATTTGTCTCGTTCAGTCGGGTTTCTGTTTTTGTCCCTTACCGATTCTTCATCGTTTTGACTTTGTCGCTGGTGTTTAGGATCGCTTTACTTTGTTCATACAAGTTTTAGGATACATTTGTGAAGCTATGGGTACTGTTTTATCAAAGCATATACGGTACACGTAAACTTACTGTCAAATTTGAATAAATATAATTCTATAACTGCTTCAACTTTTGGCAAATCGATAACTATCGTTTATTTATTCAGTTAATGATTTCAAACAAGTTTTTTCCTCCGTTTGTACATGCAATAGTATATTAAGGAATTTAAATTTGGGCGTAAGTTTAAGATTGTCGTAAGTACTTTGATAAAACAGTACCCAAGAGTAGCTTACATGGATTTATATTGTCTAGTGTCTATGTTTACCTAGGCCATTTTCTGATTTACGTAAATGGTTAAATGTATTCATGCACATATATGCCTATTTACTTTGAAAAAAATGGAAAATGGTTAAACGTAAAATGTTCCTTATATAAAATGTACATGTAACTTACCATTACATACATCAACTTTACAATAACTTCTACAGTTGTCATACATCCACGTATAATACGTAGGATTTGTACATAAATCTCCTGAGTCGTATTCAGCACAATTATCAACATTGTCCGTACAGAAGTGCGACAGGTAACCTAATAACATGAAAATGCAGGGTGTTAGAAAAGCTTGTTCTCTTGAAGTTTCTCGCGTGAGCTATAAACATATCATACGCAGTGGACAATCGCATATGGTAAATAACATATATTTTCAATAGAAATCATCATACCCGTTCTAAAATGTCGATCGACATCTGTTCAGAAAGATGTAAAAAGAAATCAGACACTCTCCCAAGTGCAGACGGCACTGATATATAAGAACGCTTTGAAGTCAGAATCATTTTCCCTAGCGTCCTAATTCCTAGTACGGTGTATTTTAAACACTCGGATGTTTTATAATGTATTATGTTATTCGACTAAATTACGTATTGTTTTGATTTATATATAAAATAATAAGTACATGAATATATGAGCCTTAAATGAATTATCGTGTATTTAATCTTTTCTTAGAATAGGTTAGGCATTCTTGTAGATCTTCTTATGAAAGCATAGTTACCAACGGTATTGTCATAACGCCTTCAAATTAAAGTGAGGGGTCTTATAATCAGTTACATTTTTTCCGAAGAGTTTCTTTTCACAAGTAAAAAAGACGAAATGATGCAAATACTTAACAATATGAAAATGCTATCATGAAATATGTTAAGCATTTACCATACCTGGTGATGAGCAGAAATTGCAATACAAAGCACAGTTATCTTTAGCCCAAGGTTGATACACGGCGTTTGTACATACTGAAGGACCATAATGGCTACACGTATCAATTTTATTTCCACAAGCTGAAATAAAGCATGATAAACGTGTTATATCTAGATTCTAGTTTAAGTTCCTTTATTTACAATCGGTCGGTGCGATAGAAAATTCATTTAAATAAGACACATATTACGCTCACAACTTTACACTGGTATAGCGTAAAGGAATCAGGCAAATATTAGGATCTGATTTTAATGAGATTGGTTCGATAATTCTGAATAAAAACTTGATCATCGGGTGCATCCGCGAAAACCCAGGCGACACTCACTAAATCGGCGTTGATGTACCGAGTTCGAGAGTGGAGTCACCGCTGGGGTTTCGACGATGCACTATAGGTGCAAACTATTTGAATGGTTTACGACTTTGTATCGCTGACAGATGTTATGTAAGAAGTGAATTGAAAATTTGAATAAACAAAGTTAACATCTGCCTGCTGTTCATCTCTTTAACTTCTGAATGACAGAACATTGAGCTTCCAACTTCACAGACCTTAGACAATGTTAGATGTTACTAACACATCCACACGTTCGTACGACGTGTGTACGTATATGGCAAGGTCTATCGCTTGCAGGACTAGACTAAACAGCGCAGAAATTTCACTCTTCGTGAAAAATCACTAAAAACGAAAATGCAATAAATGGATTGTTCCTTTGGATCAGCAACTATGTTTATTTTTTAGGTAGATTGAACCATGCAAAATCTTCTGTTCGAACAGTCATCCTATCGAAATTGCTAGTCCAAATTGAAGTTCACTTATCATATATTTTAGTCAAACGTCATGGGTTGCTTCCAGTTGCTTTTAGGCACTCGGCAGTTCAATAATGTATAAGCAATGACTGTGAACATTAATGATAGTATATTCTATGTAACGTACGATGTGCTGTTGTCATTGTAAACGACGTAGAGCGAGAGATTGGTGTGACGTCGTCAAGAAGAAGGCCTGTTTGAAAATAAATTAAACAATACACACACTAGTTTCTCTACAACGACAAGGGTGACTTTCGACCATTCAAATATAAAAATATTCATAGTGTCAATTAAAGTATCATTATGTGGCTGAGTCGAGTTCGGGCAAAATTATTCCTTTACACGTAAAATGCTTGGCTTTGTTGTCAATGATATCCCGTCCAGATTGTAGTACAGACGTATATAACTTCGCTTTGATTAACATACTTTTGTCTTGCGTTTTTTTGTACAACAACATAAATATATAGAAAGTATTAGCCAAACATCGCGTCACATACCACGTTGTATGTATACACTGTGAGCGTGAATTGATAGTAGTTAACAGCATCTTTGAAAATTCTGATCGATTGTCAATCACATGGACGCATGTGTTGGTCACATCAAGGATATTGTTTATCATGTTTAAGTGATACACTATACATGTATAGAACTTCAGTTAATATGAGTGTTGTTAATTTTGGTCTCGTTGGAATCATTTCTTACAACTTTAAAAAAAATTAGATGCAAAATATCAATTGCCAATGTAGTACACTCAAACGCTTAAAATGCACCACTATTGAGAATAATTAAATTTTGTCAAAATTCTTTTTTTAAAAATTGATAGTGTACAGGGTTTGTTCAGTTCATAATCTTGACCTTATAGTCACAGAAAATATGTTTTTCATTTGGAATACCCCGCCCAAAGAACATTTTGGATTTTGCATGTTTTGCACGTGCAGCTCGATCGCGTCGACCAAACGGATCAATATTGACTTTAAACTGTGGACTGTTGGTTAACACATTGAATAAACAATATTTCTTCTAATGGTCTTTTTATGCTGCTAATATCTCGAATATTTTTCGGATGTTTTTGCCTTCGCTTCCAACTGAACAGAGCCTCAGTGCCTTAGTATGGCGGTTCAGCCGTCACCACACAACGAGTAGGGCTTAGAACATCGATTCCTAACGAATGGGACAGTCAAAGACCGATCTGAATATTTCAGCTAAAGGCATCGAGTCCTAGCTAGGATGCAACATTACACATGCGATGTCACTGTTATTGGTTCCGTATGGCTGCACACAGTATTAAAAGAATGCCAGATGGCAGTAATCACGCCAAAATTACATTATTGCAATTTCATAATTATTCCTTACGTAATTGTCAATAAAAACTTAAATTATTTTAAGTATATTTTAACGAGTTTTCTCCCGTTTAGGGCATAATTACCCAATTAGTCAGTATGCCAAGTACCAAAAAGTGGCCTAACCCAAAAAAATAGTACGCACAAAATGTTTTTGCATAAGATGGTTATTTAACATATATATATCTTTATTTAAGTCTCATCTCTGTACACATAAACTATACAATTTACAAAACATATATCACAGTACGAAGCCATTCTAAAAGAATTATAAGAGACTATCAAATCACAATTTCATTAAACATTTACAATATAAATCTATGTAACCATTGTTATTCTAATTATAAAAACTGCCCTAAAATATCTATCAAATAAAACACTGAAAATCAAAATCACACTAATGTGTATAGTTACGAAACGTTTTTAAAATAAATTTATCACCTTCGATCAGATCGAAAATAAACTGAATAACAATTGCTACATAGGATCTGTAAAACAGGAAATATGAATAAATAAATAAGTTACATTATTTACAAAGGTAAAATGATCTACGTTTTAAAATATCAAAGCAGGTTTTGGCACATAACCTAATCAGAGCTGGATGTGTAAATAAAATGACAAGTTTATCAGTATTTGGCAGATTTTCAAATGTATCACAGATTGCTATTGCTTTTGCCAGCATTTTCACCCTAATATCATTATATAAATTACAATCTAAAATAACATGACATTCATCCTCTACGGAATTACAAAACGGACATTTCCTTTCGCTGATTGGCAAGTTTTCGTATCTTCCAGTTTCGAGTCGGATGGGGGCTACACCACATCTAAATTTACTAAATGCTGACCTATGACAAAAAGATAAAATCATGGTACAATAAGGTTCAACAGTAAATGTGTTTTTAAATAAACGGTATGTACGGAGTTTATTTCTACCCCTTCCATTTGCACTAGATACATTTTGTATTGAATGGAGCCAATCAATTTGAAAAAGATTCAACATACTCTCTTCAACTGATTTCTTAAAACTTAATTTAGGAATTGGCAAAGCAATGTCAATATGATCAGTTAAACCAAGTGACGATAACTTGTGCTTAACAGAATAAAACCAGTTTTTACAAGCAGTACCCGCTAGCCTGTTTGCCCAGAGTGCTATGCGCTTATTAAGCCTAGAAACGTCCATATTACCCAATCTACACCAGAAGTTAGAAATACAACTCCACTGTCGGACAGACGAGGGTCTCCATGCCATTTCACCAATGACAGCTGCTTTGGGGGTATATTTACCAACACCAAGAAAATACCTCATCGCTCTATTCTGTACGGCATTTATACAGGAAAAGTTGTTATGACCCCATATAGACCAAATGATGCAACCTTGTCATCATTGAGCATTTTGATATATTCAAGATGGCCGCCAAGATGGCTGCCAAAAATCTAAAATGTTCATATTCATACAATTTTCTATGTTTTCAATAGCATTAAACACATATGTTTAGTAATTTATTGTTAAATAAGGAGTTAACATATATTTGGACAAAATATTGATTTGAAATATTCAAAATGGCGGACAAAATGGCCACCAAATCAGAGAAAAGTGATATTTTTTTATTGTTTTTATCACTCTTATATCTTATAACGCAATTATTCAACAATTATAGTAATAGTTACGTAGCATACCATCCAAAATGCTGTAAGTCATTATTAAGGTGGATGTTATCATACTTAACCCCCACCTTTGATGAGGGAGTATAATATTATCGTTATGTACTTAGTATATGTTGGTGATCTTCGTCGATTCATCAGTCGGTAGGCTTAAAGGTTTTTTTTCAATAAAGCTTGACACAATGATCTTTAATATGTAAGCAAAGATTAGTCAGCAGATGACCCCTTTTGATGTTGGGGTAAGTTTGTCAAAGGTCAGGGTAGCAATACCTTTAAAATACATGAATAGACCAAATGACGATCAATAAGTACAGTTGAAACCCAAGATCTGAAAAATCCACAGGAACCATACTAGTGTGTATTTTGTGTTCAGTACATTTTGTAGATCAACCTTCACTGTTGAATACCTGGCTGAAAATTAGGCATGCAAGTTTCACCAACATATTATCTTGTACTCTTTAAGAATAATCAATTTGTTCTTCAGAGTTTATTTTGTATGTGAGATTGGATTTTTTCATCATTTCCTGAACCACTACAAGGATCATTGTCATATTTTAATGATGTTCTTCGTCTATTTAGACCCATTATCAAGAATATTGCATAGTCGAAACGTTGGTTATGCTCAATAAAAGATATAAATTGACCTGTCTTGTCCACGTATTCCGCCTTTCTACTTTGACTTGTCAATCTATTTTGGTAGTTACCAGTTAAAACATGTTTGACAAACTGCAGTTAATCAGGTAGCAGTCACAATGAATTGTTGTCAAAATTGTCTTCTTATGGGTTAATTGCTGGCATCTTGAATGGTGTACTTGTGATCTTATCTTTCTAACATGCTTACTTCTGATTGAGGAATATTTGCAGTACTAGTATATGGAATGATGACTTAGAACTACTCTTTCCCGATTGACTTACAGCTGACTTTTCATTTATAGGCAAAAATATGTTGTAGGCCATACGGAATGTTATAGTTTGATTGTGCCTGGTGAGTGGATGAGTCTTAACTTGTTTAAGCCTATGTTTATGATGTGATGTAAGAGGTTGTGTTATGTTGCGTCGTTTTCATACAGTTCGGAAGTCAATTCGAGTTGATGCTAGTCACATAACCCTTGCATCTACTAACTTATAATTTTTCCCGATTGCGTGACCGCCTTGTTAGATGAAGGTTCCTAATAATATGTATGAATATATATTATAAATATTAACTGAATGATGTCTTATTGTTCTGGTTATAGCAATCTATAATTATAAACATGTCTGTTCATATTGTGGAACGCTTCGCCGTCTTAGAGGTCGCATCACATGTTTACAATTTCTGAATATGTCATGTTTCTATGACAGGGTGTGCGCTTTGGCATAAGAGAGGCACCTGGTTCGCAGTCTATGCTACTGTTGAATTTCACTGAGCAATACTAACACACAATGCTCCACTCCACCGAGGTCTGAATTGGTACCTTTTCATAGGCGTTGTTTGTACATATTCTATATTCCTTAGGACTTTAATAGGATATAAACAGCTCCATCAGGGATATTCTTGACCTTGGTGATTGCTTATGTTACAGTTCCATCAGTCCTGTACATGATGATTACTCCAGGGTCTTCCTGGTGGAAAGCGTCAGTCAACATGGCAGAGAACATGAGACTGAACAGTGTTGACACACCTTGTCTTACACAGTTAGTGACTTGGGACTTGGTAGACGTCTCTGTCGCTCAGGACTCTGGTCATCATTTCGTCATAAACTGGCAAACCATGATGACAAAATGGACTGGGCATCCAAACTTGACCATTATCTTCAAAGTCCCTCCTGGCTGACGGTGTCAACGGCCTTGGGCAGGCAAATGAATGGTGGGTATAGGTAATGACGACTTTTTACCTGTAGCTGACAGGTTGTAATGACTATTGTTGAGCTCTGAGTTTCTGACAGCAATCCATTTTCTAGATGGCGTACTACAATGTAGTATAACACTGTTGAGCATTTATATTCTGACAAGAAGCTTACCTGCAATGCCGAGGAGTGATAGCCCCTGTGATTGTCACAGCTCTGTCTGCTGTCCTTTCGCTTGTAAAAATGTACTATGGGTGCATCTTTTAATCCTTTGGTAAGTGCGCCTCGGTTCAAGCACGATGTGAACAGTTCCAGTGGCTTCTGTGCCATAGGCAGTATACCGGCCTCTTATATTTCAGCTGGAATGGCATCTGAGTCTGGTGCCTTTCCACAGGTTAGTTGTTTAGTGGCTTTCACCACTTCCTGGATTATTGGTGGTCTGCCAATGGTAAAGTTCATTTACACTTGTGGTTGGTGGACAATGGCCTCATCGTTACTGGAGGAGAGTCAGTTCAGTATGGCATTTAAGTGTTCAGCCCATCTATCGAAGATCTTTGACAGATCAGTGATAAATGTTGACGAGTCCTAGCACAGGAGGGGTAAGATGCCTGAGGATGTGGGTCCATAGACTGTTTTCATTAAGTCAAAGAATCTTTTGCGTCATGGGTGTCAGCAAACATCAGTATTTATGAGGACTTGTCACTAACTAAGCCATTGGTCTTGCATGTCTCTTAGCTTTGATTGACATGGTTGTTTGGTTGGTTCTCGGCCTTCTGTGGCTGTTATATCATCACAGGTACTTGGAGCAGTTTTTTTACTCTGAATTATGGTCCTGCTAATAGGCCAAATTGATGCGATGCTTTTCTTGCAGTAACCCAGAATTTTCAGTCTCGTCTTTCTTGATTGTGCGGTCTCCCGTCAAGATAAGTGGAATTATCGCTTTGGCTGAAGTGAACGTCAGAGAATCTGCTGCCGAGAGCTGTACGCTAAGGATTCGTTTTTCCCTGTGGCCTTCGCTTGGATTTGAGATGAATGGATAGCTTAGAGATGACAAGCATAATCATGGTATGTCCGGCACACAGCACCACACATGGTCTTGGTGAGGTTTACATGTGCCTCCGTAGCTCAGTGGTTAGTGCGCTTGCGATCTTGTCTGGGGATCCGGGTTCAAATCCGGGTGGAGGTACATATTATATGCCTGCCATGTTTCAGTAGAAATAAAGCAAATAAAGACTATGCTCGGCATAATAATTCTTAAAAAACATATTGCCTATCTACCTTCCTGGTGCAGATAAAGTCAATCAGGTGCCAATGTTTGGCTTTCAGTGTTTATGAAAACATGGGCATATTGCCTTATTTTCGAAATAAATTACCTGTCATTTTTCCAATTAATTAGGTCGCTTTGTCAGCCATATATTGTTATTTTTGTTCAAAATACATTTAAAACACTTTAGTCCAGAACTTATACCAATAAAATACTACATATATTTAGGCATTATTTGGCTAATATACAATATAGAAGCGATATGTACATTTTTTTAATTTTTGGCGGCCATCTTGGCAGCCATTTTGAATTTTTCATATGCTCAGTAATGCCGAAGTTGCCCATTGTCCTGGTAGGAACATGCTTTAGAACCAATATATACATATATTTTTGAACAAAATGTGGTTTATATTGATAAAAAAACAATATATCACATTTCCCCTTTTCGGTAGCCATTTTGTCGGCCGTTTTGAATATTTTCAAACCTCTTTTTTATTTTGAATACTTGTCTAGAATGTCTTACAATAATTTTCTATGTATATGATCAAAAATTCCCATTTTACTTTCAAAATAGAAGATAATATACAATTTTTGATATTTTGGCGGCCATCTTGGCGGCCATCTTGAATATTTCAAAATGCTCAATGATGACAAAGTTGCATCATTCAGTTTCTATGTAAGTACATGTCAAAGGACCATTTTATGCAAAAACATTTTGTGCGTACTATTTTTTTGGGTTTTGCCACTGGCATACCGACTAAATGTCTTTCTTCAAGCTCCTTCATAGTGTTGGTTTGAGATTTTATAGATGCACCACGGTAAATATCGGATGCTCATAACCAAGACTTCAAGTTTAAATAAGGCTTGAAACCATCATAGGTTCGCACACTAAGAATATCGGGACTGATCTCAGTCGTATGGCATTAGCCAGACAGCCAAAGTCACATAAATTTATAATTCAAGTTAAGCGTGGCTTGAATGGTTGGAATTAAACATCACGTCGAACAAGATTCCTATCCTTTTACATAAATAATGGTATTCTTGAGGAGGAGATACCACATGCATGCATCAAAGTAGCGGGCTCCTATACTTGCTTTTGAAATTGCGACTTTCACTTTTATTGGTCACCTATATCATAATTTATTTCAAACTCGTAATAATGGCATGAAAATCACACAACTCGTTGTGAATAGACTGAAGATTATTAATTAGAAATTAAATAACCATATATTGACGTTTTTATCACTAAAACCGATATTTCATATGTGGTTTATTTTTAAAGCGTTTGAGTGTATACAGTATAATTATTATAGTTATAATCTATCTTATTATTACTTACCCGTAGCCATTCCTATTATGCTACAACTCACAATCCACATTGCCATATTAGCAGCTTTTGAAATAATATAAAAGTATGTTACTGCCGACAAACAACATCTTAATTTTAATATGTTATACAGTATTAGATAATAATCGGTCATAGAAGGCGGCACTTAAACGGAGATCCCCTAGCAAAGAAAACTGACATTAGCACGGGCACAAGTATATGACACGATGTCGAACACACAAATGAACGACCAAATGGAACTAAACCACTAAACGTCCAGGTTCTTCTTCCAATTACAGAGCGGAAGTCCTACCAGTTGTAAAAAAGTTTAACGTCAAAATTTCCTCAGTAAAAAGGCTGAAATCCTAGTTCAGATGTCAAAAAGTCCTAAACATGTTTAAAAATCACCACAAACTGCAAAAAAACATGCAACCACTCAACTATAGAACCAACTGTTGTTTTGCTTTGAAATGGCTCTAGGTGTTACATTCGATAGTCATACACCCCGACCTACCAAGAGCTAATTATGTCTACAAACCAACATTCTATATAAATTTATCAAGTGTAGATGACTTTATTGAAACGAATTCGATGCTAAACGAACCAAGCATTGTAAATCACTGGCTACCTGTACATACTACAGAGTAGAATACAAGGTCTTGACCCATGTTTTCAAAGCACTGCATGGAAAGTCCCCAGGCTACATCAGAAGCATGTTAGAGGTATATACTCCACAAAGACAGCGTATGTCTCAAAATGAATATGTGCTTCTAGTTGTGCCGAGGACGAGGACTGTTACGTAGGGTGATCGATGTTTCACGGTTGCTGCACCGAAACTCTGGAATGAACTGCCAACAGCACCCAGAGACTGTAACACACAACTGAATTTCAAGAAAGCACTGAAAACCCACTATTTTACAAAAGCTTACTAAGATTATTTATGTTATTAAGGTTTTACTTCTAAAAGAAAACCACTAGTAGTTAGGCTTGAATTCCATGGCAGTCTAGATATTGTGTGTGTGTCTAGATTGCTAAATTTTCCGGTCACCGATCTGTTTAATATGTGGCATTTATAGTCATTGGTGTTTGATTACAAACCATTGATTGTTTGTATAGTTTGAACGAATATGCCCAGTTACATTCAAGTTTAAATTAGTAAAAAACGTGTTGATTTTTAAACGGTCAATATCTGTTTATTTGCTTACCCATATTATTATTTTACTAGTATTTTATATCAAGCGCATAATGCTTTACTTATGTCTAAATTGCGATGATTGTACAGCACTATTGAACGTGTTACTAAACATAGAAAAAGGGCTATATCAATATGGTATGATAATAAAAATGTATAATTCGTTAATGCATTTCTGTGCTTAGTTGTTCGGGTGTTTAAATGAAATAATGATTAACGTTACTGTAGTTCTGAAAGTAGTATAATCGCTAACGCCTTGTATAAGCTGATATTGAAATATTAAAACAAGTTTACTTTTTGGTTTGTATATGGCGACTGCACCGCACATTAATATAATTATAAATTAGGGGAACAAGAGAACATATAACAGATTTACCTTTCATTCTTATCATCACAGACCAGACAGTGTCTCACTACGATAATGATCTACTTGTGCAGCCAATTTATATACAAGGCTAACGAGTTTACATGCACTTAAGAAATATTAGGGGAAATAAGAACAAACAAGGGTTGTTCAAATGTAAATGCATGTTGGGACATATCTTCCTTCAAGTCCAGCTGGTTTCGTAAAATGTATGGCCAGTCCAAACACGCATTACTCAACCAGCAATTCCATAATTGTCACTACGCGACCTTACTTCAATGTGTGTTTACCTAGTATTTGTGATTAAAGCAGTTTTTGGAACGTTCTTTGACTGTCGCTTTTTAAAAAAAACTGACAAGGCGCACAGGTAAAAACAAACAAACAAACAAAGCTTTTGGAAAAGTAACATTTTCTTTCGTTTTCAAAGTGTCTTTATTAATGATACAGTTACTCGGGACAAGGCTCTGCCACCGTTTCCATGTGACTTTTAACTATCAGTGCATGCATGCCTGCATACAGTATTCAAAACTATTACGCATCAACCACTTGCAAGATTTCAATATGGCAAAAAGCTAAATATGTTGGTATTACATTAGGAGATGTTCAAACAATTAAATTATTCACATGCGGAAGATATGTGTATTTTGAATACAAATTTACACCAATACGCTTAAAGAAGAAAAATACATGTAAGCACTTGTTCACTTCAAAAACTAGTTGAAGCCATTTTCTACATACCAAACGCAAACAGTCCATCTTTTGCAAATGTAATGGCCGTTGACCAATGCGACGTGTAATTATTTTGGATCTGCGCACGACTTACTCTTATTACTAACAAATTATGGGCGATTTTTCACAGAACAAACAAAACCCATCGCACCATATATGAGAGCCAGTAGTGCATGTACATTTAATACACATGTATAAGACGCCATTTTCTTCACAAGGTCCTACCATCCAAATTGGTGTTCATTTAATGATCAAATTTGCCATTAAACGCGCGTTTCGGTGAAAATGACCTGAGCATTCTCAACCCTTTGTACTGAAAGACTCCGTCCCTTTTGACTTTTACCTGTTTACGGAAGAGCTATCAAGATCAAGGGTATCGGTTTGGCTCTTGACAAGATTTAATGAATGCAGTACAGTATACAGAGTCACTGTGCATAACATTTGTTGCCAGTCAGCTTTCTGCTGAAATATCGCAGGCATATGAGTGTCTCCACACGTATTTAAAATCCGGGTCGCCGTATAAGGCGACAATTAAGCGCGCTAACCACTGAGTTACGGAGGTACCAAACACATTCGAAAAATGGATTATCAGACTAATATTTCGCATGTACTTCCGTATGTTGGAGGTGCATACCTTAAGGGGACCAAAGGGTTCCGTGAATTGAACTCAATATATCTGCCTGTCACGTGCTTTTTTGTTATCATGTTTGATCATCCCCCGTATTTCACATTAGACCAAACAGGACGTGTCCCCATTCACCGCAAGATTAGGTATAAAAAAACGCTAAATCTTGTGTCGTGGTTTGAACTTTTGTGCCGCATTTTGTGCGATTACGTAATGTTCTATAGTTCACTTAGTAGAACTGTGTATGTAAAATGCTAGTTTCCGTGGGAGAAACTTGATTTACCGTCAAATTTGCTGACACGTCAGAATGACACCACTCGATCTGTTTAATAAAACACAGAAAATATAACAAATAATAAAAAAATATTTAAATTTATAAACCAAACTAATTTTAATTAAATAGACATCTATTTAACGCATAAATGAAAAATGTCATGGACTAAAAGTTACAAGACGAAACCAATGAAATTATTACTTAACTAACCATGACTAAAATATGATATTAAAGTTTAACAAAGTTTGACACAAAACACCAAAGTTATGATGAAAACTACAATTCTAACACGGTCTGTATTTCACCCGATGTGGACGTATCGGACTGATTTGTGGTTAAATTTCCGGTATATCACAGTTCAAATCCGTACTACTTTTGGCTGTTGAATTACCCCCATGCACGTATAATTATCACTTTCTATCACTGGAATTTACCAACCTCCATACAGATTGTAGCACCACCTACGAGTAGTTCCACAGGTTTGCACAAATGTGCATGTTACACGTGTTAGAATGCAAATAGTTATTAGTTTACCGTGCTATACCTGACAATGTATCACGATTTATCGTTCATAGGCATAGTTATTAATCACTCTTGATTAATTTCAACTCAAACACTGCTTCAATACCTGATTGTTAATCTAGATAATACCTCTATATTTAATCGGCGTTCTCTCGCTTGTAACCCAGAAATTTACGTGCATAAAATTATATCATGAAATTATATATAATTTCCATGGTATGGATTTTAGTCGGCGCTCAAAGAATGTGTTGGGCAAAGGGAACTGTTTTATCTATTTAAACGAATGACGAACATAGGTATTATTGGTCAGTTATCTTCCTGCTGAAATATTGCAGGCATGTATGAATTGCACCCACTAGCATTTGAACCCGGGTTGCCAGATAAGACGGCCAGCGCACTAACAACTGAGCTACGGAGGCACTCTGTGTTATGTTTACTGTTTTGATTAATCAAGTCATTTAATTGTTTTGACTTCGTAAAATGATGTAAAGTTAAAATGTTTATCTATTTCAGGATTCTATGACGAAAACTCACATTAACATGTTTACGGGAAGACATTGTCCATTAAATACATGTATATACGTTTTCTCACTAGTTTCTATGTTCTAATCAACCCCTCTTCTGTGATTTCAAATGCCAGCCGACTGTAAATGTACCGCGACCGTGGCTGAGTCGTTAGGTCGTCCGCCTGGGAAGCGTGTGGTCTAAGAATCGAATCCCATTGGAAGCCGGGTGAGAACTGATGTGAAAATGGTTACCATAAGACCATCTCTACCAGGCACCCGGGAGGCACTGTACAAAACAACTACACATGAACGATACGTGTCTCATAAGTCAAATTAGCTGGCCCTTATAAACAAACGTTATCTCCCCCATATGTTGAATTACGAGTCGTATGCCCCAGACAAGGATAGCCACTGCACATTTGGCTTCTATATGCAAGAAGTTGGGAATTTGGCCTATCGTGTCGAGTTTAAATTAAGCAGTGATAATGAAGTGGATCGCACCACCAGTCCACAGAAATAAAGTCTGTAGAACATTTAATTGATTCAATGTATTCCCCAATGGGGACACCCGTGTCCCATGAACACATTTCTAGTTTTTGATTGCGTTTCGTGGATGAACGCTTCTTAATTTCATTCTACAAGTTTTGCAGCTCCAGTAGCGTTATTAGTAACATTTCTAGAGACGCATGTGGTATATAAATGTTGGCATTTGTCCGACCGGGCTAAAATATAATATTTAGAATAACGTATTCACAACAAACGGCATACAAATCAAGGAAATATATGTTGCATAGAATATTTCCTTGTGCATATGACCCTCAGAGCAATTCAGTATGTCATAAAAACACACGTTTCTGTACTTCGTTAGAGAGATTATAATAGACCGTCTTGTTATGACATTTTTATTCTGTTTTGTGGCATTTCTAAATGTCACACATTTCTGTTTCAGTAATTGACTGACTGTCGGATAATACTTCTCACTAATGAACTCAGCTACTGTAATGACGTATATTGTGATACTAATGAACGGTTTCGACCAATGTACTTTATAGTACAGTATCAGAAATAGAATAGTCACAAAGAGTACACGTTGTCATGCATATTATAATTACGTCTATATGAGTTCGTAAATTCGATTTATCACATGACTTTCCTTGTATTCAGGTTAGTATAGCCAGTACGTATAAAGTTATACGTACCACGTGTAGTATAAGCTATTGAGTTTTTCCAATAAATCAATGCGTATTTTGCGTTTATAGTGTCAAATGATATAAAGAATCTATGACTCGTTGTCAATTGATATATTTATATTAAACTCGTTTAGGAAATATTATTAAGCTCGCCAGAGTCTCGCTTAATAAAATTTCCAAAACTCGCTTAATATAAATTTATATCAATTGACAACTCGTGATAGATCCTCTATAGCAGTAACTCGTTCTGTAACAGTACAATACTGTCAATGATCAGACAATAACAAAACAATAGTCCTTTGGAAACTAAATGACGTCGTTAAAGCCGATTGACATTGCAATATACGTACAACGCAAATTACATTAATGTGTAGGTACATGTATCTTCGCTACAGCGAACAAACACAATTACTGTATTTGATACAATTACCATTGTATTTATGTCGTAATTCACTCTGGTGATCACTTCTTGTCCCGATCTACTGAAACATCTCCAGAAGAAATCTCAGTCTAAATGATTTGGATATTACTTCATTTAGTCATAAACAATATTTTTGTCAGTAAATGAATCTTGAAATGTATTGAAATCAGAATGAAGAGTCCAATTAATTTCTGGTGCTAATTTTGTGTCTTCGCATCTATTACTTCAACCTGATGTCTTGTGCATCAATCAGCTGATGATGTCGATTATTTTATTGAACCTTGTTTATTTAATATATACACTGAGCGGCAAGGAAAACGCAACACTTTTTAAACTTGAATATTTCCGTAATCCATTAACTTATGAACTTGAAATTCTGTATGCTCACTTCGATATATATAATCTACAGAAGTCAGCTTCTTCTGTGAAAATTCTTTAAGAATCACTCGTCCATAGCGGAAGACCCTTAAACCGCATTTTCCCGCTTGCTGATTGGTGACTAGAGATTAACTAGCATATTGTGCAAGCATTTTAAAGAATATGGATAGATTAGTCTGAAAAACAAAATAGCTAGTAGAAAACATGGTGCATATGTCAAAGGAAGACCCCGCAAGATCGGTCGTTATGCTCTAGTTTGGGATATCCGTACTAAAAATCAAAGTTTCGTTGATTTTAACTACTGAAGTCATTATTTCATTCATTTAACTCAAGTTTGAATACATATACACCTGTTAAGAAAGATAAAAATGCATCAGAAATCATTGAATGTAAGAAAAAAAATAAGGCAAGTGCGATAACTCTTTGAATATTATCCTCACTTTTTAAGATTATTCACCAAACTATTACTCTCATTTGTATTACTGGATATTACTGAACTAGTTTACATGCTCAAGTTACGATGTTCAATAATATTTGGACGTAAATTGTATTTTGAAAATTAAGCATTTTTCTCCATTTAGTGCAATAATCAGCCTTAAGCATACCTATAGCGTTCATGTAATTTATTTCCTGTACCAAAAAAATGGTGATATTTTCACCATCCTTGGGACAAATATAATACAATTATATCAATCTCAAAACGAGCAGTTTTGAATATGCGTTTAGACCCGCTAAAATTGAAGCAGTGTTATAAAAAAGAAACTGGCAAGTTAATTAGTTACTAAATTTATTACTGCACGATTATCTCCCTTTGACCATGGAAAATATACCGTGGCTATAATAGATAATGTTTTCATTCTTTGAGTGGTTGTGCGCGAACAAGTGCACAGACCTCTTAAAAGTACATGAACTTCACATAGCCATTCTGCAACAACGGAATAGCATCCCACTAGTATTCAATCTATATCCTGAGCGTCAAAAGTTTCGCAAACGAACTAAAATTTAAATTTTTAAATTGTTTACTCGTAAGAACTTTTTACTAACACTGTCTATTTGTGTACCCATAGTGTTTATGTTGAACCGATTTCCGTTGGCCTCCGTTACGCTTGAATGATCGGTGGTTTAAAAAAAATAAAAATGCGACTTTCTGTTTTATACTGACCGCAAAACATCTGGTACAAAACTATGTTGCTAAACAATTTTTCTGATTCGATGTGCTATTCATGTGTCACTCGTATATATCTATTCTATGACAAAACATTTTGATGCTTAGATACTTATCAAATGTGTTATGCTATTCCATGTAAGTGTTGCGTTTTCATTGCCGCTCAGTGTATATATCATATATATTAGTTTACATATTACATTTTCATGTTTAATTTAAATTGCTAATGCATTTGATACTCGTACGTGCCCATTACAGTTAATGTAAGGTTAGTTTCATGATTGACACAAACTATTTATCCATATTGTAATTAATAAATGCATTTGTAGCAGTACTTAGAGTTCTATAAGCTTCGTTTCATCATTAAATTCAATTATTTATCTCAGAAATAATTGCTGTTATTTAATGAATATTTATGTTTGTAGTTTCTACATCTACTTTATCGTTTGTTTATGTACGCACCGCTTGAAATTATTATTTGCCACGCCCCCTCATTCGGAATCCTTTAACGGCTATATAAAGGCCTTGCACGAGGTCCAAAACCTTTTAAAATGAGATTGTTGGAGTTGAAACACATGTCATGCAACTCGTAACCAGCGAAATGACGGACACAGAATACGAAGCTCGTATTTTGCGGCTATAAGCCTACTGGAGGCACTGCAGCCGAGACAACATTACAACGGAAATGGTGAGAATAAAATTACTGTACTGTATTGAATTGGAAACATTTTTACGTGAAGCACATGACGTGTCATCACCGAGTAGCTTATTCTGGCTTCTTTCGTAGGAACAGAGCGACGTTTTCTAATGAAACGCAGCTCCTAGTACTCTGCAATGAGTGTGTAACCAATTTGACCTCTGCGACAGTGCGTACATCCGGGCATTACGCTAGAAATTCCGGTGCTGAATAGTCAGCGTGTCTACGTATACGAAGCTGGTTATAAGGTATGGCCACCTGGATTCAGTTAAGCAACAAAAATATTTCAGTTCAGCGTTAAAAATAGGGTATAATATTGTAAGCAACGTAATAATTTAGCTCGTGTCACTTTCGATTTGTCAACATCCGGTCTAGAGGACAGGTCTAAAACGAGACATTTTGTCGTAAACTTAGCAAAATACAGGCACGGGAACGACGTGTTTCGAGGCTAGTAGTTTAATAGGCCTATTACGAGATAATATTTACGTAATGCCAGTTCGGAATAAAATATCAAGCCTTATGCTTCGTTGTTTCACCAGGTTATGACACAGTTGAGTGGTATTCGGACATTTAAATTCAGGATATTCTTACATGTTCCCAATTAAGCAAGGGATTTTAAAAAGTATACACCTTATTTTTAGGAAAGGCATTGGTGGATTTTATATTCTGTAACTATAGCCAAGGTCAGGGTTGGAATAATTGCTATCATTCTCCAGAAGCGGAGTAGCAATAATAGTTGACAGGAATTCGGATACATAAATTCGGACATTCTTATTATCTGAACAGATGCCTTATAGGCATGAGTAAAATTATTACTCTTTAGTTTTGAGAAAATTATGCACATATTTGTTATTGAGTCTTTTACCAGTAGGCAACCTCTTGTCTAACCTCAAGAACACTTAGTTAGGACTGCTCAATTGTAATACAAAGATTGGAAAGAAGGAAAGTGACATAAATTATTTTGTAAAACGCATTTAAGCAAATATTATCTATGAACACAATGTTTTGGGAAATCGTGGGGTTGTGCAGGTGTACATGCTCTGATAAAACTGTACCCCTGGCCATATTACAGTAAACTTTTACTCAGTGATGTCGCAACTATTTGGATTTCTTTGCTCGTGTGTCTTTATTAATTATTAGGCTACGAGCATCCCATACTGTACCACTGAGGAGACATTAAGCAACAAATCCCAGGTCATTGCTCTATTGGTACTTGTACATTATAAGTGCGGTTTAATGTTCTTTTGGGTTTTCATTGCATATTGATTCTTTAAATTCAAGCACTATGATACCATTAGGATGTCATCATAAAAGTTTTAGCGTAGCCCATCAACGATTAACATTATGTTAGCCTTCAGTTAGAAATTAAAATAAAACCGCATTTCTTATGTCAACATTATTATAATGCATATACTGTTTCAAGCTATACTAAAAACAAGCGGCCAGTCTTCGGAGCAACGCATTTTGTATCCAAGGCTTAGATAGGCTAGCTATATATGGACTTTTAGATGATAGAAATATGTCTGAATTTTATATTGATATAACACAAACGTTTACTAATACAATAATTAATAAATATACTTGCAGCAGTACTTAGAGTTCTACATTTTTTAAGTAACTCCAATGTTTACAAGCGTCACATGCCAAAATAAGGAAAGGAGCAATATTTCGGTAGATAATAGGTAACACAGTTATATAGGTATAGCGCCTTTTGCCTGTGCACTTAAATAAACGACAACTCACAAAGCTATCTCTAAACTGTTGTTTGCCATAATTTAAATTGTAATTTTAAATGGTTTTGTATAACTATATTGTTATCCCGGAATCTCATCATCATCATCATCATTATAATAGCCTCACTCTGTTAGAGTATACTCTTTCATACTTAATAGTGATTGCAAGGTACTAAATTAAACATAAATGCACAATTTGTATGTAAAAAAATGTCATAATTGTATTTGTTTTATATTTTCATTAAGAACAGGGAATA
The DNA here is from genome assembly GCA_963678985.1 of Spisula subtruncata. NCBI lineage: Eukaryota > Metazoa > Mollusca > Bivalvia > Venerida > Mactridae > Spisula > Spisula subtruncata. The sequence continues at coordinate 40,667,949 of OY787664.1, read as the reverse complement.
AAGGAACTCCGAATATATTAATTTAAATGTTATTTTGTAACAGATGTAATTAAACAAAATATTGAAGTAATCCAATTATAATTAATAAATTAAGAAAAAACGCTAGTATTACATATTTTACCACGGGTGACCGCAAATGACGCAAAGTTTCACTGTTAAAATTAGAACAACATTGTCCTATACAAGAAAACACCAACAGCGTCGGATACATGACATAATGAAGCATTCATATTTATATAGATGGCTTAGAATAGCAAACAGTTTTCTTTCAACATCAATTTGGTTAACATGACACGTTCTGATTTTCATGAAAATATGCGCATAAGCAACGTCTGGTGATGAATATTTCAAATATTGTTGAGTCTAATTTTCATTCTAAGAAAGAAATTTTCTGGGATTAAAGTTTGCGGGAAAGACAGTATTCGAACTCACCAATGCGAATTGTCCCATTATTAATCGTAGTGGTAAGGGAGAGCACCGTGTGTGAGTTAGGGAGTGTTGTCGCCAAGCAGGTTGTAGATAATTCTAATGTAAGTGTAAAACTCAAATGTAGATGTTGTGTATCAGACAGTTTCGTTACATGTACCTCATAGTAACTTTCGAAACGTACACATTATTGTTATAACTGCTACAACTATGAGAAAACATAATGGTAATAATTATAATTATTATTTTGTTTGACAATTTCAAAGCTTTTACAATTACAATTTGAATTGAATCTTAGTTCATATATTGTTGATTGTTATTGTTTGTTTTTCTTTCAATGTGACCTTAAGCTGACGATCCACATCACTACAACAAGCATTGTAAGGAATGTTTCGATCATATTATCACAAATAAGAAGAGCAACGCATTATGTAGATTTCGGAAGTGCTTCACAACACTCCCAAATTATATTTCCATCGATTCCCGTTAGTATTAATCTTAAAAGTTTCATGAAATTCAAAGGGTCGTACCAAATCTTTTTCAAGAGAGTGGCATTAATGCAATCGATTTCTAAATATCATGCAAATTTAAAGTTTTATATCTTCGAGTTTGAAACTTCATGCTACATTTTGTAAATTGAATTTGCGGAAGTGGATACAACAGACTTGGATTGTATTAGCAGTAAGCGTATATTTGAACTAGGAACCAAAGTTTTAATTTGCAATTAAGGTACCGGTAGTCTAGTATCATACTAGAAACGATGCAAGTAATTATTTTGACATTGAATAACTGTTTAAATATAGCTATAAACACTTCAACGTTCAGTCTTGATTATGTGTACTTAACCAAAGAAAGAAAGTAATTGCATACTATGAAGTTGAACGTTACATGATTTGGCACATATAAGAAACAAATGTGCATGATCTATGTCATATAAGGTCTGCCTTCAAATGTTTCACTAATTAAAGGTGCTTAGCAGCAGTCTAAATATTGGGCTTCAATATTTACATGTAGTGTTAGATTGTTTTAATTTTGAAATGTGTCATTGAAGTTATGACCATTGGTCGTGATAAAATAGTGTGACCGTATAAAAGCATTCATGTCATGATATCAAACACATTATCAATATCATACGGAACTTGTATCAATATTTTCACTATACCAGCCAATTCAACATGTTGAGAACAAATTGCCTCGGGTGATTTGTATAAATGTTTACGGAAGCAAATGTCAAATCATTCTATTCACTATTTATTAGATTGTCGATATTTTCATCACTGCTATATTAGAAACAAACCGGGTTCATGGGGTTGTGCCTCGAGTGTTTTAAATGTTCACAGAACTACATAACATATAATGCAGATACATGTATAGGGGAAAATTGCTTTTAATGGAGTTGTATGCAAATTGTGAAACGCATAGCAGTGACTTTATGCACCTATGGTAGACACATAATGCATCAGTCAGTTGGATCCACGTCCCACACTCCAGAGGATAGGCGCTGGATAGCCTGGGAAATTGAAATATTTTTTACCTTCCAGCTTCACCCGCACTGTCGATGAAATGTCGATGAATCACTACCCATTGGACAATATTTAGTTGTCAGGGACCGGGAAAATACCGGATATTTTACAATCAGCTGTTTCCCACAGGGCGGTGAAATGGCCGGGGTTAGAAAACCAAAAAGTTAAAACACAACTCCCATCCCAGGGGTAGTTGGGCCGTGGATGCAACTTACTGGTGCATAAGCATGTCATCCAATTTCCTTATACAAATGCTAATAACGAATCGTCCCGGAAGCATTCAACAGAAACTTCTGTATTCAAAATAAGTTTGGAAAGCATTATTAACAGGACTCGTATCATGCATGATTAAAATAATCATCATTGTCATGCCTTCAGAGTCCGATATTTTCGTCTAATCTCACGCCATTTTGCAACAAACGTTTAGTAGGTCAATCAATGGTGTCATTACCGTTTGTTTTCTTGGAATAAGACATATTCTGGCCGGCAATAATGTTGTCTTATTGGAAATGACAATGTGACATAATAATATAACCTATTTGATTCAGTATTGACATTTAAATTGTTCCTGAACTAAAACCGGAAGTTGTTGTCCACCTAGATGTATTAATAACACAACGTCGCGCCCAGTGTTCGGGTTTAAACATGATGGTAAATACATAACTTGGCAACGGCATGTCAACTGTATTAAAATTTAAAAATATTCCGCTCACAAAACGTATTGTTCTTATACTGCAATTACAAGGAACATTTTTATACAAGAACGCTTAGATTTAAAATTGTTCATTAATTCTTTAATTTATCAAGAGGTTCGTTCAAAATGTGACAATTGTTAATTTTAAAACATATTCATTGTATTAAATCACCATTTTAATATTATTCATATTGCATTTATTGCATTAAACGTTATTCAAATTATAAAATCGTCATTTAATCAAGTCAATAATATAAATTAATAAGACATAACTGTATAATACGAATAATTTAATAATACTTATGTTACTATATATAGTAACAAATTTGCCTTCGAAAAATAGCATTATCGGCCTTTCAAAAGTATTATCAGCTTTTTGCCCCGCCGGCACGCGCCCCCGGGGCGATTATCAAAAATAATCGCTCTTGGAAAACGTTCACGCGCAACGTTACGTCATTTTAGCGTCGGCCGCTGAGCGTAGGCCTATTTCTACCAGAATCACTTGCAAACACGGTTGATGGCTTTGGAGAAGCAGATTTATTTAGCACATTTTAAATATATTTTGTATCAACCTTCGATGAAATATACATGACCTATTTACTAGACCTTTAATTTATGATCAAAACAACGAGTTTCCTAGACGAGATCAATATTTTTATATTCCTCCGAAAATGTGAAAAAAAACAACATTTTTTTCAGAATTTTGCATTAAACTTAACATCAGTGTGTAGCAAATTATCTTATTAAGAAAATGAATACCCACATGATAGGTTTCGGTTCAATAATAAACAAGTTACGAACATTTTAGTGTTAGGTCTACAGCTCTTGTAGATGTGCATTGTGCGCATAGATCCAAGTTTGACACGATAACTCTCTACAATAGCAAATGATCTACCAATTACTGAACACGTTACGGGTTTTTTTAAATGTGTTGCTGCAACATAAATATTATACAGAACAATAGATGGCTTAGCAGTGCCTTTGAGTGATAATCGCCCCGGTAGGTCTGTGATAATTGCCCTCGGGCTAAAGCCCTCGGGCAATTATCAGCCTACCGGGGCGATTATCACTCAAAGGCACTGCTCAGCCATGTATTATTCTATAAGTATATTTTAATGTTCCATTAAGAACGGCAAATCATGGAATTCAAGCGACATATTGTTGAATTATGTTTGGTGTCTTAATTAAATTGACGTAGTAATTTAATATTAATTTATAAAGGAAACGGTGTTATTACAAAAAAGTTCAATTTATACAAGGTATTACTGTTACACAAGATCAGCATTGATACAGGGAATATCGTTTCATGTGTGATATGGTACAGATATGTGTCCGATGAATTTATACTGTGTGAGTGTTACCTTTATGGTTATTGATCGATAGGCGATTGACGCTTACATTGTAATGCACAAAAGGTAGTCGAGTATGATCATTAACCTATTTTGTCAGTGCTAGTTTCCATGTACGAAAAATAAATGTATTTAGCTGTGGCCGTTAACGCACAATTAATTAGTATCACGTCAATTAGTCTTAACACATATTAGAGTTAAAAGATATAGAAGCATCTGACATGTAAAGGCAGCACTCGTCTAAGACCGACACGCACAGGAAATCAAAATATACCACTGCACTTACTGGGTTCACTATCCAACATACATCTGAACTAGTAAATGAAATTAACTGTCAAATGTATATTTTCAAAACAGTAAAATCAAAATCTGAAATACCTAGTTTCAGCTAATAAACGCTAAATCTTAGTCCTAATAGCACCGCCTGTTATTTCTGTTATTTTATTTAGGATATGTACAACAGGTAATACAACTTAAAGTGTATTCATAGGTTGCCATTGCCAAAGAGCTTAACATTATAATACTTTGTAAAGAGCACATACGGATGTAATTCAGCAGCTTTTTTAATTCTCCGTCAATGGTGTTCGTTGATATCCATAATAGCAGCACTTTGCTAGTGGAGTGGTATTATAAAGCCATCAACTTCTCAATATCATGCACATTTAAAGCAATTTTGTTTTCTACTTTGAAACGTCAATTCAAATTGTAGTTTGAGAAAGTGGATACTTCAGACTGCAACAAGGGTTCTATCACCAGTGAAAGAATATTTAAAGCGGTATTATAGCGTACTTTTTTCGAAATACACAACACGAGTTCTTATGATATTCGTACGAATTTGCATAATGAATAAAATGCTGCCTTAAAATGAGAATGCCGTAAGAACAAAATCGATATTTTGAAGAAATAAAAACACTGTCCGAAAAGTACTTTCTACATCTGGTTAAAAGCTGTTTCAATTTCAATTTGGTCAAAACGACAAGTGTCAATTTTCATGAAAACGTCGTTACGTTCGAATTTGTGTATTTTTTAAAATAAGCCAACTTATGCATTATTATACGAGAAAATGAAGTAAATAATAAACATACAATATGTAGATTTGCAGTGAAATATCTTATGTTACTTCACGACTGATCACATCAAATTATATTTTCACCAATAGCTACGTTACTTGTGAAAATGCTGATTGGTGTGATCATGCAATTGGTGTAAATAATGCGATCTTACACCAAAATCACCGAAATGACCACCGTGTATCACATCTCAATATTTAATGTTGCATTTTAATGCGAGGTCAGTATTCGCAAAAGTAACAATCAATATAATTTCGTTATCATCAATCCGATAATACAAAAACTATCTTCAAGACATCGACAATAGTCATACTAGAGCATTGCGAGTGGAGTGGCATTAATGTCTTCAATATTTCAATATCATGCAAATTGAAATCAATTTAGCTTTCAGGTTGAAACGTCATGCACAATGGGTTTGAGAAAGGAAAGTGGATACTACAGATTGTAACTAGAAACTAGACAAGATATTGAATGACACTTTCTGAATAATCAACCGATATATTACTGATACTCGGAGGATTTAACAAGACTATTTTTGTTTTTGATTAAATTGATTTGTAGTATGATGACGAATGTATACGAAATCTTAACTGTTAAAATCTCACGAGTATAATGACATTAGAACTTAACAAATACTTTGTAATACATTTCAATATTTTGACAGGTTATCAATCATTGGAAATCATACAGCGCACATAATATCCCATTTGAAAGATAGTATACGATCCCGTTGCAAAAGAGCAGGTTGACCTAGTTTCAAAAATTGTATGGCAAAACTGTTTAACCAAAGATTAACCAAACTATCAGAATATTGAAACTTTTCAACTTAATATAATATCATTATAATCTAATCATATCAGTGGTATTCTTTTCCTCCCACAATACAATTATATCACAAGCAATAATTCATTTTCCCTTCGCGTATCAGAAATACTTGTATGCTATGATATCGCTTTAAATGTTTTCTTAGTGGAAATAGAATTCTAGTTACAGTCTGAAGTATCCACTTTCTCAAAGTCTAATTTGAAGTGGCGTTTGAAAGTAGAAAACAGAATTGCTTTATAGTTGCATGATAGTGAGAAGTTGATTGCATTATAATACCACTCCACTAGCAATGTTCTGCTGTTATGGATATCAACGAAACACAGAAAATGTTCACATTTCTACAGAAAGCAATCGAAAGCTGGCAAATTACTACCGTACGTACTCTTTACAAAGTAATAAAAGCTTTTTGGCAATAAACAACTGTGGATACTATTTAAATTACACCGTGATTCAGCTTTCTGTATTAGATGAAACTAGGTATTTCAGACTTTAATTATTCTATATTTAAAATATACAATCGGCATGTAAATACATAAAATATTACAAATTTGACATTGTTCCCAGTAATTGTTGTCTATTTTTATTTCGTATGCGTGCCGGTTTTAGACGAGTGCTGGCGTAATATGTCAGATGTTTGTATAACTTTAGCTCTAATATGTGTAAAAACTATTGTACCTGTGCTACAGCAATATGGATGTGATATTGACGAATTATGCGTTAATGATCGTAGCTAAAAGCCATACGCTGCTCGTATGTGAGAATACTAGTTTTAATGCGTGTAACTTCCTTCATTTGTAATACATGAAAACTGGAACTAACTAACTAATGGATCAAATACCATTAAGGTTACAAACGATGTATCGAATTCGCGGTATAAATTGACCGCACATACATTTGTGCCATATCACACATGGTATGATGTCCTTTGCCACTATGGCTGTGATAACGTAAAGGCAACGTATGACGTTTGATTGTTACATGTATCCCTTTTGGGAACTTTCACCCGGCATACATAACTGCTTTCATATACCAAGCATTCAATGTGTATGTTCGCCCTCTTTTTGCCCATTATTGTAAACTAGGTCCCATAATGCCTCTTCAACGCGTATTAACGTTATGTCACAGTCATTGGTGTTTTTAACTAGGTAACGGGGTGGTTGTGCCTCATTTAGTCGCCGTTTTGGCATGGGTTTGTGTGGTTGGTTCGCCGTGCAGTGGGGCCTTTGGGAACTTGGTCGAGTATTGGCTTCGTTTCATTCGGAAATAACCGTTATTATATAATTCCTTGTGAATGTGGGTCATCCTGCATTTTATCGGCGGTGACTTGGATCTTTGGTTGTCTCTTCGACTTGTGAGGGCATTGCTCATTGTAGTTGCTAGGATTATGCAATATTATTTTCCACCCCATTCCTACCTCGCCCATATTTTGACTAGGTCAAGTCGTAGTTGTGCCTCTTTAGGATGCATAACGTTAGGTCACTATCCTAAGTGTTTTAACCTAGGTCACGCCCATGGGTTGTTGTGCCTCATTTTGTCGCCGTTTTGGCATGGGTGTCTGTGGGCACTTCTCAGGGTAGTTGTGTCGTGGTGTTTCTGATTTCTGTGCTCGGCTGGTTGGGTTGAGTGCTACCTTCCCTGTCGGATTTTTCTCATACCTTTTATGTTTTACCAGGAACTGAAAACCATCTTGTAACAGTAATACCATGGTATAAATGTAACTTAACTTTTTGTAATAACACCGCTTCCTTAATTAATTATTTAATTAACGCGTCTGTTTAATTAAAACACCAAACACGATTCAATTAGATATCGTTTGAATTTTCATGATTTGCTGTTCTTAATGGAAAACTAATACATGTATATATTCAATTATGCATGCGCATTACGTTTAATGCAATACATACAAAATTAATAATTTTAAGATGGTGATTTGATACAATGCATGTTTTGAAATTAACAATGATCATATTTTGAACGAACCCGATGATAAATTAACGAATGTGCAAAGTCTAAACTTTAACACAATTTTATAGCAAGTCTCTCAATTGAAACGTTATGCAATTTGAAGTAACAAATGATGAATGTACGTTCAGTTAACTGCCGTACTTCCTTATAATGTGTCGATCAGTAATATTGGAAAACATTACTAATATTCATAAAATGGTAAGAGTTAAATCAGCTAATACAGCATCTTCCTAAAAATAGTTCACCCTATTGGCTTCGTGTATTTCTGCAAAATCTACCATGTATAGTATGTACGCTTTGGTTAATACATGTGTATCATTTGGAAAGTAATAAAAACCAGACAGACTTGTGGAAATCATTATGTCCAGGGTAGTTGTCAATTCTCAAATATAATACAATTGCCATATCGTTGCCGATTCGTGTAATTACCACTATGTTTAAACCCGAACACTGGACTCGACGTTGTGTTATTGATGCATAAAGGTGAACAACGCCTTCCGGCTGTAGGTCAAGAACAACCATGGCTGACCCATATAGGTTATATTTTGCTGTCACATTGTCATTTCCAATAAAGCAACATTATTGGATGCAGGGAGATGTTTCATTCCAAGCGAAAGAAACGGAAAGAACAATATTGGGTGACCAAAATGTAGTGAAAAGTATCAAATATCGTTATTTATATGTATATATATATAGGTTACGTAGGACACTTTTCACGGACCTGTGGACTGACCTACTAAATATTTGTTGCAATATGACGTGAGATAAGACGCAAATATCGCGCTCAGAATGCAGGTTAATGATGGTAGTGGCTGACCATACGGCTTTGAATCATGTATGATACGAGCAACGATTTAATGTTTTTCAAACTTATTTTGGACTAATCAATCAAAAAGTTTCGTCATTCTTCATTTTGGCCAGCCCCTTTTAATAACGCGCAAGCATTTGTATACCGAATTGCTTCAAAAGTTAAGTGTCTGTTGAATACTTCCTGAACATTATGTTATTAGCATTGTGCTAGGGCATTGTGTGACATATGTGTCTTGCATAAGTGCATAACGTAACTTCTATGCGTTGCACAATTTGCAAACCATAAAAAGCAATATTCCAAGAAAAAGCATTATCCGTTATTTAGTTCCGGGAAAATTTACATTACTCGAGGCAACTTCCGTCCCGGATATATCTGTTTCTAATTATATAGCGGGGATGAGAACATTGACAATTTAATAAACAATCAATAGATTGTTTTGATATTCGCTTCCGTAAACATTAATACCAAGGCAATTTGTTCTCAACATATAGAAATGTCTGGTACAGTAAAAACAATGATTAATATTCAGTATGATATTGATAATGTGTTTGGTATCATTGTATGGATGTTTATATATGGTCATACTATTTCAATCACAAGTTACATTTCCAAATTAAAAGGACTCAACTCCAATTGGTAAATTGAAAGAGTTATCAAAAGACGCTCTTAAATCACATTTGTTAGGCTTGACCGACCTAGTACATTTATATAAGAATCTGAAGTTATTCATCTAAGGGAAAATAATAGCATAACGTCGGTTTAATACATTTTAAACTCCTAAAATCTATTACGTGACTACATGTAAGCAGTAAAATATATGATTTCACGTTATACAGCGTATGGTAGTGTATAAATACCAATAAAAGCAGTGACATAATTGACGGACTGTAAAACATGCTCAAGCAATGGTTTTCATCAATAGCGCCTTTGATCGTAATGTAAGTTGTAAGAACACTTTATGTATTTGTAATTCATAGTTCTGTGATTAAAACGTCTACAAAACGTGTTTTTTCATCGAAATGAAGTTTAGTCGCTTTTAAACAATCTACTGTTACCAGTCAATATTCAAGCCAAATATTTAGACTTTTGCTAAGCAATTTAAAGCACGTTTGAAGGCACATCGTATATTGCACAGATCACAAGACATGTGTTCTTTATATGTGAAATATGATATATAGAGGATATATCTATATAAATTAATATTAAACGAGTTTTGGAAATTTTATTAAGCGAGCCTCTGGCGAGCTTAATAATATTTCCTGAACGAATTTAATATAAATATATCAATTGACAACGAGTTATAGATTCTTTATATCACCTGACAATAAAAACGCAAAATACGTTATTGGAAAAACTCAATACCTTATACTACACGTGGTACGTATAACTTTATACGTCCTGGCTATACTAAGCTGGATACCAGGAAAGTCATGTGATATAACAAACACCATTCATCTACGTTCTTTGGAGAAAGTAACTAATACTGAGCGCGTTTAAGCCCCTTTCATAATTTAAGAGCCGCTATGAATTGATATGTAGTGAAGAGGAATTTTCTCCGACACTTTCATCATTTATTTGCACAATAAAGCCTCCAGAGACTCACGACATACATTTCATCAATATGATAATATCAATATCATCAAATCAAGTCCTACTGAAACTTTGCTATACAATGTAAGAGATAATGTCATATAATAAACGGTCATTGTCCGGAAAGTGTACTAACTCTTATCCTTTTGTAGGTTTCATTCGTAACTTAGGCATTTTAATGACCAAAACATGTCATACACACCGTTATGAAATTATCAAACCATGAAAATGCACTGGCCTTCATCCATTTTCCGATAACATACGAATTTCAACCGTTTTAAATGAACGTGAACTCGGTGAAGTGGATCCATGCGACTCGAGTTTATTGTTTTATTTTTGTAACATGTAAACAAATATAGACAGTGGAAATTGCATACTCAAACTTGACGTCCTTGAAGTTTCCAATAATTATTTCAAACGTACTATTTGACAAACGCCTGAACCATGAATACAAAAAATGAGAAATGTACTGCGAAATACAACCTGACTTTAGAACACAATTTCCTGTATCTGTATTACTGATATGTTGTTACTAGTATTTCCTTCACCAAATGATTCCGGAAATACAACAAATAATTGCGTTTACGTGATAATGTATTTTAAGACATGGCTGTTGGCAACGGTGGCTACATAAGCAATGTTTTATCGTACATGCCCGGATAAAATAGATTACTTCGGCGTGTTCAGTTAATGCAAAATTTAGAATCAAATTTAAACTTGTTGACGTAAGCTTCTGAAATTACTGAATTTCCGTTAAACAAATGTATTGTTCTAAACTGTTAGTTTCTATTAGTGTAATTTATTTGAATAATTTTATACTCATCTTGTGTCACCCCAATACTCCCAAGTGTAACAAGTTATTAATGCTGTGTAAATCATGTTTTGTAACAGATACACGAGTATTTCAGATACGAAAATGCATTATAATTATAGAGGAAATTGAATTTATGTTGGTTTGTTTATGTAACGAGTTGAATAAATTTATATGATAGAGATATGATTGTTGATAGTGATATCATATTCGTCTTGTTCATCCTGTTTCATAACTTCAATAAAATAACAACACGAATTCAACATTCTATTAATCAAATACCCGAATAAACTAAGACAGAAACGAGCGTTTAAATATTCACACTTGACTCCACGAATATACAGCACTAATTCCATAGATTTATCGCCCGTCACGACGTCAGCATCGGATATAATGAACGTCATATGACGCCATTTGCATATTTAATGTATGTTTACTGTACACTTCGTATTGTTATCATTACTCAAGTTTTATTTGATTACGTCAGAAATTTTGATAGGCGTTACCTGTCATAAGTTGCTTTGAAAATTCAATTATTTGTAATTTAAGATGTGCAACTAAATTTGGAGTAAAGTTTCCATGAATGGATAATACGTCTGAATATTGAAACTACATTATTTTATGTTCTCTGTATTCTAATAACCATAAACCCCTGATATTCTAAAAGTTGAAATCTTACATGCATTCATCATCCTACCACAATGCAATCATATCACAAACTTTAATTCGCTTTTGTCAAACTTGTATAGGGAAAACAATGTTGACTATTGATGAAATGTGTCCTATAATATTTCTTCCTAGTTTAGATACACACTTAATGTTAACACAACCCAAGTCTGTAGTATCCACTTTCGCAAATTCCATTTATTTTTCAACTCGAAGATAAAATGCTTTAAATTTGCATGATATATAGAAGTTGATTACATTAATGCCACTCTCTTGAAAATGTTCTGGTGTGACATTTTGGATTTCGTGAAACCTTTTAGATGAATACTAACCAGACGCGATGGAAATGCAATTTGGGAGTGGCGTGAAGCACTTCCGAACTCTATATAATTCGTAGTTCTTCTTATTCATGATATTATGATCGACACACTCCTTACGATGTTTGTTTTACGTAGATTATTAGCGTAAAGTCACATTGCAAGAAAAACAATCAACAGCAATCAACAATATATGAACTAAACTTCAGCTCATATTGTTATTGTTAAAGCTTAATCGTCAAATGAAATATTAATAATAATTATTACCATAATGTTTTCTCATAATCGTAGCAGGTTAATCATAATATGTACGTTTCGAAAGTTACTATTAGATTCATGTAATGAAACAGTCTAATACATAAAATCTAGATTTGAGTTTTACAATTATATTATAATTATCTACAACCTGCTTGATTGCAGCTCTCCATAACTCACACACAGTGATCTCCCTTATCACAACGCTTAATATTGGGACATTTCGCATTGGTGAGTTCGAATTTTGTCTTTCTCGCGAACTTTCATCCCAGCTTTTCACTATCTTAGAATGAAAAATAAACTCATAAATATTTGAAAGCGTCAACTCCAGACGTTGCTTATGTGCCTATTGTCATGCAAATCAGATTAACATGCCATGTTGACAAAATTGAAGATCAAAACAATTTTTTTCCAATCTGAGACATCTATATAATTATAAATGCTTCATAATGCCATATATCCAACGTTGTTTATGTTTTGTTGTATATGACAATGTTTTTATAACTTTAACCATGAAACTTTGCGTCATTTGCGCTGGTACAATATGTAATACTAGCATGTTTACTTAATTAATTGTAATTTAATTACTTCAATATTTCGTTAAATTACAACTGTTACAAAACAACATTTGAATTAATATATTCGGAGTTCCTTCATTTTCTGTTCTTAATGAAAATATAAAACAAATACAATTGGACAAAACATACAAATTGTGCATTTATTTTTAATTTAGTATCTTGCAATCACTATTAACTACCAAAGTGAATACTGAAATAGGGTGAGGCTATCACTTAAGATAATGATGATATTCCGGGATAATATTATAGCTTACAAACTATTTTAAGTTAAAAGTACAATTTTAATTATTGCAGTTTAGACATCAGCTTTATGGACCCGTTTTTTTCGCCTGCGAGTTGTTGTTTATTGAAGTGCACTGGCAAAGGGCGTTATACAGGGTGTCCCAAAAAAACGGGGACCTAACTTAAACCCTTATTACTCATTCATAATTTGTTGAATTAAGCTTATATTTTGTGAACGTTTATATAAGGGATTCCCACTTCTAAAAAGGGTACTTGTTTAAATGTGGTGCTTCAAAACAGGAAGTGACGTCATCATTTTCACTATGGCAACATTTCACATAATTTTTGCTAAGTCAGCTGAAAAGGGGCATTATAAGAAAAGGGCATTTGTGTCTGATAATATATTGTTAGAAAACAACATTTAAGGTCCAAAATGTGATCAAAATCATGTAAAAATAAAACAAATATGACAAGAAATAGCAAAACAGAGGAAATGTTGCAAGTTTACTGACCAAAGGCCATAAAAGCTTAGAGTATAGAAAGGAGCAAAAAGTAAAGTTTTATCCAAACAAACAGTTCATCAATATATTTTGGAGTAATTGTGTATGTCAGAAATTATATACTTAGCAACTTTTCTAAGTCCTCACTTGTATTTTTGAAGATAACTTTGTCAACCGTGCAAGTAATCTATTGAAATTTTGCTATGATTTGTGTGTGTTATAGGTGTGCAGAAATGTGCAACAAAAAGTCGTATTCGATTTAAATTTATTGCATTAACACACTCAAAACATAAGAACGAAAGAAAGTAAAAGTCGCAAAGACAGGTTTCGATATATTGGATGACCACCATGTAGTGTTATGTTTCAATTTTACAGTCAAGGACGTCAGTGGGGAGCATTGCTGAACAAAGAGATTAATTAAATTTTACCGTCTGGACGCAAAGTTGTCATGCGACGTCGGCGCAGAGCGTTTTTACGTCATAACGTCACAATACATGCTAAACGTTCTCGCAATCATCATTATACGAAAAGAAACGATACGTTTACCTTAAAGTAAACACTCCTAGGCGTGTTTGTACGTTGAAAATCGATCAAACGTGGATGTTAATGTAATTATTGTTGATTGTCGACACAAAATGCTACTCTTTACCGTACTGACGTCACTTCATATTTTTCTGACACCATTCCACGAACAACAGTGATAACTTAATAAATTTTGAATCGTTTTTCATACGTGGTTAGTCATTGGACATAATTTGAGGGCATTTTTAACATACGACATGAATATGTAACACATGGCGTCAAAAAAACATGAAACGGACGTCAATCTCGTGACGAGGAACGAACCAGGTGACATTCTGAAATTTCGAGACGCGGTTTATAATGTCTTTGTTGTACACACTTTACGTGAGAAAGTTTATTACTTCACAGTATATAATAAAAAAGTAATGGATAAATGAAAATGAGGACTTAGAAAAGTTGTTAAGTAAAAAAAAAGCACCAAAGGCTAGCAAAAAACGTTTGAAACTTTCTTGCAATAAATCGGCAGCAAAATCAGGATATGTTTGCGAAAAGTACTGTCATCTTACCTCGTACATGTATCACAAACCATATGACCTTAAAGTACTCAAACTTAATCACAATAGTGAACTTGATTACAATACATAATGAACTAATGTATCTAGAAACATAAACAATGATATGGAGCACATGAGACGATGTTTGCGGTCAGCATGGAAATATATCTCATTAAATGTTGAAATCCCTGCTTCAGTTTATGGTATTTTACTGAAACATGTGATTGTAACCATGGGAGGTAACTCTTGTATTGAACTAAATAATCAAGATAGTGAAGCTAGTTTTCTGAACAGTGTTCTTCCCTTATTGTTTTGACATATTTATGTAGTGATATCTATAATAGAGAAACAAATTACAACTGTTTATCCTAGGTCCCCGTTTTTTGGGACACCATGAACATATTTACCTTTGTTACCCACATTTTGCAGTGGGAATACAAAGGCTAAACCAGTATTTGTCGTACCTGGTCCTGTAAGCGTTAGGTCTGACCTTGGAACAAACGGTTGACGTGTTTGATTTTAAAAACGTTGTAACATAACATAAACATGACTCTAATGAAATATCTGTGCTTACTGCAAAGAAAATGTCAATGCGACACGACATTATCCATAATCAACGTTACAAAATTCAAGTTTGTACTTGTTTATGAATCGATAGGACAAGTTGAAACAAAGGGCAAATGAAAACGGAATTGCTAATAATATATTCACTTGTCCCACTCTTTTCTAAGAATAGTTGACCCATTGTGAATTCGTGTACTTTCGTGTAATCAAATTTACAATTATGGTACATTGTATACATGATTGTGTGTCGCCTGAGGTGTTGGGAACAATAAAATAACCCGTATAAATGCCACATACGACCAAGTTTATGTCATATAAATAAGCCTAACTTGTGAACCTAATTTAGTGCGGCGTGGACGTGTGCTTATAATTTGATAAAGGTTGTTAACCGCCTTTAATAAGTCACATACGAAAGAAACTTACGACTGCTTGTGGCTATAAACTCGAATATTGTTCAATTGTTTCACCTTTTACTCAATGTTCTGCTGAGTGCTTGCCTTTCTTGTATAATTGGTTATTATCATTATTAAGAAATCTGGAGATATATGAGAGAAGCATAAGTGCAGAATTCCACTTCTATTTGTTGCAAAACTTGCATACGACACTACTCAGGCGACTATCATTTCTGTGGTGTGCAATCTCATGCAGTTTGGTATTGTGAATATTCTGAATACTCGAGGGAAATCCAAGGTATATCTATTTCCTTATATAGCAGCGATGAGAACATCGACAATCTAATAAATATAAAATAGAATGTTTGATATTCAGTGGCGTTAACATTTATAAGAAGCGACTCTTGCAGTTGCCGCTCAATATGTAAACATATCTGAATATCCGGTACAGTGAAAACAGGAGACAATTAATAATTTGTTATGACATTTGTTCTGTCTCGACCAAGGACAATACATTCAAATTAAGAAATACTATTTACCTTTGCCAACGAATAATCTTTATAGTCAGATATGCTGACTACAGTCAAGTACCTTTAGAACAATAAACACGTTTAAAGTCAAATAGTATGTTGCCTGCTGGTTCAACGATATAATTGAGAACTTGTTTTGTCCCTGATGTAGGTCAGGAACGATATGCTGTGGTAATGTGAATTCTGGAGTAATCGGGTTATACTATCTGAGTTACAATATAGATTCGAATGATATTGGTCGATAATAACATCCGAGGAAAACGGTGATGACAATTGGCTGCCTCGTACATGAACTTCGGGTGAAATTATTTGTACATCCACACCGCTGATGAGGAATTCCTCAGTGGAACGTAGGGGTAAACAATTGTTAAAATGTGTGAAATCAGACGGAAATATCGTTTTCAGAATTTATATTAATGATTTAGGTGACTGACGATGATTAATCTTTTTTCGGGTGCTATTTTTATCCAGAGCTTACAATTTGTATACAATTATTTGCTGTATATTAAATTCCATGCTGGATTTGCTGATTGTGGCGTTCACTGTACGAGTCATCCAAGACAATCCTTCCAATTCCGAAAATATATCCTGGTTCTTGTGTTTTACATTATATGTTACATGAAATTGGTTTTCTCAATCCGAAGCCTTTCCAATCCGAAGTCGTTTAAAATCCAAACTAACTTATTAGTCTGTAAGTGTAAGCTTACTTATCAATTGAACTCCGTAATCCGAAATTCAAAATATTTTCTGGTCCGCTTATAAAATTGGCCAACAATACTAATAGACTTGAAAGTATCTTGAAATATGGTACAGGATGAAACTTCGGCACATTTAATGTAGAGAAGGTGGACAATATGTTGTCGGCCATTTTTTGCATTGCTGTCTATGATTAGGAATCGCTCATGAAAATTTTAAATTACCATTTACAAAATACACTCATATTAATATTTAAATAGGCAATCTTGACATAGAGCATAGATGAGAGGTTCATTAGACATTATGTCTGTAACATTTACAGCAAAAACAAACAGTATCTATTTTTTCTTGAATTATTCATAATTATGACATGCTTATATTTAACAGATGGATAAATCAACTGCGTCCTGCATTTTAAAATGCTTCCGAATCCGAATTATCAGATGTTTATTCTGTGCATCAGAAAGCAATGAGTGATAAGATCATAGCTGAACAAACTAAATGTGGAGTCGTATGTTGAGATGCATTGATTACAGCGAATAATTTAATCGATTTCACTACAATATTTAGGCATATCTAGCATATCTATTTACATGCTATATCAGGATGATGCACAAATTTTATTGACTGATTGTTATGCACGTATAGATATTGTTTAATATCATATGACATTCCTTGTATTCGAGCTAGTATAACGAGTAAGTATATTCTTACACTACTCATGTGAAGTATTATTCAAATGACGTCACCATATGATTATAACTGCCATAAGGCTTGTGCATGTAGCGATTCTTTAATCATTGCTAAATATGAATTGACTGTACTTGACAGTATGTGAATCAGATACAAACTTCAAACAAATGTGATGCAGAGTTGATTTCAAAACCACGTACCGAGCAATACGGATTTCTTTAATACACCGATACGTCCCAATGTGTCACATGGGTGATATATATCTGTACCACGAAGCGTGCGATCAAGATAAGAGAAGTCACAGAGAGGTTAAATGTCTCTGGTTTGTTTCTATATTAATCAAGCACAAATCGCGACAGTAATGAGGCTAATGCTGTTAATAAGATATTATCAAATTACATTTATCTAGATGCGGTTGACACCTAAATTATATTTTATGGTGGCTTTTCCTTACTCTATTTACATTTTCATGGTCTGAAAGAAATTACATCTGTCAGTAGAAGTAAATTCATTTTTTTTATTTTTTTTTATTTGATAAAAAGATAATAAGAAATCTGGCAGAAAAGGCAGCCCTCAGCAATAAAACAGATCTATAACAATGAACTAACTGCTACCTTATTTACATTTTGAAATACATGTAGCTGTTAAATTGTATTCAACTAAGACTTTTCACACATTCCTATTTGATGGCAAATATAATCACGAACATTGCATCCGTTTGCTCTATGTCTCATATCAGAAAACCTCAAGCAAAGTTCCGGAATTGCGGAAAACAAGTTTAAACCTTCAATGTCGATGAGGTGAAAAAATTAGCGCATGCATATGTACTCGAATGTGTGCCTTGGTTATACAAAACATGCATAACAAAAAAGATATCAGAATATAAATATATTTATAATATAAGGGGGGGGGGCAACATGGTATTAACACTTAACATTTATCGTGAGTAACAATAAACAATAATTTCTTGGTCGCACTGAGAATTTTTGGCCTTGGCGAAGTACTCCGATTTTAAATAAATTAGCTTTAGTTGACATTTGGAACAGGGGTATCACAACTTTTTTAAATGATTGCATCAAAACTTCCCCTAGACTACGAGGGCCCTTTTCTCGGTTACGCCCGATGTTCATTGACTAAATCAGGAGTACAATCTCAGTGGGACCAAGGCATAAAACATACATTATACACACAACAAAAACACATAATTATACAAAAGACGAGCGGAATATTTTGATATCAATGCTTAACAAATACAACATTTGATTGTAACAACAGTGTCTGATATAAAAATAAAATGCGCAATGATTACATATGTCATCCATTATGACATGGCAAATTGAATGTATTGTTAAACATGATTGTAAATACATATAGGTTTGGACATACCTTAGAAGCAACGATTATATTCGTCAAACGCCTGAATGTCAATGTAAATGACTGCGTACAACAAATATATTCGTCACACATTTCGTTGCTAAAGAAATTCGAAGAATAACCTTGAACGTTCATGTAGCACAGTTTCCTGGTACGAATAAATTATCAGCAAAAAATACAAATGAACATGATAAGACACTATGGCAATTTTCAAATTAATGATTACGAATAAAATGAATAACAAACAGGGAAACATACATGATTCCTAAGACTCCATAGTCAGAATTTGTGTATTACTCTTTAGCAGTTTTATTCAAATGAAACTATAGGGTCGTTTTACTTTAGAACTATATCATTCAGCAAATATATCTTTATAAGCTAACCAAGTGAAAATAAACTATGTGAAAACGTATTACATCGGAAATGAAACGGGTAACTGAACTTTGAAGAATACAAACATTTACCAGTACACAAAGTTAGAGCACATAATGCTTTACACTATTTAAAAGGTGATTATCAAATGGAATACAGCTAAAATAAAGTATAATGTATTTACTTGGTCAATCTGTATCAATCATTAATGTAGAAACAAAGAATAAATTCTCTTGTTTAGAATGAGAAGGTCGTAAGTACATTTTTGTACAAACTTCATATTTTGGGGAGAAAAAAAATAACTGTCCGAAAATTACTCTTTCCTTATGGCAAAAAAGTTGTTTCATATAAAGTTTGGCAATAAAAGACAAATTTCCAGTGTTAAAAATAGGTTCATCATAAGCGCCTTGTTATAATTTTAAACATGTATCAGTCCTAACTACGATCGTAGCATTCTTTGCCAATACTCACCATCTGAGTATAAGAAAACCTTTCACTTTCTTGTTTAATTGAGTTCTTTAAACCTAATTAATAAATAGTGTGAGCTGAATGTTTGAGTTTTCATCCGTGGACATGACAAACCGCAGACGACGAAATATGAATAGTGTTACATGTATACCAAACCTACTTGATGATTAGAATTCCAAATGATAATACTGCAAATAAATAAACTGAAGTAAAAGACACTTGTTTGAATTTCACCATTAACCTACAAACAAAATAACATAAATCAAAGGAACATGTTATATTTGATTGACAAATACTATATAATTGAAGCATATTGAGACAAAACATGTTCTTAAAACAATTTATTGACAATACAAGATTTCGTACACCTGTACATCTGACAATCAAACATTGCGACTATCAATATTAACCCATCACTCAGGTAATCAAGTTAAAGCTTCGCGAGGCAACCTTCGTCAAAGCTTATGGCTTAATGTCAATTTATAAAAATACGTCATAAACATCTCTGTCACAGAGATATTAACAAATTACCTTTAACAAATTTCATTGACAGAGAAACTAACAATTTTGAACAATTTAAAAAATGGTATTTTATCATCACCTGCCTGAAGGCAAAAGTAACTTTTCTTCTGACTCCAGAAACGCACAAATCCAAATTGTAGCCTTTTCTTCATACAAGTATTTACTCAATAAAAACTAATATAAACGAAATGAGACTGTTACATATGACATTTTAAAGCGCAATGTACTGCATTAAGTGCATTAAGTGTTTCATAAGACCTTAATGAACAACAAATCAAAACAAATTCAGATGTCAATATTTAAACAATATCTAAAATTTAGCAATAAATGTGTAGTGTATAATATTATGAGTATAGTTTACAAAATGTAGTATCAAGGACATACTTGATGATGTTCGGTTAGTAATTCACAAAGCAAACTAGTTGCTTGGTACCAACTTTGGTCAAAGCATCTACCTCAGGAGGTCCGATTGTCGCATCCCGGTTTGTTCTAATACATGTATGATATGATCGTGAGCCAATACATTGTTAGTTATTTAAAGGTTACTGAAAGCCTTCCTGTCTGGCTCCGATCACCCGAAGCATCTTAATCTGAGCAAGATCTCAAATGAAATGTTGGCATGCGTCTTTATTTTAATTTCCATGCGAGGCTCGACCCAAAATTAGCATCATTGAACATAAATGGTATTCTGATTTTATTTTAGTACAATTTCAAGAGCTTTTTCTTCATATTTATCTCCAATTGCGGTTTATGCAAAATTCCTTGAGAAATGTAGGAGGGGTTGGCTGATAGAAAAATCAACAAAGTGCCTTCATTTCATAACAATTCAGGAATCACAGAATTCTGATTATATGCACAGGAATACCGTAAATCAGTAAGTTTCTGACAGTTTTATCAACATACCATAAGAAATACAGGTAGAGTTGTACACATAAGTGTTTATAATTATGTATCAATCAAGCAAGGGCCATAACAGAACCGATTGTAATAATGTTAAACTCAACAAAGTGCCATAAATATGTAAAAAATGATCGCTTCAGAAAATCCTCAAACTATGCGTTGGGCAATAACACTGGTTTGATAGTTTATACAATACGAAAAAGCTGAATCGTTGAGGGGAACGTCTTTAAGAAGTGTAAAATGGTCCTTAAAACATCGATATATACATTGGAAAAAAACACACAAAATGTAATTTTAAATCACAAAACCATTCATACTCAGTGATTGTCACATAAAAGATTTCTGAAATGTGTTCAGTTATCCACAATGGGTGAAGAATTCAGCAGAACATCAATCTTGTATAAAGATTTATTTGAAAAGGATCGCTATAAATGTAACACATTAAAATTACGCTGCAAGATCTAATTTCCTGACACACTATTTGCGTGTGACACTCAGCAGCAACGATGGTATATTCGATCCAAAAACAGGGCAGTGACAGAGAAACCCTTATTTGTTAGTGAAGTTGTTGAATAAGTTGTTCCATCCAAAGACTAGTTTACTGGTGCGGAGAAAATTTGTGACATCCAGACAGACGTACAGCATGGCAATGTGATTCCTAATTATTAATGGATGCACAAACAGAAACAATCTTTGGGCAATATGTAAAGGGTAAAATGCTTTTATGAATGTTCAGTTTTATTTAAACCATACCGCTTACATGTTCATCCTTCATTTACACTGTTAGAGATCTGGCTACACTCTGTAGGAGGTCACGATCAACTGACCTTTCTGGTGCACAATGGCGCCACGTTGTTTGGTAGACATTCGCCGTGCTTTTAGATATGCAAAGGACGCGATTTGATTGGATGGCGTTAAGTTCACATCGAAATGACCCCATACAGAGTGTCGTGAGATCCTATATCAGCGTAAAGTAGTGGATAGCAATAAGGGTCTGATATTAATAAAATTGATGAATGTTGTAATTGCAATCTTGACGCATAAAATTATGTAAAAAGAAAGTATTTCTGTTTACTAAGTTCCATAGGTTCTAGCGTTCTATGGTAAACATTTACAAGCATAAAATGGAGGCTATAATTATCCCAACGATAAGTGCGTTAAATGGTCCAGGGATATTATCTGAGGCAATCCATTATCTTTGTGTTTGTGGTTAATTAAGCGCACATAATAGCTAGTCGAGGTCAGGTCACCTGAGACTTATTAAATGTGTCGCCACAATGGAAAACCAATACACATTGGACACATTGACAATAATTTGAACCACTATCTGATTATGATATTCAATTAGACGACAAGTGGATGCTAAATAGCCATATTAAAGCAATCATCCAAGACATTTTGGTGACTTTTATTATCGGTCTTGTTCCCGTCTGTTTGTTTTTACTGAATTGCTCTGTGTAATTGTGTTATGTTGTGTTGTTATTGTTTTCTGTATTCGGCTGGTTAGGTTGAGTGCTGTATTCCCTGTGCGAGTTCGACCTATTTTTCCAATATACTCGTATGTAGAATGTGAAGTCGAATGTCTATTCAAATACTTCATATGAATATTTATATGTTCAGAATGGACAAATGGACAACCATAATGTTATATATACTATACGAGAGGTGTTCAACTTATTTATGAACAAAACATGAACACCGATTGTGCAATATTGAATGAAAAGAATTGAAATATCTTTTATAAACCATGCGAGTAAATGTTTTAAGTTGAACATATGATCATCATACATTGTATATTTCATTTTGTTAAAGCTGAAAACAACAATTTAGTAGATGATGTTGTTTTTCCTGTTTTTAAGGCAAAATGGCCCTTTTATAAGCATCAAGAATGTGATAATAAATTTTTATTTTGCATTTTTAATGAGAAAATCAGTAATATTTGTCGTAAGAAGTGTTATTAAAGTTCTGTTTCCAGTAATTGTGAAATGGCACCAAACATTGAAAATTGCCGAACATCGCCGAAACCCACACTATAAAGTTAAATTGGTTTTATGATATCTATGATGAATCCATTAGCAAAACGCTGAATCGTACCACAGATGGGAGTGTCCATAAAAACGATCAGTGACATTATTTCGAAACAGTTGAATGCATA
The DNA here is from genome assembly GCA_963678985.1 of Spisula subtruncata. Taxonomy (NCBI): domain Eukaryota; kingdom Metazoa; phylum Mollusca; class Bivalvia; order Venerida; family Mactridae; genus Spisula; species Spisula subtruncata. The sequence continues at coordinate 40,644,605 of OY787664.1, read as the reverse complement.
GTTCTGGGAAAATGCGAAGTTCCTATGCTGAAAATCAAGAAAAACATGCCTCGCAGCCAAAAGTCTTGGATTCTCGAAATGCGAAATAAATAACATTATGTGGAAAAAAATGTTTTATTATGGCGAGGCAATGCTGAATCTTAAAGAATGTTATGATAGATTATGGTATGCTATGTTAGAAAAGGTCACAAGGATAGGGAGAAGTTCATGTTTGTCCAGCTTTGTGTGTTCGCGCACGTTTTCATAGAAAGGCATTGGGTTTGTTATTATGGAAGTACGTACATCAAAATCAATATCAAATTGACGAAATTGAAGGCTGAGGTCTCTGTACAAACCGTTTTAAATCAGGTTTTCAACAAAAAGTGTTACGTATCGTTCCTAGTGACTGTTCCAAGAACGTAGTCAGTTTCATCCAGATTCAGCTTCAAGTCACCATATACAACGCCAAATAAAACATTTAAGAATATAACTTTGATATTTATAATAACCAAACAGTGGATGTCGAAGTCTTCTCATGCTTTAACAATATAATTATTTATCTGGTTGATACTAAAACAACGAATAAAGAAGGAAAATGTTGACATAATTATTACGAGTTGTGGACCTTCAAAACGCAAATAACAACACTCTCTACCCTAATGCTTATTATGATTTAACCGCAACGTATTGCGATTAACAATTACTATATATACTTCTTGATACACTACTTTACACAATAAAAAGGTTTTTATTCAATTTCATTGTTAGAGTAACAAAATATCGATATTCATTTTCTGTTCATAAATAAGTTGAACACCTCTCGTATAAGTTAATCCAGGGAATCCATTGGATCATGCAATTCAATCATGAGCAAAAAGGATATGAGGAAATTGAACATGGTAGGCAACACTCAACTTAAGCAGCCGAAAAACGGAGCAATGCCTACACATAACCAAAACGAAATAATTTACAGCTTAAGTCCCTGTTGTCAAAGAGCAGAATGACATAGTTTCACAAGGAAATTGCACAAATGACCAAAAAAACGCAACCAAGACGCGACCTAGTTCAGTGCCCGCTGCAAAAGAGCGGGATGGCCTAGTTTCACAAATACATTGCAAAAAGGTGGCCCAAGTGACCAAATAATACTGTCATTTGACCAAGTTAACGAACAACAACATCAATATACCCATTGTTTTATAAACATAACTAAATCCTGTGCTGTTTAACAACATTTGTAAATATCTGGTTGTGCAATGTTCATGTTTGATTGCCGGTTATCCACATAGTATTACACGGTGTCCTTTCTTCAATTGGAATACGAAACAAGTAAAGTTTGCAAGAGGCTACTTGATAAGTATATGTGAATAAAATTCACGCGCTATCCAAGAGCGTCATAGTCAATTTATAATGTGATGAATTTTGAAAAAAGACCTTCGCTTGTATTACTCATATAACGATGTTAATTCGGTTAATTAGAACTGTGTACACAATATCACACGACCAATATCGTGTTCAATATTGCATCATTAGAGTGGCTGTGAAACTCGAAATGGTGGTAAAATCATCTGAATGGAATCCATTCAACACGGAGACTAATAAAAGACACATTAACTAATTGGTGTCAAACGACACTGTCATATCCAAATTAATCATCGTTATGCCGATCCATTATTGTTTCTTTATGTGATAGCAGTCATTTGGTGGTGACAATAATGGTGAAATGTTATTAGCAGCACGGGACACAAGAATATTGTAAGAACTCAAGGGACACACTTCTGAGATATTGAAATATGCTAAGACAGCAAACATAATGGAGCGGTAAGAAACTGCTACAATAAATACAAGGCTCTAGTAAAGACCTCAAATGCCTTTTGTGAACGGAATGGCGGTACCCATCATGTCTTATAATAATTGTGTATGAAAGATAATGGCGGCAACAGTAAGGTATATTTCTTTACCTGATTGGTTTGCAAATTGCTGTAACTGTAACCAGGGATGTATACGAGATTGTGTGCAAGATATCCAGTTATTCTCTACCAAGTATTGTAATGTATTGTTGGTTCCACGGATTAGTACATATTGAGTATCGAATCAAGAGTTCTCTGATAAAGGTGTACCGCATACTTGGACAGGTTATGTAGTCCGTAATATTATTATTTGTTGTATCTGCCTTATACGAGTGGAGAACTCGTATGCTGTTCAAGAAAGAGGAAGACCATATTGCTTTTATATGTACATGTACATGAGACCTCTGCTTGAAATGAGAACAAGTAATAAACATAATGGAGCAAAACGATACCCGATTATGTCATGTGGCTTTTAAGCTTTTGCTTTTACAATAGTGATTGTGAGACGGCGGCCCGCCGTCGGCAAATAACATAACGCAATCATAAGCTCACCTAGATCGAATTTCTCCTGAAAAGATCAACAGAAAAATATTTCTCAGAATAATACAAATGGCACGAGCGGCCCATTTGTCAACAATTATTATAGGAAATAACTCTAAGTTAGTTTTCTACTGACAAGTCAAATTACACTCAGTTATAAGCGCACAGTGGGAGAGTCTGCAAAAACTACATTTTAGCTGCAACTAGATTCTCTCAAGCGAACTTTGCTTTGTAATTTATGTGACAGCTTCTGTGGATTAGGAAGCGTTACTTAACAAGTGTGGCAATGAGGTCCAATGGCAAATAGAAATGTAGGTACATTTAATTTATAACTTTTGATTTAGGAAATGTTTGATAAAATAACGTTGATTAGTCCGATTCTTCATGAACGTCCCTAGTGATGGGTATCATTAATTCCATATACGGCCTTTAAAGAAAGAATATCTCGAACAAAGACTGTTTCCTTAGTTAATCGGGAACCATAGGGCACAATATCCGGGACACTGACGGTACCAATAAGGTCATGGCTTGAAAATCTGTAAAAATCATAAGTATTAAACTGAGCAAACATTTCGTCAAACATAGTTATTATAGGCACGTATCCAGTTAAACTGAGACATTGTGAAGCATCCATATCATATAGAATATAATAGTCATCTTACATTCAGCCCAAATCATCGGAAATGGCACTTTGGCACGACAAACACAGGCCATCTAATCAGAATGTTTGACATTATCGTTTTATACACTTTGAGTAATGAGGTGATATATATCGTTATAAAGACATGCTATATAAATAATTGATTACTCTTATGAAAGGCAATTAAGCTACAGATCGCCGATTATCAGGTGCCAATCAACGTGTACTTGGACAATGGTATGCGTTATTCGGCCTTGAACTAGTTTAATTAAGCACAATTGTATTCTGGTGATGCTAACGACGATAGATACCAACACATTATACAATTCACTACAAATTTAATTTCACCATTTTGAAGGTTTAATTGTGTACGGGTTAGGGTATATGTCTCAATCGGCATGTTTGATTTGATAAGCCGTTAGTTTGAAGTGTTCGTCGACTTTTATAGGTAGTCGAATTCAACTCGAACCTTTCTTACTTTTGTTACTTATTGCCTTTTAAGACTCATACATATTTGAAATCTGTATTACAAGGCGCTTTTTGTGAGCCTATAATTGTAGTGAAAATCGGAATTTGCCATATTGACTAAACCGAAGTTGAAAGTGTGTTTTTCCATATTAATTAAAATACACCCAGGGGATTAACCCATTCATAAACTCTCCATTATTTTTCAGGAACGGAGAGTTTTTTAACAATAACTCTCCATTATTTCGTATACACATTACATTAAATGTGTATACGAAATAATGGAGAGTTATTGTTAAGAAACCTCTCTTTGCCTGAAAAACATAACACATATATGCAGGAGCGTTTCAACACTGGGGGGGGGGCAAACATTTGACAACGGGGTAAAAAATTTGCTCGCTTCGCTCTTACAATTAAACATTGTCCCAAAGTGCGGGGGAAGCTAAAGGGTAAATCACCGCAGCCATATGCGGCGGTTGGGGCCGTGGATGCAACTGTCTGGTGCATTACAAAATGTATATGTTCATAAAAAGGGCAATACAATTTGCAGGAAAAGCGGCACTCAACTGAAAGAGCCGAACACAAAAAAAGAAAACTAAAGACAGATAAAATGCTCAAACCACAACGAAACTAGAAAATGAAATCAACCCACTGTTACTAAAGTTCTTTTAACATTAATATAATTTCGGCTATTAAGCTGGTATGCGCGCAAGAAATAAATAAATCAAGATGATGCTAGTGTGATATGATATTAAATACCGTTAATAATTGCACTTTCGCGTGATCATGATCGACCATTCAATAAGTTCCAATTACAGCTTTTATACATGCAAAAGGGCCAACATTCTCACTAAATCATGACACCCGTCTTCAACATAATACTGAAAATGAAATAATCGACCTTGGCCTACATTAAAATGTCCATAAACATTGCAACTTAGGTTTTGAGATGATCAGATGAAAACTGTTTGAATATAATAGTACGTACAGAGCTAATTTCTAATTGTTTTTGATCATACAAGGCTTATAATCCATGAAGACATGTGTCGACTGGGCTCCTAAGTTTGAATTAAAGAACAGGCAAAGTTTGTATGAATTTTGGAGTGTAAGAAAAAAGTTAAGTTCCCAATTTACGATCAGTCGCTAAATCACCCTTTGACCTTTAACTTCTCCTGATCATTGGACTACCCAATGAAAAATTCGAGTCTCACGGGGAGACTTTTTCTCTTTTTCGGGCGTGGCAGCCTAGCAATAGACACTGCCTTCACAAGTATACTGTATATACCAATTTTTGAGTACATTATTTAACTATTAAATACTGTGCAAATACAGAGCAAGGCTTAAAAACAACATGTTAAAAACATTGTAGTTATGTCCATCACGTTGCATATCAATTATAAATATCCATGTATAGTTTATGCACGGAAATATATCCTCTGACTGAAACAAAGTCTTAATAATGTACACCGTGTTATAACATCAAGTTACACTGGGTAAATGACCATTGCTTAATCGTGTAACACATAACTCACAACTTGTGTTTGCATGGACTACACACCATTATAAAGTAACGGAGAGTTATTGTATTAGTTCACTGGTTTCATGAAAATAGCATGATCTTCTCGCTCAGTCATGTAAATATTTTTAATCTTCTATTTATAAGAGGTACATCAGGGGAGATTTGTTTGGAAAAATGCAGTTTCTTTCAATTTTGACATTTACAGCATCTTTTCAGAAAATCAAATTTACATTATTGGCAGTATTGGTGTATTTTAAGTCAGAGAAAATCCGCGTATCTGTCCATTCTTGAGAAATAATGAATACTCGGCCCCTTCGGGGCCTTGTCTCCATTATTTCTCAGGAATGGACAGTTACTTGGACTTTCTCCTTAACGTAAACAGCTTTATCTTGTTTTCTCAAAATATCGATTTTGTAGTTACTAAATGTAAACTATTGCTCGTCCAGTAATTGGCTGCCTGAGTGAAAATTCTGTTCACTAATGAACCCATGTAGTGGCGAATATAGTTATAATAATGATCTATTCCAACTAAAGGGCTATAAACGTATATATAGAAATAAAATGCATTTCTAGTATAAAAAGAATGGTCAAAAGGAGTACATTATATGCTTATGAGTACGTATGAATATGAATGTGTAAAATAAAATCATGAAGCACAAAAAACAACCATTGAGATACGACAAAGAAGAAGCTATGTACAATGTAAAGGCTATTGACAGTCTCGACCAACATTGTATTTGAGTTTGCCTACACAATGGATGTGAAAACTACGCTATACATGTTACATGTACCATATTTCTGATTATATCGTCGACAATGACCACATGTGGCTGAGTAGCGTAATGTGTACTTTGACTAATACAAATTAAGAAATGTTTTCATTATTGAAAATGTAAACACTAACGTTAAAGTCATCTGTATTGCAACAAACTGAATTCCACTACCTAACAATTTCTCTTTAACGGTCATAGGCGTAGGTATACTGGGAGAAAATACATAAACACGGACACCAGTCGAATATAGGGATTATCTTAAAGCAATCTTAATAACATATTCTAAGATAATTGCATCATCGAATTCAAGTTACGAGTATATATCAGGAAATCAGACAGGAAGGCAATACTCAACTTAACCAGTCGAGCATAGAAAACAGTAACTTCACTACATAAACCAACGTTCTACACGGTGTAATGTCACACATAACCCAAAACAATGATCAAAACCAAAGTTCCCGTTGTAAAACTACAGGATGACCTAGTATCACAAGGAAATAACAAAAAAGTAATTCCAAAAGCAGCCTTCGTAGACACAGTATCAGACAGAAAAACCTAGTAATTTATCACCGAGATACTGAACTCATACTGAAGATAATATAAACTTTAAACGTGAAAATAAAATATTCTGTATCAACATCATACTTTTATTTTTATAAAAACTTTCAGAGTCTGCTTAACTTTTGCATAGTATAGTTGTAGAAATTATTGTCTAGTTGATCAACATGATATGAAACTAGATCGCCTATCAGCTGCCGATATCAATGATTTGATTGAATCTTGCATATTTAATGTCAGTTTGTGATATAAATCATTGATGCTTTTCATGCTCACATGTGTCATCAAATACTGATTTAAGGTTCATACTATGATCATAACTTGTTAAAAATTAAATATGTAATCACCAAATATAGAGAATTGTACAAACTGTATCAATCACATTAATTTGACGCCTCATACTCGATGGTATACGTTACCTCTGGAATTGAAATATTATATCACTTTTCTAATTTAAAATTTGTTTCCTGCGCATCAAGCAAGTAAATACTTGATACGTGTACGCATATTGTACGTCTTCGAAGAACCCCGAAATCGTTATACAGTTTAAGGTATAAATGTACCAATATGTGCAAATTCTGCATAAATGTTCAATAGTCACATTAACTGACACAAATGCGATGCATGCCATGACTCTATTAATAATGTTTTATTTTACTTACGATCTTAATAGACTGATACATATTCACAATAAGTCTCACGATGCGCTTATTATGCGCCTATTTCCATAAAAATCGGAACTCGCCATGCTGACCAAAATGATTTTGAAACATGTAGTTCTTCTATAGTCAAAGAGTTATTTTCGGACAGTTGTGTTTTTTGTTTTCTCAAAATATCAATTTTGTAATTACGACATTCTCTCTCTAAGCCAGTGATATATCAAATGTTCATGTTTACATGTGAATGTGGATTTCCAATATGGTTAATGTAACTTAGAGTTTTAATTATGCTTATTTAAAGCATGCAGTTTTATACTGTATTCTGGAAAATCCATAAACAGTGGGTAGAGAGCGGACTAAAAACTAATAATTGTACTGTTCATGTTTTATTGAAGATAGAGATATAGCTATTGTTGTACTCTTAATATATTGCAGTGGATTATTCTACACTCGATCAAAATGCTATAAACAGACAATCACTAATTATTGCGTTGGATGATTTGATTTCCCTGTTTGACCATTAATGACAATCCGATTCGCTACTCCGCAAATAATTATAAGAGGTGTACCAACAGCAGACACTTTGAAGTCATAACCAATATGGAATAATTTCACCAACATGTGTAAATACTATTATTCCTGCGTCACCAATCTATCAGAATACGTGTGAGGCATAATTTCCAAATCATTGCCATTGTTTTATGTTACATTAAGGGTATTGATATTTTTATCTTCGACTAATGTGTCCATGTCTTCATCATTTATGGATCACGCAATATTATGCCAGTATATTCGTAGACACTCTTTAGAGATTTAGTGTCGTCTATTGTCATGGGAATGAAACTGTATTGGAACAGTTGATATGCTGTTCGGATAATATATGACTGTCAATTCCACAGTATTTGTCCAACAATTATTTGGGATGTGTCAACAGTTAGGCGCTTTGAAGTTATATAGTTTAGGGCCTGTATTTAACATCATTACTGGTATACGCGGAGAATATTTCTACTGGAGGGATTTTTTTAGTTTTATTAATACTTCATTGGATGCACTTATCTAATGACTTTAACAACTGGATTGTTTTCGACTAGAGGTTAATAGAGTTCATGGAATTATAAATATTAATGTACAGTGACATAATTGAAGCAGTAAAGGACACTACAAGACCAATGATATATAATCTAAATCAATGTATTTATAATCTATAAACATCTATTTAACGTCATGTATCTATAATCTATACACATCTACATCCATGTATCTACAGACCACATAGCCAGTTACAATAATCCCAAATAAGTTGTACCGGGTTCAAATTATCTATTGGCGCATCTTGCGGCGATAACATCTCTGAGTGAAAAGTTGAATACATATGAAGCACAACAATCAAGGAAGGTGATGGGAGAAATATTCCGGTATATGAACGACTATATTTCGGTTATTTCAGCCATATGCAATGCTAAATGATGCTGCGAATTCAACGTGTTGACAATAAGTGTTGTTAGAGTCATCCATAATTATCGTTAGACCACTCCATCGTTTGAAATTTCCTTGAAATGATCATTTAACAGAGCTAGTATCTCACTGTGTTATACAACGTAGTCGATCATTTTCACAGTCTGTTTTCGTAGTACGCTTGTACTTGAAGTGTTTTATATGCATTATGTCTCACCACATCGCTCCCCATGGAACATGATGGTTTGAGAGAACTTGAGCGTTAACTTAACTACCGGTGAAAGCTACATCAATTCTGTTTTGTATTACCGATACGAAAAGGCATTACACTAACAAAGAAAAGTTTGAGATCATTCGAAATATACAGAGTTGACTTAATTGGTATTTGAATACTATGTTTAAGAATATATAAATTATTATTAAACAAACATAAGTTGAATAAACAAAATGGTGACATTTATCCTTTCGAAGTTAACTACTATTGAGGTGTTTTAGAAACACACTTAACTTCAGAAAGGTGAACATTAGTGTATACATTTGTTGTATAAGCAATACCAATTTTAACCACTGAACAGAGAAAGAGGACATATCTGTTTCTTTTCATTTAATCACTTGCAAAACAATTGGTTTATTATCATCGCTCATCGCTTCCTTTATTTCTTGGAAAACTTGAAACTTCGAAAAGTTGTACATTTCGTAATTGTTTAATGGTCAAATTTCCAAGGAGGAATTAACTGTCAGAGTGTTGAAACTTAATCAATTCTACCTAATGTCTTAATACCCGTGATAGTCTAATAGATATGAAATCGTATCCATTCGTCATCTCATCGCCATAGTATTACATCACTAACATTCAATTAAATTATTTTTGTCAGATCATGCGAGTACTTGGAAGTATCTGTTGATTATTTACTAGGAACAATGTGCTATTATAGCGCATCCTTATTTAGTTGTTCTCTTACTGCGAATACACTCCTAGAGTAGAGCCATGTAACTTGTTTCTCAAATTACTCTTCAATTCCCATTTGCATAATGTGTCAAGCTAGAAAACAAAATTGCTTTAAATTTTCATGATATTAAAAATGTAGTAACGTTCTGGTATGGGTCGGTTTTCTGAAGCTTTTAAGGTTGTGCGATTGATTATGATAATGCACGTTGTGTCGTTGATAGCTTTAAATAGGGCAGCGGTGTAAAGCTCTACGTCCGAGCTCTACGCAAACTGGAGGATTTATCGGGTTTCCTTTGAATATTTTAAAACTAAGTTTGCATTTCGTGATGTTGATTGTCGACTCATATAATGGAAGAGAAACTTTTACATGTATGTGAGCTCTAGCTTTCATTTTGGGTTTTAAAAAAGAATTGATCAAGCGCTTCAAAAAGATGGAAGTGCCGTACTTTAACTTTCAAATACAAAGAAACAACGCTTAATATTCCTCAAAAATGTTCTTAGTAGAGATCAGACACATTGCGTATTGTGTCTCCATTTAAACACATATTCTTGAAGAATCCGTATACGTGCATATTTCGAAAAACCAAGTATCTGACTTAATTATCATAATGAAATATCTTTATAGTTCTAATACAATGTAGTAAAACTTTGTATTGATTGAGCATAAACATGTTGTATTAACAATGTTTCATTAATTAAGCAATTAATTACCATTTCTATTTAATTACAACTGTTACGAATTAATATCTCCGGAATTTCATGATTTGCTGTTCTTAAAGAAAATACTCATATCATATGCAATTACACAAATTAAGAGGAGCTGTTTTGAGATTGTTTAACATTAACATAAGCACAAATGTCGCTTTGAGTTGGTTAACGTACAAATGCCTGTCGAAAACAAGGCCCTTTGATACTATCGGTACCTCCAATTTGGACAATGATATTGCGTGCGAACTTTTACTAGACATTAATATAAAAAGGGACATCTCTCAATAGAACCAGCAGAACAAAAGTCACGTAATGTCTTGTTCATAATTTCAGAAACTTTGTTCAACAGAGCACTTGTATTTATATGTGATATGTACATTATAGCATTTCCTTACGCTGGATATCTTGTATGCGACCACAATACCCAGGCAGCCATCCATTTTCTCGATATGCAATTTTCGTCGTTATTAGAACATTTAGAATACTCAAGAGAAATCCAGGATGTATCTGTTACTAATTGATATGGGGAAGAGAACATCGACAATCTAATAAATACAGAATATTATGTTTTGACATCCACTGCTGCAAACCTTTGTAACACACATGCAAGATCAAGTAAAGCATGCATATACTAGAAACGGGGAGATGCTCTTACATGCTTTTTTTATCACAAACAATGAAAATAACTTCTATGGTACACAAAGCATCATCAAATGCACAAATGGAACATCTACCATAGCCAATGAGTATTCAAGCCCTATATTTTGCCATAAAACCATTAGTTTGAATTTGTATGTCGCCCAGGTCATATCGCGTATGGTTCTACAATATTTAAAATTATATTCATAGAAACGTGTAAAATGTAATTTATCTAGTAAAGCAACCTGGTTATATATTTCTTAAAATGCCGAGTCTTTTGGTTTTCCATTTATACGACTTAGATAAAACTATTTAGAAAGCTGTACTGCATGTCACATAGTGTAGTCACGACTGGCAAAAACATTCACGAACAAAACAAATGACATATTTAGAAAATACGAGCTGTCAAAAGCGTATTGAATTATTAGCTTTTGATATTGTCTTCTAAATGTGTTTGTACTCCCATTGGCGTCTGTACAATGTTAATATTTACCGCTTTACCTCAGTGACTTTACTATTGTCATTTAACCGATACCTTATGTTAGAAAACCGAAGATAAAAACAGAGGAATTCATGAGCGAAAATAGCAGGGTTCAATGCTGTGTGTCTGCCGAACAGATGATATACTATGTACTTCTTTCTGTGTAAACATTTTCAAAGCAACGAAAATAAGAACATTTTTATCCGTTTTTTTGGAAACCACTTAGAATACTCTGAACGGGGAAGGAATACAATAGTAATGCAATTAACTTATACATTGTATCACACGATAAGGCGATAATATTAACCCTGACGACATATCACACGAAACATAACACTAGTACCATTTACACCCATTACCGCATACTTCATAATAGTATAACACTAATGCTTATGTGAGGTAACCGTGAACTTGACGGTAAAATTATCGAAATACTAATCGCTGGCTTAGAATGAGAAGGTCGTAAGTAAAACGTATAATATATTATATTCATTTTCTAGAACACATTGTCAAGCAAAACTGTTCGTATATTACTCTTCACGTGTACGTTTGGAAAAACAGGTTGTTTCAACTTCAGTTTGGTCAACATGGCAAATTCTGATTTTGATGAAAATAGGCTCATCAAAGCGCCTTTTGATTCAGATTTTAGAATCGTATCAATCTTATAAGGTCGTAACTAGTACTTACGACATTCTCATTCTTAGCCAGCAATATACTCTGTTTATAATTCAACAGAGCATCACGAGTCATTCAGTGCTATAGTTTGCAGTTCGAAAACAACTTTATTTGATGATGAAAATTAATGTTTGCCTTGCTAGACTGCTAATAAGTTGTGTTTGATCTTTATCACAACAATACCGTCAGTTGTTCTAATGTATCAACAAACATACTCGTGTCATTTCGTATCAATTTAATGGAATAGTTTTCATTATGTTAATTGATAAAAAATACACATTAACACTCGAGAAACTCACTGTGATATCATACATTTTGTGTTCGGAACAACCAAACAGTGCAAACATGTTAATATACTGGTTGTATTGCGGGGTCGCACTATTGCGTAGTTCGGTTGTAACATTCGATAATCGCATGTTGAACTTGAATCAGAATTTGAGAAATTGTTGTCTAAAATTAGCCTCTATTATTGTGTTGCAAAATTGAATAACTGCGATAATTGGCACCAAAATAATATACTGAGTTCCAAAAGTTCTGCATCTTAATTCAAAATTCTTTTTTTTGGAAAATTAAACTTAAAAAAACTTTTTATGAACACTGTCCATTTGCGTACCCTTAGTGTTTATGTTGAACCTAATTCTGTTGGATTTCGTCACGCTTGAATGATCATACCATCACAAATGGTAAAAAACGTCTATTCAAGCACGCATAATTTGGGTTCTTCATTTTTTACTTTAATTTCACTTCCAATTTACTTGCATCGTGTCTGTGTTACGAAAAAACACAATAGGTTAGTCAAATAAGTTAGAAATGTACGCTTAATTTGATCGCAAAAATTGATAATTGTAAACGACTCGTGTATATAAGACGCTAGAAGCTGGTGTTTCACTGAAAATACATTGTGTCGAAATAAATTGAAATGTCTCTATCATAATAAGACTGTTGTATCATCTCCATCCGAAAAAAACTGTATATGACGTACCACATGACAACAGGTCAAGGGTCAATGCCGTTGACATAGACATGTAATGCTGCTACATTTTTTAACCAAGAACAACGGCATTGTTGTAGCTTAATTGCAGTCAATTGCCCAACATTTAAATTATGGGAAACTTGCTTTATTGTTGCGTTTTTTATGTCAAAGCGGATGTTTCTTAAAATCTGGCCTGTTGTACAGAATCTATTGCAACATCATTAATTGTCTGTGGTCAAAGAGAGATAATTTTCGGTATTTATTACCTCCCTTCCACTACTAAATAGTAGTTTATCGTTGTGTGTACTTTGGAATCGTGGGGTGGTGTCACATGTGGTTTAATTATAGATCGATACATATCTTCAAAACGATAACTCTCATGGATTTATATCACGTACTCATCGCTCTACACATGCGCATTGAATAATCATAAATAAGTTGGAGATTCTAGTAAAAAAGACACATCATATATTGGATGCGGAACTTTTGGAACTCAGTATAGTTTATACCTAACAGCAGTGATGTTAGTGGTTTTACGTGAATAGTGAATAAAGTAACATAATGACGCTAATCAAACAAGACCAATGCCTTTGACTTTATGTGTGTTGACGCTGCGAGAAACGCACCAAATCAACTGTCTCTTTGAACCCTTGAATAACATGAGAAGTAAACTTCTGATTTTAAAGATGTACAGTTATATGGACATGCTGTGTCCAAGGGATATTTTCAATTTGTCTATTGAAGATGCTCACATATATGCATCATATTGAATCATTACTAAATAACTATTTAATCAGATAAAACCCATCAGGACAGGAAATACATCACTGTGACAACAAAAACAGCAGACGCAAAGGAGCATTGCAAATGTTGCTAGCCCTGCAAACATCGTCATCAAAAGCCGTTCAAAAGAAATTTATTTGCAGGGTGCATTTTTTTATACATTTATCTTATGGACAATTATTCCATTGTAACCTTCAAAGACTAATGTAAAAACTAGTAACTGTCGCATGGAATTTTAATTCCCAAGCCCTAAAATTATCGATGCTGCTACATCATTTAATAAAATAAAAACCAAATCGTGAAGTCATAAAACACAAACAATCGCAACTGGTGGTTGCCTAATGTCAATTATCAGAACCGAAATAGATACTACGTATATTAGGTGTATCAGTTTCAAACCACAGTCGTTACCATTAATAGTCAGTATAACACAATATTCTGTCTTCCAATATATTCCCTTGAGGTATGAAAATATGTGCAGTCTAGCTACAATTTGATAATGTCGAAGACAAATTGAAAACAATACTTGTACTCACACATATGCTACACCAGCAACAGTCATGAACAAGCATAACGAAGATTGTCAACTTGTATATAATAATTTCAAAATGTATTAGTGTTTTTTATGTTTTATATGTAGTGTACATGTGTCTTGTTTAAAATAATCTTGTCTTCAACTATAGCTGTGACTTCTTATGGTTCTTCATTCAGTTCGAGATGCACTGTTGATGTTTAAAAGCAGGCTGTTGTGTCGTCCGTTTAGTGTGTACTGGTCCCCTGGCCATTTGTCTGTTTTGGTTCAACTGAATGAAGCGCCAAGCTTTAAAAAGTGGTTGTCGTGTCTTGTATTTGCTAGTATGTTTTGCTGGGTGTTAGTTCTGCCTCTTTGGTTTTATGCACCCTGTTCGCCTTCCGTCGCCTCCTGACCTTTTTGCTGTATGTAACCTGTTCTATGTTCCTTTTTTATGTTTCTATATACTATATAGGGCAAAACGGTACAATGTTAAACATCATATCAACAATAGCATCACAACACAAATAGCACTTTCGTTGTATTTGTTATCAGATATTTAGAAGATACGATATGGCCACACGAACATATTCGAATCAAATGCAATTTGGCAGGCTGGTGCACGTGTCGTCGTCGATGAAATGAAATTGAACATTGCTGAATCCCCTTCGTGTCGTATAGGCAAATATATAACGACGTCGTATGAATACATGTATCATATTGTTTTAAATCATTATTCTAGTCTAGTATGTTGCTTTGCCAACAAATACATGTGCAATATACTAAAATTTGTTGTAAACTATTTACATCTAAATCAATACAGATGTTAGTATGGGGAATTCATGTTCCAAATTTACAATATTAGGATACGACCTAGCATAAATTTAATAATGTAACAGTAAAACAAACATTAGTAAGTTCTGTTACGTCTGCAAATGTTTGTTATTTAACCGGACCATCGTTTTAAACCTTCAATTTCTGCTTGATGCATGCCAACGACATTAAAACTGCTCAAGCTATTTGACAAGATTCATCCATACATGCATCGAGATGTGTCCATATAGCGTGGAATACAATAGCAATCGAGGCGTTTGTCTAATTCGGAACCATTAATTTTTCTTGGGGAGATTAGAAAAACATGACGCTAATGCTCTAAAATGTGAGATTAATGTCGTTCAAACCAAATGACACTGAATGTTTTTGTGTCTCATACTCTGCATGTGCAAATCTAAGGATAAAGCGTTAGAAAGGGCACAATAAATGTTTGTCATAACTACAGTGGAATTTAACTGATAATTTATGTAATTTACACCCAAATTAGATTCACAAATTGAATAGGGATTGAATCATTTAATAAACATAGCAGACCCAAAATGACACACACACAAGAAAAAAATACTAATCGTCATGAAAATTTAAAAAATGCGCATAAATCCTACGATGTGAATTGGTCGTGCATGTTCTAGGATTATATGCACGAATGTACTGTGGGTTTAGAACTTTAAAAATACACAGTCAGTTAAAAAGCCAACGTTGTGTCGTTATTTGGCAATGCTATTGATTTTGAGTGTTTTCGAATAATATCAACATACGCTTTTTGATTAATACAGTTAATTGAATTTCAATTTGATTGATCAATGTTTCATTTCCTTGTGTATAAATAACACAATCAAATAAGTAAAATAATATTGTTTCTTCTAAATATACAAGTCACTCTTGTGCTAAAATTGGCAAAACTAAAACTCATATATATGCGCAATGTCGATTTACAAAATGTAAAAGATTTCGTCGAAAACTCTTGCCAATGCCTAAGCTGACTCTAGTCGGGTGTGCTTTTGCAATCAATGTGTACTCAGAGTATCGTTAGTATACAAGTGGTATCCAAATGGTATATTACACATATTGTTTTGGGATATTTTTATTCTCTTGTGTGAGTTGCTAAGCGTTGTAACCACTTCAGTATGAATTTGACATGAACATATATGCGTTACGGCATTTAATGCTCTAGTTTATGGTCATGACGATAGGTTTATATTTAATGTATTGTAAGGGCACATCGTGTAGGCCACTAATCCATCAAGCCACGTTCTAAAGGAGCAAACGGTTGTATTGAATAATAATTTATAAGCAGAAGTCGAAGTATGTCATTCTTTGTTCCTTTCAACGTAATGTGAATTATCTACATTAAAAGATGAAATTACACAAAAACATTGTTAACACAGTTCTAAAATACCTAATACACTGTAGTGGCTTGGATGACAGTAAATTAAGTGTCGGGATTTTAAGATGAATGTTTTAGCAGGGAAGAGAATCGGAAACCAACAATGACATTCTGTGGTTTTGTGACATTTTGTAATATGACGGACGCAGCTTTAATTACTGACATATTGTGGCAGGAGCAAACCATTAGTTTTTCCATTAACTTCCTATTGCCTACGTAAGAATGTCAACCCAGAACACATACATAAGAGCACATGTGTACGGTGTTCCAGAATGATTATCAATTGATACTTAAGCTATACTTTGTCCTCCATTTGAACATTTTAAACAAAAAATACAAGTTGTTTTCCATTTCGATTTGATGTTGCTTTGTCTCATACCATATCAATGCAACAAGTACGACGGCTTTCGCACAGAGTGGTCACAAAAGGATTGTAGAACTTTTAACAAAACTGTTCATGAAAGGTTTCAATCAGTAAAAGGACAAGCAAGTAAATAGTAATCAAAATGCAAATGTAAATGGGGAAAGTATTCAAAGTGTTATCTTAAAGTGTGTGAAGTAACTCAGGAATGCATGTATGTCAGACATGCTTCGTTCGAATTTCAAACACGAGATCGCTTGAATAGGTCAAGCGCTTTATATATTATATATTATTATGTAGTGCTCAATTTCGTATAAAAGCACGATATTGTCACTCACAATGGGGTTTCGATTTCTAGAAATTGGGTAACAAAGTTGATAGTCATACATACATGTATACTGATGGTTTATGGTTTATAGTGTTACATTTTTAATAGCAACAGTTACTAGGAAACCGAGCCATGACGTAGATATTGCCATAAATATCAAAACTATTTGTTTTCATTTAAATTGCTTGATGTTTTGTTCACAGTTTCACCGAAAGCCATAGAGTTTGATCCGTTTTAAAATCATTTTGTATACTCATGTGATTCAATTAAGAATATAACAGTGGAAATTGTACAGTGTACTTTAGGTTTCATGGTCGCGACACTATATCTGACGAGATGTTATATTTGTTACAAGGAATGTATGAAATATTCTCGTAACCGCTCTTAGCTTAATTTTAAAAAAAGAGTCAAAATATGCTGACGTTATGCAATATGACGGATGGAAGTACTCAAATTCAAATGTAATAAATATATTGGCACTATCTATACTTTGACGAATATCAACCCTAAATTCCCGACCATCTTAAACTAGCTTGAATTTCCGATGAGGAAAACGTGATGCAGATATTAAAATAACGTCTAGTCTGCTACTAATAGAAAATATCTATGCGACGTATTTGGCATACAATGTTATATTTAAGTCAAACTACTGCAACTCCAATGGAAAGAATAACACGTTTTCTCGTTTCAATTCTTGTATTGAGAAGGACTCGAATTGCTTAACTGCGGAGCATACACAATCAACACGGTTACCCCAATTCTGTGGAATCGGTCTTATCATCTCTTTGATAAAGCAATCTGTTTAAAATTAAACTTCAGTTTGGTCAACATTGAAAATTCCGGTTTCATGAGAAAATCTCATGAGAAGCTACTTGTGCAGCTGAGTTTATATTAGAATAAGTCCCATAAAGTCGTAAGTAGTACTTACGACCATCTGATTCTAAGCCAGCGATATGTATATCGCACAAGTTTCTTCCATCAATCTATCTAATCAAATTTACGAACGATCTGCGATGAAATTGTGTTGACCTCTTACACGTCTGGAATATTGACTTATGACCTTCCCGGTCACCAACTGATGATACAAGAATGGTGGAACCATCTGGGAATATTTTCAGTATGGTCATAAAATAGCAATACGACTAATTTACGTTGACAAAGTGGTCATATCTATCATGCCCAGGTCAGGAATTACGATATATACCATCTAAAAACAGATGTGTCTAGATCATGTGGTCGAGCGAAGTACAGTCAGAACGCATGACTGTATCTATATATTTTAGGCGAATTTTTAAATGCTTACTCTATTTCAAAAATCAGTATAGTTACATACTTCTTATGTTTAGAAATTCATATAATTTATATCGTTTAATGAAACTTTTTAATTATGAATTTTAATATATACTTTGTCGGTTTGTGAAAGTACTCAATATGAACAGATTGAAAAAGAGCTTCACATTACTCTGAACATGCAACTACGATATACAGTCCATACTGTAGAGATCGACAATTGTGTGATAAAAGATCAAAAAGAAATGTAGTATCAATCTAGCAAAGCAAATACTAATTTCCATTATCAAATAAACCAAACAATACATTTTATTTGAACTGTAAATCATATGTTTTTGGGATCAGTTAGACAGTACAGTGATGGTGATAAAACGTTAAAACAAACATTATTATACTACCACTGTATGCAACTCTAAATATGCACTAGAATGAGGAGTTTCTGATGGTTTGTGTTTGAGTTTCGTATGCTTCCTTTTTGGTTTCCACTAGTGTAATAGACATTGTTGATATAAATCCTAAAATATACGGGCGCATGCAAGAAGATTACAAAATGGTAACTGGGAACTAATATCATCAAAACATATTGCATCAACTATGCTTGCCTTACAACATACGAGGGGCGTTTCCAAAAATTCCTGGAAAAGTGCTCTATAATGTTTATCGTATGATTAAATTACTTCAAACTTTGCATTTAAATAGAACAATTGTTGATACATACTGCACTGTGAATTGAAAGCATGAGGATGTGTCGTAAAAAGTGGCACTGCTGTCATAGTAATGCCAGTAATGGCTACCCGGGGCAAAATTGACGTCATGTCGAAGAAATCGTAAAAGTTACCAACACATTGCCCCAACCCAAGCAACTACCAATTAACTACGACCAATTAATCCTACATGGCACATTTGCGAAAGGTAGTATAACATAATTTTGGTCGTAGGTATACTGGTCAAAACTTACAATGCAACACTATGTAACAGATAACAGCAGTTTGTGAAGAAATGGAAGGGTAATTCTTAGCCGGTCTTCAAAATTGTAATATGAAATTATATTTATACTCTTTGAGGGCGAGGGAATTTATAATTACTGCTACGCAATAAAACAAGATGGATAGTACCTGGTAGTATGACCTTTTCGATAGCCGTTCGGTACCAACTGTTCATGTAAATCAACTAATGAGAACAGAGGCGTTAGTCAATGATATGCCCCTACGGCAGCTATTTTAAAACATTCAAACACATTTAGAAACAATAGTTGTATACTCAAATACAGTAATCAAAAGGTTACATAACCGAGACATAAATCCCCAATAGACATTAATTCCTTAAGAGCATATTTTACCCCGCATGAATGCTGTTTAGTGAATAGCAAATTTGTATTTGTTTAATGTCATCATCAGCTGGGAATACTATTATACACCCATTGTTTTATTTATATAACATTCATTTCATATATCGATGGCTTAGAACGAGAATGTCGTAACTACAAAATCTATATTTTGAGAAAACAAGAAACAACTGTCTGAAATTTACTCTTTACCTATAATTGTTAAACAAGCTTTTACAACTAAATTTTTGTCAACATGACAAGTTCCGATTTTCATAAAAATAGGCTCATAAGAAGCGCCACGTAATGCATATTTTAATTACACCAACTCGCTGATTATGTTATTATACTGCTCTAGTGGACGCGTAGCAACTGACTAATGTATTTTTAACTTATTGCGTATTCAATAATG
This sequence comes from Spisula subtruncata, assembly GCA_963678985.1. Classification (NCBI taxonomy): domain Eukaryota; kingdom Metazoa; phylum Mollusca; class Bivalvia; order Venerida; family Mactridae; genus Spisula; species Spisula subtruncata. Next base: position 40,624,515 of record OY787664.1, on the reverse strand, counting down.
TGTGCAAGTGCGTGTATATATCATGGTTTACCACATGTATGTTTAGACCTTTGATTCTAATGGTTGGTCATAAAATGTAATTAATGTTGACTTACATTTCTGTACATTTCCGATCAGGTGTAAATGTCAATATAAATTTGCAAACTGAAAAGCCTCTGCTTATTATACATAGTGAATATGTGTTGATTTAATACAGCACTGATCTCCTCGAGAAGTAAAATTATTAAAACAAATTTACTATAGATCAACAATAAGCTTTGCAAAAAGGTGTGACTAACTGTAGTTAGTACTTTGTATTATGTCTCGTGGAAGTCATGCTAGATTTATTCGGGACGAGACACACATCGTTATCAATCAATGATAAACAAATATGCCATAGCAAACCATTGTACGAGGAAATTAGGTTTGGTCTAAACATGAAGTCTGACTAATGATACGAATAATGTTACTTTTCTAACAGATGGCATTCTTTGACTAGAAGCAAAGCCTCTATTCGTGAAAGAGAACAGAATACTGTATACAACTGTTACTCAATGTATGTCTAGTACAAACAGTTTCATCTACATTTGAAAAAAAATCAAAGAAAAGCTGACACACATTTCAACAACAGAATGTTCGAACACTAGTTCTCCTTTTGTAGATATTTAAATTGATTATCGTAACGCATTTTCAAGTGATTATAAACATGAAATAGCTAATGTTATACAATTAGAAAGTGAAGTCCGAAAGGGTATTCAATACATTTGTGTCAAGCCATCAACTGTGTGTTTGGAACTTGAATATTATGTTTACTCTAAAAATATGATAACACGGATTTGAGCGTATGTAAACAGTATCTGCTTCATTTGTTCAAATCGATCATGTTACTTTATTCGTATGTATTCAATTTGATTACAATAACACTTTACGAAGAAAAACAAAAACTGTAGTACGTAACAATCGCATTATCAAACATTTAATGACTCCTTCCACGTTGACAATATAAGTGTTACAAATCACCGAAACAAACAACAAAATGACGTTAAAAATCACAACGGCTTAAACTGTTTACGTTATACCGATACATTACCCTTGACCTGGCACAGATCGTCCACATTCATTACATATTAGACATGTGTAGAAATGGACCTAACATGTAGGACTCCAGCCAAGCACTGATTTTAAACTGTGACCTTAACATTGAGCCATCGCTGTTTTAACATGGGCACAAATTAGCTACCCGTTTAATGTATTTCGTTGTGGGTGATTAGAATAAAACTTAACGAACACAAAATCTTAGATGAAAGTTTCAATTCGTCCCAAAATGTATTAGATTGTGCTTCAAACTGCCAATTGTTTCATCGTGCAGCTTCATACCCACACTTATATCACACATGTACTACTTGCAAAGATGTACATGTAATAATTTCCAACGTCTTCCGATGGGCGATTCACAACGTCGTAACTAACATAAAACATACTCAATCATGTTCGGAATTGGCCGGTGCACTATTTTAACAGATATACGTTTTCTCAGACAACATCGTGACATTGTGTCTGTCTTCGATATGTCAACACGGTATTCTTAATTTGAAAAACAAGTTTTAAACGAAAAACGACACATTCAAATGAGATCAGGCTAAAAGCTATTTTTTGTTTGTTTGCAAACGTTAACTTTGATTACGACGTAAGGTCCTACCACGTTGTTAAATTTATAAACGTGTTGCCGCACTATCATATATGCCATATATCAAACTGTCATTCGTGAAATACAGATCGACGTATATTCAATACTCGTTTCCAAATGCGTCAGATACGTGGTACGGTGTTCAAGTTTGATAAGATACACATGCGCATTATGTCATGCTTCATTCAGTAATTTAAATGTGAGTCAGGTGAACAATAGTTCAATATTTGTATCCCAAAGAGAGCATTCAGAATGAGTCATAATTATGCAGTCAAATCACAAGTCTAAATCATTGTGCCACTACCAACATTTCAATGTCATTTTATTTTTCCAGGAACACTTAAGATAAGTAATTCGCGACTGATAGCGAAGATGCAACTTCTAAAGCAAATGTAAGAATGGTTTTACGCATATCTCTATACACACCATCGTGATTAATGAAGGAGTTTCTTGACCTGACATGAATACCTTCAATACCCTTCTACCCATTAAGACGTTCAAGAGATTGTACGCGCCTCTTGTGCTTAATTGTACAACGAGAACTCTGAGAGATACCTAACACTATCATTTCGATAAATGTCGTAGTTTGCAAGTGATGGACAGTTTATATGTACTCATAGCTTTAATAGAAAAATCGACATAAACTGTTTTACGCAGTCATAATTTACTAGCTACCACAGAGCCACCTTATCAAATAATAAAGTTGCCCAATCTGTATATGTAGAGGACATTATCTCTTTGATTAGTCATATTGTATAGATAAGCATACGCCAAATATATTCATTAAGCTAATTAATTGTCTACCAATGTCCACTGTGGAGTCATAAGATATATAATTAGTTCTCAGATCAGTATAGGCATGTGCCACGTGACTGTCCAGCCATCGATCGGAGAGTCGGTTGATAAATGAAATAGTATAATCTGTAGTTCTTTGCTAAAAACATCCATCAAATCACCCGAACTCCATTTAGAAACAAAATGGAAGGACGCCTATTAGAGTATTCACATATATGCAATGTGAATGATCATTAGCGATTCAGCAGACCATTGCAAATTGAAGGGAAGTGTAATATGTAATTTTCGACAAAATGCAATTCACGATTATAAAAGCTACATTTTGCTTCCATTTGCAAACCAGATTAATTGTAAATATGACTGCAACGTTATAGTGGGTTTTGAATGGTTAAAAAATTGGGTCCAGTTTGAAATCTTCCTGTACTCTAGTTTTTTGGTTTCATTTTATTATATAGACCATATACTGTAAGAAAAGTTTTGCCCTCAAATTTTCATGTCAATATTTTGGCGGCCATCTTGGATTCAAAATGGCCGCCATGCATTTTGTGGTTAGATTACTAAAACCTATACAGCTTGGTCAATTGTTAGTTGAAATGAGCCAAAATCATGTCAAAATGATTGTAATGAATAACCCTGCATTTTCCAATCATTTTTTATTGATAACTTTATTTGCATATTCGTGAATATTAATGAATATGCAAAAATAATAGCATTTTTGTCATAAAATTGGCTAAAGTTGAAGTTTTACCAAATATTTTCTACATAATGTGACACATCGGAGTGGATTTATTAAATAGAAAAGAAGTAAATATACTAATGCTTCCATAACAGAATGATATCATTTAGAAATTACGCTAAAGTTCAGTTATAAGTGGGTGGGGTAAAAAATTGACAATTAACAAAATGGCCGCTATGCAATTTTGTGGTTAGATTACTAAAACCTATACAGCTTGGTCAATTATCAGTGGAAATGAGCCCAAATGATCTCAAAATGATCGCAATGAAAAACCCTGCCTTTTCCGATCATTATTGATTGATAACTTCATTTGCATTTTTGTGAATATTAATGAATATGTAATATATATGATTGTCTTGGTCTTTTTACAATGATGAACTTATAAAGATCTACTTAGAGGTAGCAATACAAAAATGTATATAGTGATAAACGATATACACTATAATAGAGGTTTTGAGGCACATGAAAATACACATGAGGTATACTAATCTTTGGTTGTCAGCATGCTTAGAAAACAGACCAGAGCACCAGGCACATCTGATTGACTCGTTAATAAGGAATTTGAAGAATCTGTAGAGCCAGGGTCTACCTCTGATATAAAGGAAACTCGCCAAAGCATGAACGATAATCAGATCACATGAACATTGAACAACAGCTTCACCAACTCGACATCGAGAATGGACAATATCATAGCCTAGATATATAGCTCTCAAAACAATATAATCTCACTAACGTCATTTTGATTGGACCTAGCACAAAAACGCCAAACAAGGAAATGAAGGGGGATGGGGAATATATGGACTGACACACCAACCAACCTCTTTTCTTGGTCTAGCTGCCTTGGGGATAGTCAAAATATCAGAGGAAACAGTATGATGCAATGAAGTAAAACCCCCAGACTATTCTCAACTACAATGGAAGGCAAAACCAACAACACTATTATCCAGACTGTTAATTTTTGCAAATATGGCCGACAATTACTTTATTGTATATCTTTAAAAAGCATTATCTAGTGATGAGTTACCTGTATATTATGTAAATAAAACTATAATGAAAAGTGATGGGTCAAAACAAAAGTGAATCGAAACATGTCATTGAACAATTTGACACAGTACCAGCAGTAATAATGAAATAAATGTATATATAATTGTTGACGTCATTGATATTGTACATATACATAAACATGTTTGGAAATGTCCAAGGTTTTTGTTGAAAATCATGTATATACAAATTATTGCACTAGAAGAAAGAATCTTTTATGGCTTTCAGTGAGCTGTAAGGCACATGTAGAAAGGGGAAGAAAGTAATAACTGTTCATTGGACTGTACTTGCAAATGCAACACCATTAGACGATATTCTCACAGACTGTAAATCTGATGACAGGTTAACTGTATATTTGGCCTTAAAGGGACGAGTCTGTAGCCGAAGAAGTGGTGTTTGTCTGCAACCAGGATTATCGGCTTCTTGCACTAGATGGCCAGGCATCTGCAGTACTATCCACTTCATGGCGTTGTCAGACCAGCTATTGTGTTGCCTTCCTCTCTGTCCCCTACATTCTACATATTGTTTTCTAAGACTAACATGCCTTGTGACGTGGCCAAACCACTAGAGTTTTCTCTTCTTTACGGTTGCTAGCAATGGTTCCTTTGAGCCAACAAGTAACAAAGCTGGTAACCAATTGCTGTCATAATGCAAAACCCTATAATATGATTTCTTAAAATCGAGTTGTGGTAAATGGCAAGTTGGTGTTGGAGATATTTGTCTATTATAAATCTACAGTTTAACATCTGCGCTATTGTGCTTCTGACTGCTTTGAAGTCAGTCCGCTCCTCAGAGTACTTATTCTGCTTTATGCAGACTCTGCCCAGAATTACTTTGGGCATGATATTGCAGGGATGACTTGACAAACTATCTAATGTTCTTCTCTTCAAGAGTGTTTGATACCAGACAGTAAGTACAAATAGATAGTGCTCACCATCATTATTCAGTATTTCAGTGGGTATTATGTCCACAACGTGTTCAGATACTTAACCAGGAATATCAATAACGTTAAAAACAAGAAAACTGTATCATGCTTAATGAATGCTTGAATGAAGAACTAAGCTCAACTAGGAACATATGATTTACCAGGAACTCAAACTATTGCTGCATGTATGTGTTAGTTATGCAAATTGCTCAGTTCTAAAAAAATACACGGTCGCGCCTAGGTGAACTGTGTTCGAAGACATTTTATCTCTTTCATATGCTATGTTTTGAAAAGGTTCCCTCAACTTACAGTGCATGATATCAACATAAACTGCGTATTTGAAGGACATGCTCTACAGTTTGTTCTTCTTCCCGGCATGGACAGATTGGACATGGCACCAATTTGTACTTCCGATACATGTGAGAGTTCAGCCTGTTGTGCCCCTACGAGCGTAGTCAAACCATTATCACTTGTTCTGACCTGTTAAGGCGGTGTCAAATGGTTACAGGATGCCTCCTAGTTCCTTTGTGGGGTGAGTAGTGCCTAGCACTTCAACACCTCAGCTCTGGCCACTGACAAGTGGGGTAAACAACTGGCAATTTTGTAAGTCAAAGCCCGTCAGTACATAGCCTTTCCGTAGCAAGTCCTACCAAAGTGCCTCTCCGTGGCGGCATGGAACAACTGGGCACCTTACCACCCAGGCTAGACTATGGAGGGCTCGGAACCACTCTTGAAGTTGAGGCAGCAGCGCCACGTCAGTTGCCCACCAATGATTCCTCAGTCAATGGGTTAAGTGACCCCTTTGATACCCAGGGTTATAAGGTTCCCCGCTTACTGGGTCAAGTAGGAAACCACTGCCTTGTGGTTAGTTGTTGGATCGACATAGGCTAAGCCCGACAGAAAAAACACCGGGAGTTGAAATCAGCAATGTTGGGCTAAATGGCACTCCCTAACATACCACAACATCATGTAAAACTGTCATGTCTACACGGTCACCAAATCTAAAAGATGTTATATGTTAGCAATAGCTACATTTTGTAGTATGTAAATGTATTGACAATGAAGAATGTTTAAACACCAGGCAATTGTGTAGGTAACCTAATTACGAGTCATAATTCAGGTGTCGTAGACTGACTGATTCATAAAAAATAACCATGTAACACTGTAACACTGTAGTACATTGTATAATTAAGGCTTTGATCAATAAAAAATCTTCAAAAAGCTACACTCCATGAATGTTAAAACTCTGTTTAGATCATCATACTCCAAAAAATCAACCAAGATAACTTAGTGTATGTCTATTTGCTAATTGTCATTTTATACCCCGCCCACTAATACTTTAACTTTGTATATTTTTTCTTCATTATATCACTCTTTTGTGATATCAAAATTATAATCTTCACTTCTATTCTATTTAATTCTAATAAGTCTACTCCGATGTGTCACATTTGTAGGAAATATTGGGAAAACTTTAATTTTAGTCAATTTTATGACAAAAATGCGATTATTTTTACATATTCATTAATATTCATGAATATGCAAATGAGGTATTTAACCAAAAAACAATCTAACACATAGGATTGTTCATTACAATCATTTTGACACCATTTTGACCCATTTACATTTAAAATTGACCAAGATGTATAGATTTTAGAAGTCCTATCACAAAATTACATGGCGGCCATTTTGAATCCAAGATGGCCGCCATAATATTGACATGAAAATTTGAGGGCAAAACTTTTTTTCAAGTACAAGGCTGAAGTAACAAAATAAAACCAAAAAACAAGAGTACAGGAAAATTTCAAACTCATTCACCATTTGACACCGACTATTAGACACAACGATGCTTATTCGTTGCGATGTAACTGAGTAGCAGTAGCTGCATACTCACATTGACGTCAGGCGGATGTATAACAGCAATGGGCGATATACAATCGTAACATTATACCAGATATGTTCTGCTTGTTGTCACTTAGATGCATGGTCGATGTGGTCAATTTTTATTTCAGTTATCATGTTTCAAAATGACCCACTTTTTATTAATTGTACTTTGTGCCTATCACGCTCTACTATTACTTCCATCTCCTGGTTCTGTGTAGCAAACTTACATGAATACGTGTAAACCAATTAAATCTTTGTTGGATATATACCCCTTCTCTGACTGATTAATAAGTTCCGTTACAAACAAAAGAACATAACGTGAAAGCGTCATGCAACAACACTCCCGCACGCAATTTGCTCATTTGTCATTAGTTATATCCTATACCATAGAGTACTGGCCTGTCACTTAAAATACTCACGACGTCTAACTGGGAGAGCAGCTTTCACGCTAGATGTATCAAACAGTTTTGCCATTATATCCAATACGGATACTGTATTCTTATAATGGTGTTTTGATTTCCTGTGTACCTGTGATAATGTCACACAATGTCTGTCATTGATAAACTCATTCAAGAAACCACGACCTTAAGCTATGTGGCAGGAGAACAGTAACCTTTACGTTAAGGAGAAAGTCCAAGTAACTGTCCATTCCTGAGAAATAATGGGGACGAGGCCCCGAAGGGGCCGAGTATTCACTATTACTCAGGAATGGACAGATACGCGGATTTTCTCTGACTTAAAATACACCAATACTGTCAAATGTAAATTTGATTTTTCTGAAAAGATGCTGTTAATGTCAAAATTGAAAGAAATAGCATTTTTCCAAAACAAATCTCCCCTGATGTACCCCTTATAAATAGAAGATTAAAAATATGAACATGACTGAACGAGAAGAGCATGCTTTTTTCATGAAACCCGTGAACTAATACAATAACTATCCATTACTTTGTAATGGTGTGTAGTCCATGCAAACATTTGTTGTGAGTTATGTGTTACACGATCAATCAATAGCCATTTACCCAGTGTTACTTGATGTTATAACACGGTGGACATTATAAAGACTTTGTTTGAGTCAGATGATATATTTCCGTGCATAAACTATACATGGATATTTATAATTTATATGCAACTTGATGGACATAACTACACTGTTTTAACATGTTTTTATTAAACCTAGCTCTGTATTTGCACAGTATTAATTAATGTACTCAAAATTGGTATATATACTCCTAGGCGCCGCAGTTCGATGCTGGCTGTCACGCCCACAAAAGAGAAAAAGTCTCCCCGTGAGACTCGAATGTTTTATTGGGTAGCCCAAGGAAGTTAATGTCAAAGAGTGATTTAGCCGCTGAACAGCTGAAAAAAGCCCTCGGAAATAGGGAACTTAACTTTTTTCTTACACTCCAAAATTTATACAAACTTTGCCTGAATTTTAATTCAAACTTAGGAGTCCAATCGACACTTTATTTCTTGCGCGCGTACCACCTTAATAGCTGAAATCATATTAATGTTAAAAGCCATTTAGTAACAGCGGATTGATTTCATTTTCTAGTTTCGTTGTGGTTTGAGCATTTTTATCTTTTGTTTTCTTTTTTCTGTGTTCGGCTCTTTCAGTTGAGTGCCGCTTTTCCTGCAAATTGTATTGCCCTTTTTGTGAACACATACATTTTGTAATGCACCAGCCAGTTGCGTATTGCTGCGGTGTTTTACCCTCCAGCTCCCCCGTACTCACCGAACCATTAACTTTGGGACAATGTTTAATTGTAAGATATCCCCCCGCATGGGCCGTGAAAGGGCGGGGATTTTGAAAACCCAAAAGTAAATATCCCGACCGATCTATTTGGGATGGCGGGCAATGAATGCAACTCACTGGTGTATACTTATACATTCTTTACAATAATTCTCCATTACTTGTTAACACATTTAATAATAATAACTCTCCATTTTCTGTAAACACTACATAACCAGAAGGTCGTTACTACCACTTACGACCTTGTAAGACTCATACATATTTGAAATCTGCTTCACAAGGCGCTTTTATGAGCCTATTTTCATGAAAATCTGAAATTGTCATGTTGACCAAAATGAAGTTTTAAAAACGTGTTTTCCCATAGGTAAAGAGAAATTACAGACAGTTTTCTCTTGTTTTCTCAATATATCGATTTGGTAGTTATGACCTTCTGGTTCTAAGCCAGCGATATGTGTGTTATGTTTTTCAGGCATAGAGAGTTTTCTTAACAATAACTCTCCATTATTTCGTATACACATTTAATGTAATGTGTATACGAAATAATGGAGAGTTATTGTTAAGACAACTCTCCATTCCTGAAAAATAATGGAGAGTTTATGAATGGGTTAATCCCCTGGGTGTATTTTAATTAAGGCGTCATGTCGTGCATCGACCTGCAATGCAACAGGGTGTTCGAAAATACACTTACACGTGTTATTAGTATTGATGATCTGTTCTCGTTACATGATGTTATGTGACATGCGGCCGTAATGGAGATTTACCCATATAATTGACCTGAATAAGATATGCTTTTATAACTCGACATATAGTTCGCCGACGATAACTCTAGCTCTGTATACAAACATAAAATGTTTAAAAACAACACAATCAGGTCGACAGGTCGATTGTTTTTAGTATATTTATTAAATTGAAAGAATTGAACGTATAAAAGTAATTTCTTACAAGAGTGTACAAAAATGATCACCGAAAATGCATTTTATTTCATTTGTTTATAGAAAGCTGAAGCTAGAGTTATCACCTGCGGACTATACAATGCATCACCAGAGAAGATTGTGAAGAATCCGTTATCATAATATGAATGACACTATTGTCGCAAACTCAGGAAGTCCGTATTACTAATTAGTTATGGATTAATGCAATATACCGTTCACTTGCTATCAGGACATCGCTACCAATTCCCATGGCTTCTTGAGTGTACCCATTGCCCGTCATAAGTCTTCTTACGTAGTAACTAATTTGGATAGTACTTATATAAAAGCTGGTTTTATTATAGTCGCTCCCACAATGTACATTCCATGACTATTTGTGATTTTATTTTTGCAATATATGTTATAAGCAAGGACAAGCTTTATTTATAGATTATATTTCAACATATGCAACAGTAGGTGATTCGAGTAGTAAAACACCCTTGTATGTTTCATCGTCTAAACAAATTAAGCTTTCGTTCTAGCAATAGCTCAAGGCTGGGGCTGGTATTTGGAGTAGTTACAAAGCAATACAGCACAACAGGGGGGCCTATCTAATTATTAAACATGATATATTGCCAGTAGGTTAAACAGTATATTCATTATGAAGGTAATAACAATTCCGCGGTCATCAGTACACGAAACGGCAAATCACTCTCATAATGGTGTTAATTGTCATTAGCAAACTAGCGAAGGCGTTAACTTAAATTTGGAGATAGCTTCAATAAAATTCGTGTCATAGAATATGAAGTATGTTCTAATCTATGTCTTTCCGTGGATTATACGAAATGTAACAGGCATGATCACATGATACTCAATAAATTACAAATAATTTGATAGGCTATAATCCGAAAGTTGGTCGGCGATACACTACCAAGACATAATGATACAAACGTGACTTTATGCACAAGCCTAAGACGTTATACCAACCACGAAGAAACCGAGGTAAGACATCTGCAGTGTTTCGAGTGTTTACTACAGAAGATAACAGGATCTATTGATGTAGATATTAATTTCGTGGAATGAGAAGGTCGTAACTGCTACTTTTGACCTTAAAAGACTACTACATATTTGAAATATGTACTTCAAGGCGCTCCTTATAAGCCTAGTTTCATGGAAATCGGAACATATTGACCTAAGTGAAGTTGAGTCAGTTTGCCTGAAACATCCGTTTTGATCTGTTCGAGTTCTATGTCGATGCATGTGAATCGTTGAATACTGCGGACTGATCCCATTTTACACAATACCTACCATAAGTAAAGAGTAATTTTCGGACATTTTTTCTTGTTTTCTTAAAAATATGTATTTTTACTTATGACCGTGTCATTCTAAGCCAGCGGTATATAGATGGTTTCATGTAGTACAGCCATATCTAGACCCGATTACATCCATTCGATAGCCCGTTGCTGCGTTAAATAGTGGATGCATGGAGGGGCCTTAAACATCCGGTTTGTATCTGTTTAAATTCGATGCCAATGAATGTGACTCTTTAAATACTGCGGACTGATCCCATTTTACACAATACCAACACGGTAGGATAGACTCCCAATTATGTGAAACCTTAAATGTTGCCAGAACTCCATATTTTGTAATACATTCTTCTTAGGCGTCTGTGTAGGTGTCGATTGATACTTCCATCTCAATGAGTCTGGTAACTGTAATTCATCCAATGCACTTATATATCTCGATGCCGTGATATTTTTGTAGATGTTACACAATATATCTGTGACAATACGGTATTTATTTAACACGATTCTGTCTTCGACATGTCTCATATATATCCTTTCTAATTCAATAGACGCATTCGTAGATATTTAATGAACATGATATGTTCAGACTGCTTTATTAATCATAGTCACAGTGTGTTGATTCCAATATCACTGGTTTAGAATAAGAATGTTTTGAGATATCGATATTTTGAGAAAACAAGGAATGTGTCCGAAAATTACTCTTTACTTGCGGTAAAACAAGATATTTCAACTTCAATTCGGTAAACAAGTTCCTATTCTCATGAAAATAGGCTCATAAGAAGTGTCTTGTGGTGCTGCTTTTAAATATGTATCAGTCTTAGAATGTCGTAAGTAGAACTAGCGACTTTTTCATTCTAAGCCAACGATATCTATACTTGATATAGTAGTCTTCTCATTGAGGACAAATGGAGAAACATTTACCAATCACATGACATGTTTTGTGTTTCTTCGATGACACTATGACGATTATAACCACACTGCCCTATACAAACGAATGTGCATCCCTATGAGCCCCATCCGTCAAAATATCGCTATATTTAGCATTTGCATGCGTGAAAACGCGTGAAGTACTCTGACTGTTCCTAAACTTTTATTAAAGTCCTCTTGCGACAGACATTTTTTATTATAGTTTATAGTATTATTATTATAAAACACACAAAGGCGGGATTCGAGTTACACTGTCTAATAATTATTAACGCAACAATTAACCACTAGTTTCCATGTCTGTGTTTGTTTTATCAAATTACATTAGTGTGATCACATAACAAGTGATTGTCACCAACAGTTATATTACGAACAGTAGTGATGTGAAATAAGACTATTACATGAGATGTAAGTAAACGAAAGAAACATGACCACAAGCGTGGCCTGGTCTTAAATCACCTCAGAAATACAAGAGGAACCACTGATTTTCGTCAAACACCGATTGCTATCATTTTGCGTGTGAATATGACATTTGAACTTCAGACCAAAAGAGGCATATGCATTGCTATTCAAATGGATTAATTAGTGCATATTCACATTTCGATCAGACGGATGAACCGCAGAGATAGACAAGAGTTTTTGTATAAGCCTACTCTCTTTTATGAAATGACCTCGCTCTTCAAAGAAATTCGAAAGTTATTAGTCCTCTTCTAGTAGGTGAAGGCTGTGTCCAAAACACCGTACCCGCGGTGTTCTGTTTTTGATACCAATGTACGATGTAATGCATGTATAGAGTATGCGTTTGTATAGTGTTTTTTTTCAGTTTCAGTTTAGCGCATTACCACAAGAGCGTTACTTACGACACATGCATGTACCGCTCTAACTAATAAGCTAAGGAGATACAGAAGGATGTCCCTGTTGTTTGCCATTATGCTTTATTCCAGGTGATTTGGCGCTCGACATATTAAATTGTTCTTATGGTGTCTGTTTTCTTTCCTTCTTGCGATTGCAATAATACTAAATAATACTCTACTAATTATGTTTAATTACTGTCTTACCTTGTCCTATATTTAAATAGCAAATATATATACGTTGTGCAATTGTAAATCGTAGTTCAGTGCAGGATCAGTTACGAACACTAAAACACAACATGAAAGCGTCATTGACCAACACGCACTCACGTTATTTGGTCATTTGTCATACGCCGTATACTATACCACAGAGTATTGACCTGTCATCTATATGTGCCAATATGGAATAAGTCTTACTGAGACCTTTTCTTTCACGCTATATGTCTCTAATACTACTGGGAGATCTTCTTACATGCTGAAAGTATCCAACATCTTTTACCATTGGATCCAAAACGGATATTATGTTCTTATAATGGTGAAATCATTTCCTGGATGCCCGTTAAAAAGGCACAAAATGTTTCTCAGTTAAGCTCTTTTAAGATACCTTGTCCTTCAAATATAAGCACGAGAACAGTAGTCGATACTACGGATGTCAAACAATACAATGACCTACAATGCACGGACATGTTCTTAATTAGACTAAAAAAGTGTAATAAGCATCGACAATACGTTCTTGTGCTGTAAAATGCGATCTTTATAGGCATTTTATTTACTCATATTCTTGCTCTGAATAAGAAATTATTTTAAAACTCCTCACACAATATATCACCTCGTAACATACTAGGAATCCGTTATCATAATTGTGATTCTCGTTGTTTCTTAATAATTTGAATTTATTTTAGGTGTTGTGTGTCCATTTGTCAAATTCAGCAAAAAGCCATATCGTTGTATTCGAAGATGCATAACTATTCACGTACAACTATACTGATTCTGTTGAATGTTGCAAGGTTGATTGTACTTGTGATTTGTTCATATATGTGGACTATGATATGTTTATGCCTTTCAATATATATTGTTCCTGTACGGTGCTACATTAACTGTCCACGTTGTTTATTATCTTGTTTCCTACCACAATGACAATAACAATAAACAAGGACCACCTATACATATATTTGGTTTTACAAAATGTAACTTTAAGTTTAGCGAGAAGTGAAGAATCTTCATTATTTAATCGATTAAACAAATTGTGTTTCAGTTCTGAGCAATAGGTCATTGAAAGACGTCCCAAAGCAATATTCCTCACGACCTATGATTCTCTCAAAACTTGTATGAGAATTTCGGACAGGGAAGGTAACATTTAACCTAATCAGTCGAGCACAGATATCAGTAACACCACGCAACAACTAAAATGAGTTATGCCCGCACAGAATCAAATGAAACAATTAAAAGTCCCCGCCGAAAAAAAGACCCAATTTTACAAAGAAATTTTAGAATAGCACTGATTCCATGAGACCGAATGAAACGCAACACGAATCCGATCAAGTTCCTAAAGGCATAATCATAAACTAGTCTATTGCTAGTATGTTATATTACATAAAGATGCTTACCATTATGAGGTCATCAAACGCGAAAGGTAATTCACCTTCATATGATATTTGCTATTTATTATAAAAAGGAAGACGAAGTAGGCACTAACTTTCCAGACAGCATCAATAAAACTCATGTACTAAAATGTGAAATATTGCAACATATTAATTCTTCCTACTTGGAAACGATCCATTGTTCTGTTACATACCTATCAAAGGGTTATAACATGATAAATATATATAGAGTATAATAATTTTGTTGATTTTGGCTTACGTATTTATAATATACGTTTCTACTTTAAATACAGTAACTGTAATGTTTCGTTAAGAAGACATATAAACAAAAAGCAAATCGGTTATGATTTTATATGACCTTCTGATTTGTATTCCAAGACTTTGTGACATTAAACTTGCAATTACCTGCATATGCTGAACAGCAGTCTTAAAAGTGGTACTAATATTTGTCCTACTATTCCCAAGATAATTCGTTGGTCAGGTGACCTCTTGCAATCGTATCATTTATCAGGGAATTACCAAAACGTTTACAATTACATGATATCTCCGACACCCAATAAAGTAGTTAATTGAATTCCAAAACGATTAGATGTTATTGCTTCAGCCGGCGTTTAATATCAACTTAATGACTATTGATGTGGATCTAATGCAATAAACGGTAAAAATGGAACATTTCGAGGGTTATATGAAATGTAATTTATATTAGTACATGTGACATTACTTGTGGATAGTAGGATCTTGATCTCCTTCATAAACACCATTACATTTTAGAATTCAGAGCTTTATACTAACAATGAATTATTGACAAGCGATTTTAGCTACTTCGATTCAACACATGAATGCGGGGCCACAGAAACGTTCAACAATTAAGATGCATATGCTTACGTTAATGCATGTATTAACTTTGCGAGTCGGTTACGCAAAGACAATCTTGTCATCAGATATACGTAAACAATAAAGCACCAAGTTATATAGGTAATCTCCTAATGTTGTTAAAATAATGTACACCCATAAAGTTATTATCATAAAAAGCCGAGAAATTCTTTTTTCTCATTAAGTAATGGATGACAAGAATCGATATGATCGATGCTGCATGTTTCTAGGTTCCGGAATGTGTCGTTTTTGTTATCGGCAAAGTGTAGAATGGCTTCAGATAATGTGTTAAAGATGGGAATATTTGCGGTTTTTTGTAACTAACAAGTTAACAATCACCTAAGTGCGCTTAGGTACATTGCGAAACCTATTTCTACAACAGTTATCAAATGTGAATATTACTTATTCCTCGCTGGACTATATGTACGTGTATAAATATTAGGCAGGGCAACGAGTACCCCAGTACTCGAGTACTCGTTCAAACGTCCGATTATCGAATAGTAAAATCAATATACGAGTGCTCGAAAAAATGTTAATCCTGGGTAATACAGAAGGTGACCAAGTGTTACCTGGTGAACTAAAATTACAATTAACAACGTGTCATAAATCCTTAATCGCCGCCGCTAATCGCAAGCGTAATCAAAACAAAGACCTGTCAACCACCGTCTGTTAGTTAGTTTATGACACGTAGTTAGGGATTCGTTCGTTGACACCAACCCGAGTAATTGTCATCAATTTTTAATTGCAGTTATTGTTTATTTGGGTGACAATCGATTCAGAAGTAAAAAATAATATTACTCTAAATTTAAATTGTTCTCGTGCGTATATGAACGAACGATAACTCTGTGAATTGGTCACGCTTTGTAAATATTTTGTCACCGGTTGATTCAATTTCAATTCAATTCAATTTATTGGCATATGAACATATTTACATACATTCTTCGCCATATAAGAGTAGTTCCCCTTAGTTGTTTATTTGGTTTATTTTATTTTTAAGCGTTATTGATTAAAAGTAAAAAATCAATAAAACAAATAGTCAAACGCGATACAATGCGATTTGATCACAAAAACATCCATTTTTTAATTTTTCAAAATTAAGATTTTATTGTTCAATGGGTCAGGGGAGGTAATTTGGCCGAATATCTTTTGTGTGGCTAAATGAGGGTAATTATTGACTTAATTTTGGTTTTAATCTCATAATTTTAATATTTATTTTTGTTTCCGTTTTCAGAAAATACATTTAAAAAAAAACTTTATTACCAAAGCGGGCAATTAGCAGCGTTAACAATTTGTCGAACACCCGATGAACGCACTTCAAAAGTGTCCTTTTTACTAAATGGAGTGAAAATACGTTTTTTTAAACACATGTAAAAATCCCATAAGGACTAATATGTACAAATTTATATAGTCAATGTGTTTCACTAATGCACGACAATACGATTTTATGGGAAAATGTTGTGAATTAACTTAAAAAAAGTAAAATTATGCAAGAGTTATCCCACTTGAATTTACTGTTTATCTTTGCTCCTGTGATTTCCAATATACTGCTGTAGGTCTTTTTTATGTACATTGGTATGCACACACACGTGAAGTTAAAGAAACTAATGTTTGTGATAATTTAAATCTGTGTAAAACTGATCTGTCTGATTGATACCCTCCAGGGAGCGAAATTGCCGCTATTCAGCGGACTACCTTTGACAATTGCGCCATGTTTTTGACAAACTATTTTGTTTTTCCGACTAACAAATACCCATGCTACACAACATGCACACGAAACTCTTGTAACTTGAGAGCAATCGATCACAACGTTCAAAAATGTGATTTGAAGCTTTTTCGTCATGGATGAGTGATCGTGGCATGGATTTTCATGGGGTAAGCTGCATTAGGTGCACAATCTATATTGAAATAACTGCAAAATGTTAGGTTTGTACACTGACACTGACACTGACAGGATACAGAAATATTCAAATTTAAAAAACGTTCGGTTAGCTGTTTTGCTCAGTATATAACCTTTAAGAGAGCTTTAGAAAATGAGGGTGTTTCAATTTTTGCACGTTTTTTTATGATAATGTAATAAGTCCAAATCAATACCGTATTGTTATTATGAACCTTCGGATAATAATTTCAGGTTGGTCGGGGGATCTAAACCTCAATGTATGGAGCAGAAATTTAGTCTGGAAATAGTTTTTATACTAGAGAACATCTGGTTGAATTATATAGGTGATTATTGAAAAAGTTCAGAGAATGGAACACCCTAATGCAAATATTTTTGTTTTGTTTCTGACATGATTGTAAATTAAATACACAGTGACGGTATAATTAGTTTACATATATCGTAGCTAGTTACTGTAGAATGTATGTACTATGCACTCGATGGTATAGCATTGACATAACAA
This sequence comes from Spisula subtruncata, assembly GCA_963678985.1. Lineage (NCBI taxonomy): Eukaryota > Metazoa > Mollusca > Bivalvia > Venerida > Mactridae > Spisula > Spisula subtruncata. Next base: position 40,606,861 of record OY787664.1, on the reverse strand, counting down.
TAACAACAATGAAGTTCAAAATGGTTCAAATAAATGCCGACCATCTCTGGGACACTAGATGAGAGTAGTGACAACCGTGCACTGTCATCTTATATTTCTGATGCGAGACCTTTAACTTTCATGTGTATAAGAGAACAAAACATACTCCAGTAGTTTCCAACGTTTCGACTATATTTCAAGTCTTCCCCATGGTACAAATTAACATTGTTACGAAGTCATTATTACATAACATTCATTGAATACTTAAATACTTTCATCATTCAACAAAGATTGTGTGTGTGTTATAGAAACATGTCACATTGTCTTACATGGTGCTGCCAACTAAGTGTCTCCAGATGAATCACAGTTCGACTTTGTAAGATTAGATTTGTCACGTGCCGTAAACAGATGATGGTTTGGTATTCTATAGAGATTGTGTGAGGTCTTTTACCGACTTTTTATGTTCCCTATTATCAAGAACTGAGTGGATTAGAATCTTCACAGTAAATGCAAGTATGACTAGAATATATACTACAACTACAAAGTTTTTTATTTGCTAAAATAGTGTTTATTCAGCAAAATTCACCAGTACACAAACTTCTCACGGTTATTTTAGTGACATAAAAATTTGCATTCAAGATTTCGTTATTATTTTGAATAATACACTAAGTTCGCTACCAACTGTAGAAAAAACTACTAACTAGTTTGTAGTATTTGGCTTTTCATCGAGTGTTCGGTGCTGATCGTACCACAAATAATAGCTTAGGGAATATACATTATTAACGTAAATGAGGAGAAACTAGACAGACGCCCAGGGAGTACTACCAGGAAACCATATAAATTGGGCATCTAACAAGCATGCCAAAATCAAATACTGCCGTACATATTTTCGCACACATGTTTCCATTGTCCTCATTCTTCGTGTACGCCAATAATAAAGTCACAGTATGACAGAACATTTTCAGTCTATCTGCATTAGTAGGCAGATTTCTGATGACATAATAAAATATAACCATAAGGAGATAAGTATTATCGTCTGGTTCCCGGTACCTTAATCTTTTATAACATTACAGTGTGGGTCCGGCCTAATGTAACTTTCATGGAAGATACCATGGGTAAAAAAGATGGCGGTTGTACGTTAGTTTATATAGGGAATGTTAGAATATTCCCCCAAAAGTGTGTGTTACACATGTGTCATTTCGGTGAGACTTTGTATATTAATTGGAAAATGTATGTTCTTGTCAATTAAACATGTTTCATAAAATGACACTACTGAAATGTACAAATGAACGCAAAATAAAGTAGGAAAATGTGTTTACCAGCGGGTATATAGTGCATATAAATCGCGCCTGGTGTCAAATGCCCGGTAAGCTCAGTTGGTAAAGCGTCAAACAAGTAACATGATTGTTGGAGGTTCGTTTCGAGTATTGTCATTACTCTTTTTATTTTTGTTCATATGTAACGTAATTCAGAGGTTAATACACAACATAGCCGGGCCGGAAGGCGATAATCGTAAACATTCTCAAATTGGCAAATAAATTGTACCTTTGTGTAACGTAACGTCATTTTACCTCCAACGTCACGTCATTTTGGCTACAACATGACTTCATATTAACATGGATAACGTAACGTGCGTCTGTTCAGCGGACCGATTTCGGTAATGAGAATGCGGACCGGGCGAATAGGCTATAATCAATCACGTGATGGTCTTAATTAGCCTGAAATAGGCTCATTTGTTGTTACTATATATAATAACAAGTGTATTAATCGCCAGTAGTTTATACTTGAATAAGGAATATGATGAGAAGATAAAAAAATTAATAAAACACTTTAAGCAAATTTTTTTTTTAATTTAACAATAAAGGGATCGAACCATGGACCCCTTGATTACAAGTCAGTGGCTCTATCGATTGAGCTAGTCGGACACATGAAACGTATTAATTTATGGACTATTAAAACCCTGCTACAAAACTATTGTAATCATTTTATAAACATTATTATGTAGATATTAGTGATGTTGTAGCGAATAAACTTCTATCATTGCAAAGACCATTATTTGTTCCATGACTATGCAAAGTCGCATCAAAATGACTCATACGTACATAACATACCCTTTAGGGGGTATTCTAAAATTTCCTATATAAAATAAGGTACACCCAATTTGACCACTGTAGTTGATCATTGGTTGCTGACTGACCTTAACCACTGTAAGATTTAGGACATATTGATATTTCCACCCTTATGCGAAGTTCATGCGTAGGACGAGAGGTGCTTCTGATGACCTCACACAGTTTCCAAAATATTTCTGACAATATTCGCTTTTTTATTTGTCAAGTACAACATTTACAGTATATGATCTGTTTATGTATATATTTATGAAAACATCACTACTTTAGACATTGTACTTTTACCCTACGTGTCCCAAGATAAATCGTTGCCATAGTGACCTCTTGCCATTGTACCATTTATCAGGAAATTACCAAAGCAGTTATTCTTATATATCACTGACACCCAATAAAGTAATCGCTTGAATTCCACGTTGATTAGATGTTATTGCCTCAGCCCGTGTGTAAACATCTATTAAATAAATATCGATATGGGTCAAATGCAATAAAATATATTGTTTGGGGATAAGGAGAGTTTTGTGGCATGTGCTTTACGTAAGTATGCGTGGCAATGTTTCTGGGTGGAAGAAAACTGTTTTTCTCCATGACACCCTTTTGAATATGAATCGGTGTATTTAAGGATAGAAAAAAACCTATTGGCACTTGTTGGATTGAATGAATGCACATGTGTGTCATCAAAACATTCAGCAGTTGAACTCAAGAGGAAAACGGGTATGAGAAAATCCGACAGGGAAGGTAGCACTCAACCTAACCAGTCGAGCACAGAAATCCTATGTAGGATTAAATTAACAATTATATTGATCGCTAGAACGGGTAAAGGTTTAACAGCCGCCACATGGCATAGGCAAAACTATTGTGCATGCAAAAACGGTATGAGAAAATCCGATAGGGAAGGGAGCACTCAACCTAACAAGCCGAGTACAAAAATCCCATGTAGGATGAAATTAACAATTATATTGATAACAAGTACGGGGAGTCGTTTTACGGCCACCACACGGCACACTATTGTGCCTGCAAAACTGCAAAAAATGTATACGATAGCTCATGATATTAATTACACGAACATTGTTCTTATATTTTTGACCACTAAATGAATATGTTGAATGGGTAGGTCGTGTTCATATTTTATTGTACCTTGGTTCATAGCCATACCGAGACGTATTATACTTGTTTCTCATAATTTTATGTGGAAGTGAATTTGGCTGACGGCTGGCTGAATTCATCAGACAAATGTCCAAGTTTCTTGGTTTTTTTTTCGAATAATGTAATTTTGTCATGAACAGCGGCCGCCCTCAGATGATATTTGGAATGCGGCGTCAGTGGCCACAACTTGCACAAGTGTTCACTAAAGTACATATCAAAACTTAGTTCACCATAGTTGACCAATGTACGACATTAAATTCAACAATCAATATAAATGCCCTTCAATGCAGAAATGAATTTGCAAACAAATTGATAATCGTTTAGCTTCTATCATCAAGCGAGTTATTATAAAGACAGCTATTGTCAGGCTGTCTGTTATGTTGATTTGCTTTTTCACGTAGACATGTTTTTAATATGGTAGCTTGGCAGGAATGCTTTGTAATACCGTTTGAAATAAGCTTTGAATCTCTTACCAGTGTAATATATATGTGTATGAGAGTATCTCGATGCCCTGACATTTGTAGCTGTTCCCAGAGACAGCATTTATTTAACACGATTCAGCTGTGTCGACTTGTCGCTTAAACATCCTTTTCTAATTCAATCGACCCATTTTTAAATATCACGCACTTTCTTCAGACTATTTTAAAACGATAATCATTGTAACAGATTGTTATGAAACATATCGTCTTTACTTATATAAAATTCGTCTCATTGAAAAGACAAAAGATAATTTTCATTCCGATCAACTAACACGCAACCTTTTTCATTGATAAAAATATAACAAATTCAAACAGACTGTTCAAAGAAAGTGAGTATGCAATCAATTTGGCGAAAACCTAAGCCATCTACATGTTTAAGAACCATGTCTCCCAAACCTTCGTAGCGTGTGATTTCTTTCTATCGAACAATTATACATTTAATTCATCACAACAGTTAAGTGATTTGAATTTACATTTTTCAGACTGTAATTTACATTTTTTCAGACTGTAATTAGATTTGTCTCGCTTCATCCCTTTCGTATCAGTGAAGTACTTTAAACGGACGACACTAAAACCAATATTATTTTATAATACCAGAGCAACGTTCTCTACCAGAGCAACGTCCTCTCCGTTTTAATTGTATGGGGCAGAAAGTTGGAGGGTAACACAAAAAGACAGTCAGAAACTCAGGATTTCACTTAAAACGCCTCCGCAAAATCTGTAAAATCTACTGCCCAACACTAATTTCCAACATTAAATTATACAAAAAAAAACTGGACAAACGAACATAACAACAACAATAAAACGAAGAAGATGCTGCTGACTAGGACATGCGATAAGGAAAGACACAAAAACAACACCACGACATCACTTAAATGGACCCCATCGGACGAAAAATAATAAAAGAATAATGGAGGAGGACGATAAACAGCGAAATAAAGACGATAGGAAAACACTTGGAGAAATGGAGAATATTGCGAAGGACAGACAGAAATGGAGAGACATGGTTGCAGACTTATGTGCCAGTGGGCACCAAGAGGATATGTTCGTTAGGTAAGTATTTTTTATTTTATTTTGAATTGTCTTGTTTCACATATTTATTGTCACTTTAAGAATATGGCCTAAACGACGGAAATTACTTCCTTATGTGATAAAATAGAGTCGAAAATGGAAGTTGCTCAATAGTATAAATGCATCATGCGTTTTGAACAATACACTTTAAGGGTCGTGTACACTATGTAAATGGAGAAACGAATATTCCTGAGGCCAATAGTTTCATCATGCTCACGTATCGGTTGCCCTTCGAAGTTTTTTCTGGAATGGACAAGTGATTTGAATTTGGCGATATATGCGTAATATTATGATTTGGGTTGCGACGTGTTAGGACAATAGTGAAATGAGTATCATGGAATGCAATCCACTGCAATGTATGGATCTAAAAAAGGGGTGCAACAATATACCGATTATGCTAGTGCAACTGTTATAACCGTAGAAATAGAAATACCACCCCTAAATACAAGTCTATTACATGCAATATGACACACAAATTATAGGTTTATAGTATCTCGTCCATTGACAGTAAATACAACCCCATGCTTCTAATTTCTGGTTGTGTTCCAATCACTCTTTCTAAAGTAAATCTATAACGTTGGTACTAACGCTTGTCGCTGATAGTGATCGTATCCCGTTTCGAGGGAGGATGCACAAATCAAATACAGTATGTACGCATTAAGCACTTGTAATCGCATTATCATTTAAGTTGACAATTTTGGGTATCAAATAACTTACATTTTACCGCGCTATATGAACTGACAATGTCGTTTAATATTGACATATTGCCAACAAGTTATCTTACTGGTGATAGTGTATAAAAATAATCGGTACTATAGATCTACTGACATAGTTTCAAATGTATCAGTTATACCCACGAGGTTAAAACCACTTTTAGAAGCAAAGGTTGTTTTACAAGTATGATAATCGATTGACTCGAGAGATATCATGCTGTTTGTTCGATCATATACATGTAGTCTGTCCGCCAGTTTGTGCAATATGCATTCGCCAACAGCTGCAATAAAAGTTTAGACCAGTCCTGTACTTTAGTTCACACTTGTGGTCACTAACACAGAACTATCCCCATTTTGTATACATCAAATATTCCCACATTCCAGACATCATCTGAGGGCCGATAATGTTTATGCCAAAAGTACATTTTCGAACAAAAGCAGACACTCCGACATGGATCTTAATATTATGAATTCAGACAGCCGAAGGCCGTATTCTCTTACATTGCTTAACGAGAAACAAGTATCATAATTATGTCTCGGTATGGCTATAAATCAATACAATGGAATTAGAACATTACCTACAAAATGTACGTTATAAAATAATGTAAGGACGATGTTCCCGTAATTAATATCATGCAGCTTCAGGTCAGCTTCTGAAAGTTTTTGGGACACACTCATACATACATTGAATCCAACTATTCGAACTCTTTATCTAAGAAATAAAAATCTGTTCGCGTTTATTGTCGGTGAATAAAACACGGACATGAGTTCGGTTATTTTGATTCCAAATACGATAATATCCCGCACTATTTAACTGCGCGCATTCCATTTTCACCCATTTGACAATGAACATAATTCCACGATGAAATTGAGTGGCTTATTAGCTGGTACAATTACCTCCCTCGTTAATGAAAACGACCTTCGTAATTTTCTGAAGGAAATACCACAATTTGAACATTGAAACAATTTTAATAACACGAGTATATGGTATCTATTTCATAAAATGAAAAATATAAATGGATTGATTATCAGAAGCTTTAATAAAACTTGGTTTCTAGAGTACATTGGAGTTTCTAAAAATAGATGCGTCATAGATGTAACACTGGATTATCGTGCAACTCGCCTTGTCATCGTGACTCGTAGTAAATTTTAATATAAAGTTTACGTTCATTCATTCATAAATATGTCAAGTGATACTGGGCGTAAATAGAAACAGCCAATTTGATAGGTATGTTTTATGGGGGCAATAAAACATGGTTAGGTTCGTTCTTTGTGTATTGGATTAATCCGCGAATCGTGTTAGAATACCATATAAATACCGCTTTATACTCTAAAGGTGGTGATAGAGGTCAACAATTTCCTGCCACCCAGAAGTATTGCCACTCATACTTACCTTACGTAAATCACATGCCACAAAACTCTCCAAATCCCCAAACAATATATTTTATTGCATTTGGTCCATATCTATATGCATTTAATAGATGTTAACACGCGGGCCGAGTCAATAGGTTCTAATCAACGTGGAATTCAAGCGATTAATTTATTGGGTGTCGGTGATTTATAAAAATAATTGTTTCGGTAATTCCCTGATTAATGATACCACGACAAGAGGTCACAAGGGCAACGATGTATCTTGGGACTAGTAGGGTAAAAGTACAATATTTAAATTAGTAACGTTTACATTCAGGTTTTCATATTAATATCGATTGGCAACGAGTGAGAGATTTTTTTGAACGTATCATATGACACATATAACACACGAAAACACAAACTTCAATTGGAAAATTGCATGCATGTTGTACGTGTGTACGTCACACGTGTAGTATAATAATATACGTACTTGCTATACTTACCCGGATACAAGGAAAGTCATGTGATATAATTATGTTAAAATCTACAACTACCTTCAAAACTTGACTTTTGGACGAGTTTATTAGGCAGGGTTGAATAGGTATTCGGAATACCTATACTATAGAATATTGGTTTAAATTAATATCTAATTGTGTAAATATTACTTGACTGTGTGGTGCCGTGGTTATAGTACATTACTTTCAAGTGTCTATTTTGTGTCTTTCCACTTTAATTCGAACCCCTAACGAACAGGGTTTTTTATTTAATGCATTTACAGTTACTTATGTTATGTGTATTTATTGTTTTATATGAGTATGCTATGAACACCAAAATAGAATTCAAACTTATTCGTTCAGTTCTGAATAACTCCTGTTCATAATAGCTTAGCCAACTGCGTTATGTTTATAACATTATAAAACCGTTCTAATTGTATGCTTTATGTGTAAATACACCCCTATAACCTGGATTACTCCAATATTAACAGTTCATTCAAGCCCGAGTGTGTGTGGTTTATCTATACATATCATTACTATCAAATATAGAACAATTTGTTGTTGAACATTAAGAATTTGGATAAATGCGGACAATGCACAATTGTGTGCGAATATTTGTACGGCAGTATTAGATTTTGGCTTGCTTGTTAGATGCCAAATTATGTGGTTTCCTGACAGTACTCCAGGGGCGTCTGTCTGTTTCATCGTTTTGTTTATCTACGTTAGTTATGTTATTTCCCAAAGTTATTATGTGTGTTAAGGTTAACATCAATACTCGAAGATATGCCAAATATCGCAAACAAATTTAGTCATTTTCTACAGTTACTCCCAATTTTGACGTAATCGTGAATGTAAATTGGAATGACATTTTGTCATCAGAAGTATATGTTATGATTATATTTGCTAAAAAATAAAATAAAACTAATGGAAAAGTAAGTAATTGTAATACGTTTTCTAGTTAAACTGAAATTTACTGTCAATAATTTAATCTATTCAGTACATTTTGAATAAAAAGGAAAAAACGTCAGTAATGACATCACACCATCTGTATACAATACCAAGCCAATCAGCTGTTTTTGACACGTTACAACTCTAATCTTACAAAGTCGAACTGTGATTTACCCAGAGACTCTTAGTTGACAGCAACATATCTGACACAGTGATATGGTTATAAAACACAGACAAAATCTTCGTAGAGTAATTATGAAACTAAGTGTCTGTTATGGATAGGAAATATTATATAGCAGTTTGCGGTTGTCGCTACTCTCATGTGATGTTTCAGCGATGTTCCTCGGCCTTTATTTGAACCGTTTTGAACTTGAGCTTGTAGTATACACTATACCCATCGAGCGTCTATTATGTACATTCAACAGTAACCAGCAACGTGGCATGTACAATAATTACACCCTCACTGTGTTAACCTTTTATTTTCATAGCAACCCCTCTTAGACCTTATAAAGATAATTTCCCTAAGGGCTGTGTAATTGTTGGATATGATTTACAAGCCATAATGACATACATAACAGTAACACACAAAGTAAAGTTTGACTTGTCTTTTGAGCTACGAAAGTATGGCATCAGTTATAGTGACATAGTTGTTCATCTAGTAACAGACATATCCATAGAAACAGACAAAGTTATTCAACATTGGCACTTTATCTCAATAAGTTTATCTCCTCCGATGATCTTGTATTGACATACTTGGTAGGTCTACTGACATCATTTCAATTGTATAAGTTGTACCCACGAGGTTAAAACTCATTATACATTTAGAAACAAAACTATGATTATCGATTGACTCCGTGCTTTAAAAAAGACATCCTACTGTACTTATCTTGGTTAGTACACAAGTACTCCACTTAGGACGAAGTGATATTCACATGTGATAACAGTTATGAAAATAGGTTTCGCAATTACATTGTAACTAGAAAAGTTCCGATTGGTTTCTACCAAATCACAAATGTTCCCACGTTCGACACATTGTCTGAGGCCATTCTACACTTTGTCGATGGCAAAACGACATTTTCTAGAAACATGGGGCATTGATCCTATCAATTATTCTCATTCATTGCCAAATAAGAAACAACAATTTCTAATCTCGTATTCATGATTGTCACGTTATGACTGTACATAATTTCAACAACATTAGGACATGACCTTCATTGCTTGTTTTATTGTTTACGTTCATCTGATTTATCTGATGACAATATTGACTTTGCTTAACCGACTCCTACAGTTAATGCAAAAAAGGTATGAGAACATCCGAGAGGGAAGGTAGCACTCAACCTAACCAGCCGAGCTCAGAAATCAGAAACACCACGACACAACTATCCTGAGCAATGCCCATACTGTAGAAACCCATTAACGTAACCATTTACATTTTAATTTTTGAAAGTTTGTGTGGCCCCCACATGTATGTGTTAAATCAAACTGTTTTTCAATAGTTCATAATCGTACCGCTCTGTTTTGTAAATGGTGTTCGTGAAGGACAACAATATCCAGAGGTAATGCCTTATACACTATAAACTACATGCCGCATAACCCTAAAAATGTCCCATCGTTACCGTTTATTGCATTTGATCCATATCAATATGCATTAGGCTGACCGGCGAAGACAATGACATCTAGTCATTTTGGATTTCAATAAACCACTTTATTGAGTGGTGGTGATGTATAAGTATAAAAGTTGTGACAATTTCCTGATAAATGGTACGATGGACGAGGTCAATAGAGCAACAACTGCGTTTTTAAAATGTGCTGATCACAATTATACTTAAAGGGGAATCCTGGTTATGAACGTTACAAAAATAATCCTGGCCATACATCACATGGATTTTTCGGTCCGAGATGCACGTGCGTTTCGTGTGTTGCTGCCTCCGCACAGTTACACTTGCTCGGAGTTTACTCCAAACACTTACGTTCTATGTTGAAAGACACACCACGTTTGAAAAAACATCAGAAAATAAACAATAACCTCACAGTTATGCGTCAGAAGATATCAGAAAAAAAGATGAAGTGACGTCTTTACGGTGTATTGTGGTATTTGCCGACGTGTAAGAATAATTACCCAAAACATCACTGGTTGGTTGATTTGTAACATAAACGTGTTTATAAGTATATAATGAAAGGTTAACGTATTGTTTGTCAGATTTATTTTGCTGGTTCCTAGAACCTTTGGTTTTGAAGTAACGTTATGACGTAAAATCGCGCTTTTCGGAGACCTGACTGCAATTTGCTTGCATATGGTAAACATTAGGTCGATACAATCACAAATGCTAACGACTCATGTCCATGAATGCAAGTGGAAAATCAGACTACATGGTGGTCATCAAAACTTTCAAAATATCTATTTGGGACTTTTTTCTCCCTTGGTTGATGTGTTAAAATTGATTCGATTTAATTAATGCATATCAAACACAACTTGTTGTTGTACAATATTGATGCATAGCATAGCCAAGTTTATTGAAGTATAAACACGGTTGACAAAGTTATATACCAAAATATAAGTGAGGACTTAAAAAAACTTGCTAAGTATAAAAAAATATTATCCTGATTTTATTGATGCACACGAGGGATGCAGAAAATGCTAAAGTGTGTGCAATATTCTTCACGATAAATGATGTCTTTGGCAAGCTTGTTAGATGTTTATTTATTTGGATCCCCGTTACTACTCCTGGGGCGCCTGTCTAGTTTTTATCGTATTAGTATATCTACTTTAATTATGTATATTCCCTAGGCCATTACGAGTGGTGGGATTAAGCATCAAATACTCGAAGAAAAGCCAAAAACCACAATCAAATTAGTCATTTTCCTAAAAATGATAGCAAACTTATTACTCATTGCTTGTGAAACAATACATACATTTTGTATATACCGTTGGTACATATTCCACAGTGAAGGAGTAACCCAAACAAACATTTTAAAACATGTGTTTTTTCCAGATTAAGCGTTTTAGAATGACACAATTTACAAAACAAAATCGTGCATATTCGTAAGTGAACTTTCGTTGTACACATTCAACTGCGTGCACATTTGTAGTATTCAAATTCGTTATGTTTCATTATGCTATAATTTGAAAACATCCTAACAGAATATATGATCTTAATTTGTAGTAAATTGTCAACATATCTAACAGTACTGTAGAAATACATAGATCTATTGTAAGTAAATGTATAGAGTTAATAACACGTAACTATAAATACATTGGTGTCTATAGTGATGTAACATTGGAAACTTGGCACAACTTGTTACCTTTTACTTGTACTGTACAATAATTCAGACCTCAAACTATGTGCGTTGGCGCCTACAATAATGCAACACAAGACACATTGGAAATGTACCAGACGTCGAATAAATACAATAATCTCTCAATTAACTCACAAACAAAGACGCTGTCTGGATCAGAATATACTTTCGCTTTGGCATTTTCGTAGCCAATCACTAAGCAGTGACTTGTATATAATTGGATCCATTTTTATTTACTGCAGTCTGATAGAACGAGGAATAGTTCACCTTTTGGAATTCAGCTTTATAGCAGTGCGTTCTTTGACCAGTTCATACAAATTAACAGCCCACATAACCATACTCGGTATGTAATAAATACGCGCCATTTGAAATTCTCTATACCACCAATAAGTTATTAATATGTTGTAAGCAATGAGGGACGCTATGCCGTTGAACGTCTACGAGGTTTTGTATGAAAAGCACACGATTTGTTGTGATTTGATACTAGTATATCATTCGTTTTGCGTTTGTAATAACCCGGATGCTCCATTACTTAATATATGAATTTATGCTATTTAGTTTCAATTGTATAAGAAAACAAAACAAACTCCAGTACTTCCTACTTTTCGAATATATTGTCTTCTTAAGGGCACAAATTAAAATTGCTATTTATACTGAGCGTCAAAAGTTTCGCAAACAATTGTCAATTTTTGCTATTAAATTAAGCGTACATTGCAAACTAATTTGACTAAAAATTTGTGTATTTCATATCACAGAAATGTATCAAGTAAATTGGCAGTGGAAATTTAGTCGAAAATGAAAAGCCCTTATTTTGATCGCTTTAATAGACGTTTAACCATTTGTGATGGTATGATCCTTCAAGCGTAACGGAGGATAACGGAAATGGGTTCATCTTGAACACTATGGGTACACAAATGGACAGTGTTAGTAAAAAGTTCTTTTGAGTTAACAATTTAAAAAAAATGAATTTTTAATTCGTTTGCGAAACTTTTGACGCTCAGTATAGTTTACAGAGGAGTATAATAGCACGTGATTCGTCAGATGAAGACTAAATTCAGTTGAAACATGTCGTGTGAAATTAAGCAAGATTTTGTCAGCTTTGGAATGATAATATAATATAATGTACCTTTTTATGTTACACATACTCACATATTGTGCTTTTACATTAATGAATACGTGTACCGCGCATCAAACAGCAAAATAACCGAGTTATCATAGCTTCTCCAATGTAACAACTAGGAAGACGTATGGAAGACTGTAATACACTTAAATTGGAAAATTGTGAAACACTATACAATAAACTTGTCTTTTATTTCACTGACGGGCTTTCCAGTGTAATATGTAGGCAAAAACGCGACGTTATTACTCCTTAATTTCTAAATTTCGAAGAAGTACAAGAATATTTCGAAATGCGTCACCGCGATTCCAACACATCCAAAACTGTGTTATCTTGTACATTTTATGTTTTGTATGGTTCCATGAGTTATGCATGTATAACGTGTACTTTATTAATTGCAATGGATGCATTGATATTATTTTTACAGAATAACAAGTTTGTAGGTGGGTTAATATATGTAGTAATATGTCAGATCTAATTCACATTTATACACACTGTGGGGTTTATTATCCATTCAATGCATTCTAAATAGGCGCGATAATACTTCGGTAAAGACCTTGCATACTCTCTATACGAGCAACTTACACAGCAATGCTGTTATTTACCCACATACACTTAATTGACAGCAGCATAACACATTTGACATCTATAACACACACACAACTGTTGTAGATCAGTTTAGGTAAGTATATGCCACCGTCTTTTATCTTATTTTGTGCATAATATATGATATGATGATTAGGTCTAGGTCATTCCGCTTTTTGACACCCAGGGCAATGTCATTTGATCGACTTGAGCGGTTGTGTGTTGGACGCTGTATCGAGTAATTGTGGTTTATGATTTTTTTTAATGTTTTCTGTGCTCGCCTGTTTATGATTAATTGTGATTTCCTGGTCATATTTCCTTATATATGTTAACATTGAACAGTTATCAAAACGAATAGTGTTATGTTATACGAGGGTCATTCAATAAATTCGTGGACTGGACTCGTTATTTTAATACACATTGACACAGAGAATAACTAAGTATACCACACTAAACTAAAGCCTTTATGGCAGAAGTGCTGAAGATCTAGCAAGAAACGACACATTTTTAAAGAAAATATGGCTAAAACAAAACTATCACGTTACCGCAACCACCACACAACGCAAATATATTCTGATGTCAGCGACGTTATTGACGTTTTGCCATTTCTCAAATGATAAACCCGAAATTGAATTATGTCATTCGTATTGAATTAAACATAAATATTTAACTTGTATATTATTAAATAGATCTACTACAACATTTTATGTATATAAAGTTAAGGAGTAAGCTAGACGTAGTGGCTGTGTGTTAAATTGAAACGCATCGCAAATTTTGACTGGCGTTCCTCAGACGTCCCTACGTTTGCAAATTTCGTCCGACCCCTGTATTATTTTTAATACCATGCTGCTCTTCAGAAATTTGACTTTGCAACTAAAAGACAGGAACACTGGATACTGCATATTCTCCGTTCGCCCTAATTAGCAACGTAAGTTTGTTTGGTGTGTATTTCCACGACAAGTGCGCGATTTAATAGTTGCATGAATTTCCCTGTATAAATTCATCGGTATTTTGACGTAAATGAAAATTTGACAAGTATAGATCAAATACTTCTAAATTCAAATTCAAACGTCCAAACAACTCAATAATGTCACAAAATATTATTATAATATCTTACAATAATCAGGCAGACTTATGGGAATGTAAATTAATTAATTCATAAATTATAAGTAGTTGAACTAATGAAAAGGGTACGTTACGTCGGTCGGGGGTGGTAGCGCGTTACTATGGTAATGCAACGGCTAGTCACATGCTACTGTGTTGCATAATCAAACATAATTTTGTATTTACGGTAGGTAATAGATAAATGTTTATAATGATATAAGAAATTATTAGTTAAACATGAATATGATAAAATGAGAACAATTGTCCACGAATATATTGAATGACCCTCGTACTAGAATGATGCAGTCGAGTCATAGTACGATATAATATTTGCATAGTGAGTGGTCATATGTCATGCAGCATAATCAATAGTGCCCGAAAGAAATGCCACCAAGGCCCGACATAGTTCTCCAAGTCCCCGCTGATAAAGAGCAGGGTGACCTAGTTTAACAAATATATGTCAGAACGGTGACACAAAGCGTCTAAATGAGGCTTTACTGCGACTTGACCTAGTTAACAAACACCGTGCCCAAACCAAACGTGGCTTGGGATCCAATCAGAGAATAGTCGCATTCGAATTGGACGCCAAAAAACTAGGCTATCGAGGAAACAGTACGCATCAGCGTATAATATATATAGTGACATGACACTGTGTTGTGTAAGCTAATGCATACGACTTGAAGGGTAATTATTGATACTATCGTCATAAACTGTGTCAAGACATTTTCAATCACTCATCTCCACTTAAAGCGTCTGTTCTTACTTTCTCCAATTCGGAAATTAACATGACCAGACCATACTGTAATCCATTATTGCGCAATGACCGATAATGTATTAAAGATCTAATGGACAAAATTATACATTACAATGCCTTAGTCAGGATAGTCTAACGCTGAAAACCGTTCGTAAAGATGCTGATAACACTTTGGCTGGCTTATAACAGAAATAAATGAGATTCGTGAGGCCTACAAGATATTTGGCATATGACATTTCGGATACAGACGGTGTTTAAAACTTTGTCTGAGTAGATATGAGTAGATAATACGATCCTTAATGTTTGACGGAACGACATGCTTAGTGGCCGTAGTGTATGTGAAATTGTATTGTAATCAAGGGTTGAGAAGTAACTGAACAGAACCATGTAGTGAAATGTAGTGACCAAAAAAGTAAAAGTCACAAAATTGTTAATTTATTGGTCAGTTGCAATCTGCTGTACAAAATTTCCTCTGTTGGAAAACAAAGGACATTTGAATGTTATTATATACATTTACTTAGTATAAGGAAATACGATACTTCATAAACGCTCTGACGTTTCTAGTTGATGATGCCTTTCATGGCGGCCATCGGAGTCTGCCTTCAAATTCATCTTCATCCGTAAAATGCAGTAATCTCCACAGTCGTAACATGGTCTGTCAATAAGATTTTGCCTTTCTAGCATGTACTGCATTGTGACCGATGGTTACGATTATACCTTTTCTATGTCTATGGTATATTATATTCATAACCGGATTTCGATAAAGAATATGCCAGGGAACGGAAGTAAGCAGAAACAGTAAAGATATTTTCAAAATGAACCACAATGAAAATTATACGAAATGTGTATTTTAGCAAAATTTCTAAATCTTACGCTCCATGGACTTCAAGCTTTATGGATAAAAGTAAAATTTGTTGACCGGAAGTGGTGTCTTCAAATAAACATGGGTATGATATCATTATGGTTACGTGTATTTATCGTCAGTGTAACATACACATACAATCGTAGGTGTAAATTGCTTCTTGAAAAACACCACACAAGTCGTAATATCGTCAACAGACGATAATTTAAATACATTGTCACGACAAAGTGTCACATATAAGTTTAAAGTACGCCGATAGCACAAGGGTGTTCTATATCCTAAAAGAGTGGCAACGTATGCAACAAACGTAAACCTTATGCGATTGCATTTAGGTCGGGTATCGTTTGTTGTTAATTTGTTGGTCAGAACGTCACGCCAAGTGGATCTGTTCTGGCGTCACTGGATAATCATGAAAATGACGTCAATGTGGGTGTAATGAAATATTTTAATTTCGTGAAAGAGCATAACAGACATAACACTATCGTTCAACAAAATCTGTACAGGAAATTACAACCACCAAAAACGTTACGTTTCTAAATCGGTTAAGTGTATTTATTTTGTTGACTGTGTTTGGAACTTTCAATCATATCTACTGCCATTTCTTACATGTCATCCGAGGTACGACAAGAAATGTACTCATTTTAATGAATTTGATAAAATATCTAGATGCCAGTATACATTTTGTATCCGTATCTAGTATCAGGCGGTATATCATTACAAAACAACATACTAGTACATTGTATCTTGTCAGTACGCACACAAATGAGTATTGCGTGCTGTTTGCAAACACGTTAGCGTGCTCAGACGAAATATATTCCCCCGGAATATATTGATGTCACAAGATAATGAGTATGTGTAAAAATGAATTGAAACTGTGTCTGATACACGATTTATCTTATTCCGTGCACACATATCGCCATTTTTCTGTTAACAGCTTAATTGCATGTACCGGGTACCAAGAACAAAAACATTAAACAATCAAATTGAAGTTGACAAATCGCGTAATCGCTGATAATCTTCTTCGTAGAAATCTCACAATTATCTTTACATCGTAAAATATCCTAAAGTACTTGCATATCAACGCATCAAATGAACATGATAAAGAAGATTATTATTTGTTCATATGTTAAATGCAATAGTAATATCTAAGACATATAACTTAATATACCTGACGAGTGTACATATATGAGAAGATCGGACAGGGACGGCAGCACTCAACCAATCCCTCCGAGCACCGAAAACGACTAAGTGAAATGCACATATTCCAGCTGCCAAAAAGCTGAATAACCTTAAGTTTCATAAAGACCAAGTATCCATGATACATTGGATGTGATAGTTCACGTAGAGTTTTTACAATAGGATAAATCGACCATTTGTTGAAGTTTACTGACGTATAACTTCCGATCTGAACGAACTGAAATAAATAGATGTTGCACATTGAATGTATGTGGCGATGTCACGAGACATGTTGTAAATGAAACTATAGAAACCAATTCACCATTGTAACTGAGCATACACTGAGGGACTTTTCTAACTGGTATCTTTTTACACCCCAAATACGTTAAACTGTGTTCATGTTTTTTAAGATATGTTCTGTTCATACGTAAAACAAATCAACTGTTGTTATTGATGGTGTTTTTTATTATTTATTTGAATTCACGGAGATGTGCAATGCATTAATAAATCACCATTAAACCAGGTGCAACCATTGTGATATTTTAACCATTGACCGTTCATATCCAACATGTTCCTACAGATGTTAGTTATTCGTTAATGGTTCCCCACGTCTATGTTCATTTCTCCATTGTATCTATACGTCAGATTTGTCACATGAGCGATATATATTTGTACCACGAACCATGCGACCAAGATAAGAGAAGTCACAGAGAGGTTAACCGTCTCTGTTTTGTTTCTATATTTATCAAGCACACATCGCGACAGTAATGAGGCTAATGCCGTTAATAAGCTATTACCAAATTACATTTATCTAGATGTGGTTGACACCCTAAATGGCATAATTAGAACTTAGAGATTGTGTCCATTTGTTCTTAATCTGAATTGTATTCATATAGCCATTCACAGACTGAAAGAAATTGCTTCATTCTGACAGTAGTATTCCATTCTCTATAAATTGGGTAAATGATCGTAAGTATATATCCCTCAACGACTTTCGCCATTGCCATAAAAGGAATAATGCTATTTTACAACTCATGGAATTGTCTCGCCTTATCAAATGTTATTGGCTTCAAATTATCCACTAATGAAGTCAGCCAAAGTTTAATTGTGTTGGTATATGTCAAGAGACATATACGTGTACACCATGACCAATTAATTCCTATTTTGATTATCTTTTGAGAATGGCGAACTGTTTTTTCCTTTTGATCAAAGCACGAAAGACAGCTACTTCACAAACAATAAACATCATATATAGTAAGAACAATCATAAGTAAAAGCAAAATAACATGGGACAATGCAACTTCTCGGTCTGTCATATTTTAACAGAATGACAAAAACAAAGGCCTTTGCCTACTTTGCTCGGCATTAACCACCCCCTCCAACAAAAAAAACCCATAACTGCATTTAGACATAAACCATTCCACAGCATATCACACAAAATCAGTCAAGAAAAGCCAATTATTCATTTCAAAGATATATGACTCGAGATATACAGTATTAGTTCATTACCACAATCCCACAATATGCACACAGTACGTAAATTAAATGACAGAGTATTCTAACAATCCCCATGAGTATCTGATATCGTCTACACATGGAATGTAGACACACGTTAGTCACATTTCTGGAGAAACGAAATCAAAAGGCTTCGTGCATTATCCTTATTCACAAAACCAGATTGTCACCGAAAAAGCTAACACTCCCGAGAAATACCAAGCCGAAATAATTGGACAGATATGTATAAAATACTTTAAACTTCCTGAAATTAGAAATATTCTGAATAAGTCGTACTCGAACACACGAACTTCTAGCGCATTTTATACCCAAAGAAACGGGCGAAATAATACGAGCAAACTTGGGAACGTCATTCCAGACATTATTAATGTGATATTCTTGATAATAAATGGGTGGCATAAATGTGCGATAATGCGCAATACGCAATACGCATTATGACAGATGAATTGATTGTACCAATACTGTGTTTGCAATCATTTGATGACGTATATTGCATAAATAAAGAGGACATATTTCGTTCTTCTTATTTACGTAGCAAGGCACCCGGTACAGATACACTCATAAAAGCTATGCTATAATTATAACTACGCTAAAGTGTCCGTTAACTGATCCAGTGATATTATCAGGAACTATGAACAATCTATGTGTTTGTGGTTAATTATTCGCGCATAAAAGCTAGCCGAGGTCAGGTCACTCGGGACTCATTAGATGTATCACCACACTGGAAATCAATACACGTTGACAATCATTTAAGCCACTATCTGATAATGATATTTCATTTAGACGGCAAGTGGGTGCACTATAGCCATTTTAAAGCAATCACCAAAGACATGTTGATGACTTTCATTATCTTTCTTGTTCTCGTCTGCTGGCTTTTACTGTCCTCATATTTGAAAGACCGCTCATGGCGACTAGCTGTCGATGATTGTTATTGTCACTTATACGTTTATTCCGTTTTGATTTCAGGGCCCATTTGTCCATATCTACCGATTATTTGTTCGGTGTGATGTCAATTAATAGTTGCATACTATTATTTGTTTACTTGGTTTTCAAACCTATCATGATCTGCCTTCAAAGGTATAACATCAAATGAACAGTCATCTCATCGTGGATTTAACATCATTTATCGTTCCTCCGGATACTATTCTATGTTATATACGGTATATTAATATAACACATTGCTGAGGAAATGACAGTCGTCTGAAGTCGTTATTTTTATATTGTAACGCTAACAACGTAGCTATACTACTTCATTAACCCGCCAAACACTACTTAATACATTATTACAAAAAAATTCGTGCTGGACCATATACCGTTACCATGTGTTACAAATGCATCCATTAACCGAATACAACTGTGAACGCACATACAAACACGACTTCACAAAACCCGTATTCTGCTCACCAGTACACTAGAAGAATGACTGAGAAATTCAGAATGATTAGAAAACATACAAACAAAAAACGGTTGGTTTTTGTGCCAAATCATTTAGTGGCATGCATATTATTCTTTCTGGGCTTGAGCATGGGGCTAGTCTAGTGAAAATTGATCAACGAATAAAATACTTCCGACTGTTTTTCTCGTTTTGTTGACAGTTTTCTTCTTGTCGTCCTAGCAAAATATTACGTCACACACCACGTGGTATGTCTAGCCTGGTATACAGTATAGCCATAATTGGTATAACGCGGTATTGGGACCTGTGCCACCAAAAGTAATCAGGTACATCAGGTATAACAACATAAAGATATTGGAAAAGGGATTATCTTTATAATGTGTATCGTAATTTCAATTTACTTGACGAATAGAAGCGAGCAGGTAAAATAAACTTCTGCTTTGCCCAAATCGATATAATGGTCAGTGATTTCTGTTTATATTGACATTGCAGAACATCGCGTTAGAGTTGTATATGAAGGAAATTATTGACAACAGTAGGGTGTGTTTTCTTCACTTGATTGGTTTTAAGATTCTTGTGTAAGAATGGAAGACATAATCAATATTCCCGATATAAAACTAAAACAGTTTTTAAATGAACAATGTTTTATATGAGATTGGATGCTCAATATCCGTTTCGTCTAGACCAGTTGTTGCAATTTGATGACAGCCGGAATAGTCCGGCAGATAAACAACATATTTTGGGGTAACCGTGCAATGTCTTCTATACAAAATGTTTTTGCATTTTCTTGTTCTCTGGACCATACCATAACAGAATTCGAGTGATGCCACCTTGTCATCATTGAGCAATTCCCAGAATGAGGTCCCAAAGGGGGTATATGAATTTTCCTGAATTAATCAGTATAAATACATTATTATTTTATCAAGTGTACAGAAAAACACACATAATGTTATTTATATTATGCCAAATAATGTGTTTATTCAATTTATAAACATTTGTAATAGTATTTTGTGAAAATGAGGCCCAGTCGTGGTTTACACTTACAATGAGGCCCGTTATTAGACAAACAAAGGACTTATATTATTAAATGATGCATGTTAAACAAATGTTTCATTACATATATTATTCAAATTGAATTCAGTGACATTTGTACGTACAAACATAGCTAAACATTAAATTAATTTATTTGAGGCCCTGTCATTATTTTGCAAATGAGGTCCCAAAGGTGGTATATGAATACAGGTACATAAAGGTTTTAAACAAAATAATCCACTTAAACACATATAAGTTATTATATTTAATTCAATGTAACGCAAAACACATGAGATGTAGTTCCTGTTGTGTTAAGTATTGCGTTGCATAAAATATACCTTAACCATACTAAATTGTGGAATTGAGGCCCCGCTTGTGGTCGACACCTACTATGTGTCCCGGCAGCAGGCATACAGAGAATATTAATAATATAAGAATACCTATACGTGTTAAACACATATTTCATTTGCGAATAACACATAATTAAAAACAAACATAGATAACAACAAATGTAACATAGCTTTGATTAGCTGGTGTAATGTTTTAGTTAATGTCATTTAGGCCCCAATAAGGGTAAATGAAAATTTGAAAAGATGTAGTATCGTTTAAAAATCATGTAAATGAATAAACGGGGACATGGATCTCTGCTAGTGATTACTACATACATGTACTAGTATTCGATCAAATTGTTAGATAAATCAGACAAAGAAGGCAATCCTTAACTGAAACAGCAAAACACAATATGCGAAAAATAACAATTACACATTGATAGTTGGAAGGTGCCACTGTCAAAATGACGAATTCATTGTACTGAGTTCTGGTCATATTGCATTATATGAAACGTTGGACATAGTATTACACACAATGTCTGTATATACTATTACTAAAGCGTTTTGTATGCATACCAGCAATCACAGTTAATAACTTATTGTTTGATTAGGAATAATTAATTCAGACATGTGTTATCTAACTGCATAGGAAGCATCTTTTTGGATGAACCGCTTCATAAGTATTACTCTAACACTAATGCCAGTGATTGTTGTCTTCTAACCAGTATATCTATCACCACCACACACAGCCTTTCCATTCTAAAAGTTGTATTAATATAATCACTGACTACAGGCATTTGTGTCACTTAGCGGGATTTAACCCATACCAAACAAATTATTACTGGCTCTACATGTATCAGTGGCCACTGCCTTATGTGATTCCGATCGCTTTGGGTTTCTCACAGCATCTCAGAGCCTTATAAGGAAGACAATAACAAGTACCCGGTAGACCAATCAGACTGTACATCATCAATTCACGCAATGCCAAGTCAGATGGCATACAAACCGCCCCAAATGAATCTATCTAAAATCACATAGGTTACTTCCCACCTTACGTACTGCCGTTCCAGGCTCTAAGAGTTATTTAGTACACACCACTACTATGAACTGTTCACTGCCATCAAGTATGTATTGCAATGGCATGCCTTTTGTGTATTCAAGCATTGCAATACTATGTGGTGGTGAGTACCATATGGGGATGGTGTAGATTTATTAGGTTACTAGTAAAGTGAGAACGTTATAATCATAGTTGACATGCTATAACTAGCTAAAGGAGGAGGATCTAAATGACCAAACACCCTGTTCAGCTTCGAATTACGGTAAATGGTGGCCGTGAGAACACATTCGGGCATTGGATAGTTTTACTCTTAATTTATAGAGTTTCCCATGCCTTTGAGTGACTCTACTTTGTTGTCGCATGTACCCATTAGGGACCGGAATGACCACAGTCGCTCCTGATATTTAACCACTAGAGCTTGAATATACCATACCGGATATTACAATTTACTAGTATATTAAGTTAAAATTGCCAAACCTGATGGTGGCGAATACTTCATTGGGATGTTCTACATTTTGGTTTGAAATGTATGTTCTTGGTAGCGATGAGGACAGAATCACTGTGAGAATCGCTTTATTGTTATAAGGATACTACCGGGTGCGGCATAGGCTCACTGACGCTGAAGCACCTTTCACTATTTGGACCAAGACCAAGGGGTATTATACATTGCGTGTGTTTTTTAGGTCTAATTCCACACCCTGAAACAAAACATTTGGTCTGAATCCTTACATGGGAGATGTTCGTTTCATCAAATGGTCTGGGGTGCATGTTGGTCATCGTTAGTGGTTTAATTCAAAAATTTCGGGGGACCCAATACCATTCTGCATCATTCCCTTTTCGGAAACCCTTTTAAACCAATTGATGGGTGCATTACGAGTATCTCATAGTGCCTTGTTCAAAGTTGTAATATCAAGGTATAACATAAAATATGATGTAAAAGAAAATATACGAGTTTAACGACCCATTACGGGCCTCAATTCATCATTCCATTTCCAATCTATAATTTAGTAGTTCATGTGAATATAGATAATTTACTGAAATTTGATATTAAGTAAGTCTCATATTTCATATAATAAAATGTTTAATTGAACATGGTCTATGTATTATTTTCTCCTTTTTTATTGTTTAACACAGACGCACACTCTCATTGCCTCATTTGTCTTTTTCAAAATGTAGTGCATGCCTATTAAAAAACACTTTTCTACCAAAAATAGTTATGATTTAAGTTACATTCCGTAAGGTTCAGTGAAATAACTTAACATAATTACAAGTAGATTGGACGAATTCTTTTCTCATAAAGTTCATCCATTTAAACTTACCCCTATCAGGCAATTCACTTAATTTAATTGTTGATTCATGTTAGCACTTGTCAATGCCACTAAATTCAATATAAAATATATTCAAATATAAAAATGTGAGAGCATGCATCATTTACTCATTCGTTTGGCTAATAACAGGTCTCGTTTTATGTGTAAAAACGAGTGGGGCCGCATTTTCACAATTTAAGATTACAAATGTTTATAAAATGAATAAACACAATATTTGGCAAAATATTAACATCATTTAGGGTGTTTTGCTACGCAATATTTAACACAACATAAACCACATTTCAGGTGATTGCGTTACATTTGATTGAACATTATACATTATATGTGTTTAAGCTAACTACATGTATATTGATACAAAAAACCTACTATACCACTATGGGACTAAATTAGCTAAATGATGACGACAGGGCCTCAAGTAAATTAATTCAATATTTAGCTATGATCATGCTTACCATTATGTCTGAATTCAAGTAAAATAATAGATATAAGGAAACCTTTGTTGAACATGCATCATATACTAATTTAAACGATTGGTTTGTCTAAAACCGGGTCTCGTATTAGGTGTCAACCACGATTGGGGCCTCATTTTCACGATTTGCTATTACTTATATTTATAAATTGAATAAACACATTATTTGGCATAATATAAATAACATTTAGTGTGTTCTTTTGAACATTTGATAAAATAATAGTGTATTTATACTGATTAATTCAGGACAATTCATATACCCCCTTTGGGGCCTCATTCTGAGAATTGCTCAATGATGACAAGGTGGCATCACTCGGATTCTGTTATGGTATGGCCCGGAGAACAAGAAAATGCAAAAACATTTTGTATAGAAGATATTGCACGGTCCATTGCAAGTTCTGCCGGACTAGAAGTATTAAGTAAGTTTAATCAGATAGATGAGATTTAAAATCACAGAAAAGGGTGACTGTATAATACTTAAAATAATTATGCCCGAACACACACTTTCGAAATAATTCTTAACTTCAATGGGTTAGACGTAATTTGATACATGTACATGTGTTTTACAAAAGCCTATGACCCAAATATGTTGACAAACACTCGACCGGATACATTGTTACTACGCACATTTATAACATTTACAATCGATATGTGGTTTTCACAGCAGTAGGTATATCAATTAAGACATAATTTGTTGAATCACATTCCGTCTCTTTCTCTTTGTACATTACATGTACCAACAGAGGAATTGAATATGTCATTACCATTTTGTGCTTCGTCAGATAGATTGTATGTATAAGAAATACTTTTTGTGACATTTCTAAATGTCAACCATTTAAGGAGCACCAATTGGCTGCCTTTGGGGTTAAGCTTTTCACTAATGAAGTCATCTAATGACGTTTATTGTAGTATATACATGCATTGTATACATCAATTGCAACTTACTACAGTCCTTTCAAATTCAAATGATGACAGTTATAAATATACGATCGTCCGGCAGGTAAGCATGTTTAGCTAGGTTTAAATGGGTATACTAGAGTTAACATAATTCACCACTATTCTTTCGAATGAGATTGGACCGTCATTAGTATTACTTATTGAAATAGTCGTCTAAGGGCTATATTGCTGTTTCAACACTAGACTGTGAAGAACACGAAGCTGCACCAATTACAAGATTCCATAACATGCTCGCGGTACAATAACACCATATATGTCATATTATACATAATACAGAGAAAACATGATAATTATTCGAACATGACATTGGAACACCATGCAACTGGTGATAAATAAATACACGCATGTATACAGATCACAGTGCTTCTAACTTGTGAAATATAGCACATTATCAGGTGTACATGTAACTAGTAAAATATAGCATATTTGTAGTGTTGCCATCTATTTAGTATCCGTCATTCTGATTTGTGCTTTATATGGCGCTTCATCACCATATGTTATACGACTCACTAAACACATTAATGTCGTTTATGCATGAAAACATAACATGTTAAAATCATCGACACTGTGAATGTTGAGAGAAAGTACATTGACATTAGAAAGCCAACCATCTATCCGTCCATCCGTCCAGCCACATAAATACTGGTTCAGAAATCACTTTATGTCAACTGGCTGATGATAAAATCAAAATGCTTTATGATATGCATATGTCATGGGGATATTGAATTGATTAATTTGATCTGAAATTCTGGCAAATAATAGCTGTCAATAAAACGCATATGTCAACAAATATGCGCTTTGAAGTCATATAGTTTATGGCTTGCATGTTTTATCATTACTGATATCAACAGAGAATATCTCTACCGGAGGGATTTATTATTGATATAAACTAGAGCCGTTGATACTTTATTGGTTGTACTTTTAAAGGACCTGAAGGACAATATAGACTCAACTACATTCATTGCTTTCACCGAACTATACCGCAACGTAACCAGTTGTGTCCGCTACCAAGGCCTCACTTCTGATTGGTTTAACATACTGCAGGGAACCAGACAAGGTGGAAAAAGTTCACCATTACTCTACATCATGTTCATAAATGACTTAATAAGAGAGCTTGAATCAAGCAATTACGGAAGCTGTATGTATGACATGACACTGTGCTCACCAACAGTAGCGGATGACATGATACTGGTGTCTTATTCTTTACACGGAATGAACAAAATGTTAGAAATATGTGATAGGTATTCTAGACAATGGCGATTTGAATACAACTCCCAGAAATGCTCAGTAATTGTTTTTAATGAGTCGGAAAAATGTGAACAGTCGCGTGAATTTCGTCTAGGAGATAGTGTCATCCAGGAGAGTGACGATTATACACACTTAGGTCTATTGTGCGACCCTTATATGTCCAACAAACCAATGGTTGAAAGCGCGTGTTCAAAACTTCGAGGTACATTCTTGAGTATTTGCAACAGTGGTGTTCATCCTATAAATATCAACCCATTAACATCCAAGACTATTTACAACTCGATTGTAATCCCTAAAGCCTTATACGGTTGTGAGCTGTGGAATTCTCTGTCTAAAACAGATATATTGACACTTGAACGTTCGCATCGTTTTTGCATTAAATTCTTTCAAGGGTTTAGGCAAAATACGAGCACTGAGTTTGCGCTGTCTGTGTTGGATATGGATCCAGTAGAAGTTATGATAGATTATAAAAAGTTGCAATTCTTAGGTCAATTGTGCAGGCTTCCTTTTAAATACATTGCAAAACAAATATTTAACAACAGACTCATCAGATATTGTAATATAGACACACAAACTACTGGATTTATACCCGATGCATTCAGGCTTTTACATAAATATAATTTACAAGATGCTTTAGATAGCTATTTGTCGAATGGTACATTTCCAGCTAAACATGCTTGGAAGAATCTTCTGTATAAACATGTACTTTTACCTGGCCGGCAGTCTAGAGCAACGTCTATTTGTTGTATGAAACCTATGATTGACATTGGCAATATGATAAAGGCAGGTAATCCGTGTGTGATATGGCAATTATCTCGTAATAGTACACACTTATCTCCCCTTTGTCATAAAATAATGAGGGTAATAGGCAGATACTTGTCACGAGTATATCCAGAAAAATGTTCACTATGCAATAATATTGTTGAGGATATTGTGATCCATCAAATTATTCTTTGCAGTGCCAATAGCATATATAGGTATAGCATATGGGATACGTTGATTAATGAAGGGCAATTCCAGACCTTTATCCTACATGATGTATATGAACAGTGTTCGACATTATTGTCCATGGCAATTGGACAAAATGAGACAGACATTAATATTACCGTCCTGAAAGCCCTATGTCGTATGTGTGATCTTTGATAGGTTTGACAGACGTTGTGTCAATTCATCATAACATCAACGACTGTTCATTAATGCAGTTTGAACCTGCTATGTCTACCTTCTATGTTACACGCAGAATTGATAGTTAATATTGTTTATATGTAATGTCTTATATATTTCTTTATCATCATAACTACCATTCATTCTTCCTTGTATTTCGATTTCGGACAAGGCTGAATACCCAGTGGTACAGTAAGTTACTAATGCGTTTGACGGTTTCTGATATGTGATGCTTGCCTTACTTGATACATAGACATATGATATGGCGGTAAGGTGACATCTCTACATAACTTAAAATAGTGTAAATATTTTGTGGTTGATTTTTCATATTTGTCAAACATGTATATAGTTAAATCATAAATATGTTGATTTTGTAATTTATATTGTATTATTGTACATGCATGTATATGTTTATATATAAATGTAAAATGCTCTTCAGAATTGGAGGAATAAAAGATAAAAGTCATAACTTCAAAATTGCTCTACTTCATTGAAATTAAGTTATTGTCTTCAATATGCTATGGCCTAACTTATTTTTATTCTATTTTCGTACAACCATAATTGATGAAATATGCTTCTCTTAGAAACCACAAATCTCCCAAGTACATCACATGCGGGTTAAATATAAATCGTTATTTCAACTACTGGCGGAATTAAGCTTTTTGAATTGTGTTTCGTATCACCGATGCAGAATTGCCTATTCATGCTACGACATTGGTGGATATCCCAGAGAAAATATCGCAGCAGCATAATGAGTATTTCTAATATCATACAGGAAAACAAAGTCGAATGCAACATGGACTCATACATCGTATTAAATTTCAACATAACATATCGAAATGTGTTATGAAAAGAAATATATGAAAAACTCAGACACGAACGGCAGCACATAACTCAACCATCAGAGCACAGAAAACATGAACAACATCACATAACACAAATATATACACGGCACAACGCCCACACACAACCCAACAAGGAAACAAAATGTTCAAGTCCCAGCCGTAAAATAATGTGGTTAATACAAATACACCAATAATGTACATTTATTACCACTAAAGGAAGTTAGGCTCACTTGTTTGGTTGACCATGAACAGAGCAGTTGCGAAAGAGCACATGAACATGTTTATCAATTTCTCTTTAGTTAGTTTCAAAACAAGTGGGTCATTAATTATCATCACTCACGTACTGCTCTATTAGTTATTTGGTACACATGAAATATCGATAAGATGTACGTTTCATAATTACTTGTTGGTGATTGGTTTTGAAAATTCAGTTTGCATCCCCTTCAAATATGAAACTGAGTGGTAAATGATTATTTGTAATTGTCCACAAGGATGTTAATGGAAAGAAGTAGGTCTTGCATACGGAACGCACAAATAAAAAATGTTTCAAATCGTTGTAACGTTGCAATCGTACATTCAAACAATCTAACGGATGCAATTTTCGTGTTAAAAATTGTTTCAACTTTTAACTTGATCAGTACTGCATGATTGTATTACAATGAGTATGTCGAGTTTATTAACGCAAGTATAGCATCCAATGCCAAATATATTGCGGTTTGCTATACGAATGTAAATAATGATACTTTACTACCCATACAATTGTCTCATTCTATATTGGCTTCGCAGTTTAACGTGATTAGTATAATATCAAGAGACCTATAAATACGTGGAAATAACCATAGATTAATTCCTAAATACAAAATCTCAATTTGCTTGGACCAAAACACAACTCCGGAATGCGAATTAAATGAGCTAGTCAGATAAAGGTTACTTCAATCAATACACATTCAGGTTGAGTGTTCTTATATGGTGTGATGACAACAGCTACTACTGGTCATACAGTATTAGTTGGTACATTTCTGTTATTTATGCTCCATCGGTTATTATCATTTTTCAAAACGGCACTGTCTGTCTCTGGTGTAGTGTCAAACACGAAAGGTTAAGCCATTACACAATCAATAAATTATGACAATTTATAAGTACAAAGCATAAAAAACCAAACAAATGATCATGAAACAGTGTCACTAAGAACACAAAGGATCCAACATCCAGTTGCATTAGAAAGCATATATATAATGGAGTGTATATTTGGCATATACTCGTACATTAAGCAAATACAAAACTTACTTAACATTCAATCGGAAACACATATTCTTGATACACATTTAGATTATAAAAACAATCCAAAATACCCTAACAGAAAATTAATCATAAGCCACTCTATTGTAACTATCCCCATGAGATTCTTAACTAGCAATAGAAACGAACGGTAAGTGTATTACGAGGAAGCAAAATCAAGAGATTTCGTGCATTATCATTATCCTTACACCCACGAAAATACATGAAACCTAACAATATGGCACTCCTCCTGTGAAAATTTACGAACCGATGTAATGGATTACTATGTATAGAACTATTTACGATGAATTGCTCTTACCTTCGGGAATTTCTTCTACAAAGGAAGCATTAAATTTTCGACAAAATCCAAAATATTAAACAAGTGCTCTTTCCATTAAATAACTTTGATACAGTATATAAATGTACCAGGAGTGGAGATATTCGATAGTACATTAAATTCATGAACACTGCTACGATCGTAATGGGAAATGTTCTATTGAAGGACGAAGTGTAGAAACATGCATGTGTAGTATTAAAGGTGTTTCAGTTTGTTCTGCGACGCTGGGAAAACTCTCGATAAGACAATTTTCACGACGTATATTAACTGCGTATCATCTAATAAGAATAGAAAAATACAAACATAATCATAGGAATTGTCTGCCCTTCCATACACATATTTGTAGTAAAATCCATTCAAGGGCAAACAGCACGTATGCAAGTCAAGTCGATCGCGTCGAATTATATACAGTACATTTGGTAGTTTTTACAATATGTACGACTTTCAATAGTGAATGATTTTGGTGCAAGACCAAATTGTTTCCACTGGTGATTGGAATTTTGCCTAGTCTATGACCCATTTTCAGGCAAATCCTGTCTGCGTGTTCATGGTTCTTGTACGGCATGGGATATGAGACTGTACATTGTTATTCGTATAGTTTGGAGTGCAGCCTGTCCTTTTGAACATATCAACAACAACTACGGATGTCCCAATTAGGAAAACACGGTCAATAAACTTGTAATGTTGCCATTTTATCACGCGCGTAGAGTGGCTCATTACTCGGATTTATCACGTCTTCATTATCTTGTGTGGTTTTGTCTGTGGTGTAGTTAAGTTGTATGAGACACATCTTGTAGTTATAATTTATTCTCAAACTACTGGGCGTCCATTACTAGAATGTCAATGAACTTGTCATAAAAAATGTCAAGTGGTTATTCCAGGTTATTTTTAGCGTTACTGGTCACTTGTACCTGACTAGACGCTAAACGGCACCAATTACTAACTACTATGCCGTTCGTATCGTGCTTTCTAATTGAACTGGGTGTTACTATATTTGACTGCTTCTTATTTGCTTGGTAATCAAACATGCAGCGATCTTAAATACAACCAGTATATCTTTGCGTTACTGTCTTAAGAAGCATAATGGCACATGGAAACTTTCAACACCAATACAGTATCGAGGTGGGAAGCAAAAGCACTTGTCTGAATTAAACCGAAGAACGTTTATTCAACATGATTAGCAGTTAAAAATATAAAGTTAACCGACTTAGTCTACAGAACATGTAATGACAGAACGACGCAAAATACTGACCATTTAAGAACGGGTAGTGAACATTTGATGTACGAGCATTGAAGAATTACTTAGTGGTATTGGTTTCCAAATGCGTTTGTACTCCCCAACGATGTCTAAAAAAGGTATAGTTTCACTACATTACAATTAGTGCACACTGTTAGAAAACAAGTCTGAAACGACAAAATTGCGGAGACATAATAAAATTATGCAATGTATTTGGACTAATGATCGCAGTATGAACACTTTTGTGGGAACGATTCTAGTGTATTGTTATCAATTGTTTGGAAACCATTTGGTAATTCCTGTGATGGACTCGGCAATGCTTGCACCACACAACTTGTATGACGATGATAAGGCTTCTACGACTATTACTGTATGTTATAACAATAAGGTTGATTTGTGGTTACCGTAAACTTAACCGTTTAAATATATCAAGCCGATATAATCTGCACATGTTTGAGTGAAATTACAGTGTTATGAAAGGAAAATAGAATATTCATTATCCTTCACTTCTTTATTATCATGAAAATATTCCCTTTTTGTAATCACGGTGACCAACACTTCCGCAATTAGAATCGTAAGGCCACAATGCAAAAACTGCCGTATTTTGCTAGTTGTGTCAACTACCAATGCGTCACAGAGAGTTATTTCAAGCTGTATTGTCATCAGAATGGTTTTAATTACGGATATTTCAGCAATGTGATCACAAAAAATAATTCATTCATTAAAACGTGTGGGCATACTATATCTCTCAACATGATGTCAACGCAGTTGACTTGAAAGTTCGCATGGCTACATATGGTTATTGCAAAAACAAAGCTCTTTACACATTAATTAAAACATTAAAGTTTGCAAAAAAAACAACTTATGATTGTCAACCAGATCCTAACATTTGCTCCTTTGCTTTGTGCTGTTATGGATCTGACTGCATTCAGTAAGAGGTCACGTTCAAATGACATACACTGTGTATGTTAACTGTGTATGTGAAATGCTAATGACTCTTTAATGTATGAACAGTCATACTAATTGATATAAACCGGGACCTTTTTGCAATCGAACACCTTACTTTGATATAATATACAGAACCACGAAATAGTGCAAACAGTTAATATCAGAAACAAATCTGACAGCACAGTTAGCACACAATTTAACCAACCGAACACAGAACAAAAAACATAAAACAAACACGTCGCATCACATATGTACACCACGTAATGCCCACACACCACTGAACGAGAAATTGAAATTCCCCAGTCCCAGCTGTCAAAAAGCTGAATGACATAAAGTTTCAAACTTGTTTAGCAGGGTTGCACTATTTCGTAGTTGCATTTGATGACCATGTTTGTGTTGAACTTTCTATGGAATTATGTTAGAGTTCATTTAGATTGTTCTAAAATAGCCTTAATTACTGTATTTTAAGCACTGTATTAGCGCGATAATTTGGTTAATCGGAACGAACTGGAACACATCACGGTCGTTTGCACTAGTCACTCCCTACGACCATACCGATAACTAATTCAGTACTTCATGTACTACTTCTACTTCTATTTCTACTTCTACACTTGTTAAATGTTATAAGTACACCAACATGTAATGCGTATATCTTTCTTATTATGCATGATATCATGTTCATTTTTTGGATGTCTTCATGTGAGTAGTATGGCAGCAATATCCTATAATTCGATGATTATAATTCGCACGCTGCGAGCAGTGAACCTTTAATTTTCAAATTATGCAAAATGCACGTGCAAAGCAAATTATTTTCGCAAGAACTCTAAAAATGTTGCATACACATTGTTCATCAATACCCTCACCAGAAAAACACAAAACCGGAAGAATTACGATAAAAGACCGTACAAGAGAGGTTTGTGAAACATACAAGTCTCATGACAGTAATTAGCCTAGTGTAGCTAAGGTCACCACGACCTTGACCTATGACCTATCGACCTCAAAATTAGTAGAAGCCTACATCTGATGATTAGCAACCTCTCTGTAAAGTTTTACGATCTGAGGTCCTATATTTCATATGGTGTGGACCAGTGATTGTTGTGTGTTCAAAGTTCATGGTGAGTTTGACCTTTGATCCAAATGACCTTGAAATTGAGTCGAGCCGTCTGTGGAGGATGAATAATCTCCACTTAGAATTTTAGAATCCTAGGTCCAATCGTTTTGGAGTAATTGTTGAAAAACCATTCGGCATGTCGACCGACCAACTATTTGCACTGTAACACTATGTACTGTGTTGGTGTACTTATAACATTTAATGAGTGTATGTTGATACTGTCCAGGGCTTACGCATCAATGGCAAGTGACATCATCACAATGGTTAAAAGCATCATATATACGGTTTAAAACAATAAAACTCGTGTACCATGTGCTGCAAGCTTCTGTAGATGACAACTGAACTCGTCTCCAGTGGTGGCTTACTCGTACGATCACCAACGGTCCCACGGTCAAGCTAATTCAAACATACAAATATATACATCGGTTGTTGTTAATGACAATTAAATATATGATATAATAGTAAGTATTTTTATAATAACCGAATGCCACTAATCAAACATATAAATGCCAACGACTTTATGAACGTTAACTCTGGTGAATCCTCAATCGACATGTTACAAGATAATTGCAAATGGTGGATACATTAAGTAAATTGTCCAAACAGGAATAGATACTATTTCGGAGAATTCAGTTACAATCACAGTCACAATTTCCCATATTCGATATATTAAAAGACTCTGTCTTCGAACAAATTCCCTTGGGATTTAAGAATCTACGCAGTCTCGCTTAAATTTGATAATCCTGAAGACGAAATTAAATTGATGCTTACATTCAAATGTATAAGCTAAACCAACGACATTCCCGAACAATCATAAACCGAGAACATTGCTCATTGCCTCGCGATTGAAACCGGTCGTCACGACAATATACCACCGACACCATCTGAACGAAAATGCACTAATTGTACAATGAATACCGCTGAAACAGAATACCATTTTCTCCTAGTCTGTCCCTTTTACAGAGAATTAAGAACTAAATATCTCACTCAGTACTATTGCCATTGGCCAACACTAAATAAATTTGAAAAAATCATGTCCTCAGAATCCAAACGCACACAAGTAAATTTATCTAAATTTATTTATTTCGCTATGAAAAAAAGAACTCAATAATGTAACTGTCTGTCATGCTTATATTTATTGATTCACTTTGTATATACGTATGGATACTTTATTATTTGCTTTTGTTTATTTTTGTTTGTTTTGTTTTGATTATTTCTACTTTGTTTCTGTATTGTGTACATAGGATGGGACTCGTTTACTATGAATAGGTATTCACCCAATACATTGTACAAAACAATTACAGACACCACTTGTAATCAACCATACAAACTCTATAACGAAACATAACTCATATTTGATCCTCCAAATGTACATTTTATACACCTATTACTGAACCGGTTAAAGCGAGGTAACCTGGGTTTTCTTATTTATATGTTCTTCTTTCAATCATTATAATATATTATATAAAAGGGACGTAACTAAGGTCTCCTCGCTTATAAACCAACTCACACTACCAGTTAATGTACATTTTGTTACTTACTACAACATAAACACAGTCTTCACTCAACATGGACAAAAACCACTTACGTCATCAAAAATCACCATGTGGGCAATTAATAGTCCCATTAACATATTTAGCACAGAATACAAACATCTAGCACATTTAAATCCCCTGAATATTATCGTTATGCTTCGGTCACGTGATATTGTATATTTGCAATATACAGTGTCACGTGACTAAAGTATAGCGACCGCTACACTTCCACGTGAGAAACGAGCACCATCTCCATGAATGGAATTCTTTTCCAGTGTGTTTCATATAATGTTTTTATAAATAATACTACCAAATTACGTTAATTGTTCAACAAAGGATTATATAGCTTGTATTAACCATTTTCATCATGCCTCTGTTAAACTTTTACCTATCAAATAATAACATGTATGTATATATAATTTATCGGCTAGAAACAAATTATTGTTTAATGCCTAAATAAACTTTTGTATTGTATTGCTAAGAACAAGAATGTCGTAACTACCAAATCGACATATTGAGAAAACAAGAGAAAACTGTCTGTAATTTAGTCTTTACCTATGGGAAAACACATTTTAAAAACTTCATTTTGGTCAACATGACAATTTCTGATTTTCATGAAAATATGCTCATCAAAAGCGCCTTGTGAAGCAGATTTCAAATATACATGCGTTTTATGAGGTCGTAAGTGGTAGTTATAAGCCATCGATTTGTCAATCTGTATACTATTTCTAAATGTAGTAGGGTTTCTATATATGTGTAGTTTTCTTGTATAATTCGATGATGTTTTCAAATATAGCTGTTACTCCTCGAGGTTCTTCACTCAGTTCAAAGGATGTACTGTAAGTTGATGTTTATAGGTTGTTTGTCGTCCGTTCAATATCTTCTAGTCCCCTGGGCAGTGATCAGTGTTGGCGCGACTAACTGATACGGCATACTATCAAAGCGAGATGCCATGTTTTGTAGTTGCTACATGTAATTCTCGTGTATTTCGTGTTGTTTACATGTGTCATGTGTGTGCCTTTTGTGGTCTTATGTTTGTGCTGTGTGTTACCTTAGGTTAAGTGATATATTGTTGTGAAATTTTGCTTTTGATTGTATGTTCCAATACCACCTATAGCATTACATTTATGTCATTTGTCAAACTTAAATAGTCGTCAAATGTGATAATTTCTCTGTATTCGTAAGTTTTCCGGCCACATGCTTTCGGGGCTAATGATTTTCTTCGTATTCACAAGTCGTCCTCTTTTATATTCGTTTGTACTGTTACTAATGCTTGGCCATTCCATTTCCACATCCGAAAATGGTCATTCTTTGTTTTATCTTTATTTGCATGGCTGGAACCAATATAGGTATAATAAACTAGTATAGGTTTCCTGCTGTTTGACAGCTGGAACTTACTTATATTTTCAGCGATCGATTTCAATTCTTATTTAGCTGTGAGTTGGACAATATGCCGTGTTATTGTGGTCTGCACCTGTTGTTGTTTCATGGTTTCTAAGTTAAGTTAAATTACCAATTTTCTAGGGCTCTTTTCAGCTGTTAGGCCGCTCAAGCACCCTTTGACATTTTAACTCCCCTGGTTATTGAGCTACATATGGAAACCTACACTCGTGTCTCCCTGGGGAGACTATTTCTCTCCCGTGGTGTGACAGCCAACATCGATCTGCGGCGCCCAGGAATAGACACTGCCCTCGCAGGTACCATTTTACACCATGGTGGAGTGGAGCTGTGGGTCTTGCTCAGAGATTTTAACCAGTGGTCCATAGGGTGATCGAACCCGGGACCTCTCGATCCCGAAGCGCGCGCCCTACCTCTAGGCCACCGCTCCCCACGGCTGTTTAGGCTTAGTGTGGTATTCCCTGTCCGAGGTGTTATAAGTATCATTTTACAAATGAAATCAACAATTCGCGTGTTATCTGTACAAATTAAATTAGTTTGTATTAAGATATTTAGTATACGCAATATTTCAACAACAATATATTTGAGTGAAATAGAATATAGCAAATAGAACATTGTGGAATCCTTTCGGGTTGTATAAACATATATAACAGGTATGAATAGCATATAGTTTTAAATATTTATTCAAGTCTAGCATGTTGTTTTGTCATCATATACAATCGCAATATGTATTGTTTACATTATAAACTATTTTCATCTGAATCAATACAATTATACAACTTTGCAATACAATACAATGTACAACTAATATAAAAAACAATACAATTTTTATTTTAACTGGAACCGAACAACAGCCTGGTGCTGTTTGATCACCTTGAACAAAACAATTGTTCCGAGCAAAATCCATTTGCATGGTGAAATTCAGAAAATCCACGATGTGATGTAAATGCTTTCAAATGGTGGAAAAATGGCAATAACATCATATTACATCAAACGCAT
Organism: Spisula subtruncata; assembly: GCA_963678985.1. Classification (NCBI taxonomy): domain Eukaryota; kingdom Metazoa; phylum Mollusca; class Bivalvia; order Venerida; family Mactridae; genus Spisula; species Spisula subtruncata. The sequence goes on along the minus strand of OY787664.1, from coordinate 40,569,483 downwards.
TTTTTAATAGTCTGCTTGTGACAAAGCGCCTTAAAGGTTTGATTTTATACATTTATACATGTAAGAAATACACCAATACATAATCACAGATTGACTTGCGATGGCATTATTCAACGGACATATCAGACCATGATATGCACAAATACAAGTAGATTTCATTTCTGAGCCAACTTGCTTTTACCTAAAATTCAACAACAACACGTACACATATTGTTTTTATTGTACTAACATTTCTGTTTATATGTAAAATATAGATAAATCGATAATCACAGTAAGACTTGCGATGGCAGTATTCAACGGACATATCAGACCATGAAATGCACAAATATAAGTAGATTTCTGAGTCAACTTGTTTTTACCTGAAATACCAGCCATTTTCATTTCTTAAGCTATGTGAATGATTGTAATGTAAGCATATGTTCCGGGAACATGCATTTGTTCTGCGTTTCTGAAAGTACACAAACAGAAAAACATCCACCACTACATGTATCAATAATGTGCAATGTGAATAATGTGTGTTTTACCAAAATATTAACACAAAATTCTATTGAATAGTACTGTTAATTAACATTTAATTTGATTAATCGATTCCTCAGTCCCATGTGCATAATACAAGAAACCAATTAAATGATGGAAATTCATTAAGACCAGTAACAATGCTGACATTTGCAAAACAAAACCTCACATTCACAAAGAATATAAACATTTCGTCAAAGATTCATAACCAATGCTATGCTAATAACAATGCCTATCAGTTGCCCAATGTAAGGATACTGATGCTATATTCTGTGTATGACCCTTTAGTCAGTTTCTTGGCGCTGTTGTATTATTTAATGATATATTGAATGGCCATGATCATAGAAATTTTGATTTTATTGGATTATTGGGAATTTCAAGCAATGCAATGGTTTCGGTATAGTTTAAGAATTCATTGAACCGCGTCGCTCTATCCTAACAAAAATCGTTCAATTACAGATGAACCCGTTCGAATGCAGTACATATCGCAGACTTAGAATGAGAATAGGTAGTAAGCACTACTTACGACCTTATAAGAGTGATGCATATTTATAATCAGCATCACAAGACGCTTATTACGATGAAAATCGGAATTCGTCATATTAATCAAACTGAACTTTTCTTGTTTTCTCAAAATGACGATTGTGTACTTACGGACAGAGAGCTATATTATAAATATACCAGGTTTTGCTAATGCCAACTTAATCATACACTATTTACTTTCAAAGATTCAATTTAATAACGCGAAAAACGTCATTAACACATTTCTAAAAAACGCTAACGAATGTCTTGCCTGACTGTATATTTAGTGCCACCGTTTCTGGACAAACCCTCTAGGAATAAAGATAATCGGAAGCCAGCAATGACACTCCGTGGTTTTGTGACATTTTGTAATATAATCGACGAACCTTCAAATTACCAACATATTGCTCGCTCCATGAATAGATTCATTAGTGTTCATATTACGTTCCGTGTTTTCTTTCACAAGGACGTCAATCCTGAACACTTATATAAGGGCAGATACGTATAGTGTTCAAGAATAAAAACCAATAAAAACATCAGGTATACCATGACCATTGAAATATTGTTTTAATAAAAAAATGATACGACAAAGGGAAGACGTTTTCTGTTGCAATTTCTTTCCATTTATTCTAAGTACATGTACGACAGTTTTAGACCAGATGTATCAAATAACTGACTAACTGATTTAAACAATGTTCAAACGGAAATAATGTATCTTAAAATGCTACATCTACAGGGTGTCCCAAAAAAACGGGGACCTACCTTAAACCCTTATTACTCTATCATATTTTGATGAATTAAGCTGATATTTTGTGAAAGTGTATGTAAGGGATCCCCACTTCTAAAAAGGGTACTTGTTTAAATATGATGCTTCAAAACAGGAAGTGACGTCATCATTTTCACCATGGCAACATTTCACGTTAGTTTTGCTTAATCACCTGAAAGGAGGCATTAAAAGAAAAGAGCATTTGTGTCAGAGCAGTTATTGTTAGAATACAACATTTAAAGTCAAAGGGGTGATCAAATATTGTAAAAATAAAACAAATATGACAAGAAATAGAAAAACAGAGGGAAATGTGGCAAGTTTACTGACCAAAGGGGAAGTGGAAAACCTTCCAAAATAGCATCAACAATAATTCAATGATTAAAAACATAAATTGGACTATTACTAAAAGCGCTTGGGCTATAGAAAGGAGCAAAATGTAAAACATTTTCCAAAGGAACAGTTCATAGCTATATTTTGGAGTAATTGGGTATATTCGAAATTGTGAAATATCACCATATACAAGTGGAAAACTCTTCTTTCAATAAATTAGCAGCAAAATCAGGATATGTTTGCGAAACAGTACTGACATCTAACCTTGTATCACAGACCATATGACCTTAAATTACTCAAACTCGATCCCAATAGTGAACTTGTTTGCTATACATAATGAACTAATGTATCAGGAACCATGAACAATGATTTGGAGCACACATGAAGATGTTTGAGGTCAGCATGGAAATATATCTCATGTAATTCTGAAATCCCTGTTTCAGTTTATGGTATTTAACTGAAACACGCAATTGTAAACATGGGAGGTAACTCTGAGTATTGAACTACATAATCATGACAGTGATGCTAGTATTCTGAACAGTGTTCTTCCCTTATTGCTTTGACACATTAATAGTGTGATATCTATAATAGAGAAAAAATTGCAATTGTTTATCCTAGGTCCCCTTTTTTTGGGACACCCTGTACTTGTTATTATGTGTCATTCTTGAAATAAAGGTTAGCTGTTATATAGCCGGAATGCATAGTTGTACATAACTGACGGTTTCAATCAGTGAAAGGGCAAACAAGCAACAGAAGCATATATAACATACTGATCAAAGCAGTTGACTTAGAAATTAACCACTATGAACATGCTCCAAATTAATCAGACTTCAAACGTAGAGAACAAATACATTTAATGGCTTATCTTGAAATTTGTAAAGAAACAGAATTATGCAAGATAGGCTTCGCTCATATTTCTAACACTACATCGATCGCTTGGTTACTGGTCAGTTGCTTTACTGTATAAACTTATGCTGGACAGGCATGCCAATTGGTTCTGGTAACAAACGGATGATTTGTAGCAATTTCGTATAAATGGCTCGTATTGCAACTCAGAATCGGCTTCACGTGCAAGAAATTGGCTGACTAAGTATACTCACATTGACTTTGGCGATAGTTAGTGGCACATTCATACTGTTTGTTAATTAAACGCATAATATTGACACTGTTGTTTAATTGAAACTTTAGATGCCAAATTTCAACGGAGAAAAACGTAGATATATTGCTACAACTATCCTAATTAATTTATTTTTCATTTCAAATGATAGATGTTTTGTAAATCATAACAAATACTCATGAGACTTAAGTACGAATATCTGACAGATGAACTCGTCTATAAAATTAATTTAACCTGTCTACAGTGTAGTCAGCGTTTCACGGTAACGACATTATATATGACAATACGTTTCTCATTCGATCTATTTCAATAACGAACTACATAATTCATTATGATATTCTCGAAGTCGCTCTTATGTTTTAGAAAAAGTCTAAATATGTCAACGCAACTGTACATATATATGGCGGACGGAAGTACAGTTCAGTAGAACTGTAGAATAGATATACTGATACAAAGCACTTAAAATTGGACGAGTATAAAGCCAAAATTCAATACCAGATAACAGCAGCTTGCATTTCCGAGGAGGAAAACGTGATGAAAATAATAACTTTTTGTCTAGTCTGCTGCTAATTCCTAAATATCCATGCGACGCATTTGGCATAAATTTACTGCAAGATAACGTTTAAACCAACCTGAAGCTATTTCAACTCAAATGGGAAGAATAACACGTACATTTCGTTTCGTTTCAATTCCTACAATTCTGGGAGGGGAATCTTCCAGACAAATAGGGGGAAATGTATTTGAATTAGGGAAATTTTCAAACATGAAATCGTGAAATGATATTAAGGGCCCTGGTATATCACAATGTACTACCACTAACTAAACCCAGATTATCAAAATTGACTTCAAATTTGCAAAACATCTGCAAGTCAATTAATTAAGTTGACCTTTACCAAGACTTGAGTAGTACATGATGTTCACGGACACACATGGAAAATGCACGAATGTAGGGATCATGTGGGGATATTTCAGTGTGGTGATAAAATGGCAATACAACAGATTTGCATTAGGGTAGACAAATTTTAACGCAGATTGGTTTAGACCATGTGGCTAGGCTAGATACATAAACATGTGTATGCACATGATTGCATATCCGTTTACTGAATTAAAAAGAATATCGAAGCAAGTTCAAAAGCCGCCACTTCTAGTTGATCTGTAAGTATATATAACTAAAAGATATTTGATACACATCAATCTGTTTTATTAGATAAAACTTTTAAGGTTCCAGGACACCAGAACCATTTGGAAACTGCACAACCTTACATTATGTTTAATTAGACTCAGTCTGTTTAAAGACATGACATCTAGTGACGTTACATGACAAGTGTAGGTTTTACAACAAGTATGACAATTACATTTTTATCACATGTATTTCATTGTTACGGTAGCTCAACAGTGTATGAAATATGGTCTCTTGCGTGATGACACGAAAGAGTGTTCTCCCCGCAGAGTTAGGAACGGCGACATTGCAAACATGAATAACATGTGAATCCGTATTTTAGCTCTAGAAACCTTGCTAATTATTAGATTGACCATTGTAGTAGGCGGTTTTGTAGTGGGCGAAATGTTCTGTCAAACGCCGTTTTGTTAATGTAAACCTAAGCATCTGAGGCTCAGTTTGATGAGAAGTGATACACTTGATTTCCTTCCTTGAACACACACTGGTCTGATTCTATCATACAATTTGGATATTTGTTGATATTTCAACGACAGGAGGAATTAAAGAAGAAAAAATAAGCATTGATACTGTAAGAAAAATATAGAGGTGTAGATGACTGTACAATCCCATGTGAAAACAAATTTATCCGCATTGTCACGAAATGCTCGCATACGTAGACGACATATCGACCTTTACCCGTGGTTTACTGATTGTTACTTATTATGGGAGGCAAAACCACTTCATTTCATGTATTGTACGTATATGTTTCCGTGTGGTACTTTCTGATGACATGGCGTGAATGTTAAGTTTCGTTTAATTAATCTTACGCCAATAAACAGTGGTTAGTCTTGAAGTTGAAAATACAGTGCACAATGTATTGTCATGCATAATATAACCATACGATAAATAACAAATCGACCCGGACAGGGAAAGTATGACCCAACTGAAACTTCCAATCACAAAACACAAAGCAACACATGCCACCATGTCACGATACAATGCTAAACGCACAACTAAACGAATTCCAAGGTTCAGATATCAAAAATTCAAAAGTTGATGGCATGCGTTCATACATCGATACACTGGGGACGAATTGTTATATGCTGTCATGCGATAGGGCAAAGCGCAGACTATCGTTACATGGTCTAAAGTGGTCCAAAAATTGTTCTAGGAAATACAAAAATAATCATTATTTTGTTTGATACAGTTTTTTTCAGGCATGCCATATATGGATGCTCGCAATGAAATTTGAGGTATTGATAGGCATTAGACTTAGGATAATTCCATGTCGAAAATGGCATTTTTTATTTGGTATTGTTTTGACCTAAGGTCATATTTGACATAAAAAGTGTCCAGACATGTTCTGAATTTCCATAAACCGATCAAGAGGGTAAACACGTCGCTGTCAACATAAGGATACGACGCCATATTAACTATGTCATGTGGCGTATATGAAACGTGCGAAATGATACAAATTTACAAGCAAATTTAATTGTATAAAATACCCACGATGGAATAGCTGCTTTATCCGGAGACACTTGTTCATGCATCAAAACATGTATAAGACGCATGGGTCATTTCATTACTTGCATAAAGCATGGCAACCTTATAACCAATGCATGATTTGCAGCCATTGTAAAAGTATCACCAGACGTTTGAACACATCACGAATTCACTGAACTGTCGTCGTATTCCGATTGTTGCATAACATTAAATTACACTCGTATGAATCTATTAACTCCAATAGAGGCAAATGGTCAGGCTTTGTTAATGTCAACAAAATCATACACTATTTAAATCAGAATATTCGATTTGATAACTCGAAAAACGTCATTTACACACCTCTAAAACATTAAGTAAATGAGTTTCTTGCCTGATAAATGAACTGTCATCGTTTCAAGACATACCCTCTGGCAATAAAGAGAGCCGGAAACCAGCAATTACATTGTAATATAAGCGTCGAAGCTTCAAATCACCGACAAATGGAGACATGAATGGATTCATTAGTGTTCCCATTTCGTTCCGTTTTCATCAAAAAAAAAACCACAGAAAAAAGCACAATTTTTCATAAATTATGTCCTCGATATTTTTCTATAAAATAAAGTTTTTTTTGCTTTGTTATTTACAGTTTAGACCTTCTTTAGTCTGGTTCTAACGCTAAAAAAAATTGAGTACAAGATGAATTTATTTTTTCTCACCTCTATTTTACGTACACATATTGCCAATGTGAACAACGTGATTTAGCTATGTGCATTTTTGCAATCTCGACCAAACATAAACAAGCAAAGTAACCCGGTTTGTCTTTTAAACTTTGTATTCAAATAAAGAAACTACACAAATACAAACATAAATGCCAATTTAATTAATATTTAACATTTTATAAACCCTGGATACGTGGTTTATTGAATTGTGCGTTTTTTCGTGGGTTTTTTGTTGATGTTTTTCTTGCATAAGGAAGTCAACACTGGAGACTTAAATTAGAGAAGATACTTAAGGTGTTACAATGTAAAACACAATACTTAACGAATAAGTAAGTTATACGATGCCCATTTGCAATTTTTTAAACAAAATGGACGATGAATTTTTAATTTAATGATTTTTTTTCATAAAGAATTAATGCGACAAAGAAAAGTTTCTGTCTGCAATTTCTTACCAATTATTTTAAGTACGACAGTTTAAGTCCAGAGAGATATCACAATCAATAAACATTGCATCTTAACAAAGATCTTTCAATTGACATGGGCCCGGTCTCCCGAAGCATCTCAATCTGAGCAAGATCTCATCTCAAGTATTAGCATGTGTCATTATGTTAAGATTGAACAAAACTTATAACTATACATAGTTGATATTCTGAGTTTATTATCTACATTTATATATCAAGAGCTGCAACTTAGATGTATTTCTACTAATGACTCTAGTTTCAGCAAATTCTCAATTTGAGTTGCGATTTCTACTCCAGATGCTTCGGGATATTGCGTTCAGGTGTATCTTTAAATGCTACATCTACCTTACATTATGTATCATTCTTGAAATCGTAAAAGAAAGATTTACTGGTATACAGCTTGAATGCATATTTGTACAAAATTAATGGTTCCAATCAGTGAAAGGGCAAATAAGCTACAGAAACATTTGTAACAGTTTTATCAAAGAAGTTGACTTAAGGAATTAACAACCACGAAACAGTTCCATATAATTCATTTGACCTCAAACGTAGAAGACATGTAACTGAAGAATATACTAGCTATGCCTCGCTAGAATTCCATGCACTTGATCGCTTGGTTTTACCTTATACTAAAGTTGCATACCTCATGTTTTGTAACAAGTTCGTGTAAAAGGTTAGTTTTGTCATACGGTATCGGCTTTACTTGTTACATATTGGCTGACTAAGTTTAATCACTTTGACTTTGTTAGTGCCATACGCATACTGTTTCTTTTTTAAACGAATAACCTTGTGACATTTTTGTGTATTTGCAACTTTCGATACCACACTTTATCAGAGAAATGACGTAGGTATTGTCCTAACTATCCAAACTAATTTGGTATCATTTGGAATGATATAATGTTCTGTTCATAGTTTCAACATAACCGCCAATAACTACACCGTCTGATCCGTTTTAATATCGTTTCGAATACTCGTGAGATTCAAGTAAGACTAACCGACAGTGAAAATCGTTTTTTAAGTTAATTTTAAACTGCGAACTGTGTACTTTGGGGTTCACGGTCACGACAGTTTCTCTTAACATACGTTATACTCGTTCAATCGATTCCCATAAAGAATACATAATTCATTATGATTATCGCTCTTAAGTTTTAGAAACAACTTAAAATATGCTAACGTTACTGTACATTTACATATGGCGGATGGACGCACAGTTAAGTTAAATAAATAAATGAATAATATGTATAAAACAGCAGTTCCCAATAAGCGAACACTAGCTTGCATTTCCGATGAGAAAAACGTGACGCAATTATTAAAATAATGTCCTGTTTATAGCTTATTCAAAAACATCAATGCAACGCATTTGACATTCAAGATAAAAATTTAGCTAAACTTCTGCGACTCAAGTAAGACGAATAACACGTACCTTTCGTCTCGTTTCTAGTATAAAAGTTGTTGGGAGGAGACTTGTTCAGATAATAAGGGAAAATGGATAACGGCATTAAGGAGAGGATTTACAATTGGTCCCAAAATGGATAGTGAAATGATATCGATGGCCCTGATATTTCAAAAGGTACTTATTATGAATTATCCAGTCACTTCCGGCCAAATCAGCCCGATAACAGGGTGCCGGATAACATTTTCAATAAACCGTCAAGTGGTCATGTGACTTGCAATAAACCGTCACCTCATCACGTGATCTGACGGACTTCTTCTTAAAGCGGGGTCGCCGGCTGAAACTCTGTATCCGAGGATGAGGTTTTCCTATTTAAAATGAGCTTGGGTCGATCAATAATTGTTCTACGACTTACCTGCGTGTACATGACGTTATCAAGATGTCCGACGTTGTTGTTTTGTCGTGACGTCAGTGAACGAACGTGACGTTACGCACAAATAATGAAAAGGCAAATAAATAGTCCGACTTTTATTCCCTTTTTAAAGCAGATGTAGTGACCGGATAAATAGAATAATAGGTTAGTGCCGTGGAGTGAGTGAAAGTTTGTCCGGCTCGGCTGCGGAAGTTATCGGATTCGCCTACGGCTCACCCGATAAATTCCTCCGCCTTGCCAGATAAACTTACTCATCCACGGCACTAACCTATTATTCTCTATTTATGTTGACCCAAAACAAGGCTTAGTCGTCTAATAATTTACTTCACTGACAACTTAGCAAAATATATGCAAAGCAAATGTGTTGATCTCTAACAATGAGACAAAACGAAGATATGTATGTTTGGACCATGTGGGGATTTTCCATATTGGTTATAAAATGGCAATGATACTGCTTTACGTTGACATATTTGTAATATATATCATGCCTAGGGTAGGGAATAAGATATATAGACATATACCACAGATGGCCTTCGATCATGTGGCTAAGCTATGTACATACACGTGCGTATGCACGTGACTGTATATATGTTTCTTGAATACATTTGAATATCGACGTTCAAACGCCTATCCTAGTTGACCTGTAATAGTCCAGTCATTGAAGCTAAAAATATGGTCGACCTCAAACAAATTGCAAAACAGAGTTTCTTTGCATTTTCATCATCTACAGACTAATATCAACTACAGACAAAACGTCAAATATGCGAGTTCAGTGGGGGTAAATACAAACAAATCGACATGTTTAAGGTCACTTTTGGTAGCAATTTCAGCATTTTCCTTATATCATACTACATGGGGAATTTTAATTTCTAATAATTCCAGTGTAAGTCGTTAAAAATTTACTAATTGCACATTAAAGCTTATATTTTCTGATCGATACAACCTTCTTCTATTGAATAAAAATATTGATTTTATCATCAGACAATTTACTTTTCATATATATGCCAGTCTACGTGTTGGTATACTGTCCATTCAAATGTCGACAAAATTACTCAAAATAGCACTTGGAAGGGGAAACAAAAGTTTTATTCATTTCTTTGATATTAATACCATTTGTTTAAAATTTACACATATCATGTGTTGTATACATGTGTGTCTAATGGAAAAAGGAGATTTGTGTTTGGACAGTATACAATAAGGATAATATACATCAATTTATCAATTCGGGAAAATTAGTGATTGTTCTCTCTGCCTGTCCGTCCGAATTTGCATCTGTATTCACAATTTTGACTTTATGAGTATGAAACTTGGTCAGTGTGATCGTCTGAAAAAAATTTAGGCCAAGGTTGGAAATGGATGATCAAGGGTAAAAAACTAGGTCACTTGGTCAATTTGTAGCAAAACCTTGTGTAGTCGCTAGAGGTCATAATGTTGACCTAATATTTATGAAACTTGGTCACAATAATAATATCAACACAACCTAGGTCAAAGTTATTAATTGGGTCATCCGGGGTCAAAATGTAGTTAGCTAGTTCAAATCAAAGGACAACGTTGTGAAGGTACACAAGTCACACTTTTGGTCTAATATTTATGCAAATTGGTCACAATGCTCCTCTCAAAACATCTAAGACAAGTGCGTTATTGAGTTATTAGGGTCAAAATTAGGTCATTATGTTAAGATCATTGATGCGACTTTTTGGCTCAAGACGGTATGTCTATTATTTGACCTAGTGACCTAGTTTTAACTCATGATAAGTAAATATTGAATTTTACCTACATTTTGTCTTCATTATCTATGTGACATGGTGTCATAAAGATTAGGTAAAAAGGGCTCATTCTAAAGATTTGGTCAATTATTTGACCTAGTGACCTAGTTTTTAACTCAGGTAAATCCAATTTCACACATGACCTTGATTTTTGTAAGATGATCATTTTGACTAAATTTCACAAGTGTAAGGTCAAAATTGCGACCCCTGGTGACTATATCTTGTTTGTTCTATGTTTTGACCTAGTGACCTAGAGTTTGGCTCCGGTTAACTCAAAATGTTATTTGACCTAGATTAGCTTCCGATGATTATTGCTGCCAACCAAAATTGCGACCTCTAAGCACGATGTAAAAAAAAGTTACTGATACAAGTCAAGATTTATGTACACCAAAAGTGACAAATATCGCGAAAACATGCGACAATTCAATATATTTGTTAATATCTCAAAAAGTCCCACGAATATTCAATTAGGACATTTTGTACATTGCTAAGGATAGCTTTACGCGCCATATAATCACAAAACTGTTTGTTTTGCAATTAGTTTGAGGTTAAAATTTAAAAATGACTGGACTACAAGTATACATAATTTTAAGAAGTTTTTTTAATACACGCGAGTACACATAATCTTATACGTACTTTTTATACTACACAGGCGTGTTTTTTCCAATAATTTAGTGCGTATTTTGCGTATTGTGCGTATTTAGTGTCATATGGTAGAAAGAATCTATCACTCGTTGTCAATTGATATTATGTATATTAAACGAGTTTTGGAAATTTTATTATGCGAGCCTTTGTTTATATCAATTGAGAACATGTGATGGATCCTCTATATAACAGTTATAATATCTTACCGTCCGTTACGTTTTGTAATTATGTGACGGTCGGTCAAGCCAAACAAATGCTATTTTAAGAGAACTTTTTGATAAATATTACAATTTACGAATTAAAAACAGAAAATCCAAGGCAAACTGTCAGTCACGCTTTCGGGTTTTTTTTTTACTTGCACAATAACGTCTGAAAAAAAACGGTCTGCTTTCAGCCATCGGATGCATCATAATCTATGGCAATGTTTGCGTTATCACATTATACCCATTACTCATGCCATGTCACATTTAAAAAGTTCAGTCCATTCATTACCGAGTCTTAAGACAACTTGATTAATGTAAAATTCGGATTTGGAAAATGGGTATTGCAAAATATCTAATCTTGAGCTATCGTCTTTCAACGTCACGACATCATGTTTAATTAAACTGCTTAAAGACATGACATTTAGTGACGTCACATGACAAGTGTGGATTTTACAAGAAGTACGACGATTACATTTTGTATAACATGTATTGTATGTTCTCTTGCGTGATGGCACGTAAGAGTATTATCCCTTTGGGATTAGGAACGGCGACATTGCACACAATGTGAATCAGTATCCTAGCTAAAGAGGCATTGCTAATTAGATTGACCAATGTAGTAGGCGGTTGTGCACGTTGGCTAAATGTTTCATTAAACGTAGTTTTGTAAATGTCAACCTAAGCATATGAGGCTCAGTTTGATGAGAAGTGATACACTTGAATTCCTTCCTACAAATTGCACATTTCTCATTTCAGTAGCATTTAGTATGAATAGTGAATAAGTTGACTCATGTTCTCTGGAAATAAATACATACATAATGTATTATCTGCCCCTTCGCCATTTCCTTAACGCATTTCATAGGTTTCAACCCATCTGGTGATGAACTGGTTTATAATTTAGAGATATTCACTCTTAGAGTCTAAACCGGACCATTCAGGAAATGAAATTAATTAGTACGTATATCTTAGTATAAGCTAATTTATAGCACTAAATCACGTCTAACTTGTTGACCCTTAACTTGGCAATCGCATTTTAAAAACATTAATGGTTTTGGGGGGTTATCCTATATTAATCCCAAGCCGATTAAACATGTTATTATGATAAGAACAATCAGAGCTTGGGCTATTGAACAATAATTCAAATGTCACAAAACTTTTATTTGGATTTCGCATTACATCTGGATTACTTGACACACAGAAGTGAAACTGAGCTAAGGATATTGAACTTTAATTCCAATGTCACAAAACATTATCTCAGATTTGCATTACATGTCATACAAATGTTTCCTCGTTTAAATTGAAAGCATGTAAATTTTCATTTGCCAATTTGGCTTTAAAAATGTAGAAGCTTTTTGTCGTTGAAGTCGGGTCATTCGACTGAAAGTATGGCATTCAGTTTTTTATTGTTACTTAACATGTTAAATTGTCAGCCAGCTAAAACTTGGTACTTAGTCCATTTTATTGTTGAAACTACATGTCATTCGCCTTTTGACAAACGTACAGCTGGAACTTAACTTAGGTAGTTCATTTTCTCGTTAGTTCTTTTGGTGGGCATTTCATCGTGTATTTGCGGTATGTGTTGTTTTTATATTTTCTGTGCTCGGCTGTTTCACTTGAGTACTGCCTTCACTGTCCGATTTTCTCAAATCTGTTTTCAATTTTCAGGACCTTCACATACACTTAGTCCTGAATTACGGGTTTGTTATATTCATACGTTTCATTGTATAAAATCAATAGATGCAAACGAAATTTGATCTAAAGCTCGTGTTACACAGTGACCCTGTAATGCGTATTCGCAATCTTAAACAAGCGATTATTCATTTTGATCGGAACCACTTTCATGCTATACTATCTTAACTGTGTATTTTGTGCCCTGCTCTGTTCATTATGATTAGCTCTGCCGCCTTTCCTGTCCGATTCGTATCATATAATATTGCGAAACAGTTCATAACAGTACTTGAGTTAGTCATTCTTTAAATTATTTGCGTTTAGATGCTTTTGTTTCTTAATAAGTAATGTAATTGCCAACGTGTCGTTGTTCGAAATGCCTTTACATGTTCATCTGTATTAACAATGTCTTATTAATAGAGCAACTTTTTGTGTCTAAACCAGATTTATATATTCACGGTGGTGCAATAAGAACGCTATATTAATGAATTATATATATTTGATGTGTCTGGGAAATGAAATGTGATGATAGTATGTGGGAATAACCGATGTGTTCGAATGTAAGGGTCATAGTCATTTAGTCACTGTATGCATTGTACTTTTATAGCTCTATTAACAAATATGGATTAATAATGAAACACGATTGGTAATAGTATTGACAAGACACTATCTGTTTATTATAAATGAAGTCATCAGTTAACAGTTCCCTTCATATACACTCAACCGCTTTAAAAACGCACCACTATTGAAAATGATCAAATTTTGTCAAAACACTGTTTTTGCTAAAATTGATAGTTTAAAGGGTTTGTTAAGTTCATAAGCTTGACATAAATAAAGATAACGATTTTTTTCTTTCGGAATAACCCGCCAAGAGAACTTTTTTTTATTTTGCATGTTTAGCGCGTGAAGCTCGATCGCGTCGACCTGTGTGATCAATATTAACTTTAAACTGTAAGCTGTTGGTTTAATCATTGAGAAAACAACATAAACAATATTTGCTAATGGCATTTTTATGCTGGGAATATCTCGAATATTTGTTTTCGATGATTGTGCCTTCGACTCCTACTAAAAAGAGTCTCGGTGCCTTAGCATAGCGGTTCAGCTGCCACCATACAATGGTTGTGGGCTTAAAACATCAATTCCTAGCGAATGGAACAGTGACAGTGTAATTGGTTTTTCATGGCTGCAAACAGTGTCAAAATAATGCTGGGTGTCAATCAACAAGCCAAAAGTACATTAGTGCATTTTCATAATTATTTCTTTCAAAATTGTCAATAAAAAGGAAAATTATTCTAGTACATTTTTTAATGAGTTTTCTCCCGTTTAGAGCCTGAAGTCCCAACTTTTTATCTTCATAGTGTTGATTTGGGGTGCCATAGAAGCACAACGGGATATGTCCTGACAGTCTGATGCTCATAACCAAGAATTCAAGTTTAAATAAGGCTTGCATCCATCTTAGGTTTACATAATGCGCATATCTGAACCGCACTCGGTCGTATGGTATTAGCCAGACAGCCATAGCCACATAACATTTATAATTCAAGTTAAGCATTGCTTGAATGGTGGGAACCATCACGTCTAACATCATTCTATCCTATTACGTAATTAATGTTATGCTTTATGAGGAGATACCACGTGCATGCATCAATGTAGCGGGCTCTTATACTTGCTTTTGAAATTGTGACTTTCACTTCCATGGGTCTCCGTGTTATCTATATCATAATTCATTTCAAACTCGTAATAACGGCATGAAAATCACACATCTCGTTGACAATAGACTGAAGATTATTAATCCGAAAATAAATAACCATAAATTAACGTTTTCATCACTAAAGCCGATATTTCAAATGTGGTGCGTTTTTAAAGCGGTTGAGTGTATTCATGCCATGCGTCTGACAGAGATGCGCCTACGGTATGCATCATTAAAGTAGCTGGAGTTCCATCAACCTACCGCACATGTCCGGCAGATATCGCCTGTCCACTCGGTCTCGGTCTCAGTCGCGCATTGTCATAGCGTATATTAACATCTTGGTGAAAAAAAATTCAAGATGCATGTCAGCACCTATATGATACTCCATTTGGCTAACGAGATGAGATAACAAACTTCATTTGAGGGTAGTATCCACCACACAATTGTTTTACTTCCGGCAGTAGTATTACTAAACATGGGTGTTATGACATCTTACAGGAACACGTTCTAGTACATGTGCCAGACATTATCAACACGTTCCAATATCATATTGTACTAGAAATTCAATACTAGAGTCAAGTACTAGTACTAAACCAATATGATACCGACAGCCAAGGACATTTGATGAGCGACTACATAAATGTCATACAATGCTGTTCTCTGCAGGCTTTCTTTCTAAGACAAATCTTGTCTACAAAAACATCATAAAACATCAGTATATGAGGGTTATCATAAATAATGCATAACGTTTGGTCACGTGGTACATTTGTGGCTTCATGAGATGGCTTGTATAGGAATGATTGACAAGCTAACACATAACAAGCACAGTAATATGAACGACTATGACTCGAAATCTGGAAGAATATCGCTGGCTTAGAAAGAGGAAAAAAGAAAAATGCAGTCCGCAAATCTCTTTACGTACGGTAAAACAAGCTGTTTAAACTAAAAAAATGTATGACAAAATCAATCAGGGAAGGTAGCACTGAACCTAACCTGCCGAGCACAGAAATCAGAAACACCACAACACAACTACACTGAGCAATGTCCACACATAACCCAAAGAAAGAATTAAATTATCTCCGAAAAAATGCAGGATGACCCAAGTTCACTAAGAAATTATAGAACTTAAGTTTGGTAAACATGACAAGTTCCAATTATCTAAACATAGGGTCATCAAAATCGCCCTGTATTGCTGATTTTAAACATGTATCAGTATGTTTAGATCGTAAGTAGTACTTTCATATAATCGTCTAATTCATTCAACGCCGTGTGTCATTTGATGTTCGATTAAAAGAACCAAATCTTTTACACGCACTCTCTAATTTTGACTGATTGAGTTTGGAATCTGAATTCCTTCAAAAACCTAGAACAACATCGGTCCCATGTGAAGTCTTCAGGAAACCACTCCACCGGACTATTAAAAGCAGCCGGCACGATTTGCCATGCTCTTAGTTATGCGAACTTCATTTTATCGCGTAAGAAAATATTTCCCCGTCTTGTCAATGTGCAGTTCAATATTTCAATTTCAATATTTGCTTGTACGCTTATTTGATTAGATAAAAAAAATATCAATGTCAGTTTTATTGTTGAATAAAACCGTGTCACAAGATATATGATTTAATTACTTCGCATCCGACCCAGTGATTATGCTTGATAAATATAATGTTAATAATTAAATGTTTTCTTAATGGCCTTGTTATTGGGCTGAAGACTTTCATATAAGCCTGAGGTCTTTAAGTGTGCTATCACACGAAGTGTATACTGTTAGTAAATTATTAAAATTGTCAACAATTTAATTTTATTTTGAATAAACAAAACGCTTTCAATTTGAAAAAATGTACTTCCCACTGCATACTTGTATTGCTCGCTAGAAAATCTATGCTTTTAATTTGTAAAGACAAATTTGTAGTTATGGAGTTCGCTGACAAGTTGTAATAGATGCACATCATGCAACATTCTTTTATCAGAAGACAAATCGTTGAATGAGAAAACTTGAACATTTGTATGTTTAATAATCAGTGACTTTCTGAACATTGGTCGGTTGTATAAACAATACAATATTATAATGTTGTGAAAATTTCATCAACATATTTTATTTCTATCATGATCAAAATATGCATTAAATAACACAGGATATTTCACCGTATAACTTTTATTTTTTGTTAATAGTTTTGCATGAAAAATTGTGTATTTGTAATTTAAGAACTTTAGATGCGATTTAAAAAGTTATTTTAAAATACAAACGGAAGTTCACTGAGCCATGAAACAGAGCAAGTAAAATTAACGAGAATTCAATAAATAATTGGTTTTGTACGTACACTCAATTTGTATCAATATACAGGGTGTCCAAAAAGAAAGTATACAGTTTCGGGGTATTTTTATCAACTCTTACAAATGTGATGGTTTGCGATCACTAAGAAATTTTGCACATGGTAATACAAAAGATGTAAGTTTTTTCTGGTACCAGTTTGAAAATTGTAACTCGAATATTTTTTTAAGAATGTCAATTTCCAAAAAAAAAAAACCTTATTTTGACCGTGACGTCATTTTGACGTAATTGATGACGTTTTTGTCTCATGTTTCCCGTTTTGCACCCATTTTGTAAAAGTGTTGTTTACATTTACACAGATTTTTAAAAACTGGTCTTCTTAAATTGCATTTTGATGCTGATCAGAAGAAAAGTTGTGTATATTAGCATTTGAGTGTACATCAGCGATCTCGGATAGCCCAAAAGAAGAACATCCACATGAATTAAGACCCGGGCTATTGACGGGCCATTCCACTCTGCAGTGGAATTTGCTAGAAATTATTGTTACACCAAATGTTTCTAGTAATTCACCCAACACCGTGCATTGCCATGTGTGACTCTGGCTCCACTTGCATGAACCATACGACATTCAAAACAAAGGATTCGCTGCATAGTTCAGAGAGAACTTGCTTTGACAAAGGCAAGTAACACAATGGGTTTACTTCTTTCTAATTTGTTTTCGAAATCGCAAGTGAATAGCCTATTAATAGCCAACACACATGCATACGATCGTGAGACACATCATATATATAATATCAGTTTAGACGGTAAAATGCAATGCAAATTTTCTAAGAATGCTTGCAAGACGAGAACACCAGAAATACAGGAATTGAGAAAACGTCGTTAATAACGTCACAATGACGCAACGGACAGAATACAGTAATTTTAGAAAATTTACTTTTTTTAAAAAAATATCCAAGATACAAGTTTTACACTGATGCCAGATAAAAAAATTCATCTTTTGACTAATTTTGTGCTAAATTTCTTTGCGGTAGCAAAACGTTAAGATTTTATTAAAATGCACTGAAACTGTATACTTTCTTTTTGGACACCCTGTACATGTATATCTCGTAAAATTAATTAAACCAAATAATATTGCTCAATATAATGCAAGTCTTTACTCAAAAATATGTATGACTAAAATGGGTAATTATAAACTTAAATACGGCTTAATTTTTAGTATTTTGCTCTTTATGTTTATCTCCCTGATAAGTAAAACCACTTGAAAACAAACTTTAATAGCAAAACTGGCATATAACTGCATTAACAGCCTGACAAACGTCCGATGAACACACTGCAAACATGATCTTTACACAAAATGAGAAAAATACATTCTTTTCACATGTGTGTTATAAAGTCATTAGAACTATATTAAGATTAATTAATTTGACATGCTAATGTGTTTCAGAAATGCTTAGCAATATAATGTTATCTACAATAATTGTGAAATTACAAAAAACGGGAATAATCATTCAATAGTTATTCCACTTGACTTTACTATTTTTCGTACTTTCTGTGATGTCCAATACATTGTTGTAGGTCTTTGTGGGTACAATCATATTCCCACACATACAAAATGAAATAAAATAATGATTGTGATAAGTATAATCGATGTAAAACTGCGCTGCCTACAAAGAGCATACCGACACCTCATCGTTATGGATGAGTGATTCTTTGATGCTTCTTCACGGGGTCAGCTGTATAATTGCAATATTTAAATTTTAAAAAAACGTTCAGTTAGCTGTTTTGCTCAGTATACTTACGCACTGATTAGACTCGTACCTATTTGAAATCTGTATCGATTAGCGTTTATTATGAGTCTTTTTTCATGAAAATCGAAATGTGTTATGTTGACAAAAACGAAGTTGTAAAAGCTTGTTTTTTCACATGTTAAAAGTAAATTTCAGAAGGTTGTTCTTGTTTTCTAAAAATATTGATTTGTACTTACAACATTTTCATTCTAAGCCTGTGATATGCTATATGCATAGGGCGATTCTGAATGCATTGGCTGCTATCTTATTTTATGGATAAAATATTAAATTGTATGTATAAGTGTATTTTTGTGCACTTTGCGATCTGATTCTTTCGTGCAGTTTGGATGTTCGTTGATAATTCAACGACAGGAGGACGGAATTATAGTAGAAATAGTAAGCATTAATATTGTATTGAAATATAGATGTGTAGCTTACAAACAATCCCATGTGACAAATTTATCCACATTTTCACGACATTCTCGCATACGTAGACGACATATCGACCTTAACCCATGGTTTACTAATTGGAACATATTTCCATTGAATAAAACCCGTTCGTAATATATCCGAGTATTTTCCAGAAAATCCAATATAATGCTTACAATCGGAATTGAATGTCCTAAGATTATATTTGAGTTGATATGTATCTATTACATGTATCTTTGATGAGGCTGATGGACGATACCTGAGCAATCAGGATTTGTCCAGGATAATTCGCAATACCCACAAGAACCTTGACAAAAATCAATTAATGATTGTTGATCTAACTGCCGATCTAAAATTGACTAATTGGTCACTAACCTGGTAGGGGAGGAAGGCAAAAATGGGTAATTGCACACGTTGGTATCCAAATGCACGCGACATCCGTAAAAGTGTCTGGAACCTTTCACCGAGTATTTTTGACTTACGTAAGACCACAAATTAACTAAAAATGTGTGTTGGTTTTTACTGTATAATCTAAAAAACAGAGATGTATGTATGCGTAAGGAACTCAAATGTTAACAGAAAATAAATGTCAGGATAAGCCATTGATTTTGTCTCCGTAACCTACACTGCGGCGGTTCCGCGCGACAGAATACGTTAAGCCAAGTTGTCGTCTGCTTTTGTAGAGCGACACTCACTGGCGATCGATTCATATGTTCAGTGTATGCAATTGTCCATGATTCCACAATAAAGTCCTCATCAAATTGTTTTATAGTTCGTTGCAGTTTGTTGCCTGGAATATAGTGATGATGCTTGTGGATTAGTGGGTAATGATGCACCTATAGGTGACAACGTTGTTATGCTGATTGGAGTTCCGCAGATTGTCGTTTACTGTGCTGTTAATTAACCATAAACATAGCACTGGATCACGCGTAATCAACGGATTAACTAAAACGTTCAATAACTTTATTTGATTTAAATGAATAAAACTTATCAAATGTCATTCGCATTCGAGGATTGTTAAATTCAAATATTTATTCCTGGAATTCGAATATCAACTTTCGAGATGCACGCATATGGCGGTGAGTATTAATTCGGATTATCCTAATTGCAATTTTTTTTTTTTAAAAGTCAGCTCGTTATATACATAGTGACAATTAGAAATTACTCTCCGCCTCTATTTTGTATATTTGAATATCAACTTTCTAGAACAACTCAACTGTTTCCATTCCGCATATCGACTCGTCGTTTCCCTTAATTCTGAACTTAAATTGTAATCCACTTTAAAGATGTAATGAATATCCATGATCAACAAATATGCATATTCAACATGATCGTTTATTACTTAATTATACATTAATTAGGAACTCCTTCATCGCTCGAAACAATAGTGTTAAATGTGATTTTGTTCGATTTAAGCAAGACAATTACTAGTTTGTCCTTGTTTTGTAATGCAACTATTTATAAATACTTAAATCGTTTCAAGAAAATTGCAGTATTGCAGAAGTTGCTTAAGCCGATAGTGAGAAATTGCCGAACAAATTACTTTCATCGCAAGCGGTTTCGATGAATGAGGTGCACTCAGCTAATTCTGACAGATTTTTTTTCTCGTGGAATTAGATGTTAAGGTTTTGCCAATGCTCATCAATAATTTTCGTCAGCCTCAAGAGGGCATCAGAAATAAATATACATATAAAAATTTGATCGAGCTCATTATTCTTTGACTAAAATGAGGGAAATTCTAAAAATAGCTAGATGTAAATGTCCAGTCCCCAAAATTCTATTTATAGCAATGTATTCACCAACATATACTGATTTGATTTTAAGAAGCCAATCATAAAAAACTGTTCATAGGGCATCATGCGATATCATCAATGCTCAACTGTCACTTGATTCCTTTATACGATATTCCACTGGTAACTGTATCGTTGAAAACAAAATATGAAAAAAAATATTTTTAAAAAAGAAAGAAAAATATAAATTTTCCAAAAAAAATTTTTTTTTTACTTTTTCAACGATACAGTTATCTGTAACAGATTCAGGAATGAAAACTACTACTTCACCATTTAGAATATGCATTACAACCACTTATGCGTAAAATACAAAAACGAATTAGACAGGAGAGGTAGCACTCAACAGCAACAGCAACAGCAGATGACTCAAAGCAAAAACCAGAAAACTTCGACAACTTTCGATCCGAGCATAATAATACAGCACATTGTCTGCTAAATGCTATATCATGTCACCCATTTATGGCGAGGAACTAATATTGGCTAATAAATGCCTCTCTTTTATGATTGTCACAGTTCTCTAGTGTATTTGTGAAATGTATCATTAGCCATTAGCGCTTCAGATATTTCACCTAATCCATTAATTTGTTCCTGATAGTAGCACATCACTTTATGTAATGTTTCCAGGCGTATAATAGGAATGTAATATCAACCATTACACAAGTGTACGTGAAATAGATTGGGAGACTGAAATAGACGACAGAAAACCATCCTGAAGGAATAACGCACTATTTTTTACTTTGATATAGAACTACGTACTTTGGGAAATCAGTCTGTATACGTTATAACACGGCGGGTAACTTGGTAAGAAAGAAACCTTGAATTATGTGGCTAGTTGGATTGGATGCTTTTAGCGCTCAAGTTTACTGCAATATGTACGTACCCTGGAGTAAAATATAATTGGTTCTTTAACCAAATACAAACTGTAATGAAAATGCTAAGAATGTGCATTTGATAGGACGTAGGCAGTCCATAATGTCTTGTTCAGCTTGTACAAACTACTCAATGAAATATCTACAGTTGTATGCTGTAAAGGTACATGTGGATTCAACATAATGTAATATAATATCAGTATAACGGAATAGAGTATACGTGTGTATATTATGTGTATAATTAGCTTAATTGCTTTTCATGCGCACATGTTTGTGGTCGATACTAAGGTTTGTGTACATATAACGCGTGATGTCAAATAGCAGTAAGGCGGTCAGTTGGGACGTACAAGAGAAAAGTAGTGGCCGTATCAATTCATTCAAATACCCAACAATGTACAAGAAATATACATCGCTATACGAATTTGTTTTATATTCGAGTTTACAGTCTGTTAATCGAAACTGTTGATAAATCCTGATATGTTCCAAACATGTAACTGTAATTGGAAATCGTTAGATGATACGTACCGCGCGAAACATGAGAACCGAGATACGTAAAAACACTATTCATATAAATATTTTATGCCAGAAATGAAACTCACACGATAGAAATACGTAATGTTATTATGGGGTTTATCATTTCAAATGTCAATTGTAACATCACAATACCTCATTAATTTTTAATCACCCTACCTCGTCAACATGACTTGGAAACGTTAGCAATGAAATTAGCGACTTCCAGGATGTATTATTGGAAAAACCTAACACTATACAGCAATACTAGTAGAAAACAATGTTCATGTAAATATTTAATGCCATAAATGAAAATCACACAACAGAAATACTTAATATTATTAGTATTTGTGTTATTATTTCAAATGTCAGTTGTAACATCATATTGCCTCATTAGTTTGTAATAACCCTACCTCGTTACTATGACTATGAAACGTTGGTAATGAAATTAGCGATTTTATTGTTCCAGTATGTATTATTGAAAAACACCAAACACTATACAGCAATACTAGAAGCTTTTATTGTCCAATTAACATTGGCCATTCTATAGTTCGTTATAAATAATCTATCAGACTGAAAAGCATTTTGATTACCATTCCAATTAAGTATTGTTATTTAATATCAGGAATGATAATTGAAATCAATTGGACTGGCTATATAATCGATATCTGTAACAACTGGATGTCAGTATAACAAATGTAAACGCTTGATTCTGCGTAGACTGTACTTATTCCTAACCATGATTATTGTGATTTTACTATTTTGTTTTGGAATTATTCGATCTTGTGATATCAGAGTGTTATTGTCATTGTATGATACACTAATGATGATAACTTCTAAAGTACCGTAGCTGTGTCTGCAAGCGGTACAATTCAGGCCAAATGACGGCTAAGCGCTGTTTCATCATACAGTAACGAGTTGTCTTCATTCCTCTTTTAACTATCCAAATAACATATATACCAAATGCCACAAATTCATCAAGGATGCTCTTTTGATATGTTGTTGATATGTCGTTAAATCGGTTTGTATGAAAGCACAAGTTATAACCAGATAAACTAAATGACCAACCTTTTCTCAGTTAATCCATTAAAAGATCCGCATAACATTCAATGTACGAGGAGGAGACGAGGTGTTTCTTAATGCAAGAAAATATCAAAGTCATTCAACCATTACGTACGCAAATACACAATATGAAAGTTTCTTCTATTTTGCTAGGGAATAACCTAACCTTCGAGATAGAGGTGTTTTTGTAAAGTCTATACATCATTTAGCAGGTTTATAAGTTAATTCCTATCAATCAAACCGATTTAAATAATTATGAAGAATATTCTTAATAATTAATCCAGTTTGTTCGAGTTGAAGAATAGCGCGTTAAAGCTTTTTCGATAGCGAATAGCGATTCATAAATAAATGAAGATATGTTAAGTAAGACAAGACGATGTTAAGCAATACGGAAAGACTCGTCGACGTATGGAATTACCAGTCTGTGTGTGATGTATCAGATACGACATCAATTGAGCTGATGATTCTTTCCTGGAATGGAAATTACTAAGATGCTAGAATCGTCTTATACTGATTGCCGTGTGCGCTGACAATGCCTATTTATACATGGACTCGTACAAGTCCAATTGACAAATTCGGATGGCAAGCTTACGCCTATGTTATTTGACAAATATAATGCCATCCTCCATATTTAAGGACGAAGGTGATTTGTAAGTTAAAAGTGCTTAGTATATAATGTTTTATTGTGCGAACAAAATATCGCTCCTGATATAAATGTAGCATATATTAGTCTATTGGTATACTACCAATGGAATAAATGTATTATCTAACGTGAACAAGTGAACCGAAACGCAGCATATTGATATCTCATAAAGCGAAACATGCTCTTATCCACTCCACGCTCCTGTATGTTGTCTGATAAATTATTCGTTAGGTGATACGTACCGCTCGAAACATGAGAACCGAGATACGTAAAACACTATTCATATAAATATTTCATAACAGAAATGAAGCACACAAGATAGAAATACATAATGTTATTATTGGGTTTATCATTTCAAATGTCTGTGGTAATATAACAATGGCTCATTATTCTGTAATCACCCTACCTCTCCAACATGACTTTGAAACGTTGGAAATGAAATTAGCGATTTCCAGGATGTATTATTGGAAAACCAAACACTATACAGCAATACTAGTAGAAATTATGCCAGAAATGAAACACACATAATAGAAAAACATACTATTATTATGTGGGTTATTATTTCAAATGTCAGTTGTAACATCACATTGCCTCATTAATTTGTAATCACCCTACCTCGTTACTATGACTATGAAACGTTGGACTTTATTGTTCCAGTATGTATTATTGGAAAACACCAAACACTATACAACAATACTAGTAGCTTTTATTGTCCAATTGACATCGGCCATTCTATAGTTCGTTATAAATGATATATCATACTGTAAAGTATTTTGCTAACAATTCCAATTAAGTATTGCTAATTAATATCAGATATCAAATATTAATATAATTGAAATCAATTGGACTGGCTATAATAATCGATATCTGTAACAAATAGATTAGTTTTTTTAACAAATGCAATCCCTTAATAGTGCATTGACTATACTTATTTCTAACCATTATTATTGTTATTTTACTATCTAATATTGGAATTAATCGATATTGTGATAGCAGTGTTTTATAGTCATGGTATGATGCACTAATGATGATAACTTCTCCATTACCATAGCTGTTCCTGAAAGCGGTACGATCAGGCCAAATGACGACTAAGCACAGTTGCATCATACAGTATCGAGTTGTTTTCATTCCTCTTTTAACTATCCAAATTACATAAATACCAAATGCCACAAATACATAAAGTTGATATGCTCAGTTGATATGTCGTTAAATCGGTTCGTATGAAGACGCAAATTACAAGAAATGTATAATTAGATATACTAAGTATCTCTGCTACAAGACCAACATTCTCTCAGTTATTCCATTAAAAGATCAGCATAACATTCAATGTACGAGGAGGAAACGAGGTGTTTCTTAATGCAGGAAGATATCAAACTCATTTAACCATTACGTGCTCAAGTATGTTATGCTACAATAAGAAAGTTTCTTCTATTTTGCTAGTGAATAACCTAACATTCGAGGTAGATGTGTTTTTGTAAAGCAAATACATCATTTTAATAACAGGTCTATAAGTTAAAGCTTATCAATCAAACCGATTTAAATAATTATGCAGAATAACTTGAATAATTGATCAAGTTTGTACGAGTGGAAGAATAACGCGTTAAAACAATTTCGATTGCGAATGGCGATTCATAAATACATGAAGATATGTTAAGTAAGGCAAGAAGATGTTAAGCTATCGGGAAAGACTCGTCGACGTATGCGATTACCAGTCTCTGTGTGATGTATCAGATACGACATCAATTGAGCTGACGATTCTTTCCTGGAATGGAAACTACTTGAAGGTAGGAATTGTCATCATACTGATTGCCGTGTGTGCTAACAATGCTTATTTATACATGGACTTGAACAAGTCAAATTGACTAATTCGGAAGGCGAGCTTAACATTTGACAAACGTAATGCCTTCCTTCATTTAATAGGACGGAGGTTTGATTGCAAGTTATATAGTAAGTATACAGTGCCTTATTGTTCGAACAAAATATCCCTGATGATATATGTTGCATATATTAGTCTATAAGTATATTACCACTGGAATAAATGTGTTATCTAGCTTGAACAAGTGAACCCAAACGTAGCACATTGATATTTCATCAAACGACATATGCTCTTATCCATTCCATGCTACAGTATGTTATCTGTTAAATTATTGATATTAGAAACGCAGCAGATAAATGATAAAAGTTCCACCGAATTAGTAAATGGAACAATATATCATAGGCGATAGTACTTGTACACTGCATGACTATAATATTAAAGGAATATATGTACATGCGTGTTTCCGGATATTGACAAACATGTACCAGAATGTTTTGGATTGGCTACTAAGTATAGTTATTTGATAAGACTTGTTTTCAACCCTTTGGATGCAGTCACCTTTCTCATACTCATACGTATTAACAAATTGTTTGGTAAAACAGGTGGGAACTAAAATATGATCATATGGTAGAAAAGAATTCAAATACGGCACCTTGTTATCTCATTGGTACATGTATATAACATAAAAGCCAATGTGATCAGGATGTGATAGCTTCTTCATTCTGTTAACAAAAACCCCAAAATTCCATGTTTACCCAAATCGGACATATCTCCAAGTACTGTATACTTTTCACTTTTAAGATAAATTGTATGTTTCAATATATTCATTGTACATAAGGCCTCGTTGTAATCGAAACTTTTTAACGGTCGTTTGAATCGTTTTTGAGGAAAGAAAAAAAATAGTTTAAGATTTTAAACAGGATCGTTAACACTGACATATGACATCAACACATGATAACACATACTATTAATGCAGATGCTACCTGCAGTCACTTGTGAACTAATTATGAGTAAATCTGCCAGACGATACACTATTCAAAAAGCACAGCAGAGGACGAAAAGCACAAACTTCCCAACAACTTGCGGTCTTAACATTACAATACAAATATATAGTACACGTTGCCAACTAAATGCTATTTCATGACATCCGTTTATTGTTAGGAACTAATATAAGCTAATAAATGCCTCTCTTCTATGATTGTCACAGTTCTCTAGTGTATTTGTTAAAGCTTTTTCGATAGCGAATAGCGATTCATAAATAAATGAAGATATGTTAAGTAAGACAAGACGATGTTAAGCAATACGGAAAGACTCGTCGACGTATGGAATTACCAGTCTGTGTGTGATGTATCAGATACGACATCAATTGAGCTGATGATTCTTTCCTGGAATGGAAATTACTAAGATGCTAGAATCGTCTTATACTGATTGCCGTGTGCGCTGACAATGCCTATTTATACATGGACTCGTACAAGTCCAATTGACAAATTCGGATGGCAAGCTTACGCCTATGTTATTTGACAAATATAATGCCATCCTCCATATTTAAGGACGAAGGTGATTTGTAAGTTAAAAGTGCTTAGTATATAATGTTTTATTGTGCGAACAAAATATCGCTCCTGATATAAATGTAGCATATATTAGTCTATTGGTATACTACCAATGGAATAAATGTATTATCTAACGTGAACAAGTGAACCGAAACGCAGCATATTGATATCTCATAAAGCGAAACATGCTCTTATCCACTCCACGCTCCTGTATGTTGTCTGATAAATTATTCGTTAGGTGATACGTACCGCTCGAAACATGAGAACCGAGATACGTAAAACACTATTCATATAAATATTTCATAACAGAAATGAAGCACACAAGATAGAAATACATAATGTTATTATTGGGTTTATCATTTCAAATGTCTGTGGTAATATAACAATGGCTCATTATTCTGTAATCACCCTACCTCTCCAACATGACTTTGAAACGTTGGAAATGAAATTAGCGATTTCCAGGATGTATTATTGGAAAACCAAACACTATACAGCAATACTAGTAGAAATTATGCCAGAAATGAAACACACATAATAGAAAAACATACTATTATTATGTGGGTTATTATTTCAAATGTCAGTTGTAACATCACATTGCCTCATTAATTTGTAATCACCCTACCTCGTTACTATGACTATGAAACGTTGGACTTTATTGTTCCAGTATGTATTATTGGAAAACACCAAACATTATACAACAATACTAGTAGCTTTTATTGTCCAATTGACATCGGCCATTCTATAGTTCGTTATAAATGATATATCATACTGTAAAGTATTTTGCTAACAATTCCAATTAAGTATTGCTAATTAATATCAGATATCAAATATTAATATAATTGAAATCAATTGGACTGGCTATAATAATCGATATCTGTAACAAATAGATTAGTTTTTTTAACAAATGCAATCCCTTGATAGTGCATTGACTATACTTATTTCTAACCATTATTATTGTTATTTTACTATCTAATATTGGAATTAATCGATATTGTGATAGCAGTGTTTTATAGTCATGGTATGATGCACTAATGATGATAACTTCTCCATTACCATAGCTGTTCCTGAAAGCGGTACGATCAGGCCAAATGACGACTAAGCACAGTTGCATCATACAGTATCGAGTTGTTTTCATTCCTCTTTTAACTATCCAAATTACATAAATACCAAATGCCACAAATACATAAAGTTGATATGCTCAGTTGATATGTCGTTAAATCGGTTCGTATGAAGACGCAAATTACAAGAAATGTATAATTAGATATACTAAGTATCTCTGCTACAAGACCAACATTCTCTCAGTTATTCCATTAAAAGATCAGCATAACATTCAATGTACGAGGAGGAAACGAGGTGTTTCTTAATGCAGGAAGATATCAAACTCATTTAACCATTACGTGCTCAAGTATGTTATGCTACAATAAGAAAGTTTCTTCTATTTTGCTAGTGAATAACCTAACATTCGAGGTAGATGTGTTTTTGTAAAGCAAATACATCATTTTAATAACAGGTCTATAAGTTAAAGCTTATCAATCAAACCGATTTAAATAATTATGCAGAATAACTTGAATAATTGATCAAGTTTGTACGAGTGGAAGAATAACGCGTTAAAACAATTTCGATTGCGAATGGCGATTCATAAATACATGAAGATATGTTAAGTAAGGCAAGAAGATGTTAAGCTATCGGGAAAGACTCGTCGACGTATGCGATTACCAGTCTCTGTGTGATGTATCAGATACGACATCAATTGAGCTGACGATTCTTTCCTGGAATGGAAACTACTTGAAGGTAGGAATTGTCATCATACTGATTGCCGTGTGTGCTAACAATGCTTATTTATACATGGACTTGAACAAGTCAAATTGACTAATTCGGAAGGCGAGCTTAACATTTGACAAACGTAATGCCTTCCTTCATTTAATAGGACGGAGGTTTGATTGCAAGTTATATAGTAAGTATACAGTGCCTTATTGTTCGAACAAAATATCCCTGATGATATATGTTGCATATATTAGTCTATAAGTATATTACCACTGGAATAAATGTGTTATCTAGCTTGAACAAGTGAACCCAAACGTAGCACATTGATATTTCATCAAACGACATATGCTCTTATCCATTCCATGCTACAGTATGTTATCTGTTAAATTATTGATATTAGAAACGCAGCAGATAAATGATAAAAGTTCCACCGAATTAGTAAATGGAACAATAAATCATAGGCGATAGTACTTGTACACTGCATGACTATAATATTAAAGGAATATATGTACATGCGTGTTTCCGGATATTGACAAACATGTACCAGAATGTTTTGGATTGGCTACTAAGTATAGTTATTTGATAAGACTTGTTTTCAACCCTTTGGATGCAGTCACCTTTCTCATACTCATACGTATTAACAAATTGTTTGGTAAAACAG
Organism: Spisula subtruncata; assembly: GCA_963678985.1. Classification (NCBI taxonomy): domain Eukaryota; kingdom Metazoa; phylum Mollusca; class Bivalvia; order Venerida; family Mactridae; genus Spisula; species Spisula subtruncata. Next base: position 40,539,463 of record OY787664.1, on the reverse strand, counting down.
GTGGGAACTAAAATATGATCATATGGTAGAAAAGAATTCAAATACGGCACCTTGTTATCTCATTGGTACATGTATATAACATAAAAGCCAATGTGATCAGGATGTGATAGCTTCTTCATTCTGTTAACAAAAACCCCAAAATTCCATGTTTACCCAAATCGGACATATCTCCAAGTACTGTATACTTTTCACTTTTAAGATAAATTGTATGTTTCAATATATTCATTGTACATAAGGCCTCGTTGTAATCGAAACTTTTTAACGGTCGTTTGAATCGTTTTTGAGGAAAGAAAAAAAATAGTTTAAGATTTTAAACAGGATCGTTAACACTGACATATGACATCAACACATGATAACACATACTATTAATGCAGATGCTACCTGCAGTCACTTGTGAACTAATTATGAGTAAATCTGCCAGACGATACACTATTCAAAAAGCACAGCAGAGGACGAAAAGCACAAACATCCCAACAACTTGCGGTCTTAACATTACAATACAAATATATAGTACACGTTGCCAACTAAATGCTATTTCATGACATCCGTTTATTGTTAGGAACTAATATTAGCTAATAAATGCCTCTCTTTTATGATTGTCACAGTTCTCTAGTGTATTTGTAAAATGTATCATTAGCCATTAGCGCTTCAAATATTTCACCTAATCCATTAATTTGTTCCTGATAGTAGCGCATCACTTTATGTAAGGTTTCCAGGCGTATAATAGGAATGTCATATTAGCCATTACACAAGTGTACGTGAAATAGATTGGGAGCCTGAAATAGATGACAGAAAAAAATCCGGAGGAACAAAGCACATTTTTGTATTTGGATATCAAACTTCATGGACGTACGTTGAAAATAAGGCTTGTTGATTCTCTATAACACGGCCGGTAATTTGGATATAAAGTAACCTTGCATTACGCGTCTTCTTTTATTGGATGCCTTAGACGCACAACATATTTGTTTATTTTTTTAATTGTAATATGTCCATATGTACAGAGATGGTTTTACCCCTTTACTCTTTTGAGTAAAATATAAGATGTTATTTCAACCAAACACATACTACAAAAGATACAAAATGACCACAGTATGCAATTGATATGTAGACAGTCCATCGATGTATTGTTAAACTTTTGCATATTTTTCAGAAACTAAGTCGTCAGCTGCGGGGACTTGGGAAGCACAGTCGGGTCTTGTCTGCGTTTCATTCGGTCTCTTGGGATCACCGCTATTTTTTGGTTTCTTTGGAATTGTAATCATTCGTTTGGCTTATGCGTGGGCATTACTCAGTGTGGTTGTGTAGTGGTGTAAAGATTTATGTGCTCAGCTGGTTAAGTTGAGTGCATTCCCTATCCGATTTCCTGATACCTTTTTGTTAAACATACTCAATGCAATAGATAAAGTTGCATGCTGTAAAGGTACATCAGGAATCAACGTAAGGTAATATAATAACAGTATAACGGAATAGAGAATCATGTGTTTATTGTGCGTATCCATGTTCGTATAATACGATTGATCGCTTTACGTGAGCACTTTGTGTTCGTAGTCGATACCAAGTTTCATGTATCTACTAATTGTGATGTCTGGTAGCAGTAAGATAGTCCGTTTGAACGTTAGAGAGAAAGCAGATATCTTTTTTAGAAATTTAAATCCCATCAATTGTAAAGGAATGTAAGTTCCTGAAAGAATTCGTTTGTCATTCACGTTTACAGTCTGTAAATCAAAACTGTTGATCGGTCCTGATATCTTCCAAACATGCAACTGTAGTTGCAAATCGTAAGGTGATACGTACCGTGTGAAACATGAGAACCGAGTTAAAACAGTATTCATATTTAAGTAAATATTTTATGACAGAAATGAAACACACACGATAGAAATACATATTGTTATCATGTGGTTTACTATTTCAAATGTCAGTGGTAACACCACAATGCCTCATTAATTTGTAATCACCCTACCTCGTCAACATGACTTTGAAACGTTGGCAATGAAATTAGCGACTCTATTGTTCCAGTATGTATTGTTTGGAAAAAAAACATACTTTTTATTGTCCAATTGTCATTCTAGAGTTCGTTATAAATAATCTATCATATTGCAAATCATTTTGCTTTATATTCCAATTAAGTATTGTTATTTAATATCATGAATGATAATTGAAATCAATTGGACTTGCTATATAATCGATATCGGTACTACCAAATGACTGTTAGTATAATAAATGCACATAATTAATAGTGCATGCAAGTTTTAAGCATAGTTATTGTGATTGTACTACTCAATATTGGAAATAATCGATCTTGTTGACAAAGAGTGTTACCGTTATGGTATGATGTGCTAATGATGAGAACTGTCACCGGTAGTAGTGGCTTCAAGCGGTACCTTTCACGCGAAATGACGACGGAGAACCGTTGTGTCAGACATAACGATATGTTTTGTTTTCTGTAGAATGTCAAAATCACATACATATCGTGTGCCACAAATTAATAAGGGATAATTCATGTAAGTTAATATGTCGTAAAATCGGTTAATACGAAGGCATAAGTAATAACTGATAATATCACTGACACGAGAACGACCATCCCTCAGTTGTCGCACAAACAGATCAACATAACATACAGTGAAGGAGGAGTGGCTGTGTTGCTGCTTTATGCAAGCAAATATAAAAGTCATTCAATCATTAATTACCCCAACCAGTTATGACATACTATGTACTTCTCTTTTATTTTGCTAGGTAATAATCTTACTTTTGAAGTATAAAATGTGTTTCGAAAAGCAACTACATACAGTTGATAATGACACAAATGTAGTTCCATTTCTACAAGTCAAGGTTTATAAAACTAATATACTCAAATATGCAGCATGGTTCAAATAATGAATTCAGACCATACGAATGATACACTAACACATTAAAGCTATTCCCACCGAGAGCGTCGCAAGTAGAGCGTCGCAAGTGTTTTGAATAGCGATGCATAAATACATGAAGCTATGTTAAATAATGCTAGAAAATGCAAAGCTCTCGGGAATGACTCGACGACGGATGGAATTACCAGTCTGTGTGTGATTTATCATGTACGACATCTATTGAGCTGACGATAGAAGTATTCCTTCCAGGAATGGAAATCTGCAAAGAGGTTAGAATTGCCATGAAAGCGAGTGCCTAGTACATTGATAATGTCTGGTTTAAAAATGTGCGATTGACAAACTTTGTTTGCGTATGTACGTCTCCCTGATTCTGATGAGCTTTGGCCGAGGTTAGGAAACTTTGTATGGACTTCTAATAGTATGCGGATTAATGGAGTCGTGTGCCTGATGTGTTGTTGCTGAATTTAGTTTCCGAGTTATGCTCCTATTTGGCAAACATAAAATGGCGGCAGTATACAACGAATTTAATATAATTATGAAATAAATGCATCATCGTTATCTAGCGTGAGCAAGTTTAACACTGTATGAATGTTGCATTATCCAAACGTAATACATTAATATTTCATCAAACGAAATATGCTCTTATCAATTCCACGCTGCAGTTTGTTATCTGATAAATTATTGATATCAGAAGCACAGCAGATAAATGATACAAGTACCACCGAGTGAGTATATGGAACAATATATCATAGACTATAGCACTGGTGCACCACATGCATGAAATGTTGATGCCATGAATTATTCCCTTTCAAGATATTTATCAACAACTCTCAGACTGTTTTTCTTGTATTATCAGCATAAAATAGACCTACTCCGGATCTCCACTAATTTGAAGGTACAAATAGATTTTACCGTTATAATCCCTGTGTCACTTGAATATTCATATCTGGACAAAAGAATGTGGGTCAGTTGTATTTGCATATGAATACAAAACCAGTTTTACTCGGCCAGATTTGTTTGTACCTACATGTAAATTAAAGGAAAAGCCTAATTGCACAGAGTTCCGGATATCAACTTTTATTGTCGATTCAAAGATGTCTGTCAAAACCGCCATAATGTTCAATTTCTGAATAGCTAATTGCAGCAAGTATAACTACTACGCTATAGGACTACATGTATTAGCTTTTTAATCATTTAAGTGTATTATTGATGGTAAAATTTAATCCTGACACACATTTAATAATCGACCGGGATGAATGTTTGTTTACGCGGTTGTGACAGAGACCTTTGAATCAACTATACGTATAATCTTAAAAAGTTTGTGTTTATGCATCTCAAACTTATGTATAATTTAGCAATGGCATACTTCATAAGCTCATACATTTACACTCGCAGCAAAACACTAAAAACAAGAGACTGACACATAACCAAACCTTTTCACACGACCATCAACACAATGTGAATAAATATGGCCCAGAGCGCAACATTGAGACATATTGCGATTAAGATAGACAAAACCGTATGTCATCAAATGTTTCTGTAAAATACTAGCGTTTGATTGATTGGCATTACCATTGATGGCAATTTCATTTTACAGATGGGAAATGTAATTCTTAATAAGGTTATCATTTAACACCTTTACAAAATCTTTAGGGAAATCACTTTTAGTATGTTCTAGGATGATGCGCTACTGACTTCCTAACTTTGTTTCTAACATTATTATAAACTCAATGAGTGTCTCACTATTATGCTACTTACATAATATATACATATTTATTAAATAAACTAAATTACTCAAGAACGTTGTGTCTAAGTTATATATGTCTAATGTATTACGTTGCTGTGAATTAAGTGGGTAAAACACAATATTGCTGTGCAAGATTAGAGTTGCAACTTGCCGAAAACAGCCGATCGGCTAAGGCGTCCTATACAGAGTATGAGAGGTTTTCCTGAAGTTTTATCAAGTCTATTTAGAACGTCTTTGAATGGATAAAAAAACTCCAACGTATGTGTGAATGTAAATTAGAAGACATGTTACTAAACTGAATCATCCACCCACAAGCTTATTCTGAAAATACGAATTCATGCATTGCGATTAATAAATACACGCTACTCATGCAAGCCTTAGGGAACCATTCAAAACATAAGATATGCAAGATAAAACAGTTTGGATTTGTTAGAATCTCGGTGACGCATTTCGAAATATTCTTGTACTTCTTCGAAATTTAGAAATTCAATTCAATTATAGTTTCATTTCGTACGTTTATTGTCTCTTGTGCTTCCTCTGGGACCAATAACGTCACGTTATACCTAAGTATTAAACACGAATGCGCGTCAGTGAAATAAAATATAAGTATATTGTATATTGTTTCACAAAAGATCAGTTTTATAGTGTTTCACAGTCTTCCAACTCTATTCTAAGTTTATTACTGTATTCAACACGTCTTCCTTGTTGTTACATCGAAGAAGCTATGATAATTGAGTAAGTTTTATGTTTGATGCGCGGTACACGTATTCAATAATTTAAAAGTACAATATGTGAGTATGTGAAACATAAACAGTAACATTATATGTTATTATTACACCAAAAGAAGACATCTTGATTAATTTCACACGACACGTCGTGTCAACTGAATTAAGTCTTTATCTGATGAATCACGTGATAGTACGTATATTCCTCTTTGACAGAGTAGTGCAAAATATAGCATATATTCATATATAAAGTAAAGGTGCACTAAATGCAAAACGAATGAAAAACTAGTATCAATCAACAACTAATCGTGTGCTTTACATACTATTCCTCGAAGATGTTCACGTTTTTTATAATAGTTTGTGTTAAATTGTTTAAACTCTTATCTTAATAATATTTTGACTGATGGTTGATATATCGTGCCAACCATAATTATTAAAATTATTATACTTTTCTAAGTCCTCTCTAATATATTAGTAGATAACTTTGTCAACCATATAGACAATGCATATCTCCAGAAGATTCGGCTATAATACGTGTCAATTATCATTTTGCAAAATTGTACAACAAAAAAGTTGAGCTTTATATACTTTTATTGATCAAACCAACTTTAAAAAAATCAACAAAGGGAGGTTATAGTTGTTTTGATTAATAAAAGTATATCGAGCCCAAGATAACAACATAATTACTTATGGATGGCATAATGAATTTCAAATGAAACGTATTTATTGCAGACCGAGTATGGCTATGTAGGCTGTTAATTTTTATGAACTGTTAAAAGAACGCACTACTACAAAGCTTTTAACAAAGGAGAACTATTCCTCGTTTTTTCAGACTGCTGTAAATAAAGATGGACCTACTTGTATACCAGTCTAAGTAATTGGCTACGAAAATGCCTAAGCCAAAGTTTATTCTGACCCCGACAGTGTCTTTGTTTGAGAGTTAATTGTAAAATTATTGCATTGATCCGACGTCTGGAACATTTCCAATGTGTCTTATGTTGCATTATTGTAGACACCAACGCACATAGTTTGAGGTCTGTATTATTGTTAAGTACAAGTTAAAGCAAAACAAGTTGTGCCAAGTTTGCAATGACCCACTTACATGTACATCACAATAGACACCATGTATTTTACTGTATAATTAAATACAAAAGTACATTAACTTACATACATGGTATTTCCTCAGTAATGTTACATATGTTTTACAAATTACGACCATATATTCTGTCAGATTGTTTTTAAATTCCAACAGAAGGACACCTAACATATTTTAATATAAAACTGTACACACAGTTGAATGCGTACGACGAAAATTTACTTACGAATATGCACGATGTCTGATATTGTCTGATAAATAGTTACATACTGATACGTAACACATGCTACAGTTTATTTTGTATCATCTGATACTATAGAATACGTTCGAACGGAATGCGTTGTTTTGAAGGAGATCCTTACCATAAGTGAGTAATTATTTGCTACCAATAATTGTAGAAAAATACTATTTTTGTTGTGGTATTTGGCTTTTATTCGAGTATTTGATGCTTAATCTTACCACTCGTAATACCCTAGGGACTATACGTAATTAAGGAAGAAATACTAATACGATGAAAAACTAGACAGACGCCCCCATGAGTAGTAACGTGTATTCACAGAATTGAGCGACTAACAAGCTTGCCAAAGACATCATATATTTGTGCCCGCCTTCGCAGTTTCTTCGAGTGCATCAATAAAAGTATATTATATTTTCTACCAATCATATGTGTATATGGTTGTGTTTTCATCGGATAACTTCCATTACCGGTTACTGGGGTCGACTGGTTGTTCTCATGGAAATTGTCTGGAATACATTCCGAAAACGTGCCACAACTACCTTTGTTAATTCCAATTTTGTATGTCATGGAACTACATTTATGACCGATTAAAATTCCCAATTCCTACTGAATAAAAATGCTTTCACGGCAGCATTCGACTCCATTCAGTCAGTGAACCCCATTTTTACTTGTAATATGTTTAATATAATTGTGATCTGCACACATTTAGAAAAAAGTAGAATTTTACTTTTTCCTACTTTTCCCAAGATAAATCGTTGCACTCGTGACCTAGTGCCATCGTATCATTAATCAGCAAATTACCAAAACGTTAATTCTTTTAAATCACCGACACCCAATAAAGTAGTTGATTGACTTCCAAAACGATTACTAGTAGATGTTATTGCCTCAGTCGGTCTGTGTATATCCACTTTGAATATTGATATGGATCAAATGCAATAAACGGTAAAGATGGGACATTTTGAGGGTGATGTCGCATTTTATTTATATTTGTATATGTGACGTTACTTCTGGATGGCAAGAAATCATTGTCTTTCAAGAACGTCGTTTGGAATTCAGAACGGCATATTAATAAACTAAGCATTAACTATTCGAACTGATTCGATTTAACACATGAATGTGGATGTCAAAAAAATCTTTTCAACAATTAAACTGCACAATTATGGAAAGTAAGTACATGCCTTTGGCAATTATTTTTAACTTAGGAAGTCGTCGGTTACACAAAGTCAATCTTGTCATCAGATAAACATAAACAATAAAACACCAAGTTATGTAGGTCATGTCCTAATGGTGTTCCAGTTATGTACATCGATAACGTTATAATCATAAAGAGCATAGAAATTGTTGATTCTCATTTGGTAATGGATGAGAATATTTGATAGGATCAATGCCCCATGTTTCTAGAAAATGTCGTTTTGTCATCAACAAAGTGTAGAATGGCCTCAGATAATGTGTCGAACGTGGGAACATTAATGATTGGGTATAAACAAATGGGAACTTTTCTAGTAACAATGTAATTGCGAAACCTATTTTTACAACAGTTACCACATGTGAATATCACTTTGTCCTAGGTAGAGTACTTGTGTACTAACCAAGATAAGTACAGTAGGATGTCTTTTTAAAGCACGGAGTAAATCAATTATCATTTTTTCTTTCTAAATGTATAATGCGTTTTAACCTCGTGGGTACAGTTTATATATTTGAAATAATCTCAGTAGACCTACCGAGTATGTCATTACAATATCATCAGAGAAGATAAATGGTTGCCAAAGTGTCAACAATGTTGAACGGCTTTGTCTGTTCCTATGGATAGGTCTGTCACTTGATGAATTACTCTGCCACTACAACTGATGCCATACTTTCGTAATTCAAAATGGCTATCTAAGCTAAACTTTGTGCTTAACTGCTATGTATGTCATTATTGCTTGGTTTGTGCCCTACTATTTGTATATCATATCCAACAATTACACAGCCCTTAGGGAATACTTAATATAAGGTCTAAGAGGGGAGCTATGAAAATAAAAGGTTAACACAGTGAGGGTATAATTATTTTACATGTCATATTGCTAGTTACTGTTGAATGTACATAATAGACGCCCGATGGTATAGTGTATACTACAAAGCTGAAGTTTAAAACGGTTCAAATAAAGGCCGAGGAACATCGCCGCAACATCACATGAGAGTAGCGACAACCGCGAACTGCTATCTAATATTTCTTGTCTATAACAGATACTTAGTAACTTAATTACTCTACTACTCAACAAAGATTGTGAATATGTCACTGTGTCATATATGTAGCTGTCAACTAAGAGTATCTGGGAAAATCAGAGTTCGACTTTGTAAGATTAGATTTGTAACGTGTCGAAAATAGATGATTGGCTTGATCTTCTATACAGATGGTGTGAGGTCGTTTATCGACGTTTAATCCTTTGTATTGAGAACGTACTGAATTGATTAGATTTTTCACAGTAAATGTCAGTTTGACTAGAAAACGTATAACAATAACATAGTTTACCATTTGCTGCAGTATTTTTATTATATTTATTCAGCAAATGTAATAATAACATATACTTCTTATGACGAAATGTCATTCCAATTTACATTCAAGATCAATTTATTATTTGGAGTAATTGTTCGTAAAACTATAAACTGTAGAAAAATGACTAATTTTGTTTACGGTATTTGGCTTCTCTTCGAGTATTGATGTTAACCTTAACACACATACTAGCTTTGGGAAATACATATAATTAACGTAGATAAACAAAACGATGAACAAACCAGACAGACGCCCCTGGAGTATTGTAAGGAAACCACATAATTTGGCACCTAACAAGCATGCCGAAATCAAATATTGCATATAAGTTTGTCTCAGATTTGTAACTTAAAATTCAATTGATTACACTGAATCTGACACTTTGTATAAGTATGCAAAACTAAAAATGTAAAGAGAATATAGCAAAAATGAATAGAACAATATAAAGATAGGTGGTCATATCATAGTCATATAAAACAATGAATACACATAACATAAGTAACTTTAAATGTATAAAATAAAAACCCTGTTCGTTGGGGTTCAATCTCACATTGGAAAGCAAAAAAACAGACGCTTGAAAGTGCTGTACTATAAACACTGCACCACACAGTCAACAAATATTTTCAAAATTCGATATTTATTTCAACCAATATTCTACAGTACATGTATTGTATAGGTATTCCGAATACCAATTCAACCCTGCCTAATAAACTTGTCCAAAAGTCAAGTTTCGAAGGTCGTTGTAGATCTGAACATAATTATATCACATGACTTTCCTTGTATCAGGGTAAATATAGCGAGTACGTATATTCGTATACTACTCGTGTGACGTAAGATGTTATACAACAATTTTCCAATGAAAGTTTGTGTTTTTGTGGTATATGTGTCACATAATACCTTTATAGACCCTTTCAATTAAGCGATAATCGTATCAACAATGGTCAATTATCGGGCGTTAATTTCCAAATAGATATATAGTTGTAATAATGATGTTTTGTAATTCGGTTGATTGTCATGCACATTTTGTACATTAAATTGAGCGCTAGTGCTAAGATACAGTGTATATTTGTACTTTGATAAATGTATATTTTGCCGGGAATATAAAGCGCAAGGATTTTCACCTGGTTCTTTCAATAAGTACTACTACATCATTTACCGCCATTAGACCTAGTTAACTCTGGATCATTGTTATGTCTCATTTCTTTTTACCAATACAATTCACAAGTTATGTGTTGTTTATTACGGATTGTAATAAAACAAAGACATAATTATTTAGGCCTTTGAATAAAACTACACGTATATTAGAGCCACAACGATTTATTGGAATGTCCTATCTGGTTACATACGTGCCATTTCGGGCAAATTCGGCTTAAAAAGTTGTATAAATGACGATTATGATATCAGTTGATTGTTATAAATTAATTGAAAAAATACAGTATTTATATACAACTGCTCTTCAAACTAACATCACAATTAACAAAATTTTGTTTTTAATATAAGAATTGTAAATCTTAATTCACAAAAAGTGACCTGAACTGCACTTCGAGTGATGGGAAAAACATAACAAATTAAAGTGAGACAGATACTTAAGAAGTTAAGGTGCTAAAACCCTAATGCATAAATATAATCTTGTCAGATGATAAGGTGCTAAAACCCTAACGCATAAATAAATTCTAGGTGCTGTATAATTATATAATGATTTACAATAAACAGCATAGATCCCCTAATATTAAGATAAGCCACCAAGACCATACTCTAAATTAGTTTCACAGCAGGGTACTAATATACAACCAATCAGTACTATGTTGTCACCATCTGTCATCTTAATATAAATGTACAGTATATTGATCAGTGTTTTACTTTAAATGATTGACATTGATTGACACTTTTAAATCAACGTTTGGGTTACTTTTATAAAAAAGTATAAATTATGTTTATCCAAACCACGGAGGTCTCTCTAATTCCGTGTCCGAACAAAAAGTGTAAATTAAAGGACATGCACCTGTATGATTTGTGCTACAATGCTCATTTCGATGTTTCAAACATAATTATTTTATTGCAATATTTTTTCACGTAGACACCATTTAAAATAAATAAAGCACTTTTCTCATTTACTTGTATATTTCAAATGAAAAAAGGTTTCATGATGGAAGAGTAAGATTTGAAACAGACTACATTGTATTGCCAAACAATTTAGTTTTACCTACATACAACAAAATTTTACATAGAATTGATTCTGATTTTAAGTTATTCGTCGTGTGAACTTTTCCGATGATTCCTTACTTTCTTTGATTGCAGTTAACAACACATCAATGTACTCGTGTTAACACTAAACAAGTAAGCACATGCGGACATGTAAAATCAAAGAGGTCTTTGGTAAAATCATGCCGCCCGGATTTTAGTACAAACTATATCTAGAAAGAAATTTCCTCCTGTGTAAATTAACGTTTTAATTTCTGGCTGGATAGTCGTACTTATGAAATGATATAGCAAATATTCTATACTTTTATGATGTGTGATGAATTGTTAAAATACACAATTTCTTTATGCTAATATAAATGTAAGCAACAAAGAGTGTTGGACGTCTTTGATGTAAGTCAGGTTTCAATGGGTGGATTGTGCGCGCGTGATGCATGGTATTTAGGTTCGAAAAGCATGGCTCTCCTTTTAAAACTTTAATAATATCTTTTAATAATATGATTGTTGGAAAGCTTAGTCTACACAGTTCTTAAAACTGCAAATAATAAACATTTAGAGCAAGTTAAATGCCAATTGTTGAGTATTGAATTCAGTTCTTTATTTTTACATTTTCTCGCCCTTGAAATTTTTGTTCCGAAAACATGGCTTTTTATGTTTTATTATTGAAAATACATTAACAAAAGTTACATTATTAAAAAGTCTATACGATATTGTTTTCGTAAGTGTTCATCTTTTAAAAATCGACTGAGTAAAACGTGATTTACAGCGGTTTAAAGTTGACACATTTTTTATTTTCTTTACACGCTAACGGTAATCGGCTCGTGTATTCGCTTTGAGCCCTCGTATGACGTCATCAAAGGGAGACAATTTAATTACGGTCTTAATTGAAAGGGTGTATATAGAATCCCTCACTCGTAGTCAATTGATATTAATATGAAAACCTGTATGAAAACGCTTCTAATTTAAATATTGTACTTTTACCCTACGAGTCCCAAGATAAATCGTTGCCCTTGTGACCTCTTGTCATGATATCATTTATCAGGGAATTACCGAAACATTTATTCTTATATATCACCGACACCCAGTAACGTAATCGCTTGAATTCCACGTTGATTATGAATGAATATAGATATGGGCTAAAATGCAATAAAATATATTGTTTAGGGATTTGGAGAGTTTTGTGGCATATGATTAAAGTAATGTAAGTATGAATGGCAATACCTTTGTAGAAATTGTTGACATCTATAACCACCTAAAAGCGATTCAATCGATTATCATACTAGTAAAAAACCTTTGTTTCTAAATGTGTTTTTAATCTCATGGGTATAACTGATACATTTGAAACGATGTCAGTAGATCTATAGTACCGAGTAATTTTATACACGATCACCAGTTAGATAACGTGTTGACAGTAGGACAATATTAAACGACATTGTCAGTTCTTATAGATCGGTAAACTATATGTTATTTGATACCTAACATTGTTAACTTAAATGATGATGCAATTACAAGCGTTCAATGCGTACATACTGTATTGGATTTGTACATCTTCACTTGAAACGGGATACGGACACTATCAGCGAAGTGCGTTAGTACCAACGTCATTTAGAGTGATTAGAACACAACCAAAAATTAGAAGCATGGGATTGTAAGTACTGTACATGGACGAGCTACTATAAACCTAAATAGTTCGTGTCATGTTGCATGTAATAATTGTGTTAATGGGTGGGTTCCTGTTTCTATGGTTCAGTTGCACTAGTATAATCGGTATATTTTTACACCCCTTTTTTAGACCCATACATTACAGTGGATTGTATTACACGATACTCATTTCACTATTGTCCTAACACGTCGCAACCCAAATAATGATGTAACGCATATATATCGCCGATTTCAAATCAATTGTCCATTCCAGCAAAAATTTCGAACGGCAACCGATAAGTGAGCATGATGAACTATTGGCCTCAGTAATCTTCGTTTCTCCAATTACATAGTATACACGACCTAGAAAGTGTGTTGTTTAAAACCCATGATACACACTGATACCATTGAGCAACTTCCATTTTCCACACGATTCTAGTTTATCACATAAGGAAGTAATTTGTGTCAATAAATATGTGAAACAAGATAATTAAAAATAATATAGAAAATACTTACCTACCGAACATATCCTCTTCGTGCCCACTTGCACATAAGGCTGCAACCAAGTTTCTCCATTTATGTCTGTCCTTCACAATATTCTCTATTTCTCCAAGTGTTGTTCCTATCGTCTTTATTTCGCTGTTTATCGTCCTCCTCCATTATTCTTTTGGTCTTCCTCGGTGTCTTTTCCGTCCGATGGGGTCCATTTTAGAGATGTCTTGGTGTTGTTTTTGTATCTTTCCTTATTGCATGCCTAGTCATCAGAATTCTCTTCGTTCTATTTTGTTGTTATGTTCTTTTGTCCAGTCCTTTTGTTTAAATCAATGTTGGATTTTAGTGTTGGACAGTAGATTTTATAGATTTTGCGGAGGCATTTTGAGTGAAATCCTGATAGTTTCTGACTGTCTTTTTGTGTTACCCTCCAACATTCTTCCCCATACAATTAATGCGGAGAGGACGTTGTTCTGGTAGAGGACGTTGCTCTGGTATTATAAAATAATATTGGTTTTAGTGTTGTTCGTTTAAAGTAATTCACTGATACGAAAGGGGTGAAGCTAGACAAATCTAATTACTGTCTGAAATATGTAAATTCAAATGACTTAACTGCTGTGATGAAGTAAATGTATAATTGTTCTATAGAAAGACATAACACGCTACAAAGGTTTGTGAAACGTGGTTCTTAAACATGTAGATGGCTTATGTTTTCGCCAAATTGAATGCATACTCACTTCCATTGAACAGTCTGTTTGAATTTGTTATATTTTCATCAATGAAACAGGTTGCGTGTTACATGTATGTGATCGGAAGATATTTCTCTTTTTTCTTTCCAATTAGATGAATTTTATATAAGTAAAGACGATAGGTTACGTAACAATCTCTTACAATGATTATCGTTATAAAATATTCTGAAGAAAGTGCGTGATATTTAAAAATGGGTCGATTGAATTAGAAAAGGACGTTTAAGTGACAAGTCGAACACAGCTAAATCGTGTTAAATAAATGATGTCTCAGAGAACATCTACAAATGTCAGGGCATCGAGATACTTTCATACACATATATAATTACACTGGTAAGGGATTCAAAATAAACCAATGTACAACAAAATATGAGCCTACCCAACATATTCCTTTAGTGGTAAAAAATGTAAGAACAATGTTCGGGTAATTAATATCATGAGCTAACGTATACCTTTTTTGCATGCACAATAGTGTTGCTTGTGCCTAGTGGCGACCGTTAAACGTTTCTCCGTTCTTGTAATCAATATAATTGTTATTTTCATCCTACGTGGGATTTCTGTGCTCGGCTGGTTAGGTTGAGTGCTACCTTCCCTGTCGGGTTTTCTCAAACCTGTTTTGTACGAGTCCATGTATAAATAGGCATTGTCAGCGCACACGGCAATCAGTATATAACGATTCTAGCGTCTTATTAATTTCCATTCCAGGAAACAATCGTCAGCTCAAGTGATGTCGTATCTGATACATCACACAGATACTGCTGAATGTTTTGATGGTACACATGTACATTCATTCAATCCAACAAGTGCCAATCGTTTTCTATCATTGAATACACCAACTCATATTCAAAAGGGTGTCATGGAGGAAAACAGTTTCCTTCTACCCAGAAACATTGCCGCGCATACTTACGTAAAGCACATGTCACAAAACTCTCCAACTCCCCAAACAATATATTTAATTGCATTTTTGCCATATCGATATTCATTAAATGGATGTTTACACACGGGCCTAGGCAATAACATCTAATCAACGTGGAATTCCAGCGATTACTTTATTGGGTGTCGGTAATATATAAGAATAACTGCTTTGGTAATTTCCTGATAAATAGTACAGTGGCAAGAGGTCACTATGGCAACGATTTATCTTGGGACACGTAGGGTAAAAGTACAATGTCTAAAATAGTGATGATTTCATAAATATATAATAACACTGGTCATATACTGTAACTGTTTTACTTGACAAAGAAAAGGGCGAATATTGTCAGAAATATGTTGAAAACTGTGCGATTTCATTAGAAGCATCACTCGTCTAGCGCATGAACTACGCATAAGGGTGCAACATATCGATGTTACTACATTTCACAGCACTAACAAGTACTTGATTTATTTTTTCCATGCGAACAACAACTACACCGCCGTAACCGGTATAATTAGTAGTAATACTTATTAGTCTGGTTCCCTGTCCTAAATCTTACAGTGGTTTAGGCCAGGCAGCAACCAATGATCTATAACTACAGCTGTCAAATAAAAAAATGGATGTACATTAGTTTATATAGGCAATTTTAGAATACCCCAAAAGTGTATGGTATGCAGGTATAACGTACAACCACCATCTTTTTTACCCATGGTATCTTCCACTGGACCTACACTGTAATGTAATGAAAGATTTAGGTACAGGGAACCAGACTATAATACTTTTTTCTTATAGTTATAATGTCATCGGAAATCCGCCTATTAATGCAGGTACACTGAAAACGTTCTGTCATACTGTGACTTTATTATTGGTGTACACGAAGAATTAGGACAATGGCAAAATAAGTGCGACTTTTTGTACGGCAGTATTTGATTTTGGCTTGCTTGTTAGATGCACACTTGACTTGCAGTACTCCCGGTGGCGTCTGTCTAGTTTTTCATCATCTACGTTAATTATATAATTTTGATAAATGTTGTGTAAATAAGTTTCGCAATGTACATAAGCACGTTTAGGTGATCGTTCACTTGGTTGTTACAAAATCGCTAATGTTCCCATGTTCAACACATTTTCTGATTCTACACTTTGCCGATGGCAAACACGAAACCTTCCCGAACCCAGAAACATGGGGCATTGATCATATCGATTCTTATCATCCATTACTTAATGAGAAAAAAGAACTTCTAGGCTTTTTATGATTATAACTTTATTGGTGTACATTATTTCAACAACACTAGATGACCTATATAACTTGGTGTTTTATTGTTTAGGTATATCTGATGACAATATTGACTTTGCTTGACCGACTCACAAATGACTGTTGAAAACATAATTTATATTTTCCAAATGTCCATTTTTTCGTTTTCTTTTTCGTTATCAACGATACAGTTACCAGAGAACCGACTCGCAAAGTTAATACAGTACATTCATTAACGTAACCATATGAAATTAATTGTTGAAGGTTTGTGTGCCCCGCCCCCCCCCCCCCCGCATTCATGTGTTGAATCGAAGTAGCTCAAATAGTTTGATAATGGTTCATTTATAAGTATAACACTCTGAATTATTAACTTCAATGGTGTTTATGAAGGTCATCAAGTTCCTACTAACCACAAGTCATGTCACATATACTAATGTATATTACATTTCACATAACCCTCATAATGTTCCTTCTTTACCGTTAATTGCATAAGATGCACATCAATAGTCATTAAGTTGATATAAACCGCCGGCTGAAGCAATAACATCTCCTCGTGTTGGAATTCAATCAACTACCTTATTGGGTGTCGGTGATATAATATAATAATAAACGTGATATGAGAAACAGATTTGTTATTTGTTTATTTGTCTTCTTAACGAAACATTAAAGTAACTGTATTTAAAGTAGTATCGTATATTATAAATACGTAAGCCAAAATCAACAATAGAATTATGCTCTATATATTTATCATGTTATAACCCTTTGGTAGTTATATATCAGTATAATGAATCGTCTCCCTGTGGGAAGCGTTAATATATTGCAATATTTCATATTTTATTACACAGGGTTTTATTGATACTGTCCTACTTTGTCTTGGTGTTTATAGCGAATATCATACTATATAAAGGTGAACGATGACCTAATAATGGTTAACACATTTTTATAATATAACATACTAGCAATTTACTTGGCTTGGTCTTGGCTGCGTTTCATTTGGTTTCATGGAATCAACGCTATTCTAAAATTTCTTTGTAAAATTGCGTCATTCTGCATTTTTTTTGGCGGGGACTTTTTTGGACTTTTAATTGTTTATGTTGCTTATGTGTGGGCATTGTTCAATTTTGTTTTGATTTGGTGTTATTAATAGCTGTGCTCGGCTGGTTAGATTGAATGCTACCTTGCCTGTCCGATTTTCTCATACCTGTAAAAGGCTGTTTTGAGAGAAGCATAAGCGGAATATTGCTTCGGAGCGTCTTCCATTCTCCTATTGCTCAGAACTGAAGCATAATTTGTTTAGCCGATTAAATAATAAAGATTAATTCACCTATGCATTAATCTAATTTATTACGGCGGAATTTCACGGGATCTCTGGGTACTATATACACATGGTGCGTTTATCGCTACCCGGCGTCGCTATCGTTTCCATGGTAATTCTCGCGTGAATACGATATTCACTGAGCGTGAACTCACATGATTGCCACGTCGGCTCACTTGCTTGTTCGGCAGCAAACGACGAACTTTAAAGAAAATTAATTAAAACTTTGGCTATCTAGCAATACTTTATGATGCCGGGTCGAGGACAAGGTGCAAAGAGAAGGCGCGGTGCAGAAGCAACGGGGCCGAGGACTAGGGCCAGTGCTAAGCGAGCTAGACCGGTGTTGGATGACGGGACGGAGCCAGCGAGAGGTATAAATCATAACGTTATAGATTTTAATGAAATTATTTGTGAGGCTCAGGTTCATGAGGAACAAGACCAGGTTAATGCTAGTTCGAACAGTAGCATCACTAATACTAGTCCCGTGGAGACCCGTAGTTTGTCTAACGCCGGTAATGCTCAGACCCTGCCTCTAGGAAATTTAGATATAGGGGCGTTGCCATATAACGGTACATGTTTGCCGCCTGTAATGCAACCCAGTGCTAATATGTTCACGTTTAATGAAACTCAAAATGTTGAAAACATGCTTTTTGAAGGTCACGAGCTGACACGTGTCGCCCAAGACGATATTACGTTACATGTACCGCCTACTCTAAAACAAAAAATCTGTAAAGGCGAGTACGTCAATCTTTCTTTGCTCATAAAGGGTGCGGTGGAACTGGCCGAGCTATATTCCGGTAGTACGCTCAAATTAAATACCGACGGTACGATTGCCGTCCGGCCCACGGTATGTAAAGATGATATCGGAACTATTGAACGCTGGACAGACGCGTTTATTGTCTATATGTCTATCTATTTGTCGACACACCCCTCAAAGATACATGAAATGTTGCACTATTTTTATGTTATACGAGAATGTGCGTCCCGCCAGGGGGGACAATTTTGGAAAATATACGACCAGCAGTTTCGCCTTCGTCAGGCCACAACACCGTCGTCGTGGTCGGTGATTAATCAAGGCTTGTGGTCTAGGTGTTTGCCTTCAATGCAAGATACATATAGGTATAAACAATTTGGGGTCGAGTCGCGGAAGCATGGTCAATCGCAGAACATATGTGTAGCTTTTAATAAAGGCTCATGTAGCTGGCCGAGTTGTAAATATAACCACGCATGTATTAATTGTGGCGGCACGCAATCACACAGGTACTCAGTCAGGTCCTTCACGTTTCGGGTACCAACAGGGTACTTACGGTCAATCGCAAACATATAATGCGGGTCATAATACCCATCAAGGTTTTAATGGAAATCCCTTTCGAGGCCGCCGCCCATACAGAGGGCGGGGATATAACCAGTACCGTGGTCAACGCGGTTCATATAGTAAATAATAACATACCGTCGCTTATGAATAATCCGACGGAATTAGCTCCTTCACCTATTAATATCCAATCTTTAAACCACTGGTTGTCTGATTACAAATCCCGTGATGCACTAATACTATTAGAAGGTTTTACACACGGCTTTCGTTTAAATTATACTGGTCCACGTGGGACACGCTTTTCAAAGAATTTGGTGTCGGCTAGACAATTCCCCGAGATTGTCCTACAAAAAGTACAAAAAGAAATCGATGCCGGTCGTGCGGCTGGCCCGTTTACCGTTAGTCCGATGAAAAACATTCAAATATCTCCGATCGGCGTGGTACCAAAGAAAACACCCGGGGAGTTTAGGCTGATACATCATCTTTCTTACCCAGAGGGGTCATCGATTAACGATTTCATTGACCCGAAATTATGTTCGGTTAAATACACAGAATTCGACCAAGCAATTCATATCATTCAGGAACTGGGAAAAAATTGTTACTTGTTTAAATCGGATATAAAAAATGCATTCCGTTTGCTACCAATTAACCCACAGGATTTCGAACTATTGGGATTTATGGTGGAGGATAAAATTTTCTTCGATAAGGCTCTTCCATTCGGCTGTAGTATTTCCCCGAGTTTATTTGAAAAATTTTCAACCTTCCTTGAGTTTTGCGTTAAAACCAAAATGAAATCGGGCCACCTAATACATTATCTAGACGATTTCTTAGGGGGCGAAAAAACGTACAAGTCTTGTCAAGAGTTGATGGTGTTATTCAAATCAATTATGGACAACTTGGGCGTTCCGCTAGCGGACGAGAAAACAGCAGGCCCGACTCAAATTATTATTTTCTTAGGTTTAGAGCTAGATTCAATAAAAATGGAGGTTCGGATACCTCTCGATAAAATAACGGAAGTCGTTCAAAAAATCGAGTTCGTTCTGTCGCAAAAGAAGGTTTGTTTGAGGGTCATACAGTCACTTATAGGGTCTTTGAACTTCTGTTGTCGGGCAATTCCTATAGGTAGGCCATTTTGTAGGCGCCTTATAAATGCCACATGCGGCGTAAAACATATGTATCATTACGTGCGTGTTAATAAGGAAATTAAATCTGATCTCAAAATGTGGATGCGTTTTTTCAGTGGACATAATGGTGTCTCAGTCTTTCACGACCGTTTTTGGGTGTCTAATGATGACGAGCAATTTCATACAGATAGCGCGGGTGCTATAGGGTTTGGTATTTGGTTTAAGGGGCATTGGTGTAACGCGAAATGGCCGGACGTGTGGCATGAAAATGGCTTTACCAAAGACATTACAGTGCTTGAACTGTTTCCTATTGTCGCGGCAATTTTTATTTGGGGTAATGAGCTACGTAACAAGAAAATTCGTTTCTATTGCGATAATCAGGCAGTAGTCCATATATTAAATACCATGACCTCTAAATCACCCGCAGTCATGATGTAAATGAGGGTATTAACGTTACAATGTTTGCATTATAATTGTTGGGTAAAAGCTTCACACATCAGCGGGGCAAAAAACGAAATAAGTGATGCACTATCTCGTTTTCAGTTCTCACGGTTCAGGAAGCTAGCTCCAGAGGCGGATCTATATCCATCGGTAATACCGAACTTTCTTTGGAACATCTTCGAAGCAGATCTAAATACTTGGCCAGTGCAGGAATAGCGGAAAATACCGCTTCGACCTATTCTACGGCAAGGAACAAGTTTCAGTCATTCAGGGGCTCGTATAACTTACCAAATAACTGGCCACTCCCTTTAAACGAAGAGGTTTTGTTCATTACGTATTGTTTTGAAAAGGCCTTGTCAGCTAGAACAATAGCAACACATATTTCTGGTCTGGCTTTCTTTCATAAAATTAATAATTGGCCAGATTTTTCTCAAGCCTTTATTGTCAAAAAGCTATTGGAGAGTTGTCATAGATCACGCCGCACATTCGATACGAGAGCCCCGATCACTATGGATATGTTAAAGGAAATATGTAAGCTTCTACCCACGATTTGTCATGATGCTTACGAATATCAGTTATTTAAAGCTATGTTTTGCCTGGCATATTTTGGCCTATTTCGCGTAGGAGAATTAGTCTCTACCAAGGGTCAAGTTAACATGTTACAATCAAGAGACGTAACTCTTGATATACCAAACAAACATGTTTTGATTTCCATGAGTAGGTTTAAAACAAATCAACGTGGTAATCCGGTGATTTTAAAGTTACCGTGTGAGCGGGATGGAAGCATATGTCCTGTTCATTCGTTACAGAAATATCTTTTTTATAAATCGAGTCAAACCGGTCCGCTGTTCATTCATAGTAACGGGGCAGTAGCCACCAGATATCAATTTGCAGCAGTGCTGAAAAAATGTATTGACCGTTCTCAGTATAACCACTCAAATGTTAAAACCCATAGCTTTCGCATAGGCAGGGCTACGCAATTAGCTTTAATGGGATTGTCGGAGTCAGCCATTATGAAACTGGGAAGGTGGCACTCCCCCGCCTATAACACATACATACGGGTTTAACCGTACTTTAGGCCAGGTTTGTCTAGCGGGTGATTATATTCATGGTATTATATATATACTTATCATGCACGGTATAGCAATAGTGTCGCTATGGTGATAGGACTATCGTAACTGACAGGCTTTAATAATGTCTTTACAGACGTATGGTTTATCGGGGATTCAATTCCATATTGGGCTGGGGTGCGAGCCGCCGAAAGAGGAATGCCGAATTTGAAGTTGCCGGACAACCTTACCATGGCTTGGTGGTGTAAGCGGGGTATGAGTTTGGACGATTTAATTAGCTCCTTGCAAATTCCCGTCCTGTTTAGGAGTTGTCCTAAAGTTATATTGTTCCATCTAGGTGGCAATGATCTTACAAAACATTCCTTAAAATGTATTTTTAAGATAATAATAGAGGCTGTTACTTATGTTCATCAAGCATTTCCAGAAGTAAAAATAATATGGGTTGACATTCTCCCCAGAGTTACCTGGGGAGAACACGCCTGTAGTTTGAAAGCCATAGAGAAAAAGCGTAAACGGGTGAACCAGATGGGCCGAAAACAATCCAACGGGCATATTACGGTCGACATCGACGTTCTTACACTCGGTTTCTTCCGCGATGACGGTATACACTTGTCCGACGTTGGTTTGGAATTCTATAATGACGCCATTCGCGAAGGCATTTTAAGTTATATATTATAAGAATTTTGGGGAAATAAAAAATAGATAAATAAGAAATAAGAAATAGGGATATCGAAGCTTAATTATATTTTTCATTTTGTGGCGTAAAATTCTGTAGTGGGGATGCAACCGAGGGCATATCTATTATTTTTATTAAAAATGAATCAATACAAAACATATATTTTCCATGGGTTTTCTCTCGGTTTCGACAGCTGTTACCAGTCGAGACTGAGGTTCCTGTGGTTACAAAATTCAGTCACTTGACTGTAGTTTTTTATGAGCGTTTAAGACTTGTCCGAGCGTTGACTCAACTAGAAAAATGGCATCTCTTAAAAGGTCTCATCTGTTTAGATAAGTCACATTTGGTTAAAATACATACTTACTGTAGACATGTTCTTTATATGGTGCCTGGAGCGTACCTGGTTTTATTACGGGGTACCTGGAGCGTACGTCCCGGTATTTTATGGGTACTCGGAGTGTACTCGGTATTTTATGAGTACCTGTAGCGTACTCGGTCTCTTTTATGGGTACTCGGAGTGTACTCGGTATTTTATGAGTACCTGTAGCGTACTCGGTCTTTTTTATGGGTACTCGGAGTGTACTCGGTATTTTTATGAGTACCTGTAGCGTACTCGGTCTCTTTTATGGGTACTCGGAGTGTACTCAGTATTTTATGAGTACCTGTAGCGTACTCGGTCTCTTTTATGGGTACTCGGAGTGTACTCGGTATTTTTTATGAGTACCTGGAGCGTACTCGGTTTCTATGTGTAATCGGAGTGTACTTGGTTTCTTGTTACAGTAAATTAATGTTAAAGTTTGATAATAAATCTTATATGCCCTCGGTTGCTACCTTGCGTAAGGCGTTTTCACCTCTAACAGCGTTACCTGTTAGAGTACAAGTCAACATGGCCATTCTTCGCCACTTTAATTTAATTCATAATCGCAATAAGGCAAGCCTATATATATTACATGTATTATAAACAATATTCGCTAGTCATTTGGTATATAAAGATAATTATAAAATTAAATTGTTATTACTGCTGTCAGTTGTTGTTTTGAAATTTTATCTTGGAATAATGAAGTTTCTTTACTTCTAGCTAAACTTGAAGTTACAATTTGTAAAAACAAATATGTGTATAGGTGGTCCTTGATTATTGTTATTGTTATTGTGATAGGAAACAAGATAATTACAACTTGGACAGTAAATGTAGCACCGTACAGGAACAATATATATTATAAAAGGCATACTCATACCATAGTCCACAGATTAGAACAAATCACAAGTTAAAACCCATCCCACAACATGCATCAGAAACAGTATACATTTGGTACTTGTACAAGAATATAGATATGCATCTTTGAAAATAACGATGATGCCTTTTAGTGAATTTTATAGTAACAAATGGTCACACAGCACATAAAATACATTCAAATTTACAAGACGCAATGAGAGTCATAATTATGATAACGGATTCCTACATGTAGCATATTATGTGGTGATGTATTGCGTGATCAGTTTAAAAATGATTTCTTATTCAAAACAAGAAAATGAGTAAATAAAATGCCTATAAAGATCGCATTTTACAGCACGAGAACGTTTTTTCAAGGCTAAATAGTGTACACTTTTTAAGGCTAATTAAGAAGACATCAGTGCATTGCAGGTCATTGTATTGTTTAATATCCGTAGTAACGACTGCTTCTACTTCTCGTGCTTATAGTTGAAGGACATGATGTCTTAAAAGAGCTTAACTGCGAAACATTGTGTGACATTATCACGGGCATCCAGGAAATGAAAACACCAATATAAGAATACAGTATCCGTATTGGATCTAATGGTAAATCTAGCGTGAAAGACAATCTCCCAATATATCGGACACATTAACGTGAAAGAAAATATCTCAGTAAGCTACTTCCCTTATTGGCAGCTATAAATGACAGGTCGGTACTCTGTGGTATAGTATACGACATACGACAAATGAGCAAATAGCGTGAGTGGGTGTTGGTCAATGGCGCTTTCACGTTGTGTTACACGGTTTGCAGCTGAACCTGCACTAAACTACGATTTCCGTATGCACATTGTATACTCGTATATATATTTACTACTTACATATAGGGCAAGGTAAGACGGCAATTAAACATAATTAGTAGAGACTTATTAGGATAATTCAAAAAACGAATATGTCGAGCGTCAAATCACCTGGAATAAAGCCTAATGGCTAAAACCGGAACATCCTGCTGTACCTCCTTAGCTCATTGGTAAGAGCCGTACATGCATCTGTCGTAAGTAACGTTCTTATGCTAATGAATTAAACTGAAACGAACAAAAACATTAAACGTGCATTACATCGTTCATTGGTATCAAAAACATAATACCGCGCGTCCGGTGTTTGGACACAGCCTTCACCTAGAGGACTAATTACTTTCGAATTTCTTTGAAGAGCGAGGACATTTCATAAAAGATAGCATGCGTATGCAAAGACTCTCGTCTAACTCTGCGGTTCATCCGTCTGACAGAAATGTGAATATCCATTAATTAATGCAATTGAATAACAATGCATATGCCCCCTTTGGTCTTAAGTTCAAATGCTATATTAACACGCGATATGATAGCAAAAGAACGGATTTTGACGAAAATCAGTGATACCTCTTTCATTTCTGCAGATTTAAGACCATGTCATGCTTATTGTCAGGTTTCTCTTGTTTAAATACATCCTTTGTGATATTTTGTATTCTGTTCGTAATATAAGTGTTCAAGAACAGTAACTGTTGGAAACACACTTGTAATGTGATCGCAATATTGTAATTTGATAAAACATACACTTACATAGAAGCTAGTTACGGTTAATTGTGGCGTAAATAATAATTCGATAGTGTAAGTCAACTCCCGCCTATACGTGTTTATTAAATGTCGTAGATAACTATCATTTAAACAAATCACAACGATATTACACTATGATTATAATATTTTATACTATAATGAAAAGTTATGGTGCAAGAGGAATGTAATAAAAGTTTAAGAACAGTTAAGGTACTTCAAGCGTTTTCAAGCATGCAAATGCTAAACGGTTTGCTGGATAGGGTGCATAAGGATGCACTTCGTTTGTATAGCACAGCCTGGTTATAATCGTCATATTGTCATCGAAGAAACACAATGCATGTCATGTCATTGGGAAATGTTTCTTCTTTTGTCCTTTTTATAAAAACGAGTTAAAAGACTTTTATATACTGGTGCCTCGTATTTCCGTGGCACTTAACTATAAACTGAAATAAAATGTTTAAAACAGCAATACTAGTATAAGCAGCCTGCCACTGAATAATAAAATGTTCCTTTGGTTTATGATTTATTCTAATTAAATGTTTTTATCGGGCAAAACATAAACAAAATTAAGTTTTTTCCATAACCTACTCCTTTCTACACTTGGAGAGCGGATACCCCTATTTCCACGGTATCCAATGAAAACAGTTCTTTGTGTCGCCCACAAGACATGCACCAGTCCGAAACCAAGTAAAAATGTTAAGACAGATGTTGCTAACTGTAGCAGACAAGTTAACATAAGATGTTATGTATACTTTTGTTGCTAGAGGTTTAGCAAGTGACCTACTCTTAAAACACTAGAAAATTTACTCTTTACTAGGAGGAAAAGTTAATTCAGCCCAAAAAGATTGTTTATTTACTTTTTTGTCTACTTTTTTATTAATTTGTGAGATTTAAGTGATAGTGCACTTATTTACAGCTATATTTCGTATGTATGACACACACAACTGTTTATATCCAAATACCACGGAATTAGGGGTACCACGGAAATACGAGGCGAGGCTATATCAAGTATAGATATCGCTGGCTTAGAATGAAAAGGTCGCAAATTCTTTTTACTACCTTATAAGACTTATACATAATTGAAAGCAGCATCACAAGACACTTGTGAGCATATTTTCATGAAAATAGGAACTTGTTGACCGAATTGAAGTTGAAACATCTAGTTTTACCACAAGAAAAGAGTAAGTTTCGGACAGCTTTTTCTTGTTTTCTCAAATTATCGATTTTGTTCTTACAATATTCTCATTCTATGCCAGTGATATTTGTATCAAACACCCTGTGACAATGATGTTCGAAGCAGTCTGAACATATCATGTTCAATTAATATCTACGAAGCCGTCTATTGAATTAGAAAGGATATATATGAGACATGTCCACGACAGAATCGTGTTAAATAAATATTGTCACAGGTACATGTATATCGAATAACATTCACAAATGTCAGAGCATCGAGATATACAAGCGTATTGGAAGACTTACGGTTACCAGACTCATTGAGATGGAAATATCAATCGACACATACAAATGTACAAAGAAGTAGCCTTAGAAAAATATATTACAAAATATCGACTCCTGACAACATTCAAGGATTCACAAAATTTGTGAGTCTATCAGACCGTATAGGTATTGTGTAAAATGGGACCAGTCCGAAGTATTTAACGAGTCCCACTCATTGACATTGAATTCAAACAGATATAAACCGGATGTTCCAGGTCCCTACTTAAATCCACTATTAAAAGCACCAACGGACAATCAAATGTTTGTAATCGGTTCTAAATATTACTGTGCAACATAAAACCATCCATATGTCTCTGGCTTAGAATGGCACGGTCATAAACTTGTACAAAATCCATATTTTGAGAAAACAAGAAAAAACTGTCCGAACATTTCTCTAAACTTATGGTAAAACAAGCTGTTTCAACTTTAGTTTAGTCTACATGTTCAGAAATCTATGGAACTAGGCTTATAAGCGCATTGAAGTACATATTTCAAATATGTAGCAGTGGTATAAGGTCGCAAGTAGCAGTTACGACCTTCTCATTCGTAGAATTCGATATCTACATCAATAGTACCTGTAATCTTGTGTAGTAAAAGATCGTAACACTGTGGATGTCTTAACTCGTTATAACTTCTTAGACTTTTGCAAAAAGGCAGGTTTGTATCATTATGTCCTGGTAGTGTATCGTCCCCTTACTTTCGGATTATAAACTAGCAAATGTTTGTAAATTATTGAGTATCATGTGATTTATAACCCGCGGAAAGACATAGATTAGAAAATCGAATCTTTACCCTGAGGGAAATGTTGATACATGTATATAGCAATATTTCATATTTTATGACACGAAATTTATTGAAGCTATCTACAAATTTATGTTAGTGACCTCACTACCTTATTATTGACAATAAACACCATTATGAGAGTGAAATGCCGTTTCGTGCACTGATGACCGCTGCATTGTTATTACAGTTATAATTGATATACTTTTAGACCTATTGGCAATATATCATTTAAAAGAGTTTAATATATTTTCATATCGTGGGTAAAATTGCTTCGTAACTATTTTAAATACTAGCCGTGAATATTGCTAGAACGGAAGCTAAATTTGGTTAGAAGATGGAAAAAAAACCAAGGATGTTTTACTACTCTAGTCACCTACAGTTGCCTATGTTATAATATAATCTATACATTCAGCTTGTCCTTGCTTATAACATTATGATATGTTGCAAAAATAAAATCACAAAGGATCATGTAACTAGGAATGTACAATGTGGGAGCGAATATAATAAAACAGCTATTATATAAGTACTACCCAAATTAGTAACTACGTCAGAAGAGTTATGACGGGACAATGGGTACATTCAAAAAGCCACGGACATTGGTAATAGTGATGCCATGATAACAAATTAACAGTATATTGCATTAATTCAAGAGTTCATAATTAATAATACAGAATTCCTGAATGTGCAACAATATAGCGTCATTCATATTATGATAACGGATTCTTAACAATGTACTCTCGTGATGCATTGTATGTCGAATTATAAAAACATAATTATCTTATTCAGGTCAATTATATGGGTACATAAATCTCTATAACGGCCGCATGTCAAAACAGCATGTAACGAGAACATATCATAAATACTAATTACACGTGTTATTGTATTTTCTAACACCGGTGTGCATTGCAGGTCAATGCACGACATGACGCCTTCAGTAACGGTTACTGTTCTCCTGCCGCATAACTAAAGGTCGTGGTTTCTTGAATGAGCTTATCAATGACAGACATTGCGTGACATTATCACAGGCATACAGGAAATCAAAACACCATTATAAGAATACAGTATCCGTATTGGATATAATGGTAAAACTGCTTGATACATCTAGCGTGAAAGCTGCTTTCCCAGTAAGACTTCGTGTGTATTTTAAGTGCCAGGCCTGTACTCTATGGTATAGGATACAACTAATGACAAATGACCAAATTGCGTGCGAGAGTGTTGTTGCTTGACGCTTTCTGGTTATGTTCTTTTGTTTGTAACGGAACTTATTAATCACACACAGAAGGAGTATATATGTATATCCAACTACGAGTTACATGGTTTGCACGTAACTAAGTACGTTTGCTACATAGAAGCAGGAGATTGAAGTAATAGCAGAGTATGATAGGCACAAAGTACAATCAAGAAAAAGGAGACATCAAGCACAAGTGTCAATATCGAACGTAAAACATGTACTAGTAATAATTTTAACGACAGAATCAGCAGGTAATAACGGATGTCACGAACGGCTTAGCATCACAAAGTCGAAATTCAGCATCCTATAGCAAGTTCTGCATATTATGCCATTTCGAAACATGATAACAGTAATAAAACTGGACCATGCATCAAAGTGACAACAACAAGCAAAACACATCAGATATACATATTACTATCGTATACCGCCCATAGCTTTTGTACATCCGCCTGACCGAAGCAAAATATAGCGCTTAAAATCGCGAATTGCATTTTGTCGATAATCTCATGCTACCCTTTCCTTTCCACCCTTCCCATGGTCTACTGAATCGCTGATGGACATGTACATAGCATCAGATGAATATAATAGGAGTCATTCTATGTTGTTTCCAGAAGGTGTTTTGATGGGTGTTTCACGCAAACAAAACTACATAATCGACTACCAACCGACTCTCAGATTGACGTCTGGGCAGTCACGTGGCGCATGCCTTTTCTGAACTGTGAACTAATTATATATTTAATTACTCCACAGAGGACATTTGCAGACAACTAATTAGCTTAATAAGTATATATGGCGTATGCTTATCTTTTTAATTTGACTAATGAATGATTTAATGTCATCTACACATACATATTGGGCAACTCTGTTATTTGATAAGGTGGCTCTATGATAACTAGAAAGCTAGGACTGTTCGAAACAGTAGATGTCTGTATTTCTATAAATGATAGGCATTCATATTGACTGTCCACCTTCAAGAATAATCTCATTTGAATGTGTCAGCTTTCCTTAAAACTTGTTTTACTAAAGAAGAAAACTGTTTTGTTGTAAGACAGATAAAACGCCATGGTGTTTCCAGAGAAAAAATATATCGAATTCCGAACAGGATAAGGGATGTGTCATGTAGTATTATGAATCGTACATTGGAGAAGATGGGACATTGTCAATGTATTGAAACATGTTTCATGAAACGTCAAAGTTTAAGAAACGGATTTTGATCAAAACGCTGTTTTTCTAACAGCTAAGTACATTCAAAAAGGCTGACGTTACTCTAGTAGTTCAGGTAGACACATTAAATTTATGTGATTGGTGCATTTCTCGGACCATAAAACTGTTCTTTATCATATATACTTCCACAGTTTACTTTGGTTCTGCACTGGCTGTAGCATGTAAACACAATGTATTTTCTGCTGCGGTTTTGTTGAATTATTGTTGAATTGTCAATGGCTCGCCATAACAAGTCATTACGTATATCAATTTCATTGAAGATATTTTACTGAAAACATCTTATTACTATAATTTACGGAATACCGTTAGGGCCATCGTGGTTACACATTAAAATCCAGAGGGCGACAAAGCGATAGTGCGATAGTACGATGGCGACAATGCGATAATACGATGGCGACAATGCGATAGTACGATGGCGACAATGCGACAACGCGATAGTACGATGGCGACAATGCGATAGTACGATGGCGACAATGCGACAACGCGATAGAACGATGGCGACAATGCGATAGTCATATCGTACTATCGCCATCGTACTGTCGCATTGTCGCCATCGTACTATCGCGTTGTCGCATTGTCGCCATCGTATTATCGCATTGTCGCCATCGTACTATCGCATTGTCGCCATCGTACTATCGCGTTGTCGCATTGTCGCCATCGTACTGTCGCATTGTCGCCATCGTACTATCGCGTTGTCGCCATCGCGTTGTCGCATTGTCGCCATCGTACTGTCGCATTGTCGCCATCGTACTATCGCGTTGTCGCCATCGTATTATCGCATTGTCGCCATCGCGTTGTCGCATTGTCGCCATCGTACTGTCGCATTGTCGCCATCGTACTATCGCGTTGTCGCATTGTCGCCATCGTACTGTCGCATTGTCGCCATCGTACTATCGCGTTGTCGCCATCGCGTTGTCGCATTGTCGCCATCGTACTGTCGCATTGTCGCCATCGTACTATCGCGTTGTCGCCATCGTATTATCGCATTGTCGCCATCGTACTATCGCGTTGTCGCCATCGTACTATCGCGTTGTCGACTATCGCCAATCGACTACTGAGTCCAAATACTAGGTTTCATCGACTCAATACAAGGAATAATCCTGTGAAGTTTGACTAACCTTGCTCAATGTAAGGTCATGTGACCTTGACCTTTTGCCTACTAACCCCAAAGTGTAGGTTTCATCTACTTAATACAAGCAATCATCCTATGAAGTTTGAATACCTTAGGTCAAAGTAATCTCCAGTTATTGAGCCAAAATCCTTTTCTATCATAAGGTCACAGTGACCTTGACTTTTCGACTGATAAGTATCATCTACTGAATATAAGCAATAATGCTATGAAGTTTCACTTCCATTGGTCAAATTGTTCATTAGTTATTTAGCTGCAACTGTGTTTTAATGTAAGGTCACAGGGACCTTGACCTTTGATCTACTGATCCCAAAAACATTAGGCTTCATCTACTTAATACAAGCAACCATCCTGTTAAGTTTGACTACCCTAGGTCAAGGCAATCTCTAGTTATTGATCAGAACAAAAAGGTCTACGGACCGGTCCATCAACACTTGCAAAACAGTATACACCCACTTCCTTTCAGTTATTATTCACAGAGTTATCTACTCGCGCCTTTTGATGGGGAGTGTGATCATAAACACGTATGCAAAGTTTCAAGGCAATATCTTGAAGGACTTGAATTTAAGGACAATTTATGTCAAATATCTAAGGTCTAGGAAATGTGGTTCTGGTGAAGATTTTTAGTTTTTCCCATCCGAATCCAGAGATGCCCCGAGGAGGGGTCTATCTGATCCCTGGGGTTATGATTTAATCAAACTTCAAAATTGGTAGAGGTCCATTAGACCATGCTACATGTCAAATATCTAAGCTCTGGCTCTTGTGGTTCTGGAGAACAATTTTCGAGTTTTCCTATACAAAACCATATACATGTGTATGCCGCAGGGCCAATCTTACCCGGTGGTCATGATTTTAACAAACTTGTCCCCTAGACAATGCTTCACACCAAATATTCAAGCTCTGGGCCTTGCTGCATCGTAGAAGATTTTTTTAAAATTTGGCTGCCATGGAAACCAGAGTTCCTCATGAAATTCCATTTTTGAACAACTTTGAAATGGGACCACCAAAGGATCATTTCTACCAAATTTGGTACCAATTGACCCAGAGGTTTAGGAGAAGTATATTTTGTAATTTGAGACAAAAGTTTGACGGACACATGGATGGACAGTCTGATGACAGTTTCCACAAAATCTCAAAAGCTCACAATGTCACAGTGTAACAGGTGTGCTAAAAATTGGACTGGTACGAAAATTTTAACCAACGACAACACCGTGGTAAGAAGAGCTCCGCTATTCCTTGAATAGTAAAGCTAACTAGAACTCCACACAATGAGATCTATATATGTATCAAGTTTCAAGTCAATATCTCAAATACTTTTAAAGATATGCTCCGGACAAAAAAATAAGTATTTTAAATAACAAAGGACAATTACTCAACAAGAGGGCCATGATGCGACAATGCGACAATGCGACAGTACGATGGCGACAATGCGACAGTGCGATAATACGATGACGACAGTACGATAACGCGATAGTACGATGGCGACAATGCGATAGTACGATGGCGACAGTACGATATGACTATCGCATTGTCGCCATCGTACTATCGCGTTGTCGCATTGTCGCCATCGTACTATCGCATTGTCGCCATCGTACTATCGCGTTGTCGCATTGTCGCCATCGTACTGTCGCATTGTCGCCATCGTATTATCGCATTGTCGCCATCGTACTATCGCACTATCGCATTGTCGCCCTCTGGATTTTAATGTGTAACCACGATGGCCCTAACGGTATTCCGTAATAATTTCATGTTTATATCCAGCTTCCTCTCCTGCCAATACTGAACATATCCCTCACTGGGTCGTTCATAAAGCTTATGTGGTTTTGAAGAGGGGTTTAATAAGACGTTAAGGATGCACAATGCAAATATATTTTTTCATGCCTTTAATGTAGGGAACTAATTACACACTGGTGTTAAAGTTTACGTTTATGAATGTTTATTCGTATGTTAGCACTCTGAGAGTTGTTTTCTGCAAGTTTCGACAAGCGTTATGGTTGTGGGTTGGCATCATAATGGTATATGAAACTGCAACAAATGTATCATGTTTTCCTATTAAAAGTCGATTGTATTTTGTACTTGCTCGCTCTCACGTGCAGTATTTAAAAGCAAATTAACTGAAATTCGGAATTGATATCATGGGGATTTACAAAAGAATGCCTGTTCATAAAAAATCCAAGAAAGAGTTATACAAATCATCGGACCCTATTCTGAAATGGACAAAAACTCTAGTACTCTTATGGATAATAAGATTCTGACACACAACGGCAATTACAAAAACTAAAACCAATTGGTACATGTAGCTGCCAAAAAAGTCCTAAAATGAGAATCATAGAAAATGGAATGGATGCCTCTTAACCAAGTATGTTATGTTTACATATTGTCTCAATGGCTTTTGGCATTTTGATTTTCTCTTAACCACCTCACTTAGCTGAGATACAACCGATATATATGTTTTTAAATCTTATATTATATAACAGTTGGAATTGACAAAGAGTGTAATTTGATTGACAAACGACAGACAATTGTATGACTTTTTATTAGGCAATATCATAATTTAATTAAGCTTTTCTTAAATTATGTAAAGCATTGTAATTAAATGACGTTGATTATTGTAATTAGACCCAGGTCTATTATTCCGTGTAAATATTTGGAGATGCGTACAAGTAGTGCAGGTTTGACATACTTGTTTGCACGAAGTTGCAGGATAATACAATTAACAGTGTTGAAGCACTTGCTAAGTCATTTGTGGTTAATTAAGTTTCATTCGAATGCCCCGCAACAATGTGCAAGGAATTTATAGCAAGGATGTAAATAACAGACAACATGCAGCACCCATGATGAAACAGTGATGACGAGCTCAATGATAGAGCTTAAAGTAAAACGTTTATGTCTACATTTCATGTTTGATACATAACTTTTCAACGCCGTGCATATTGACTCGTAACGTACGGAAGAATGATAGACCTAACATAGTTATAGTGTGGTCCATCTAGGCTAGTTTTTCTAATGGCATATGTTTCTTTTGAATTTAGTGATGTGTTGCTTTGAAACCACTATAAGTTTCTTGAGGGTCAAATTATAAATACTTTTAAATATACCGCATGACCGTGTTTCTTCTTTCTAATTAAACCCATAAATGCGGAACGAATGTCACAATTTTGTAGATATATTTATTTTCTTTCAGTGATGCAGGAACTTGTCCGTTGTAAGTTAGTTTATCAAGCTATATATGTACAATGTATAACTGTTTGATAAATGCTGTTTTCGACATTAGTATCTGTTACGTTGCGCAATTAACGGGTTTTGTTTATACGCAAGTCTAAATTGTATTACAACCCTGTATCGTTATAATCTTTTGACTTGCTTATTGCCCGTTTATATCATCGTTTGTGTTTGTTCGGGTAATTTGTTAAACTAATAATAAAAACATGATATGAGCCATTAAATGTTTGATAATGCGATTGTTACGTACTACAGTATTTGTTTTGCTTTGTATAGTGCTATTATAATCAAATTGAATACATAGGAATAGAGAAACATGATCGATATGTACAAATGAATCAGATACTGTTTACATACGCCAGATACCATGTTATGATATTGTGAGAGTAAATACAATCGTTGTGTTCCAAGCAAACAGTTGATACCTTTAGCAGTTTCTATTGAATACCCTTCGGGATTCACTTTTTAATTGTAACATGAAAAGATAGCTACTTCATGTTAATAATCACTTGGCACAGTATGACGATAATCAATTTAAATATCTACAAATGGAGAGCTAGAATTCCAAACATAGTGTCTTTGTAATGTGCTTCAGTTTTTCTTTGAAACGGTTTACGAAAGAATATGAATCATTGCATTACATTATTTCGAGAAAATTATGGAGAATCCAACTTAACATAATTGCAGAAACATTTTGTATCTGAATGGAGAAAATATGTTTCATTTGTACAGTATTTAATAAAATAATATATCCAACCTTAACGAGTATAAAAGACAAATACAATTATATTGATAAAAAATATACGCCAACAGTAATGACAATTACATTATCGTTTGGAATAGCATTATCAGCAAATATCTTAGCGTATCTGTGGTAAATCATTATATGTACGTGTACGCATTAATGAAAACGTAACAATACGTTAAAACATACATAAGTCAATTGCTACGCCTCCACAAGAGCTATATCAAAACATAATCAGCGACTTGAGATACTTTTAAACAGTTTATTGAAAGCTGCATTAATTAAACTGTTACATAACGATATGTTTAATTCCCGAAGGAGTTTGAGTCAAATGCATATTTCCCCACATAGACTATTTTAGGCACACACAAATGAACACATGATTAATGCAATGTGCTTTGATACCTGTGGCTGTTTTCTAAATAATACAGTGGAAGCGTACTGGTATAATCAGTTGATAATGGCAACAAACAAATCAAATTTTTCATTAACTAAAAATCATTTATGCGGGAGAAAATAAGCATTAAACGAAACTAGGTATTTTGGGGATGAAATTAATTATTGTTGCGTACAAAAGTCGTGTCTAAGTTTGATTTGAATGTTGTTCTAGAATAGCTATCGTGTGGGCATTCCTGTATCAATGAGTTTCTCATTTGTATTAATACATTTATTTCCATGAGAAGTTGGTACCGAGCGGTTATCAAAGAAGTCATACCAGATACTAGTCATTTTCGAATACGTACTAGTAATTATAATTTCACCTGCACTTAAACAACAGGGTTTATAAAATTTCTTATTAAATGACTATCAATTATTAGCCCTATAACACAGCATTGACCTAGTGCAATAATACGCATGCTTCCACTATATCACGGCCAAGATATCTATATCAGTTATCGGCCCGGGCCGCAAAAGTGTTATAAAATCTGATTGGCTAATAGACAGGGCCGAAAAGTGATATTAATATTGGCCCTCCTTTTAAGCAATCTGAATGGCTGATAGAGTGATATAGATTTACAGCTGAAATTACGGAGTATCGATTCTTACTCACTAAATTGTATATATAACTTTTTATTTCTAAACGGAAACATGTCATATGGGTATTCATTTTCTTAGTTAGATCATTCGCTACAATTTGGACTATATTTTGATGCAAACATCGGACCATAATGTTTTTCACATTTTTTCGCAGTCTTTAATGTCGGTCTAGTTTGATGTGCTAACGTTACATGCGAAGACAAATTTTACAATAATTGATACTTATTTAATAAAATTGTCAATAAATGGGTGATTTGATATGAACCCTGTTATTTGTCCTCGGGACACACGTATTGGTCCTCGGCCTTCGGCCTCGGGCCAATACGACTGCCCTCGAACAAATAACAGGGCTAATATCAAATCACCCATTTATTAACATATAATATAACAATTGTGACATTGATAACATTTTTCTAAGGTTCCGTTTCTTCCCTTATATCTTGAATGTGATTTTTTGACATATTGTCACGTTTGTAAGGTTTGACTAGCATACCTAAAATGTATGTTTGAAATCGGACGAGTATGCTCCTAATAGACGTAAGGCGAGCATTATTGATGAAACTAACTGTTCCCAACTTCCAATTTATAATCTTCATGCAGATGCCCGGATATTCGAGGATTTATATTAACAATGTATTAATAATTAATTTAAACAAATTAAATACCATTCAATTTTTAGAAGCTCTTTACCTATATGGCACTAGTGTTAACCAAACTAAAGCATACCAAAGTAAAACACAGAGCGCTGGAAACCTGGAAAAGTACAATATGGACAGTGGCTGACTAATTGATACTGTTATTTTCAACATATCGTCACCATCAATTGCCTCAATGACTGAATCAAAAATATAACTTGCAATTCAAATAAAATATATTGTTTGTTTTATTTGATAATGGGAATTAATGTTTGCTTTGCTAGATTGGTGATTGGTTTGTGCTTGATATTATATCACAGCATTACCGTTCTCAATGTAATGTATAGTTTTTTACAATCTGCTCGCATTAAGTACTGTTACAAACCTTACTAAATGCCATTTGGCTTGAAATAGAATACAGTACATAGTTATATTGAAGAACGTGTAAGGTTCCCGTTGAACTTATCATGTTTCCTAATTATTTGCATAACTAACATACGGTTATTGTTCTCGTCTTTCACAGCTAAAGGTTGAACTGTCTGGAAAGGCCTTTTTCATCAGATGCATTACGTGATAACATCACACGCACACCTTGATTTTTCTCATACCTTTTTTATCAGAATGTCAATATCCGTATTTGATCCACTGGTAAAAACCGGTGTATACATCTCGCGTGAAAGCAAATCTCTCCGTAAGACTACTTCCTCATTGGTATATATAAATGACAGGTCAGTATTCTAAGGTATAGGATATAACCAATGACACATGACCAAATTGCGTGCAGGAGTATTGTTGCATGACGCTTTCGCGTTATGTTCTAATGTTTGTTCCGGAACTCATAAGTGGGGTATTGAATGGGCATGTATACAAGTAAAATGTATATTGTTTTTACGTTTATTACGTTATGCTACGTGCATGTGTGGCAGGAATGTCAGTACCTTGCAGAAATGCAGGACATGATAGCTACAAACACATAAAAAACAACAGGCAGCACCATTAGCTCGAGTGACAATGTTGAACGCAAAACTTCTCACCATGTAAGGCCCGGACATCCTACTCCGACCGCCAGTCACCTGAACAGACACATGTAACCGGTTTAGAGTCACCAGGCCCTCCCTTACATGGTCTACTGAATCCCTGATGAACAAATACTAGTACATTGTTACTGTATCAGGCCAATATACTAGGATATCACTTTTGTTTATCGAGAAGGTGTTTGAGTGACTTGATGGATTGTTCAATATGCTAACAAAATATAGATTCTATTATTTTAATTAAATGCCTCTCAGATTGAGAAGTGTTGCATGCTAATATTCAACTTTGAAAAAATGACATATTTAATCACTCCACAGAGGACATGGGTAGACAGTGCAATAAGCTTAATACGTTTATCTGGTATATTATTATCTTTACGGTATAACTAATAATATTATGTCCTCTACACATACATATTGGACACATTTGTTGTTAGATGATATAACTGAGTGGAAACTGGTAAATTAGGACTTTGTGTAATAGTGGATGTGGGATTTTAATCATAACGTTGGATTGTGTATGTGAATAGCACTTTTTGTTTTGTAGTGTTGTTGTTGTTGTCTTTGCTCGGCTGGTTAAGTTGAGTGTTGGCTTTCCTGTCTAATTTCCTCATATCGTGTTTGTATATCAAGCGTCTATCACTCGCAAACAAGTATGACTTTCATAAAACGGATACACTGTTTTTGTATCACTTGATAACTGCACCTGAAACATCTACAATCTAATGAGAATCTTAATGGGTAGAAGCGTATTAGGAATATTTAAGTCAGGTCAAGGAATTCCCTCATTAATCACGGTGTCGTGTATTGAGCTATTCGTAAAATCCTTCTTACATTTGCTTTAAAACACGAATTGCATATCATTCTATAGTTTACCCGGGAAAACATATTCCCTGGGTCATTGAAATGTTGGTAGTGACAAAAATGATTTAGAAATGTGATGTTGGTACTTCGTAGCGGATTGTGTGACATAAAACATTATAATGCATATATTCAAATGTGATATGACTTGATATGACTCATTCAGGATGCTCTCATGTGGATACAAATGCTTTACAATACAATATTATCTGAGTCATATTACATTTACATAAGTATGACTGAATGTGCACGTGTAAGCACAGAACTATTTTATCAAACTTGAACAGCGTGCCACAATTCTGACGCATATGGTAACGTGTATTGAAAATATGTCGTTCTACATTTCACGAAGACTGTTTGATAAATGTAATACATGATGCTGCATCAGGTTTATAAATTTAACAACGTGGTAGAACCTAACGTCTTAATCATAGTTAACGTCTGCAAACAGAAAAAATAGCTTTTAGCCTGATTTCATTTAAATGTGTCGGCTTTCATTTAAAACTTTTTTTGCAAATTTAGAATACCGTGTGTCATATGTAAAACAGACAAAATTTCACGATGTTGTCTGAGAAAACACATATGAATAACAATCTAGTTCGGTTTTAAAGAGGCTTTTGTAAGACGTTTAAGATGCTACAAGAAACCATTAAATTAAGTGCATTTTAACCTATATAATATTAATTAAACACATGCATTGCAGGCTATCATATACTCATATGTATACGGATGTTTCTTCGTATGTGTGCACCTCAATCTGAGTGGTATGTTTCTAGTGTCGACAAACGTTAAATGTTGATTGTGGGCGTCATCAAACGGAAAGTACCAAGTGCAACAAATGTATCAAGTTTTTTCTCCTTTTCTGGCGATAATATAGTTTCCTTGCTGTCTATCACATGCAGAACTTTTTATAGCAAATTAATTCGAATTCGGAATTAGTTTTATGTAAGTTAGCAAAAATAAGATTTCCTAAAATCCAAAATTTGTTCGAAAATCATCGGATCCTATCCTTAAATGGACCAAAATACTAGACACGCATTATAGTTTAACGTTGATCGTAGGTGTCATCAATCTAGTGAATGAAAACGAAAAGTACCAAGTGCAACAAATGTATCATGTTTTTCTCTTTTTGGCACAAATATGGTTTCCTTGCTCGCTATCACATGTAGTACTTTTCATAGCATTCATTCAAATTCGGAATTAATTCGATGGAAATTAACAAAACAGAATAACATTTCATAAAATCCAAAATAGAGGTATGAAATCATCGGAACCTATTCTGAAATGGACCAAAATACTCTAATAACTAATTAGATTCGAACACAAAACGGCAATTAAAAAAGCTAAAAATACATGTGTCAGTTAGAAAAACCTTTTGGTGACTGCCATAAAAGTCATATTAATAAAAAAAATGCAGTAAATGGGAAAAAACCTGCAACTTATGTATTGTAACCAAGTGTGTTTTATTTACATAGTTACACGTATTATCCCATTGTCTTGTGGCATTTTTAACCCACGTAACTTAACTGAAAAGAAAACCAATATATTTTAAAAAACTAACATTATGTTGTAATTGACAAAGAATGTAAATTGATTCACAATCGATGGAAAAGTATTACTTTTAGTTGATTGCCTTCAAGTATTTAATTGAGTTGTTCTTTAATTATTTGAAGCATTGTAATTAAATGACGTTGATTATTGTAATTAGACCATGGCAAGTATATTATTACATGTACATCTTTGCAGATGTGTACAAGCAAGAAATAAAATGTTAAGTTACCAATTTTCTAGTGATCTTTTCAGCTGTTGGGCTTTGACATTTCAACTTCCCCTGGTCATTGGGCTACATATAGAAACCTACACTCGTGTCTCCCTGGGCAGACTATTTCTCTCCTGTAGTGCGGCAGCCAACATCGATCTGCGGCGCCAAGGTTAGACACTGCCCTCACAGGTACCATTTTACACCATGGTGGGGTGGAGCTGTGGGTCTTACTCAGAGAAATTAACCAGTGATCCAGAGGGGGGTCGAACGCGGGACCTCTCGATCCCTACAACTAGGCCACCGCTCCCCACGTTGTACATGTCTAATATAATTGTTGGTGTGAAGCTGCAAGATAATACAATTGGCAGTGTTGAAGTACTTTTTAAGGCATTTTGTGGACGAATTGAAACATGCATCTGGGATTCGTATCCGTTAAGTTTTATTCTAATCCCCACAACGAAGTGCATGAAACGCATATCAAATATGTAACTAACAAAGACAATACGCAATACCCATGTTACACACAGTGATGGCTCAAAGTCAAGGTCAAGTTTAAAATCAACGCCTTGTTGGAGTCTTACATTTACCGTTTCTTGTCAACGCATGTGCCGACCAGCATGAAACAATGGCAATGCACCAGTATAACGTAGACAGTTTAAGACATTGTGATATTTTTAACGTCAGCTTTTATTGCTTGTTCAGGCGATTTGTTACACTAATATTGTTAACGTGTTATGATTCATTTAATGTTTGATTATGCGATTTTTACGTACTACAGTTTTTGTTTTTCTTCGTAAAGTGCTATTGTAATCAAATTGAATTAAAGTAACATGATCGATTTGTACAAATGAAGCAGATATTGTTTACATACTCCATGTTATGATATTATGAGAGTAAACATACTATACTAAGCAAAACAGCTAACCGAACGTTTTTTAAATTTGAATATTTCAGTATCCTGTAAGTGTACAAACTTAAAAGTTTGCATATTTATTTCCATGTAGAGTGTGCACCTAATGCAGTTTACCCCATGAAAATCCATACCACAATATCACTCATCCATGACGAAAAAGCTTCGAATCACATTTTTGTACGTTGTGATCGATTGCTCTCAAGTTGCACGAGTGTCGTGTGCATGTTGTGTAGCATGGGTTCTTTTACTCCACGTGTGTGTGAATACCGATGTACATAAAAAGACATAAAGCAGTACATTGGGAATCACAGGAGCAAAGATAAATAGTAAATTCAAGTGGAATAACTCTTGTATAATTTTACGTCTTTTTAAGTTAATTCCCAACATTTCCCATACAATTGTATTGTCATGCATTAGTGAAATACGTTGACTTTATAAATGTGTACATGTTAGTCCTTATGCGATTTCTACATGTATTTGCAAAAACGTGTTTTCACTTAATTTAGTAAAAATGACAGTTTTGAAGTGCATTCATCGGGTGTTCGACAAATTGTTAATGCTGCTACATGCCCGCTTTGGTAACAAAATTTGTTTTAAGTGTATATTCTGATAACGGAAACAAAAATAAATATTAAAATACTAAAAATAACACCAAAATTAAGTCAATAATTACCACCATTTAGTCACACAGAACATACATTTTGTATTCGACCAAATTACCTCCCCTCGACCATTGAAAAATAAAATCATAATTTTGAAAAATTAAAAAATTCATGTTTTTGTGATCAAATCGCATTGTATCGAGTTTGACTATTTATTTTATTGACTTGACGATTAGTCTTTAATGTGTATGTGTATTAATAAACCTAAAACCTTTTATTATGTAACGCTTATTCATGAATTTCAAGTTTATATATCTGGTTCTGTTATTTCATGGTTCCGTGAACTTTCATTTCGCATTTTTAAAAATAAAACTACTAAAAACGCACCTTAAGATCGTAAATAACAAACACAGAAAATTTCCTGCAAAATATTAATAAATAAAAAAGTTATACGGTAAAAACCGCTGCAAATTTATAAAATATGTTAATTGTACATTTGTGAATTTCATCTTGAAGGGTGATGTTATTATATGCATATTTTGACGATGATGCAAATTAAATATGTTGACATAATTTTACCACCAGCCTTCTAATGTATGGATTATACTTCAGTCCAAGTTTCAGAAAATGTCTGCAGGTAGTTCTATAAATATTTATAAAAAACATAAGCGTTCGGTTAGCTGTTTTGCTTAGTATATTCAAGTTCCAAACACACAGTTGGTGGCTCAACACTCATGTATTGAATACGTACCCTTTCGTGTTCACTTTCTAATTGTGCAACATTAGCTATTTCCTGTTTATAATCACTTGACAATGCATTACGGTTATCAATTTAAATATCTACAAATGGAGAACTAGTTTTCCGAACATTTTGTCGTTGGAATGTGTGTCACCTTTTCTTTGACATTGTTTTCAAATGAAATGAACCTGTATGTATTAGGCATTAATTGTGTTACAGTTGTATACAGAGGATTCTGTTCTCTTTCACGAAAATATGCTTTGCTTGTAGTCAACGAACGCCACCTGTTAGAAAAGTTGTTAAGACCATGCATCATTTCCCCGCACATATTGAATAGATCTACCATGACCTCTACGTATTCAACGCTTTCGAGATAGAATACAAAGTACTTACTAACTAGTCACGCCTGAGCAAAGCTTGGTTTTATCTATAGTAAACTTGTTTTAATAATTTCACTATAGATAAACGATGTTTTTTTAGCCGTGACGGAACGTCACATTCTTAGGTATGGTTTTTGAATAAACCTGGATAAATTTATAAAAGTATACGCATATGCATTTATACGTAGTTTTTTGTCGTTACCATAGCAGTGTCGCTGGTGCAGTTGACTAAAGCACTGTGTTTGTAGACTTTGCGAAGCGGGTTCGAATATAGGTGTAAACGTTATGCCATATGTATTTTTATTTCATTTTATCAAACAATAATTAAATGCCATTACATCTTATTTATTTATTGCTATTATCTTTTACTGACCTTTATTTCGGGCTTACAAATTCCTTATTAAATATTTAATCAATGGTATGCACATGCACAGTTTTCTCGTGCAATGAGTAGCATGACAAACACACGGTTAAAAGCATATTTAAAAAAATGAACTGATTAAAGCTACGAACCTACAATTGCAAGGATCTGGAGCCAACGCCTATCCTTCGGGTCATGAAGTCGTGACTCGTATTGATCACTTGTACCGTTTATATGTTACACATACCATATACCTACCCTTTTACAGCAAAGTAAACTGTCTGCATAAATTAGTCACGCACGGCTAAACATTATTTATCTATACTCGAAGAGATCAGTGCCGTATCCAATCAAAAAGAATACATATTCACTGTATGTATAACAAGAATAGGCTTTTCAATTTGCATTAATATTGACATTTACACCTGATCGGAAAAATAAGTCAACAGTTATGACAGTGACTCCATTTTATGACATACCATTGGGGTCAAATGTCTCAACATTGATGTGGTAAACCATGATTTAAACACGTACGTGCACAGATGAATGAATACGTAAAAAGTTAAAAGGACATTAGTCAATTGCTACGCCTCCAATTGAGATATATTACAATATAATCAGAAAACGTTAAATAACGATATCTTGAATTCTCGGCCGAAGGAGTTTGAGTTTAATGCGTTTCCTCACATGGACTTTATTCAGACGGTGAAACATTTATATATGACTATTGCAATGTGCTATGATACATATGAATTTCATATAAGTACAAAAATGGGTCCATTATAGTATACCTAGCTGATGATGACATTAATCAAATACTAATTTGCTATTCACTAAACAGCAATCATGCGTGGGAAAATACGCACTAAATGAAACTATGTCGATTGGGGATTTAAGTTACGGATATGTAACCTTTTGATTATTGTTGCGTACATCTGTTGTTTCTAAGTTTGCTTTGAATGTTCTAAAATAGCTGCCATGGGGCATATCATTGATTAACGCATTTGTACGAATTCGTTTATTTCCATGAAAAGAGTTGGTACCGTTGGTCGTAGTTAATTGACAGTTGTTTGGTTGGGGGCAAGGTGTTGGTAAATTTTACGATTCTCCGACGTAACGTCAATTTTGCCCCGGGTAGCCATTACTGACGTTACTATGGTTGCATTGCCAATTTGTACGACACACCCTCATGCTTTCAATTCATTGTGCAGTACGTATAATAAAGTATTCTATTTAGATGCGAAGTTTGAACTAATTTAAACATACGATTAACATTATACATCACGTTTCCTGGAACTTTTGAAATGCCCCTGGTACTTTTTTAAAATCGGACTATATCGCCTAGATGTAAGACCAGCATTGTTGATGACAAGATGTGTTGATGGCACTAGTTCCCAGTTACTATTTAATAATCTCTTCTTACATGCACCCGTATATATTAGGATTTTATCAACAATGTTCATAGCACTAGTGGAAACCAAAATAGAAGCATACGAAAATCAAACACAAACGACCAGAAACCCCTAATTCAAGTGCATATATAAAGTTACATACAGTGGTACATGTAGAATAATTATGTTTGTTTTAACGCTTTATCATCATCCCTGTATTGTCTAACTGATTGCAAAAAACCTATGATTTACAGTTC
This sequence comes from Spisula subtruncata, assembly GCA_963678985.1. Classification (NCBI taxonomy): domain Eukaryota; kingdom Metazoa; phylum Mollusca; class Bivalvia; order Venerida; family Mactridae; genus Spisula; species Spisula subtruncata. The sequence goes on along the minus strand of OY787664.1, from coordinate 40,494,479 downwards.
AAATAAAATTTATTCTTTCGTTTATTTGATAATGGAAATAAGTATTTGCTTTTCTAAATTGATACTACATTTCTGTTTGATCTTTTAACACACCACTGTCGATCTCTATGGACTGTATATCGGAGTTGCATGCTTAGAGTAATATGCAGCTCTTTTGAATCGGTTCATATTGAGCACTTTCACAAACCACTCAAAATAGGACTGAAATGGAATATGACAAAGCAATATATGCAATATTGCCAGTGTAACAGTCTCATTGAACTGTTCATGAAACGATGTTCCACTAATACTAGTATTTGATGTATTTGGCATGTATTACGTACACTTTCATGTATTATATTCCATTCTGGCAAACGCTTTTAAAACAAACATTTGCCTTTGGCAGCGATTTGATTGTAATGACGTGTGTGACTTTTGTATTTAGTGCACTTACGTTACGTGATGCACTCAACTTTGGACGATTTAATATTTATTGATCTTCATATATATTCCGTAGGGAAATAAGAATTCAAAAGCTTCGGTTTTTTCACATCGTTTATATTACGGCCTATGGCCTTCTTCAGAACAACTGAAAACATGTAAAAACAAACTTTTAAAAATACATACATACATAATTAATCTAATTACCTAAAACAAACATACATGTACATAACACTTTATATGACACATAAATAATTATTGTAAAATCTAGATATGCTTTTCCCCCCCGTAAATTTAATAAAAAAGTACATTGTTCATTTAATTTTATCTTCCAACTTACTTATTTTTCCCGTGTAAGTTACATATTTAATCTTCTTTTAATATTGTGACAGTTCAAAAATATTCAAACGTTTTTTTCTCTATATTGTTGACCGGACGTTACGTCATGGGACGTCATTCAGTAACCGCGCCAACTAGCGACGTCATTTTACGCAAACAATATCGTCGGGACGTCAGCGTCCTTTACGTTACAACCAGCAGGTCTAACCGTATTCATCCTTTTGATCCACATAGACTCCCTTATTTGTCGCTCGGTCCTCGTACCATTGAAAAGCTTCTCTAGTACCCGAAACTGCAAATCTGTGTGCGAATGTAGGCTGTCAAAATGTGCTGCAATCGGGACGTCGTGTCTCAATCGAATCGATCTCAAGTGCTCCGTCATTCGTTCCTTTAACTGCCTCCCCGTTTCCCCCACATATGCAACCACATCACACCTCGTACATATTATACCGTACACTACGTTTCTGGTGCCACAATTGACATCTTTTTGAGTATTATAAGAGTCACATTTATTTGTGTCCTGTATAGGGCCACACGATATAATTTTACAGTACTCGCATTCTTCCGGGCACGATCGCTCATTCGTTTGTATGGTTCTGTTTGTTTTTGAGTGTACAAGCGCATCGCACAGGTTAGCGTCACGCCTGTATGCCACTAGTGGGGGTTCACTAAATATTTCCGTCATACGTTGAGACCGATACAATACGGGCAAGTGCTTTTTCACTATATGGTGGACATTGGGAAGGACCGATGAAAACGTCATCACCAGTGGGACCCGATTATTTTCCCGCTTTTCCTGCTTTTCTTGCTTTGTAAGTAATTCTCTCCTATCCTGTTCATCCACTCTCTGCAGTTGACACTCTATCTCTCGACTACTATATCCCCGTTTCCGTAATTGCGACTTTAGTGCTTTGCGATGCCTCTGATAGTCCTCGTCTTTTTCACATATGCGTTTGAGTCTGACCCCCAGTCCATAAGGTAGGGCTCTTTTCGTGCTGGGTGGGTGGCTGGAGTTACGGCGTAAGTATAGTTGTTTATCCGTGGGTTTCGTATATAAGTCTGTGTACACGTGTCCGCACTTTAGTATGACCATCGTGTCCAAAAATTCGATCCTATCGCCGCTATATCTTAGTTTTACTTTAATATTTTGGTGTATGTTGTTAGCATACTCTGAAAATTGCATTAGTTCAGCCTCCGTGCCCAGCCAAATACCGAATCCGTCGTCAATAAACCGTTTGTAAAATGCGGGTTTCTGTCCGTATTGCATCAGCTGTCTATCCCAAACCCTCATATAGGTGCACGCGTAATTCTTGCCCAGTCTCGACCCTATCGCAACGCCATCAGTTTGTTTGTAATTGTTTGATCCTAATTTAAAATTATTGTTTTCTATAACCGTCTGTATCATATGCAGTACATCACCACTAGATTTAATTAAAGGATTGGATCTGCTATTCAGTGCCTCCTTACATGCTTGAAGACCCTCTTTCTTTGGGATAGATGGATACAATTTTACGACATCAAAGCAGAATAGCAGGGCCCCGTCTGGAATAGGCTCCTGGATATTTGATAATTTATTGATAAAATCTGTTGTGTCACAGATGTATGAGGGTGTATTCTGTACGAATTCTCGTAGTTCAAATTCCGCTAATTCCGCTATTTTTTCTGTTGAAGAGTTGATTCCACTCACTATAGTTCTCATTGGGTATCCGGATTTGTGTAATTTAGGATTACCTTTAAGCTTTCCAGCCTCAGGATATTTAGGTATCAAGTATTGCTTTGTGTCCAATGGTATCATACCGTCCCTGTGCATTCTATTAACCAATGTCTTAACTTTCTTCTGGCTTTCTCGTGTAACATCCTTATCTGTTCGGACGTACGCTCTGTCGTTCTCAACCTCACTTATTAATGAATTTATATATACTTCCTTATCTACAACAACAACCCCCGAACCCTTATCAGCGGGTCTTATAACTATATCTTCGGCATGCATAAGTTCATAGAATGCTTTATGTTCATCCTGCGTAAGGTTCATTTTACCCTGTTTCTTAAGGTTCATCACTATGTCATTCTTTACTAATTCAATGTATAAGTCCATACTCATATCCCGGCCTTCATTTGGTGTGAATGTACTTTTATTCTTTGTCTTAAACTTTTCAAACACGTCCTCCTTCTGTGTTAATTTCTCTTTATCGAAAAAGTATTCTCTCAACCGCATCCTCCTTTCCCATTCACTTAAATCCGCAATCAACTTTACCTTATCTATATGCTTTCTACTTGGGACGAATTTCAGACCTTTTTCGAGCAGCGAAACCTGTGCTTTACTCAATCGTCTTTTAGATGTGTTGACGACACTTGATCTTATTTCTTTTTCATGTGACTTCTCTGGTTTGTCTTGATCTATGCCCACATCTGTTTTCGGCGGATGTATACGTTTAGTTCTCTGTGCCATTTTATTGGTGGATCTTGGTCGTGTCGGCATTATGTTTGTGCTTACGTCTTCCCTCTCGCCTGCTACAGGTCTTACATCTTCCCGCATTATCTCTCGACTATCATTCTCAAACCAATCTACATCCGTTCTCATGCTCCTTATCACCTCTCGATCGTGTAGCAAACTAAAATGATGATTTTCCAGTAAAATGTTCATTTCCTTTAAGGGCTGGTCTACATGGTTTTCACATATGAATTTCTGGTTATGATTGAATTGCCTACTTTCATATACGTTAATTTCTAGTTTATATCGATCACTCGCAGCTTTCACTTCCGCTTCCGTTGCCCACGAAGACACTCGACCATCCGTCAAACTTTGTAACTTAACATGTGTCTCAAAATCTCCATCAATGAGCATCTCATATTTAATCCTATTTTTCCTCATATAGTCTACTAAATCATTCCGTATGGACTCATGATACATTTGTGTACCATACAGATATTGGCAAATACACCTGTAGAAGCAGTTACCATCCCGGTTGATATCCATTACAGTGAATGTGTCTTTTCCATGATTCATATCCTTATCGCCCGCTCTACATTCATGTTTTAACCTGCTCAACTTTTTCAATTTATTCAACTCACATATTATTCTTTGACTTGAAGACCACTTTTTAATCTCATTCATCGAAGTTGAATCACACTTAAAACTCAGTTCATTTATTTCTTTATTCAGGTTGTTTAACTTGTGAGCACATGCATCCATAGCGACAGTCATTAGCTTCCGCGAAGCATCCTCCTTAACGCTCTCAATTTTTAATAGACTAATGGCGTCTGCATCTAGCTGTATATTCCATTTTAATTTGAATCCCTTGGGCACTATCGAATCTTTTAAACAAGATTGTAAGAACTCATAATGGCTGTTGTATCTTATAACTTTCTCTGTTGATTTATATAGTTGATATTTATAATTGTCAAACATAGTACGTACTTGATTCTGTGTCATATTCTAGTATGTTCATGTGCAGGTATTCTATTAGACGTCATTACAGCAAAGAAAGAGGGTCTTCAAGCATGTAAGGAGGCACTGAATAGCAGATCCAATCCTTTAATAAAATCTAGTGGTGATGTACTGCATATGATACAGACGGTTATAGAAAACAATAATTTTAAATTAGGATCAAACAATTACAAACAAACTGATGGCGTTGCGATAGGGTCGAGACTGGGCAAGAATTACGCGTGCACCTATATGAGGGTTTGGGATAGACAGCTGATGCAATACGGACAGAAACCCGCATTTTACAAACGGTTAATTGACGACGGATTCGGTATTTGGCTGGGCACGGAGGCTGAACTAATGCAATTTTCAGAGTATGCTAACAACATACACCAAAATATTAAAGTAAAACTAAGATATAGCGGCGATAGGATCGAATTTTTGGACACGATGGTCATACTAAAGTGCGGACACGTGTACACAGACTTATATACGAAACCCACGGATAAACAACTATACTTACGCCGTAACTCCAGCCACCCACCCAGCACGAAAAGAGCCCTACCTTATGGACTGGGGGTCAGACTCAAACGCATATGTGAAAAAGACGAGGACTATCAGAGGCATCGCAAAGCACTAAAGTCGCAATTACGGAAACGGGGATATAGTAGTCGAGAGATAGAGTGTCAACTGCAGAGAGTGGATGAACAGGATAGGAGAGAATTACTTACAAAGCAAGAAAAGCAGGAAAAGCGGGAAAATAATCGGGTCCCACTGGTGATGACGTTTTCATCGGTCCTTCCCAATGTCCACCATATAGTGAAAAAGCACTTGCCCGTATTGTATCGGTCTCAACGTATGACGGAAATATTTAGTGAACCCCCACTAGTGGCATACAGGCGTGACGCTAACCTGTGCGATGCGCTTGTACACTCAAAAACAAACAGAACCATACAAACGAATGAGCGATCGTGCCCGGAAGAATGCGAGTACTGTAAAATTATATCGTGTGGCCCTATACAGGACACAAATAAATGTGACTCTTATAATACTCAAAAAGATGTCAATTGTGGCACCAGAAACGTAGTGTACGGTATAATATGTACGAGGTGTGATGTGGTTGCATATGTGGGGGAAACGGGGAGGCAGTTAAAGGAACGAATGACGGAGCACTTGAGATCGATTCGATTGAGACACGACGTCCCGATTGCAGCACATTTTGACAGCCTACATTCGCACACAGATTTGCAGTTTCGGGTACTAGAGAAGCTTTTCAATGGTACGAGGACCGAGCGACAAATAAGGGAGTCTATGTGGATCAAAAGGATGAATACGGTTAGACCTGCTGGTTGTAACGTAAAGGACGCTGACGTCCCGACGATATTGTTTGCGTAAAATGACGTCGCTAGTTGGCGCGGTTACTGAATGACGTCCCATGACGTAACGTCCGGTCAACAATATAGAGAAAAAAACGTTTGAATATTTTTGAACTGTCACAATATTAAAAGAAGATTAAATATGTAACTTACACGGGAAAAATAAGTAAGTTGGAAGATAAAATTAAATGAACAATGTACTTTTTTATTAAATTTACGGGGGGGAAAAGCATATCTAGATTTTACAATAATTATTTATGTGTCATATAAAGTGTTATGTACATGTATGTTTGTTTTAGGTAATTAGATTAATTATGTATGTATGTATTTTTAAAAGTTTGTTTTTACATGTTTTCAGTTGTTCTGAAGAAGGCCATAGGCCGTAATATAAACGATGTGAAAAAACCGAAGCTTTTGAATTAATATTTATTGCTTTGTAGCATGCATGTAGTTAGCTGTCAACCTTCAAATTGTATATTAAATTCATAATTAAAACGTTTTACGAAACGATATAAATTATATGAATCAATGAAGCTAAAAATTATGTAACTATACTTTGTCTATTTGTTAAATAGAGCAGGCTTTTAAAACTTCGCTTAAATTCAATTGTAGTAAAAAATGTATACAGTCATGCGTTCTAACTGTATTTCGCTCGACCACATGATCTAGACCCATCTGCTTTTAGATTGTATATATCTTATTGTCTGCCCTGTATGACCAATATGTCACCTTAAATTAGTCGTATTTTTATTTTATGACCATACTGAAAATATTCCCACATGGTTCCAACATACATGTATCTTCCGTTGGTGACCGGAAAGGTCATAAGATAATACTCCAGCCTTGTTAGAGGTCAACCCAATTTCATTGAAGATCGTTCGTAAATTTGATTAGATAGATTGATGGAAGCAACTTGTGACCTATGCATATCGCTGGCTTAGTATGAAAAGGTCGTAAAAAGGTATGAGAAAATCAGACAGGGAAGGTAGCACTCAACTCAACCAGCCGAGCACAGAAATCAGAAACACCACGACACAACTACCCGGAGCAGTGCCCACAGAAACCCATGCCAAAACGGCGACCAAATGAGGCACAACATAAGTACTACTTACAACTTTATAACACTGACTCATATTTGAACTCCGCTGCGCAAGACGTTTCTTATCAGATTTTTTTTCATAAAAAATCGGAACTTGTTTTGTTGACCAAACTGAAGTTTAAACAACTTGTTATATCAAAGTGCTGATAAGCCCGACCCATAACATTGGTCGTATGTGCTTCGCTGTTTAGCAATTCGAGTCCTTCTCAATACAAGAATTGAAACAAGACAACGTGTTATTCTTTCCATTTGAGTCGCAATAGTTTGACTTAAATATAACATTGTATGCTAAATGCGTCGCATGGATATTTTCTATTAAGTAGCAGACTAGACATTACTTTAATACCTGCATCACGTTTTCTTCATTGGAAATTCAACCTAGTGTAAGATGGTCGGGAATTTAGGGTTGATACTCGTCAAAGTATAGATAGTGCCAATACATTGATTATATTTGCATTGGAGTACTTCCATCCGTCATATTGCATAACGTCAGCATATTTTGACTTGTTTCTATAAGAGCGGCTTCGAGAATATTTCATGTATTCCTTTATTGAAACAAATATAACATGTCGTAAGATATAGTGTCGCGACCATGAAACCTAAAGTACGTTGTTCGCAGTTTTAAATTAAGTTAAAAACGATTTCCACTGTCAGCTATTCTTGCTTGAATCCCATGAGTATTCAAAATGATTTTAAAACGGATCAAACTCTATCATGGCTTTCGGTGGCAATGTTGAAACTGTTAACAAAACATCTAACAATTCAAATGAAAACAAATAGTTTTGATATTTATGGCAATATCTACGTCAATGCTCGGGTTTCCTACTAACTGTTGCTATTAAAAATGTAACAATATAAACCATAAACCATAAGTATACATGTATGTATGCCTATCAACTTAGTGAGTCAACATCTAGAAATAACATCCCCATTGTGAGTGACAATACCGTGCTTTTATACGAAAGTGAGCACTACATATGATATCCCAGTTTGTCATAGGCTCATAAAGCGCTTGACCGCTAATCAAGCGATCTCGTGTTTGAAATTCGAACGAAGCATGTCTGACATACATGCATTCCTGAGTTACTTCACACACTTTAAGATAACCCTTTGAATACCTTCCCCATTTACATTTGAAGTTTGATTACTATCTACTTGCTTGTCCTTTTACTGATTGAAACTTTGATGAATATTCTTGTTAAAATTTATTTAATCCTATTGTGACCACTCTGTGCTAAAGCTGCCGTACGTGTTGCATTGATACGGTATGAGAAAAATCATCATTAAATCGAAATCGACAAAACAACATTTCCATTTTGGTTTAAAATATTCAAATGCTCAAAGTTTAACTTTAGTACCCATTGTTTGTTATTCTTGAACACCGTACACATCTGCTCTTGTATTCATATTAAAAGTGTTCTGGGTTGACTTTCTTATGCAAGACAATAGGAAGTTAATGGAAACACTAATGATTTTGTTCCTGCTACAATATATCAGTAATTAAAAGTTGCGTCGGTTATATAACAAAATGTCACAAAACCACAAAGTGTTTTTGTAGGTTTCCGATTCTCTTCATTCCTAAAACGTTCGTCTGAAAATCCTGACACTTAATTTACTGTCATCTAAGCCACTTTTAGGTATTTTAGAAGTGTGTTATCGATGTTTTTGTGTAATTGCATTTTTTAATGTAGATAATGCACACATAATTTGAAATGAACAAAGAATGACATACTTCGACTTCTGCTTATTGTACAATACAACTATTTGCTCCATTAGAAGGTGGTTTGGTGGATGATTGGTTTACACGATGCACGTTTACAATAAATTAAATATCAACCTACACATGTATGGTTATGCCGATGTACTACATGTAGAGCATTAAATACTGTAACGCATATATCGATGGCTTAGAATGAAAAGGTCGTAACTACAAAATCAATATTTTGAGAAAACAAGAGAAAACTGACAGTTATTTATTCTTTACCTATGGAAAAACGTTTTTAAAACTTCATTTTGGTCAACATGACAATTTCCGATTTTCATGACAATAGGATCATAAGAAGCGCCTTGTGAAGCAGATTTCTAATATGTATGAGTCTTATAAGGTTGTAAGTAGTAGTTACGACCTTTTCATTCTAAGCCATCGACGTGTAATATACCTTTTGGATATCACTTGCATACTAACGCTCAATATGGATTTCAAAAACACGCTAGCCTAGAGTCAGCTTAGGCATGGGCAAGAGTTTTTGACGAAATCTTTAAAATCGTCATTGCGCATATATGTGAGTTTGGTTTTGCAAATGTTAGCTAATAGAAGAGCGACTGGTCTATTTAAATGAAACAATGTCATTTTCATTATTATACAAAAGAAAATGAAACATTGAATAATCAAATTAAAATTTAATTAAGTGTATTAAGTGTTGATAGTATTTGATAACACTCAAATAAATATCATTGCTGAATAATGGCGCAACATTTGCTTTTTAACTGACTGTGTATTTGTATAGATCTAAACGCACATTTCATTCAGGCATAATCCAATATAGAATAATATGTACGATAAATTCATAGCGGTGAACGCGTATGTACATGTATACTACTTTCAAAGGCAGTAATGACTCGTATTGCTAATGTGTGTCTTTCGTGGTATATTGTGTGTGTTAAATGCTGTGCTTCCTAACCACTTTGTCCAAACTAACTAATTTGAGTGTAATTTACATATTTTAAAAACATGTATAAACTTAAATTCCACTCTAGTTGTGACACACATTTATAGTGCCCTTTCTCACGCTTTATCCTTGGAATTTCACTTGCAGAGTATGAGAAACAAAAACATTCAGTGTAATTTGGTTTGAGCGACATTAATCGCACATTTGAGAGCATTACAATGTAGTGTCATGTTTTTCTCGTTTTCACCATGCACAATTAATGGTTTTGAAGTGGACAACTGTCCTGCTTTGCGGTTTAAGCTCCATGCAATATCGACACATCTCAACGCGTGTATGGTTCGATGATGTCAGATAGTTTGACCAGTTCTATGTCGTTGGAATGCATCATGCACGAATTGAAGTTGTATACTATGTTTAACAGTTCTATTATTTTACTTCTGATAGGGCGTAAATTTTAAAATATCGTTTCTCAATTTTGTTAATTTGAAACATGTTCTTCATACCATAGCTGTGTTGTTTTAGATGTAAATAGTTTGCAATGTTAACAACAGCAAATGTATTCATTGATAAAACATCATGATGGACTATAATATATATTGAAAACTACTGTAAAATCATAAATTTTCGTGGGGGATTAAATTTCGTGGATTTCGTGGTTCACTTCAAGCACGAACTTAACTCCCAACGAACATTAGTTTTGACCCTTGTTTTGTTACCTGAAATACAAAATCCACTCATTCAAGTGCCAACGAAATTGTCTTTTTTACAAAAACCACGAAATTTCGTCCCAACGAAATTAAATGATTTTACAGTATACGGTATTCATACGACGCCATGTTATATTTCTATACAAACCCGAAGAGATTTGACAATGTTCTACAATGTTTTTGTGATATAATTTCTTAGACCGGTGGTGATTGATTATTTAAGTGTGAAAAATAGAACTGGCTAAACATTGCACCATTCTGAATACAAATTTTGTATAAATATGAAAACAAGTGCATGTTAACACACACCAGAAACGCGGAAGGCAAAAACGGTTCATGAAACCAAAAAGGCACAGCAAATATCCAGCCAAACTACGAGCAACTATAAGATTCGACACATTTTTTTAAAGCTTGCCGCTTCATTTAGACGAACAAATACAGGCCAAGGACCAGGGGACCAGTACACACTAAACGGATGACACAACAGACTGCTTTTAAACATCAACAGTGCATCTCTCGATCTGAGTGAAGAACCACAAGAAGTCAAAGCTATAGTTGAAGACAACATTAATTGAAACAAGACACCGGTACACTACATATAAAACACTCACACATTTTGAAATTATATACAAGTTGAAAATCTTTATGCACGTTCAGAATTGTTACTGGTGTAGCACATAATGTGAATACAGGGATTGTTTTTAATTTGTCTACGGCAATATCAAATTTTAACTAGACTGCACATTTTTTCATACCTCGAGGGAATATATTGGAAGACAGAATATTGTGGTATACCGAATATTAAGGTAAAGATTGTGGTTTGAAACTGAAACACCTTATATACGTAGTATCTATTTCGGTTCTGATAATTGACTTTAGGCAACCATTATTAGCGGTTGTTTGTGTTTTAAGACTTCACGATTAGGCTTTTTTTTATTAAATGATGAAGCAGCATCGATGATTTTAGGACTTGAAAATTAAAATTCCATGCGACAGTTACTAGTTTTTACAATAGTCCATAAAATAAATTTATCAAAGAATGCCACCTGCATATTAATTTCTTTGGAACGGCTATCGAAGACGTGGTTTTGTTCTTTTGTTCTTTTTCCTTTTCAGTTTGTTTTTATCTTTAAGATTATTATATCGTAATGATTCGTTACTCTGATATGTGAGCATCAACAGGTAAGTTAGATACACTCGTTCGATACAGCAAGTTCTTATAACTGTACTTATTTAAAATGTAACTCACATGTTATATGTATAAAGGGTTCAAAGAGTTTTGATTATTTTCGGTTACTTAGTATCACCGTATTTTTGTATTTCATTGTGAAATTAAGTCATCCTTCTCTTTTTCAACGAGGATTTGGTTTTTAGTTGTTTCGTTTGGTTATATGTGGTCGTTGCTCCGTATAATTGGTGTTGTGTTGTTACAGTTTTCTGTGATCAGTTAAGTTGAGTGCTGCCTTCCCTTTCCTATTTCCTTGTATCTTTTTTGGTTGATTTGGTGCATTTTTTCGCAGCGTCAACACATATAGAGTTAATTCGTCTTGTTTGATTAGCGTCATTTGGTCACTGTACATGTACTCACGTCACTAAGGCCACTGCTTGTAGAATTAGCCGAAGCGTGATTGTAATAGTAAATTAGTTACCAATATGGGTTTTCAAGGGGGTGCCGAGTGCAACGACCATGATTTGGGTTTTGTTGATTTGTTTCTGAATAATCCAATTATGGCAGTTTTGCACTTTTGCAACATAGTAATACAGGTTAGTTTTAGACACCAATTTCTCAAATATATTTCTCTGATATAATTGCACAGCAAGTTCAACATGCAAGCGAAGCTGTGACCCTGCAACACACCAAGTATAACTTGTTTGCATTTTTTCGCTTCTCGGTATATGATATCACAGTTAGTTGATCGAGTGTAAATTGTTGCCTCTTTTTATCAATTAACAACATGAAAACTATTCCATTACGTTGATACGAAATGACACTAGTATGTTTGTTGATACATTAGAAATACAGACGGTATTGTTGTGATAAAAGATCAAACACAACTAATTAGCATTGATTTCCATCATCAAATAAAGTTGTATTGAAACTGCAAATTATGTGCGCTGTACGACTCGTGATGTTCTGTTGAATTATAAACAGAGTCTAGTACATATTGCTGTGAATGATAATGTCGTAAGTACTAGTTACCTTATATGACTGATACTGTTCTAAAATCTGAACAAAAGGTACTTTGATGAGCCTATTTTCATGAATATCAGAATTTGCCATGTTGACTAAGCAGAAGTTGAAACAGCTGGTTGTACCATACGTACAATTGAAGAGTAATTTTCAGTTGTGATTTTGTTCTAAAAATATAGTCTTTTTACTTACGACCTTCTTATTCTAAGCGAGCGGTTTGTATGTCGACAATTATACCGTCTAGTTCACGGTTACCTTACATAAGCATTAGTGTTATACTGTTATCACGTTCGGTAATGGGTCTAAATGGTACTAGTGTTATGTTTCGTGTGATATGGCGTCATTGTTAATATTATCGACGCATGGTGTGATACAATGTACAAGAATTCACAAGTTAACTGCATTACTATTGTATTTCTCTCCCGTTCTAAGTATTCCAAGTGGTTTCCAAAAATAACGGATGAAAGTGCTTATTTTCGTTGCCTTGAAAATGTTTACACCGACAGAAGTGCATAGTATATCATTTATTCAGATGACACACTGCCTTGCACCATTCTATTTTTGCTCATTTCTCCGGAATTCTTCTGTTTTAGTTCGCTTGTCTAACATAAAGTATCGGTTAAATGCACAATAGTGATGTAGTAAAGCGGTAAAACATTAACATTTTCCAGACGCCAATGGGGGTACAAACACATTTAGAAAACAATACAAATAGCTAATAATTCAATACTCGTACATCCACGTTTCACAGTTCTTATTCGCTTTTGTCATTTGTCTTGTTCTTGGATGTTTTTGCCTGTCGAGTTCTGACTACAATATGTGACATGCAGTACAACGTTCTAAATAGTACTAACAAGTCGGATGAATGGAAAACCAAAAAAGACTATTAATGAAAAGCACTTGCCATACATAAATCCAGTGCATGTTTATCGGCCTTTTGTTGACCATGCGCCATAAATAAGTACTCACTTTAAATAATTATGTAGTTATTTGACGTAATCTGGATACGACGAGCACATTTAATGCTTATTCCTGAGTTATCTTTGTGGACATCTATATGTTCTTGAAGTCGGGAATCAAGCTAATAATAGTAATTATTATTATTATTATTATTATTATTGAATCAAGCTAAAGGATTATATTATTTGCAATGCTATAAAAAAAGCTGCTGAAAAGGGAGATAGAGAAGGCAACATTCAAGACACACATTCACACGTCAACATTTCACACACCAAACTGAATCTACATGTATAATTGAATTTGGTCGACGATTTTTATTAAGGACTTTACGGTGTACGCCCGTATCGGCACCCTCTCTGGGCAAAGCTCTATATCGGTACCCTCTCTATGAGGAAGAAGAAGGAAGAAAATCATTTATTTATGTTCAACTGCAGATTTGTGCTTAAATAACAATAGCTCACGGAACAACCCAATGATAAACCAATGTATTCACGTTGTTATATTTATTTTATCAGTTTCCATAAGTTCAGATTAAGATGGAATGGTGACATGGATACTTTTTCAAATGTACACGCAATCATATTTATGACACATAAATGCAATTTTCGTCCATATAGGAAATAGCTTGCACCTCAGATGGAAATTCCTTGAACCAGTCTGGCATCTAAGTGCTGTTAATATGGTTACTTTAATCGAAATAATGTAAACTCAGCCTACTTTCGGATTCGTTGTGGCACCGGCACCCTCTCTCTGCGTTGCAGTTGACTGGCAAATTGCTCACATAATCTATAGCTCAGAGAGAGTGTTGGTGTCAGAAAAGAAAGGATGCCGTTGCCACAAATACACCGAAAATAGACTGTTGTTTGCGTAATTTGATGAAAGTTGCCATATTTAAATGATTAACAGGCCATATTGGTTCAAGGACTTTCCATCTGAGGTGAGAGATATTTCATTTGTTTACGAAATTTTCATTAAAGTGTCAAGACCAGGACTTTCGTGTTCATTCGAACAAGTACCCCGGTCAACATTCCATTACGGTCTGAACTTGTGTCAACTGAAAAAAACAAATGGGAATATGGGGACAGTGGTTAATCATTAGTTGTTCCGTGGGCTATCTTTTTTTTTTAAATATAACCAGCCTACTTTACTAAGGAAAATACATTCTGAAGGTTTCAATGAATACACACATGTACCATTTTAAATATAGCAGAAACATACGCGATGACCTGGGCTACATACAAATCGACTTCAAACTTTATGATGGTTTCATGTGGAATATAGGGCTTGGATATTCATTGGCTACGGTTGATGTTTTATCTTTGCATTTGATGACATTTTGTGTTCCATTGAAGTTATTGTTATTTTTTGTGATTAAATAGCATGTAAGACCATCTCCACATTTATATTATGTGCATGGCTTACTTGATCATGCATATGTGTTACAATGGTGTCACAATGCAGAACAGGTCAATACAAATGTATGAGAGGTAATTTTAATAAATGTTTGCAGCAGTGGATGGCAAAACATACTATTCTGTATTTATTTCATTGTCGATGATCTCTTCCCAATCTCAAAAAGTAACATGTGGATTTCCCTTGAGTATTCAAATTGTTCTCGAAATGACGAAAATTGCATATCATGAAAACGGATCGCCGCCAGGGTATTGTGTGTGGTCGCATACAAGATATCCAGCGTAAGGAAATGCTATAATGTACATATCACATATAAATACATGCTTTCTGTGATACAAAGTTTATGTAATTATGAACAATACATTAAGTTACTTTGTTCTGCTGGTTCTATTGAGAGATGACCATATCCAAATTAATGTTTAGCAAATGGTACAACAATCTGATTTTAGACTCCAAGTTCGTACGCAAAATCATTGTCCAAACTGCTTTTATTTTCAACGGGCATTTGTGCATCCGAGTTAATTGTTAACCACCAGAAATCTTAGTTGGTGCTTTATGTTAATGTGAAACAATCTCAAAACAGCTCCTTCCAATTTGTGTAATTGCGTGTGTTTTAGTATTTTCTTTAAGAACAGAAAATCATGAAATTCCGGAGATTTTAATTCAATTGGTATTTTGCAACAGTTGCAATTAAACTGAAATAGTAATTAAATGCTTAATTAATGAAACGCTGTCAATACAACATGTTTTAGCTCAATAAATACAAAGTTTTACCATTAAAACTAGAATAACATTTCATTGTGATAATTAACATATAAAAGTCAGATACTAGGTCTTTCGAAATATGTATGTATACGGATTCTTCACGAATATGTGGTTAATTGGAGACGAAAAACGCAAAGTGACTGATCTCTACCAAGAACATATTTGCGAACTTAAGTATTGTTGCTATGTATTTGAATATATCACGAAATGCAAACTTATTTTTAAAATATTCAAAGCAACACCCTTAAGTCCTCTAGTTTGCGTGGAGCTTGGACGTAGAGTTTTACACCACTCTCCTATTTAAAACTATCAACGACACAACGTGCATTATTATAATCAATCACAAAACCTTAAAAGAGCTTCTAGAACCGACCCATACCAGAACGTTACTACAAGGGCAAATCCATTAATGCTACCAACGATTCAATATCATAACAAATTAAAGCAATTGTGTTTTCTGGCTTGAAACATTATGCAAATGGGAACTGGAGAGCAATTTGAGAAACTAGTTCCATGTGCTCTACTCTAGGAGTGTATTGCCAGTAAGAGAACATCTGAATAAGGATCCACTATAATAGCACAGTTTTCCTAGTAATTAATGAACAAATATTCCCAAGTATTCGCATGATTTGACAAAATGAATTTAATTGAACGTTTGTGATGCAATTGTATGGTGGTAAGATAACGAATGGACACGATTTGAAAACTATTAAAATCTCCCGGGTATTAGAACATTATTAGGTAAATTTGATAAAGTTTCAATATTTTGACAGTTAATTCAACCTTTTTATTCAAACATACTATCACATTGGTAAGCGATTTAAATTGAATTTTCAATTCACCATGAAAACAGTTACGAAATGTATTGCTTATCCTAGTTTCAAGTTTACCATGAAATTAAGGGAGCGACGAGTGATGATAAAGGAGCAATTGTTTAAAAACGTATTAGATGAAGAGAAGCTGATCTTCCCTCTTTCGCGTAGTCTCTGTTCATTGGTTACATTTGTGTTGCTTATATATACATTAATGGTCTCCTTTCTGAAGTGTGTTTCTTCCAACTTACGTAAAACATCTCCATTGGTAGCGCTAAAACTTTGATATGATAAATGTCTCCATTTTGGATAGTCTAGTTATGTTTGTTTAATATATTCATCAAATCAATAATTATTCAAATACCCATTAAATCAACTCTGTATATTTCGAATGATCTCAACTTATTATTTGTTAGTGTAATGCCCTTTCGTATCGGTAAATACAAAACAGAATTGATGGAGCTTTCACCAGTAGTTAAGTTAACGCTCAAGTTCTCTAAAACCATAATGTTCCTTGGGGAGCACTATGGTGGAACGGAAATCATATAAAACAAATCAAGTACATGCGAACTACGACAACATACTGTGAAAATGATCGATTACATTGTATAACACAGTGAGAGACGAGCTCTGTTAAATGATCATTTCAAGACAATTTGAAAAGATGGAGTGGAATAACGAGAATTATGGATGACCCTAACAACACTTTTTGTCGACGCGTTGAATTCGTAGCATCGTTTAGCATTGCATATGGCTGAAATAACTGAAATATGTTCGTTCATATATTCTCATGGATATAAAGGTTTATAGATTATACGTGTATATCATGCATAGTGTTTTGTCCTTAACAGCTTCAGTTATGTCATGGTATATTAATATTTATAATTCCATCAACTACGATAACACCAGGTCGAAGCACAATCTAGTTTTTAAAGTCATTAGACAAGTGCAAATCAATAATGTGTTAAAAGCTCTGTTTTGCATAACTAATATATCCCTCCGGTAATCATATGGTGTCACACCGGTGAATTTTCTGCCATTGAAATTAATGCAAAATGACCCAAATTCGCATCTCTCCCTCCGTTTCACTGACATTCCGGGTGATTTTCTGAGACCGTTTCCATAAAAAGCAATTCCTGTTATCCAAAATAAGCTGGAGAAAATTGCATGTCGATAGTTTCGTTTTCGAGCTACTGCAGGGATTCTGGAAGGACAACGCTATTTTCCATGCCTCAAAAGCTGACTTGACCGAAGCACACATACATTGTCAGTCTTCAGCCAGGGAAAGATAATTCAGAAAAATATCAATTAAACACTCTTAAAAGTTAGCATGCAGGTCATATTTGATCTACATTCATGTAATTTGGTCATCAATCAGCATTTTCCACATTAAAACAGTGCTTCCACAGACATATATCAAATTTCTGAAAGGGACTATTTTAGCATACTACGACCCGGAAGTACTTTCCACCGGTGTGACACCATATTCTCCGAGTATACCAGTACTGATAAAACACACAGGCCCTTAACTACATGTATATGACTTCAAAGCGGCTATTTGTTGACACATCCCCTATAATTGTTTGACTAACACTGTGGAGTTGAAGCCATAAATATTCCAAATGGCATATTAACTGTTCCAATACAGTTCAATCCCATAACAATAGACGCAACGTCAAAAGGTGAAACACGCTTGAAAACGACACTTAATCTCCAAAAAGTGTCTACGAATATACTGGCATAAGTCTGCCTGCTCCATAGATGATAAATACATAGACACATTGGTTGAAGATAAAAATGTCAATGTCCTTAATGTAACATAAAACTATGTCAATAATTTGGAAATTATGCCTCACCTATATGTTGATAGATTTGGTGCGGCACGAATTGTAGTAGTATTTGCACAACATTTTGGTTAAAGCATTCCATATTGTTTCTGACTTCAAAGTGTCTGTTGTTGACACACCTCTTATAATTATTTGCGGAGTAACTAATCTGACTGTCACTAATGATCAAACAGGGAAATCAAATTATCTAGAGCAATATTTAGTGATTGGATGAATACATCATTTTGATTGTATATTAATCCACTGCAATATATTAAGTATAGCGTGATGACTATATCTCTCCATTTAATTCAATACAAAAAGTACAATTATGGTTTTTAATCTACTTCCAGACATGAATCCGCTCAGCCGACTGTCCAAGGATTTCCCAAAATGCAGTATAAAACTGCATTTAAAATAAACAGATAATTGAAACCCAAAGTTACATTAATTAATATTGAATATCAACATGTACGTTTAAACATGAAATTTTGATATATTTTTCTGGACACAATCTATAGCCTAACGGCCTGCAGCTCGTTAATGTCAGTCAAAGTGATGTTAAACGGCATGCAGTGACAACCCTCGCACATATTGCTAAATTTATACCTATAACTGTTTAAGTAGATATCAAGGTTCTTCGAATCGCATCAGTTGTTCCCTTGCTTGAAGAGCAGGAATCAAAATTAAAATCGTGACTGTCTTGTCTTCAAGTCTAGTGGTAACATATACCCATCGAGGATGATGTGTCGAATTAATGTAATTGGTGTAGTCTGACGACCTTTTCTAATATTTGATAATTATATTGAATATTTAATTATTTATGATCATAGTATGAACCTTAAATGACGTGTGGATGACACATGCGAGCATGAAATGCATCGATGATTTATATCACACGGGAAAATTTGATCGATATACTAACATTAAGTATGCAAGATGCAATCAAATCATCAGCTGATAGACGATCTAGTTCCGTATCATGTTGATCAACTAGTCAAGGATTTGTACAACTATAATCTGCAATAGATAAGCAGACGCTTAAAGTTTTAATAAGAATAGTAGTATGTTAGCTGACACAGAAGATAGTACTTTTACTTTTAAAGTTTATATTATCTTCAGTATGAGTTTTCTCGGTAATAAATTACTGTTTTTTCTGTCTGATACTTCGTCTACGAATGCTACCTTGTGAATGACTGTTTTTGTTATTTCCTTGTGAAACTAGGTCATCCTGTAGTTTTACAACGTGAACTTTGGCTTTTGATCATTGTGTTGAGTTATGTGTGGCATTGCTCCGTGTGGTTGTGCTATGTAGTGTAGTTACTGTTTTCGGTGCTCGACTGAATACGATGAGTATTGCCTTCCTGTCTGATTTCCTAATATGTATCTTGTATTGCACATACTTAGCAAGATCTAATGTCCATAATAATAAAACGACTTACTTTTTATACTCAAGCGTATAACAACATTTGCGAATGTCAAGGTAGGTTCCGGCAGGGATATTCCACTATAGAAAATAGCTTTACTCTGTATTCAAATATAAACAAATACTTAAGTATGAAAGGAAAGTCAATTTATGTTACATATGTTGCATTGGGCAACCTCAATTACAATGATGGTCTAGACCGTCAACAGTCTTTATACGCTCGTATTGTGATGTTCAATGGGAACCGTCGTCGTATCTCAATGGGTTTTTTGTGCTTCGGGTGGTATCCTATATACACATTCATATTCATACGTACACATCATTTACTCATTTACTCTATAACTATTCTTTTTCGATAATGCAGTATCTGTATATATACATATATAGTCTCTTGGTATGAACAGATCATTAGTATAACCATATTCGCCCCTAGATGAGCTCATTAGTGAACAGAATTATCCCAAAGGCTGCCAATTACTTGACGAGAAATGGTTGGCAGTTATAAAAAAATATGCCTGATATAATCTCTGTGAATAGGTATGTTTTGTTATGACATACTTTATCACTTAGACATAATATGCGCAGAAAATCGCTGGCTTAGAACGAAAAGGTCGTAACTACAAAATAGATACTTTGAGAAAGCAAGAAAAGGCTGTTTACTTAATATGAATAAATACACTTTCAACTTCGGATTAGTCAATATGGCAAATTACGACTTTTATTACAACTGTAGCTTGCAATACAGATTTTAAATATGTATGAGTCATAAAAGGCAGAAAGTAGTACTTACTATATTAATATAAGCCAGCGAATTATTAGCTTCAACATACACTGCTTAATTAGTATACTCTCTGTCATGAAGTATGTGTCTTAATTACGCATAGTAGCGACAGTACTCACGACCTTATAAGACTGATACATATTTTCGAATCTGCAACACAAGGCGCAGTATATGAGCCTTAATGTCATTGAAATAGGAACTTGTTATGAAGACCAAACTGACGACGTTTATAGGGCTTCTTGTTTTTCCAGAACTATAGAGTACTTTTCAGACCTTAATTTCTTTTCTCAAAATATAGATCTTGTACTTACGTCCTTCTTTTCTAAGCCAGCGATGTGTCAATAGCGATAAGGTTATATTGTACGAAAGCAGGATACACTTAAAAAAGGTATGAGAAAATTCGACAGGGAAGGTAGCACTCAACCCAACCAGCCGAGCACAGAAATCAGAAACACCACGACACAACTACCCATGCCAAACCGGCGACCAAATAAAGCACAACAACCCCGGGCGTACCAAACCAAACGAACAAAACGACACCTTTATGCATTTGCTTTTTTCATATTCCTTTACGCTACACGTTTTTTAACATGAACGCTTAACCACGTAAGAAGCGTTGTTGAACAAACACCAAACTACTAGTATGTCCTTTATTTATAATAGATATTTCTCTACTTTCAGAAATTCCAACGCTGTATGTGGTACTGGCAGCTTGCATATCAGTGACATTGGTCAGTGCAGTGATTGGATATATTACTCACATGTTATGTCGAAGTCGGGAGAAGAAAAGAACTGTTGCTTGGAAGAAGGCGTACAGACGCGAAGACAGCTCGCCTGAATCTGTGTTAGACCATAATCTGAAAATAAGCAGAAGCACACCAGAATTAGCACTTCAATGTGACAAAGCCAGCGAGGCACAATCAACCCGATATTCAAAGGCAAAGTCATTCTTCAAGTCTCTACGTCAATCAACAATGCCTACTGTTTCACAAAGACATCAATTATTTCATCGGCAGCTTTCACATCAAATTGATCTCTCGAAAATTGAATTTTCCGTACAAAGTGCAAAACACACAGAACAGCCTAGTCTTGGTGTAATTAAACCGGAATTATATAAACAGGAATCTATCGAAAGTGTACGTTCTGAGCATGCTACGTGTGGGCAATTAACGTATAGTCTACAGTATGATTACGAACTGGAACAAATCACAGTAGGCATTATTCAAGCAGACAATCTGCCACCAAAGGATTTCTCTGGAACGTCGGATCCATACATCAAGACTTACCTTCTACCAGACCGAAGACAAAAATTCCAGTCAAAAGTTCATAGAAAAACATTATATCCTAAATTTCATGAACAATATCTATTCAGTGTTCCATTTGCTGAGCTTTCAGAGAGATTTTTGCAGTTTAATATTTATGATTTTGACAGATTTTCACGCCATGACCTAATTGGTACCGTCAGTGTCCCGGATATTGTGCCCGATGGTTGCCGATTAACTACGGAAACATTCTTTGTTCGAGATATTCTTTCTTCAAATCAGGTAAGGACGTATGCGTAATTAATGATACTCATCACTAGGGACGTTCTGAAGAATTGGACTAATCAACTTTATTTTGTCAAACACTTCATTAATCAATATTAATGAATTAAATGTTCCTACATTTCTATTTGCCATTGAACCATATTACCAGCCCAGTTAAGTTACGCTTCCTAATCCACGGAAGCTGTCAAATAAATTAAAACGTCATAGCAATTTTCAGTTGCGAGGGTCTAGTTGCAGCTAAAATGTAGTTTTTGCAGACTCTCCCGTTGAGCACTTATAAATGAGTGTAATTTGACTTGTCAGTAGAAAACTAACTTAAGAGTTATTTCGCATTATAATTGTTGACAAATGGGGCGCTCGTGCCATTTGTATTATTCTTAGACAACTTTCCTGTTTAACTTTTCAGGAGAAATTCGATCTTGGTGAGCTTATGATTACGCTATGTTATTTGCCGACGGCGGGCCGTCTCACAATCACTATTGTAAAAGCCAGGAACTTAAAAGCCATGGACATTACCGGATCATCAGGTATCGTCTTGCTCCATTATGTTTATTACTTGTTACAAAAAAGTTAAGTTACCAATTTGCTAGGGCTTTTTTCAGCTGTTATGCCGCTCAAGCACCCTTTGACATTTAAACTTCCCCTGGTCATTGGGCTATATATGGAAACCTACACTCGTGTCTCCCTGGCCTGTGGAGTTGCAGCCAACATCGATCTGCGGCGCCCAGGAATAGACACTGCCCTCACAGGTACCATTTTTCACCATGGTGGAGTGGAGCTGTGGGTCTGCTCAGAGAAATTAACCAGTGGTCCAGAGGGGGGTCGAACCCGGGACCTCTCGATTCGGAAGCGCGCACCCTACCTCTAGGCCACCGCTTCTCAACTTATGCAGAGATCTCATATACATGCACATATAAAAGCAATATTATCTTCCTTACTGTTGAACAACAGACGAGTTCTCCACTCGTATAAGGCAGGTATAACAAATGATAATATTACTGACTACATAGCCTGTCCTTATATGCGGTACATCTATATCAGGGAACTCTTGATTCGCATACTTCTACTTTTTACTAATCCGTGAAACCTGCAACATCACATTATAATACTTTGTCGAGAAATAACTGGATACCTTGTATACAATCTCGTATACACTATTGTTCACAATTTCAACAATCGGAAAACCAATCCAGTAAAGAAATATACCTTACTGTTGCCGCCATTGTCTTTCATATAGTAATTATTATGAGGCATGATGGGTACCTCCATTCCGTACATTTGAGGTCTTCACAAAAGCCTTTGTGTTTATTGTAGCAGTTTCCAACCGCTCCATTGTGTTTGCTGCCTTAGAATATTTCAATATCTCAGTAGTGAGTCCCTTGAGGTCTTACAATAGTGTTGTTTCCCGCGGTACTAATAACTTTTCTCCATTATTGTCACCACAAAATGACTGCCATCACATAAAGCAACAATAATGGATCGGTATAACGATGATCAATTTGGATATGACAGTAGCGTTTGACACCAATTAGTTAATGTGTCTTTGATTAGTCTCCGTGGTGACTAAATTCCATTCAGACGATTTTACAACCATTTTGAGTTTCTCAGCCACTCTTATGGTGGAATATTTAACACAATATTGGTTGTGTGATATTGTGTACACAGTTCTAATTGACATTACGCTCAAACATAGATCGCTCCGCCTGGTTGTTTGTCGAAGGCTGCTTGGCGAATGTTTACAAGTAAATCCATTAGACCATGTGATTATAATTTACCAATAACATTGATTTTAAAGGGTATTGATTGACAACTGGCGTAATGTCAATTAACCGAATTAACATCGTTGTATGAGTAATACAAGCGATTTTTGTTTCGAAATTCATCACATTATAAATTGTCTAGGACGCTCCTGGATAGAGCGTGTGTTCTTATTCACATATACTTTTCAAGTAGCCTCTTGCAAACTTGTTTCGTTTTCTAATCGAAGAAATGATAACGTGTAATGTTATGCGGATAATCCGCAATCCAACGGTGTTATGAACATTGCAATTGACTAGATATTTACAAATGTTGTTAACAAAGGAAATGATTTAGTTTATTTATAAAACATTGGGTATATCGATGTTGGTGTTTGTTAACATGGTCAAATCACAGTAATAGTTGGTCGCTTGGGCGACCGTTTTGTCATGTATTTGTGAACTAGGCCATCCTGTTCTTTGTAGTGGGGACTTGGATAACTAGGTCGGATCTTGGCTGCGTTTCTTTCGGTCAATGGGTCACTATTTGTGCTATTTCCTTGTGAAACTATGTCATCCTGCTCTTTTACAACGGGGACTTGAGCTGTTAATTATTTCGTTTTGGTTATGTGTAGGAATTGCTCCGATGCTCGGCTGCTTAAGATAAGTGTTGCCTACCCTGTGCAATTTCCTCATATCCTTTTTGCACATGATTGAATTGCATGATCCAATGGAATCCCTGGATAAACTGGTATGAGAGTAGTGTATGTAACAGTATAGTTATCCATTTGTCCAATCTGATCAAATGAATATTCATTTCAAGTATTTGGATATGCATCCGACTTCACATTATACATACTTGCGTATTGGTAAAAATATATGAGTAAATCGCACAGGGAATGCAGAACTCAACGTAACCTGCCGGGCACAGAAAACAGTAACAACACAACATAACACAACTATATGGAGCAATGCTCACACATAACCCAACGAAATGATCAAATACCTATGCCACCATTGTAAAAATTCAAGATGGCCTGGTTTCACAAAGGAAAAACAAAATCTTTTTCTCTTCTTTACATTGATATTTCTAATTTCAGACCCATTTGTCAAGGTGACATTGGTGTGCCAAAACAAACGGATAAAGAAGAAGAAAACGTCAGTGAAGAAGAACACATTAAATCCGGTTTATAATGAAGCAATGGTGTTTGACGTCCCACAGGAAAATGTAGATGATATAGAGCTTATCATTAAAATCATTGATTATGATAGGTAAGTTGTATAAAGAGGATTACAAGTGGTACACGGAAGACAACACACAACAGCAACAATAAAAACAGCTGCTTTTGCAGCACACCAAATGTATCAAATGGTAGCATTGCGGTTAAAATGACGAAACAAGCGATATCATGGCAGTTGGTTTGATCGTATACTCCTATTTTAAAGGCAGATAAAATTTTTTGTTTAAATGCGTAGGTGATGTTATACGTATAACTGTCTTGCACAAACGACTACTTTTAAATTATAAATTACTTGCAGATAAGGACACCAGTACTGATCAGAAAAGAAAACACGACATACCTACAAAATATAAATGAACAAGAAAATCACAAACCAAAAATACATGTAAACCATCACGCAAACCATGTTTTACAACTGATATGCTTCAATTTTGACTACAGAGACAAAATGTAAGAAGGCATTTCGATGATTACTTTCTAGTAAACATTGCTGTACAATGGAGCTATCTTTTAAATCTAGAACTGTAACAGCAGAACAACGTTAGTCACATTATGACTGCCAAATTAGAACACACAAAAAGTTATAATAATCACATAATACAAGTACAAGGACAACTACACACTGGACAATACATGTAACCTATATCGACAACCAACCACCTCTGTCAGTCATACATGATGACAGTAAAATCAAACAAACAGGAACAAGACCGATAATAAAAGTCACCAACATGTCTTGGATGATTGCTTTAATATGGCTATTAAGCGTCCATTTGTCGTCTAATTGAATATTATAATCAGATAATGGTTCAAATTATTGTCAATGTGTCCAATGTGTATTGGTTTTCCAGTGTGGCGACACATCTAATGAGTCTCAGGTAACCTGACCTCGTCAAGCTATTATGTGCGCTTAATTAACAACAAACACAAAAATAATTTATTGCCTCAGATAATATCCCTGGATCATTTAACGCTTAACTTGTTTGGATAATTATAGCCTCCATTTTATGTTGTGACTGAAAACCATAGAACGCTAGAACCTAGGGAAATTAGCAAACAGAAATAGGTTGATATAATTTCATATTTTATGATTGCAATTACAACATTTATCAATTGCATTAATATCAGACGCTGATTAGTATCTACTACTTTACGCTGATTGAGATCTCACGACACTCTGTATGGGGCCATGTCGATGTGAACTTAACGCCATCCAATCAAATCGCGTCCTTCGCAAATCTAAATGTCTACCGAACAACGTGGCGATATTGTGCACCAGAGAGGTCATTTGAATGTGACCTCCTACAGAGTGTATCCAGATCTCTAACAACGTAAATGAATGTTGAAAATTTTAAAGGTATGGTTTAAATGAGACTGAACATTCATAAAAGCATTTTACACTTTACATGTTGATCAAAGATTGTTTCTGTTTGTGTATCCTGGCAAATATATATGCCCATTGATAATTAGGAATCATATTGCCATGCTGGACGTCTGTCTGGATGTCACAAATTTTCTTCGCACTAGTTAACTAGTCTTTGGTCGGAATAACGTCTATAACAACTTTTAAAACTAACAAATAGGGTTTATTCTGTCCCTGTCCTGTTTTTGGATCGAATACATCGTCGTTGCTGCTGAGTGTCACACACAATAATGTGTCAGGATCTTGCAGCGCGATCTTAATGTGTTACATTTATAGCGAGCCTATTCAAATAAATCTTTATATCAGATTGATGTTCTGTAGAATTCTTCGTCCGTTGTGAATAATTGAACACATTTCAGACAATATCTTATGTAACAATCACTGAGTATGATCGGTTGTGTGTTTTAACATTACATTCTGTGTGTTTGTTCCAATGTCATATAGTGATGTTTTAAGACAATTTGGCACTTCTTAAAGCATATCCCCTCAACGATTCATCTTTTTCGTATTGTGTATACTATCAAACCAGTGTTAATGCCCAACGCATAGAGTGAGGATCATTTTTTACATAGTTATGGCAATTTGTTTAGGTTAACATTATTATAAACTGTTCTGTTATGGCCCTTGATCGATTGTTACATCATTATAAACACTTCTGTGTACAACTCCATCTGCATTTCTTAAGGTATGTTGATGAAACTGTCAGAAACTTACTGTTTTAAGGTATTCCTGTGCATATAATCATAATTCTGTGTTTCCTGAATTGTTATGAAATGAAGGCACTTTGTTGACTTTTCTTTCTGCAACCCTCCTACATTTCTCAAGGAATTTTGTCATATCGTTTGCAGAAATACAGTTATGAAGTGCCCTAGCGAACATAATCAGTGTTTTTTCAATTCGATAATTTCTTTGTCATATTAATTGTCCTTTGTTTACTTGATACCTATGTATGATGCAGAAAAAATATTCGGTGTACACAAATGTTGCTTTTCAAACATTTTGCTTCATGTGTATTACATAGTTCGTCTAATTTACAGAATCGGGAGAAACGAAATAATGGGTTGTTGTGCTGTTGGACCACGATACGTTGGTACTGGCAGAGACCATTGGTACGAGATGCTGGAGAACACACGGAAACCAGTAGCACAATGGTACTCACTACAAGAACATGTGCCGTATACAGAATACAAAAGCAGCGGTGGTAAAGGGTGCTTCAGATATCGTCAAGCGACCACGGATTCCACGTGTAGTGAGGATACGCAGTAACAGATGTCGATTACATTCATTATCACATTACTTGTAATATAATCACCTAAGCAACTAAGTTCAACTTTTATTTTATAAGATCAACAAGTACAACTCATTACTGCAAGAATTTATGGTAGCATGTGCTATCAACTGGTGTGTTGAAGTGTTTGTGTTACCATATCCCTACAGAAAGGATATACTGCCCATTTGGCTCTGAATAAACATATTAACTGACCAAAGTACCATCTTATTCATATCATACGAGGGGTTTTCGGGGCTGTATTTAAGTGCCGCTGGTTTATTCTTATTTCATGATATTTCTCATTCAATTTGAAGTCTTCTACAATAATAACTCCATCTTTCCATAACGTTCTGAACACGTCTTCTACGATGCCAGACGTATCTAAAGCAAAAATATCAAATCAAATTGATGTTTTGCTTAAACCAGAGTCGCAATTGGAAAAAAATATGAAGATAAAGCTCTTGGAATTGTAATAAACTCACAATACCATTTATGTTCAATGATGCTAATTATGGGTCCAGCCTCGCATGGAAATTAAAATAAAGACACATGCAAACATTTGATTTGAGATCTTACTCAGATTGAGATGCTTCGGGAGATCGGAGCCAGACAGGAAGGCTTTCAGTAACCTTTGAATAACTAACAATGTACTGGCTCACGATCTGACCATTTTAGAACAGGCCGGGATGCTACAATCGGACCTCCTGAGGAAGATGCTTTGACCGCTTTGTCCAATGTTGGTACCAAGCTACTTGTTTGCTTTGTGAAGTACAAACGGAACTTCATCAAGAATGTCCTTGATAATAAACTATACTCATAATATTATACACTACACATTTACTGCTAAATTTTAGATAATGTTTTAAAATGGCATCTAAATTTGTTTTGATTTGTTGTACATTAAGGTCTAATGAAACACTTATTTATTAATGCAGTACGTTACGCTTTAAAATGTCATATGTAACAGTCTCATTTCGTTTATATTCGCTTTTATTTAGTAAATACTTGTGTGAAGAAAAATGCTACAATTAGGATTTGTGCGTTCCTGGTGTCAGATGAAAAGTTACTTTTACCTTCAGTCAGGTGATGATACATGTATATACCATTTTTAAATTGACCAAAATTGTTAGTTTCTCCGTCAATGAAATTTTTAAAAGGTAATTTGTTAATTCGTTTGTGACAGAGTAGTCTATGACCTTATTTATAAACTGACATCTTAAGCTTCAGTGTTTAAAAAAGGTTGCCTCACGAAGCTTTAAATTGATTCTTTGAGCGATGTGTTATAATTGATAGTCGCAGTGTTTGATTGTCAGATGTACAGGTGTACATGACATATATAATTGTATTGTCAATAATTATTTTTTAAGAACATTTTGTCTCAATATGCTACAATTATATAGTATTTGTCTGTCAAATATAACATATTCCTTTGATTTATGTTATTTTGTTCTAGGTTAATGGTGAATTTCAAACAAGCGTATTTTACTTCACTTTATTAATTGGAAGTATTATCATTTGAAATTCTAATCATCAAGTAGGTTTGATGTTATTATATTCTTATTTCGCCTGCGGTTTGTCACGTCCACGGATAAAACCTCAAACATGCAGCTCTCACTATTTATAGAACTCGATTTAACAAGAAAGTGAAAAGTTTTCTTATACTCAGATGATGAGTATTGGCACAGAATGCTAGGATCGTATGATGAACCTGTTTTGATTACACTGGAAATTTTTCTTTTATTGCCAAACTTTATTTGAAACAACTTTTTTGCCATAAGGAAAGAGTAATTTTCGGACAGTTATTTATTTTTCTCCCCAAAATATCAAGTATGTACAAAAATGTACTTACGACCTTCTCATTCCAAACAAGAGAATTTATTCTTTGTTTCTACATTAATGATTGATACAGATTGACCAAGTAAATACATTGTACTTTATTATAGCTGTATTTTTTTTGATAATCACCTTTTAAAATGTGTAAACCATTATGTGCTCTTATATGTAAAAGACTTTGTGTACTGGTAAATGTTTGTTACCAGTTTCATTTCCGATGTAATACGTTTTCACATAGTTTATTCTCACTTGGTTTGCTTATATAGATTTATCTGCTGAATGATACATCCCTAAAGTAAAACGACCCTATTGTTTAATTTGAATAAAACTACTAAATAGTAATACACAAATTCAGCCTAACCAACATATGTCTGCTTCTACTGTGACAAAAGGCATCTCATCTTGGCCATTGTCATTTACCGAGCAAAAAGGGAATTTCCGAAGCGAACAAAAAGGTGAGCAATTAAATGCATACTTTCTTGACTACAAGTCGTCATTTGATTTTAATGGCTGCTTGCTACGCCAACTTCTTCCAAATAGTGATCAGAATACACGTAGACCACTGAACTTGACTTCCGACAGCTAAAACTTGTTCTGTCAGTGGTTATGTTTATTTTCTCGTTTAATTGCGATCTTGACATTTTGCCGTGGACAATTAATGTATTTGTGATATTATTCTGTGCTCGGCTGTTTAAGTTCAAATCTGCCTTCCCTATCCGAATAGGCATCATTGAGCGAACGCATGCTAACTATGGAAGCATGGGAATCGTGTGAGTTTCACTGTTTGTTATGTATTTTATTCGTTATCGTTAGTTTGAAAGTTGCCATAGTGTCTCGTTATGTTATTTTGTATTTTGTGCTGATATTTCATTCGTATCAGGATTTTGTGCTACTAGTCTTTTGCTAAAAAGGACTTACAGAATTCATACATGTACGTTCAAGTTATTCTTCGAATTTCTGTAGCAACATAATGGGTGACGAATATAGTTTTTGCACGCGGTTATTTAACTTGACATCCAGGCATTTGAATATAATCCTTGCTTCTAAGGCATGTTAAATCATGATTATAAATATTTACAATTATGTTTTTCAATACATTCAATTTGCCATGTCTTAATGAATGTCATATGTAAATCATTGTGCATTTTATTTTTATATCAGACACTGTTGTTACAATCACATGTTGTATTTGTTAAGCATTGATATCAAAATATTCCGCACGTCTTTTGTATAATTATGTGTTTTTGTTGTGTGTATAATGTATGTTTTATGCCTTGGTCCCACTGAGATTGTGCTTCCGATATAGTAAATGAACATCGGAAGTAACCGGGAAAGGGGTCCTCGTGGTCTAGGGGTAGTATTGTTGCAATCATATGAAAAGTTGTGATACCTCTGTTCCATATGCCTCCTGATGCTAATTTATTTAAATCGGGAGTACTTCGCCGAGGCCAAAAATGCTCAGTGGGTCCAAGACATTATTTTCTATTGTCACTCACGATAAATGTTAAGTGTTAATACCATGTTGCCCCCGTTATATTATAAATATATTTATATTCTGATATCTTCTTTGTTATGTTTTGTATAACCAAGGCACACATTCGAGTACATATGCATGTGCTCATTTTTTCACCTTATCGACATTGAAGGTTAAAACCTGTTTTCTGCAATTCCAGATTTTTTCTATAACGTTGCTGGAGGTTTTCTCACTGGTCCAATTCATATGAGACATAGAGCAAACGGATGCAATGTTCGCGAATATATTTGCAATCAAATAGGAATGTGTGAAAAGTCTCAGATTTATGTCTTCCGTTCTATTGTAATCTAAAATGCCAGATTTGTTATTATCTGTTATCAAATAAAAAAAAAAGTACTTCTACTGACAGATGTAAATTCGTCCAGACCGTGATAATGTAAATAGAGTAAAGACAAACGATCACAAGATATAATTAGGGTGTCAACCACATCCAGATAAATGTAATTTGGAAATAGCTTATTAACAGCATTAGCCTCATTACTGTCGCCAAAGACCTAAATTACACAGATTGGGCACTCCACTGAAAATTTAGAGGAAACGCAAAATAACAGGCAGCAGATTCAGTTATTGTGCATAAAACTTTTTTAGTCATCCAATTTTAATGGGAAATGTATAATGTTGAAGAGCTAAGATTCTTTTTCTACATGAAGTAACCCATTTTTGTCTACCTTTTATCAAAAAAAAATCAAAAAAAATAGGATTTGAATGAGGTAAATCAGGTATTTTCTGATAAACTTGGAATTTACATAAATTTGATAAAAATGAAAGTAGGTCTGGCTCTTCGGGGTCTATTGTTTTATTCCTTGGCCTATTTCAATAAATGAGGTATCATTTGAAAGGTGAATAATAAATCTATTGCATAGACTTCGTTATTAGTTTTTTAAGTATATTAGAAATTAAGATATAAGGTATTAAAAACGAACAAGATTTCGCGAGATTTCATAGACCTGCCACGAGATATCGTGAGAGTTGGTACATGTTTCCAATCTGTGTAATTTAGGTCTTTGCTGTCGCGATTTGTGTTGATAAATATAGAAACAAAACAGAGACGGTTAACCTGTTCGATGTTTGTATCTGATTCATATACAATCGATTCATATTTAGCAATTATTACAGAATCACTCCAGGCACAGGCCTTATGGCAGTTATAATCATTTGATGACGTCATTTGAATAATACTTCACATGTGTAGTGTAAGAATATACTTACTCGTTGTACTAGTTCGAATACGAGGAAGGTCATATGATATTTAGAGGTTAATACACGACATAGCCGGGCCGGAAGGCGATAATCGGCCCGGAAAATTAATAATCACCGCGAGGGCTTTAGCCCGGAGGTGATTATTCATGCCGGGCGGATTATCAACTTCCGGCCAGGCTCTGAAGTGTATTAAAGTCTTTAATACAATTGTTCAATTGAAAAACTCAATCGGAGTAACGTTTAGTAAATTTCATGGAGATCTTCAGATTTATGATGAAAATCTTGTATATTCATGAAATTGTCAAAGCAATTTCAACGTAACGTCATTTTAGCTCCAACGTGACGTCATTGTGACTCAAACATGACGTCATGTTAACCTAGATAACGTAACGTGCGTCCGTTCAACGGGCCGATTACGATTATGAGAATGCGGACCGGGCCGATAGGCGATAATCAATTACGTGACGGTCATAATCAGCCTGAAATTGGCTCATTTTTGTAACTATATTTAGTAACTAGTGTATTAATAAACAATATCTTTGCGTGCATAACAATCCGTCAATTATTGTGCATCAAGCTGATATAGCATGTAAATAGATATGCTAGATCTGTCTAAATAATGTAGTGAAAATATTCATTGAATTATTCGCCATAATCAATGCATCTTAACAAATGACTCCAGATTTTGTTTGTTCAGCTATGATCCTATTACCCATAGCTTTCTGGTGCACAAAAGAAACATCTGATAATTCGAATTTGGAAGTATTTTAAAACGAACTACGGGGTTGATTTATCCATCTGTAAAGATAAGCTTGTCAAATTTATGAATAATTCAAGAAAAACTAGATACAGTTTGTTTTTGCTGTAAATGTTACAGACATAATGTCTAATGAACCTCTAATCTATGCTCTATGTCAAGATTGCCTATTTAATCATTAATATGAGCATATCTAATAAACGGTAATTTCAAATTTTCATTAGTGATCCTAATCGTAGAAAGCAAGGCAAAAAAATGGCCGACAACATATTGTCCTCCTATTCTACATTGAATGTGCCGAAGTTTCATCCAGTATCATATTCCAAGACATTTTCAAGTAAAATATCGTATCTATTAGTATTGTTGGTCAATGTTATAAGCGAGCCGGAAAATATTTCGAATTACGGAGTTTTTAAAATTTATAAGTAAGATTACAATTACGGACTAATGATAATTTAGTTTGGATTTTAAAGTACTCCGGATTGGAGAGGCTTCGGATTGAAGAGATTCATTTCACAGGGATCAAGATATATTTTCGGGATTGGGAGGATTGTCTTGGATGACTCGTACAGTGAACGCCGTATTCAGCAGATCCAGCTCGAAATTTAATACACATCAAATAATTGTATACAAATTGTAAGCTCTGAATAAAAATAGCACCCGAAAAAAATTATCATCGCCAGTCACCACTGTCATTGATACGCATTCTGAGCACGATATTTCCGTCTTACTTTACACATTTTCAACAATTGTTAAAGCCTAAGTCCCACTCAGGAATTCCTCATCGGCGATGTGGATCTACAAATAGTTATTAATACTAACGCCAGTGGATATCAAACATTCTATTTTATATTTATTAGATTGTCAATATTCTCTTCTCTGCTATATTAGAAACCGATATACCTTGGATTTCCCTCGAGTATTCAGAATATTCACAATACCAAACAACATCATATTGCAAACCACAGAACAGATAGTCGCCTGAGCAGTGTAAGGTGTCGTATGCAAGTTATGCAACGCATAGAAGTGGAATTCTACACATATGCGTCACTCATATATCTCCAAATATTTCTTTAAAATGATAAAAACAAATCATACAGGAAAGGCAACAATCAACAGATTAGTGGGTAAAAGAGGGAAACAATGGAACAATATTCGAACTTCTAGCTACAAGTAGTTGTAAGATTCTATCGTATGTTGACTTATTATAACCACACGTCCACACCGCACTAAATAAGATTCACAAGTTTGACTAATTTATATGACATAAACTTGGTCGTATGTGGCATTTATACGTGTTATTTTATTGTTCCCAACACCTGAGGCGACACACAATCATGTATACAATGTATCAATGGGTATTAGATTACACGAAAGTACAAGAATTTCAAAGGGTCAACTATTCTTAGAAAAATGTGGGACAAGTGAATATATTCTTAGCAATTTCGTTATCATTGGCCATTAGTTTCAAATCGTCCTATCGATTCATAAACAAGTACAAACTTGAATTTTGTAATTTTGATTATGGATAATATCGTGTCGCATTGACATTTGCTAATATAGTGTCGCATTGACATTTGCTAATATCGTGTCGCATTGACATTTGCTAAGCAGTAAGCCAAGATATTTCATTAGTGTCATGTTTATGTTATGTTACAACGTTTATAAAATCAAACACGTCAACCTTTCCCAGATCAGATCTAACACTTACACGACCAGGTATGCCAATTTTTAGTTTTAGCATTTGTATCTACTCTTAAAACTGTGAGTAACAAAGGTATATAGGTATAACCCCTTTTGCCAATGCACTACAAGAAACAGGCGATTAAACGGGTCAATAAAGCTGATGAGCATTCTCTAAACTGATGTTTGCAATGATTAAAATTGTAATTTTAACTTTAAATGGTGTGTATACTATTTTTTTATCTCGAAATTTCATCATCATCTTAAGTGATGAGTATAGAGTGTTAGAGCATACTCATTGGTAGTGAATAGTGATTGCAAGGTTCTAGTGTCCATTGGAAGATCTTTGTTTAAATTCCACTGATCAATGTATGTGATCACTCTGGACTAAAAATGTCGTATTTAAAATAATTAGAAAGAAATTACAGACAGAAAACTCTCTTTGTCGCATTAATTCTTTATGAAAAAAAAATACATTTTTATATTTTGTTTAAAAAATGCAAATGGGCATCGTATAACTTACTTATTCGTTTATCATTATTTTTGGACACTTTAAGTATCTGCTCTTTTTTAACTCTCCAGTGTTGACTTCCATATGCAAGAAAAAAACGGAACGTAATGAGAACACAAATAAATTCATTCATGTCTCCATATGTCTTTTAAGCTCACCTGGCCACGAAGTGGTCATGGTGATGTTTTGTCATACCGAGATGTCCGTCGTCCGTTGTCGTCGTCAACAATTTCTTCAAACGACTTCTCCTCCTAAACCACTTTGCTAAATTTGATAAAACTTTACAGGAATGTTCCTCGGGTGGACCTCTACTAACGTTGTTAAAATATTTCTGGTCCGTCGCATAACTAGGTCACACGGGCTAAAAATAGAGTTTCAAAAAGGAAACTTGAAAAGTCTTCTTCTCTGAAACCGTAAGGCCTAAAGCTTTCATATTTGTTATGTAGCATCACCTTGAGGTCCTCTACAAAGATTGTTCAAATTATGTCCCTGGAATCAAATTTTTCCCCGTCCCGGGGCCCTTACCTTTAAAAAGAGTTATCTATGGAAAACCTTAAAAATCTTCTACTCCAAAACGGCTTGGCCCAGGGCTTTCATATTTGGTATGTATTATCAACTTTACAAAGATTGTTCGAATTATGTCTCTGGGGTCAAAATTGGCCCCGCCCCGGGGCCCTGAGTTATAAAGGGAAAACCTTAAAAATCTTCTTCTCCGAAACGGCTTGGCCCAGGGCTTTCATATTTGGTGTGTAGAATCAGCTAGAGGTCCTCTACAATGATGGTTCAAATTATTCCCCATCGGGTCAAAATTGGCCCCGCCGTGGGGTCACTATTTTACATAGATATATATAAGGAAAACATATTAAAATTTATTGTCAAAACCTACAATGCCTAGAGCTTTGATAGTTGGTATGTAGCATCATCTAGTGGTCCCCTACCAAGGTTGTGCAAATTATTTCCCATCGAGTCAAAATTGGCC
Source organism: Spisula subtruncata (assembly GCA_963678985.1). Lineage (NCBI taxonomy): Eukaryota > Metazoa > Mollusca > Bivalvia > Venerida > Mactridae > Spisula > Spisula subtruncata. The sequence continues at coordinate 40,458,554 of OY787664.1, read as the reverse complement.
CCGCCCTGGGGGTAACCGTTTTACATAGACTTATATTGGGAAAACATAATTAAATCTTCTTGCCTAAAACTACACTATCTAGAGTTTTGATAATTGGTATGTAGCATCATCTTGTGGTTTTCTACCAAGATGTTCAAATTATTCCCTTGGGTAAAAACTGTGCAGGGTGTCATGTATAATCAGGTGAGCGATATTGGGCCATCATGGATCTCTTGTTTTTAGGCTTTGTCGGTTATATTACAGAGTCATTGCTTGTTTCTCTTTATTCCTAGAGGGTATGTCTAGAAATGGTGGCACTTCATTTGTCAGGAAAGAAACTCATTTACTTAATGTTTTAGAAGTGTGTTAATGCCGTTTTTCGAGTTATCAAATTGAATATTCTGATTTCAATAGTATATGATTTAGTTGGCATAAACAAAGCCTGGCCCTTTGCCTCTATCGGAGTTATTAGATTCATACGATTATAATTGAATGTTATGTAACAATCGGACCACGACGACAGTTCAGTGAATTCGTGATGTATTCTAACGTCTGGTGATATTTTGACAATGGCTGCAAAGCATGTATTGAATATAAGGTTTCATGCTATATGCAAGTAATTACCCATGCGTCGTATACATGAACAACCGTCTCTTGATAAAAAAATATTCCATCGTGGGTATTTATACAATTAAAATTGCTTGTAAATGTGGACCATTTCGCATGTCTCATATACGCCATATCATATAGTTAAGACGTCGTCTACCTTCTTTATCGGTTTACGGAAATTCAGAACATATCTGGAAATTTTTCAGGTCAAATATGACCTTAGGACAAAACTGTTCCACATAGAAAAATGCCTTTTCTCGATATAGAGTTATCCTAAGGCCTATCAATATCTAAAATTACATTGCGAGCATCCATATATGGCATGCCTGAAAAAACTGTATCTAATAAAATAATGATAATTTTGTATTTCCTGGAACTAACTTTAGACCACTATCATGTACTGATAGTCTGCGCTTTACCCTATCGTATGACAGCACATAACATATTCTTCCGGTATGTATCGACGTTCGAACGCATGCCATTATTTTGTTTATTTTTTTTATATTTGAAACTTGGAATTCCATTAGTTGTGCGTTGTGCGTTATCCAAGACAATACATTGTGCACTGTATTGTTCAATTTATTACATATACGTCACAAAGACTAACCACTGTTTATTTTTATAAGTTCAATAAAACGAAACTTAACAAACATGTAATATCATCACGAAGTACCTCCCGGATACATATACTAGTTAAGTAGGTTTGTCTCGTGACTACTATGCATGATCCATATCATCGGAATAACAGCCTCGTCAAAGAGACATGTAATAGATAAATATCAAATCAAATATAATCTTACAAAATGTTCATTGGAATGTACACTGGCGAATAGTCCATACTTTACTGGTGAGAAAACCATTGAAACTGCGAAAAATGACAGTTTTTAGTAAGTTTTTCCTCGGCCGTAAACGTCATCCATATTTTTCGTCCTCGGCCGTACACGTCATCATCACAAAATCTCCTCGGCTGTTAACGTCATCATTTTTGCGCATACTAGGGTCTCTTTGAAAGGGTCAATCGTTGGTTTCAGGGCACGGACAGAGTTGTAACTTTACAGAATTGTTCATAGATAATTTTCCTTGGTTCTGTAAGGTTAAATAGTTCAATACTAGCGCAAACTGTTTAATTTCGGGCAATGTATGTGAGAATTGAGCATTATTTTCTGCTGGTCGTGTATAAACATGCTTTGTCAGATTTATTCCGCAAAGATAGCATGCGAGGCTAAGTGAATAGTACATTTAAACCTTCGTGGTCATTCACAAATCGCTAGATCCAAAAGAAATATCGAAATCGAAAAGTTCTGGTAAGAAATATAGCCCCACTACTAACCAGTCATCAGTATTTACCTCGGCCGTAACGCATCACTCGGCCGACCACGCATCCGGTTATACCGTGTGTTATGTATGTATTTATTTCCAGAGAACATGAGTCATCACGCAAGAGAACATATTTCATATACTCTTGAGCTACCGTAACAATAAAATACATGTTATAAATACAAAATTTATTCGACGTACTTGTTGCAAAACCTATACTTGTCATGTAACGTCACTAAAAGTCATGTCTTTAAGCAGTTTAATTAAACACAGTGCCGTCACGTTGAAAGACGATAGCTCAAGATTAGATATTTTGCAATATCCATTTTCCAAATCCGTATTTTACATTAATCAAGTTGTCTTCACACTCGGTAATGAATGGTATGAACTTTTCAAATGTGACAGGGTATGCGATAATGGGTATAATATGCTTACACAAACATCCGCATTATGATGCGTTAGTTTGTTGGAAGTAGACAGTGTTTTTGTTCAGAACGTGTAGGGCAAATTAATCAAAATATCGAATGCTTGACTGACAAACTCGCCTAGTATAGGTTTTTTTTATGATTTCATATATATAGTGTGTTACGATGTAAGTCCAACAATGACCTCGACGAGAAACGACTTAACCGCTGAAAATTCCAGTTTCAGCTGTCAAACATTACAAGTCCCATAAATTCTTTGTAAGTTAACAAAACAGATAAGATTTCATAAAATCTAACATTAGTTCTAAAATCATCGGATCCTATCCTGAAATGGACCAAAATACTCCAATGACTAAATAGATTAGAACACATAACGGCGATAAAAAAGCTAAAACAAACATGTGTCAGTTAGAAAAACCTTTCGGTGGCTGCCATTAAAGTCATAATAATAAGAAATGCATTAAATGGAAAAAACCTGCAACTTATGCATCGTAACAAAGTGTGTTTTACTTACAAACTCTCCTGAAGTCTTGTGGCATTTTTAACCCACGTAACTCAACTGAAAGAAAACCACTAACGTTATGTTGTAATTGACAAAGAATGTAAATTGATTGACAATCGACGTAATATACTGAGCAAAACAGCTAACCGAACGTTTTTTAAATTTGAATATTTCAGTATCCTGTAAGTGTACAAACCTAAAAGTTTGCATATTTATTCCAATATAAATTGTGCACCTAATGCAGCTTACCCCATGAAAATCCATACCACAATCACTCATCCATGACGAAAAAGCTTCGAATCACATTTTTGTACGTTGTGATCGATTGCTCTAAAGTTGCACGAGTTTCGTGTGCATGTTGTGTAGCATGGGTATTTGTAAGTCGGAAAAACAAACTATTTTGTCAAAAACATGGCGCGATCGTCAAAGGTAGCCAACGGAATAGCGTCCATTTCGCTCCCTGGAGGGTATCAATCAGACAGATAAGTTTTACACAGATTTAAATTATCACAAACATTAGGTTATTTTACTTCACGTGTGTGTGAATACCGATGTAAATAAAAAGACCTAAAGCAGTACATTGGGAATCACAGGAGCAAAGATAAATAGTAAATTCAAGTGGAATAACTCTTGTATAATTTTACTTCTTTTTAAGTTAATTCACAACATTTTCCCATACAATTGTATTGTCATGCATTAGTGAAACACGTTGACTTTATAAATGTGTACATATTAGTCCTTATGCGATTTTTACATGTGTTTGAAAAAACGTGTTTTCACTCAATTTAGTAAAAATGACAGTTTTGAAGTGCATTCATCGGGTGTTCGACAAATTGTTAATGCTGCTATATGCCCGCTTTGGTAATAAAGTTTGTTTTAAATGTATATTCTGATAACGGAAACAAAAATTAATAGTAAAATACTGAGAATAACACCAAAATTAAGTCAATAATTACCACCATTTAGTCACACAAAACATACATTTTGTATTCGACCAAATTACCTCCCCTTGACCATTGAAAAATAAAATCATAATTTTGAAAAATTAAAAAATGCATGTTTTTGGGATCAAATCGCATTGTATCGAGTTTGACTATTTATTTTATTGACTTGACGATTAGTCTTTAATGTGTATGTGTATTAATAAACCTAAAACCTTTTATTATGTAACGCTTATTCATGAATTTCAAGTTTATATATCTGGTTCTGTTATTTCATGGTTCCGTGAACTTTCATTTCGCATTTTTAAAAATAAAACTACTAAAAGCGCACCTTAAGATCGTAAATAACAAACACAGAAAATTTCGTGCAAAAATATTGATAAATAAAAAAGTTATACGGTAAAAACCGCTGCAAATTTATAAAATATGTTAATTGTACATTTGTGAATTTCATCTTGAAGGGTGATGTTATTAAATGCATATTTTGACGATGATGCAAATTAAATATGTTGACTAAATTTTACCAGTAGCCTTCTAATGTATGGATTATACTTCAGTCCAAGTTTCAGAAAATTTCTACAGGTAGTTCTATAAATATTTACAAAAAACCATAAGCGTTCGGTTAGCAGTTTTGCTTAGTATAGCATGCATGTAGTTAGCTGTCAACCTTCAAATTGTATATTAAATTCATAATTAAAACGTTTTACGAAACGATATAAATTATATAAATCAATAAAGCTAAAAAATTATGTAACTATACTTATTTGTGAAATAGAGTAGGCTTTTAAAACTTCGCTTAAATTCAATTGTAGTAAAAAAATGTATACAGTCATGCGTTCGCACTGTACTTCGCTCGACCACATGATCTAGACCCATCTGCTTTTAGATTGTATATATCTTATTGCCTGCCCTTTATGACCATTATGTCAACTTAAATTAGTCGTATTTTTATTTTATGACCATACTGAAAATATTCACACATGGTTCCAACCGTTGGTGACCGGAAAGGTCATAAGATAATACTCCAGCCTTGTTAGAGGTCAATACAATTTCATTGCAGATCGTTTGTAAATTTGATTAGATATTATATTGATGGAAGAAACTTGTGAAATATACATATCGCTGGCTTAGTATGAGAGGGTCTTAAGTACTACTTACGACTTTATAAGACTGGTTCATATTTGAAATCAGCTGCATAAGGCGCTTCTTATGAGACTTTTCACGAAAATTGGAACTTGTCATGTTGACTTAACTGAAGTTTAAACAGCTTGTTTATATCAAAGTGCTTATAAGCCTGATCCAACAACATTGAGGTAACTGTGTTGATCGTATGTGTTCCGCAGTTTAGCAATTCGAGTGCTTCTCAATACAAAAATTGAAACGAGACAACGTGTTATTATTTCCATTTGAGTCGCAGTAGTTTGACTTAAATATAACATTGTAGGATATTTAGTAGCAGACTAGACATTATTTTAATATCTGCATCACGTTTTCCTCATCGGAAATTCGAGCTAGTGTTAGATGGTCGGGAATGTAGGTTTAATACTCGTCAAAGTATAGATAGTGCCAATATATCTATTATATTTGAAATTGACTACTTCCATCCGTCATATTGCATAACGTCGGCATATTTGACTTGTTTCTAAAATCTACATTTCTGTAAGAGCGGCTTCGAGAATATTTCATGTATGTATTCCTTAATTGAAACAAATACAACATGTCGTAAGATATAGTGTCGCAACCATGAAACCCATAGTACACTGTATGCAATTTTAAATTAAGTTAAAAACGATTTTTACTGTCAGTTACTCTTACTTGAATCCCATGTGTATTCAAAATGACTTTAAACGGATGAAACTGTATGGCTTTCGGTAGCAATGTTGAAACAAACAGTTAACAAAACATCTATCAATTCAAATGAAGACAAATAGTTTTTATATTTATGGCAACATCTACGTCATAGCTCGGTTTCCTAGTAACTGTTGCTTTTAATATGTCACAATATAAACCAACAGTATACATTGTATGCCCATATCTAGTAATTGAACCCCATTCCGGGTGACAATACGGTGCTTTAAAGGGGCATGCCTAGGAACTGATGTGTCTTTTTTCGTACACCAAACATTGTGTCACTTGTAAAACCAATTATTACCGAAACGTCAAAGAGAAATATGCGTTCAAAAAATACCCTTTAACGCGCACGGTGGTATTTGTAAGTCGGTTTGAATAAAAGGCTGTCAGCCTTTTATTTACGACAACGATATTTCCGATACGTCTGAGAGTTAACTGAGCATATGTGCGCTGCCTTTCAAGTGAACATAACATGAGCAGTACTAACCATTTCAGTTTGTTGACATTTTTTCCGCGATGTTTTCGGTTTTGACAGGTACCGAAAGTGTCGAGTTAAGAAAATGACGAATGATTTCTGAGGCTGCAATCGGCATGTTTGGAAAATCATGAAATGTGTATTTTGAGTAAACTAGCGGGATGTTTTATAAATATTTTACAGGGCTTTCATTAATCGATTTAGTCAATAAATTAATACCAATTTTATTGCTATTCGAGACGCTTCAGTTCCATGGCATGGCCCTTTGATACGAAATGGAGCTCTACATATGATATGCCAGTTTGGCTCATAAAGCGCTTGACCGCTAATCAAGCAATCACGTGTTTGAAATACGAACAAAGCATGTCTGACACACATGCATTCCTCAGTTACTTCACACACTTTATGATAGCACTTTCAAAATCTTTAATGCTATCCATAAGGAACGAGCTTTCTACTCAATCCTTGATTTGTATAACAAATGTATGTACACTTAACGGCACTTCTAATGCTGCCACTTATATATTTCAGTTTTCTTTAAAAGTCCTCAATGAATTGTAATCAAATTTGGCATACTTGAACATTAATATTGGACACAGCTTTTGGTGAATTTCCGCTCGATTCGACAATAGACTATTGCACGATACGTCTTCAACTGACTGAATACTTATATTGAAAGTAGCATTTTTATCACTCAATATGGGCCATGATTGTTATGTATGCGTGTACATGTCCCTACTTCCTATAATGGTTGTGCATATCAACATTTTATTCGCTCATGGTTTTTAAAAGTTATAAGCAATATATACAAAAATGCTCGAAAACGAAAATTGTTGGTTTTGTTGCAATATATAGTGTTTTCCGTACCCATAGTGTGTCTGTTGTGTTAATACGATTCTTGCAAGTAACGCAGGTTGCGCTCAACTTGAAATTTAAATTTAGTGTGACTAATTATTATAGCAAACTGAATAAGTTCAACTCTGCTGCGTACTATCAACATTCGTCATTCAGAAAAAATGTGAATTTTACCATTCAAGTAGCATTATTTGAGGTTAAACGTTTATTTTAAGCGCATCGATTCAGATTAAAGGCTGATTTTGAGGCGGTCTAAGCTTACCAACTGCTATTTGGTTACCTAGGAATTGTAACGTAGAAGAAATTTATGAATACTTTTATTGTGTACACTCATTACATAACACTTGAAGCTACGAAGAAATATTGAAAATATTCAATTGGCCACTAATAAATACGCTGTTTAATTTTGTGACTTTGTAATTCCGGGTGACGTAAATTACGCTTTTACCACGCAATTTCATACGCACCAATTTCTGAATTAACACGCGCAGCAATAGACACATGCCTAAAACTAAAACTGGTGAAAATTTTATAAAGTTATCCCAAACGGTTTTCAAGATATCAAGAATAATCAAGTGGCAGCGTTAGAAGTGCCACCGAGTGTATATTATGTTATGAAATACGTGGGTGAATCAAAAAGTTCGTAGAATTTTGCCATAACTTTTTTTATTTTTGAGTTATTGTCGTCATATTTATGCTGAATGAATACATTGGTAATTTCGTTTCATACACCGATTTATAGCGACCCGGTGAAAACCGTTTTTAAAATATTTATATCTTAAGTACGGGCGATTGCGTATACCGGAGCACACTGATAATTTGAAACACATTTTATTAAATTTTCGAAAATATCTCAATTGTAGGACCTCCAAAAACCGTCAAAATGTTATGCCTGATTACATGATATCATTTATAAAGTCTGTTAAAATTTAAGACGTCATCTCCGATAAATAATTTTTTAATCGACATTTACACAATCGCACTATATAGAAATACCCGCGTACAACGGGTCTACCGGAATTTATGAAACCACGGGCTCCTGCGTGACTCTGCATGAAACTGGAATATACGTACGGCATCAGAAACAATACATGGATTAAAACGTGTTGGTATGTATCCTTAATTAAATAGACATCGATTTATAAGTGGAATTAGTGCTTTCGTGTAGGATACTAGAAGTTGACAACCGAATAAAATACACCCGATATTGGTGACGTTCGTTCGCAACGTCTTCGATGAGGACCAGCGCTTTATAATAGCGGATGTAGCAAAACACATATATTAATCTTATAGGACAGCGCACACTATATTAAACAAACAATTGAAGATGCAGAAACTATGTTCCCGATCGTTATCCAAAAATACCTACATATTAGTTACTTTGAGAAGCGAAAATGAGTCAAAATGATAACGTAAGTATTGACAAATGTGGCGTAAGTTTTACGTCGTTCATCAAATGACGCCGACGTGCTCCGGTATGCTGTTAGAGCATGTGTGCGTTTCAATGTACAAATCATGTAGTTTTGGCTAATTCAATGACATTTTGCAAATTGTTTTGTTATACTTATGATCATGTTATATTAAACTTTGAAAGCATTTGAAGCTGTGGTTTGTAAGTTATGACATTTTTCTACGAACTTTTTGATTCACCCACGTAAATATTGTTTAAACCAATAACTTTTCCCTATACGTTTGAAGTTTGATTATTGTTCACTTTTTTGTCGTTTTACTGATTGGAACCATTGGTAAACATTTTCGTTAAAGGTTATTTAATCCTTTTGTGACCACTCTGTGCTAAAGCCGTCGTACTTGTTGCATTGATACGGTATGAGACAAATCATCAGTAAATCGAAATCGGAGAAAACATTTCCATATTGTTTGAAATGTTCAAATATTCGCAGTTTAGCTTTAGTACCCATTGTTTGCTATTTTTGAACAGCGTACACATCTGTTCTTATATAAGTGCCCTGGATTGACTTTCTTACGCACGAAAATAGGAACTTAATGGAAAAACTAATAAATATATTTCCTGTCACAATATGTCTGTAATTCAAAGCTGCGTCGGCTTTATTACAAAATGTCACAAAACCACAAAGTGTCCACAAAGTGTCATAGTTGGTTTCCGATTCACTTTATTCATAGAACCTTCGTCTTGATATCCTGACACTTAATTTACAGTCAGTCAAGTGTGTTAACGATGTTTTTGTGTAATTGCATCTTTTAATGTAGATACTATACATGTACACTAAGTTCTGCTTATGATACAATACAACTATTTTAGCTCCATTAGAACGTGGTTTGGTGGATTAGTGGTCGAGACGATGCACATTTACAAAAAAATAAATATCAACCTATGTTTATGACCATGAAATAGAAAATTAAATACTGCTACACATATATGTGCATGCCAAAACCATACTGAAGTGGTTGCAACGCCTAGCAACTCACACAAGAGAATACAAATATCCCCAAAACAATATGTGTAATATACCTTTTGGATACCACTTGTATACTAACACTAAACATTGATTTCAAAAGCACACCAGCCTAGAGGCAAGAGTTATAAACAAAATCTTTAGAATCGTCATTGCGCATATATGCGAGTTTTAGTTTTGCAATTGTTAGCCCATAGAAAAGTGACTGGTCTATTTAGAATTAACAATGTTATTTTCATTATTTGATTCATTCATTGATACACACGGAAATGAAACATTGATTAATAAAATTAAATTTTAATTAACTGTACCAATCAATATAATTACGTGTGAATATTATTTGATAACACTCAAATAAATAGAATTGCTGAATAATGACGCAACTGTGGCTTTTCACTGGCTGTGTATTTGTAAAAACACACATTACATTCATGCATAATCCAAAAACATGTACGATCAATTCACAACGTAGGATTTGTGTGCATTGCTTTTCATTTCCATGACGATTCGTATTTTTCTTGTGTGTGTGTGTTTCTTACTGGGTCTGTTATGTATGTTGAATGATACAATCCCTATTCAATTTGTGTTTCTAATTTGAATGTAAATTATATGAATTATAAACGCATGCATTGATCCGGATACAAACATGATAAATATAGTAGTACCTCTGCGAAAATAAACATCTGGAATTTATCAGGAAGTTGATGCATCATTTATTGCCTTCATGCTGCGAAAGTGTCCACACTGACCCTAAATGATGCATAAAGTTTGCATGGTAATTACTGAACTAACAGTACAGGCCAGAAAAAATGATCACTGTCTTGACTTGTGAAACAGACTGAACGTGTGAAGTTAAATTCCACTGTAGTTATGACAAACATTTATAGTGCCCTTTCCCACGCTTTATCCTTGGATTTGCACTTGAGACAAAAACGCATTCGACGTAATATGGTTTCAACGACATTAATCTCACATTTGAGAGCATTATCATCATGTTTTCTCGTTTTCACCATGCACAATTAATGGTTTTAAATGGACAACTCTCTGGCTTTGCGGTTTAAACTCCATGCAATATCGACACATCTCAATGTATGTATGGATGAATATTGTCAACTGGCATGGGCAGTTTAAATGTCGTTGGAATGCATAATGCACAAATTAAAGGTATGGTCCGGTTAAATGAAAAATGAAAATCTTCTCGGTGTATGCGTGTACAGATCTGTGGCTGGTGTAGCATATAATTATGTGAATACAAGGATTAGTTTCAATTTGTCTGATCAAATTTTAGCTAGACTGCACATATTTTCATACCTCGAGGGAATATATTGGAAGACAGAATATTGTGTTATACTGACTATTAATGGTAACGACTGTGGTTTGAAACTGATATATATAACTTACGTAGTATCTATTTCGGTTCTGATAATTGACTTTAGGCAACTACCATTAGCGGTTGTTTGTGTTTTAAGACTTCACGATTATTTTTTTTATTAAATGATGTAGCAGCATCGATGGATTTCAGGACTTGTGAATCAATTTCCATGCGACTGTTACTAGTTTTGACATTAGTCTTTGAAGGTTACACTTGAACAATAGTCCATAAAATAAATTTATCAAAGAATGAAACCTGCATATTAATTTCTGCGGATTATTTGTGGGCATTGCTCAATGTACGTGCTCAGGGTAGCTATGTCGGTTTTTTTATTTCTGTGCTCGGCTGGTTAGGTTGAGTGCTACCTTCCCTGTCTGATTTTCTCATACCTTTTTTGCAGGGCTAGCATTACGTGTAATGTTCCTTTGTGTCTTTTGTTCTCTTTCCTTTCCAGTTTGTTATTATCTTTTAGATAGTTATATCGTAATGAATCGTTACTCTAATATGTGAGCATCAACAGGTAAGTTGGATACACTCGTTCGATACAGCAAGTTCATATAACTGATAAACTGTACTTATTTAAAATGTGACAAACATCTTGCAGGTATTAAGGGTTCAACGAGTTTTGATTATTGTCGGTTACCTGGTATTACCGTATTTTAGTATTTCATTGTGAAACTAAGTCATCCTTTTCTTTTTCAACGAGGATTTGGCTTTTAATTACTTTGTTTGGTTATGTGTGGGCGTTGTATCGTATATTTGGTGTTGTGTTGTGTTGTTACAGTTTTCTGTAATCGGTTAAGTTGAGTGCTGCCTTCCCTTTTCGATTTCCTCTATCTTTTGTGGTTGATTTTGGTGCATTTTTTCGCAGCGTCAACACACATAGAGTTAATTTGTCTTGTTTGATTAGCTTCATTCGGTTACAGTAACTGTATTCACGTAAGGTCACTAAGGCCACCGCATTTAGAATTAGCCGAAGAGTGATTGAAACCAATTGGGTGTACAAGGAAATGCCGAGTGCAACGACCATGGTTTGGTTTTAGCTGATATTTTCTGAATAATACAATTATCGCAGTATTGCACTTTTGCAACACAGTAATACAGGCTAATTTTAGACACCAATTTCTCAAACTCAGATAGAATTGCACAGCAAGCTCAACATGCGATCATCATCGAATGTAACCGGCAAACTCCGAACTAGTGTGACCTTGCAACACGTACACCAAGTAAAGCATATTTGCTTTTTTCGATGTCCGATATATGATATCACAGTGAGTTGTTCGAGTGTACATTATTGCCGCTGTTAATCAATTAACATAATGAAAACTATTCCATTAAATTGATACGAAATGACACGAGTATGTTTGTTGATACATTAGAAAAACAGACGGTATTGTTGTGATAAAGATCAAACACAACTAATTAGCAGTCTATCAAGGAAAACATTGATTTCCATCATCAAATAAAGTTGTATTGAAACTGCAAATTATGTGCGCTGTACGACTTGTGATGTTTTGTTGAATTATAAACAGAGTCTAGTACATATTGCTGAGAATGAGAATGTCGTAAGTACTAGTTACGACCTTATAAGACTGACACTGTTCTAAAATCTGAATCAAAAGGTACTTTTATGAGCCTATTTTCATGGAAATCAGAATTTGCCATGTTGACTAAGCAGAAGTTGAAACAGCTTGCTGTACCATACGTACACTTGAAGAGTAATTTTCAAACAGTTATGATTTTGTTCTAAAAATATAACCTTTTTACTTACGACCTTCTCATTCTAAGCCAGCGGTTTGTATGTCGACAATTGTACCGTCTAGTTCACGGTAACCTTACATAAGCATTAGTGTTATACTGTTATCACGTTCGGTAATGGATGTAAATGGTACTAGTGTTATGTTTCGTGTGATATGGCGTCATTGTTAATATTATCGACGCATGGTGTGATACAATGTACAATAATTTCCAAGTAAATTGCATTACTATTGTATTGCTTTCCCGTTCAGAGTATTCCAAGTGGTTTCCAAAAATTAAGGATGAAAGTGTTCTTTTTTTCGTTGCCTTGAAAATAATTACACCGAGAGAAGTGCATAGTATATTATTTATTCGGATGACACACAGCCTTGCGCCCTGCTATTTTTGCTCAATTCTCCGGAATTCTTCTGTTTTAGTTCACTTGTCTAACATAAAATATCGGTTAAATGCACAATAGTGAAGTAGTAAAGCGGTAAAACATTAACATGGGGTACAAACTCATTTTGAAAACAATACCAATAGCTAATAATTCAATACTCGTACATCCACATTTCACAGCTCGTATTTGCTTAATATGTCATTTGTCTTGTTCGTGGATGTTTTTGCCTGTCGTGTTCTGAATACAATATGTGACATGCAGTACTCTCTTCCAAATAGTAATAACAATTCGGATAAATGGAAAACCAAAAGACTATCAATTAAAGTCACTTTTCATACATAAAAATAATGTGTGTTTATCGGCCTTTTGTTGACCAAGCGCCATAAATGAAAACTCACATTAAATGTGTAGTTATTTGACGTTCTTGGTACGATAAGCATATTTAATTCTTATTCCTCGGTTATCTTTGTGGACAACTATATGTTCTTGTAGTCGGGAATCGAGCTAAAGGATTATATAATTCTATAAAAAGCGGATGAAAAGGTAGATAGAGAAGGCAACATTCAAGACACACATTCACACGTCAACATTTCACACACCAAACTGAATTTACATGTACAATTGAATTCGGTCGACGGTTGTTATTTAGGACTTTACGGTGTACGCCCGTATCGGCACCCTCTCTGGGCAAAGCTCTATATCGGTACCCTTTCTGTAAGGAAAATGGGGAGGGGGGGAAATCATTATTTGGGTTTAAACTGCAGAGTTGTGCTTAAATAACAATAGCTAACAGAGCACCCAATGATAAACCAATGCATTCACGTTGTTTTATTTGTTTTATCAGTTTCCATAAGTTCAGACTAAGATGGATTGTTGACTTGGATACTTTTTCAAATGTACACGCAATCATATTTATGACACATAAATGCAATTTTCGTCAATATGGGAAATAGCTCGAACCTCAGATGGAAATGCCTTGAACCAATATGGCCTGTAAATGCTTTTAAAATGGTTACTTCAATCGAAATAACGTAAAATCAGTCTACTTTCGGATTCGTTGTGGTACCGGCACCCTCTCTCTGCGTTGCAGCTGACAAGCAAAATTGCTCACATAAACTATAGCACAGAGAGGGTGCTGGTGTCAGAAAAGAAAGGATGCCGTTGCCACAAATACACCGAAAATAGGCTGTTGCTTTCTTAATTTAATGAAAGTTGCCATGCTTAAAGAATTTTCAGGCCATATTGTTTCAAGGACTTTCCATCTGAGGTGAGAGATATTTCCTTTTTTTACGTAAAATTGCATTTAATGTTCAAAATAAGCACTTTCGTGTTCATTCGAACAAGTACCCCGGTCAACATTCCATTACGGTCTAAACTTGTTTCAACTGAAAATAATGGCAATATGAGGACAGCGGTTAATTATTAGTTGTTCCATGGGCTATCGTTTTTAAAAAAATATATAACCAGCCTACTTGACTGCAGAAAATACATTCTAAAGGTTTCAATGAATACCATTATAAATATAGCAGAATCATACGCGATGACCTGGGCTACATACAAATTGACTTCAAACTTTAGGATGGTTTCATGTGAAATATAGGGCTTGGATATTCATTGGCTACGGTAGACGTTTAATCTTTGCATTTGATGGCGTTTTGTGTACCATTGAAGTTATTGTCATTGTTTGTGATCAAATAGCATAATGTAAGATCATCTCCACATTTCTAGGACGTGCAAGGCTTGCTAGATCATGCGTGTGTTTCACAATTCAGAACAGGGCAATACGAATGTATGAGAGGTTATTTTAATAAATGTTTGCAGCAGCGGATATCAAAACATAATGTTCTGTATTTATTAGATTGTCGATGTTCTCTTCCCCATCTCAATTAGTAACATATACGTGTATCCTGGATTTCCCTTGAGTATTCTAAATGTTCTCAATATGACGAAATGCATATCATGAAAATGGATCGCCGCTAGGGTATTGTATGTGGTCGCATACAAGATATCCAGCGTAAGGAAATGCTATAATGTACATATCACATATAAATACATGCGCCCTGTGATACATAGTTTCTGAAATTATGAACATTACATTACCTGACTTTTTTCTGCTGGTTCTATTGAGAGATGACCTTTTCAAATTAATGTTTAGCAAATGGTACAACAATCTGATTTTAGACTCCAAGTTCGTACGCAAAATCATTGTCCAAACTGCTTTTATTTTCAACGGGCATTTGTACATCCGAGTTAATTGTTAACCACCACGAAGCGAAGTTGGTGCTTTGTGTTAATGTGAAACAATCTCAAAACAGCTCCTTCCAATTTGTGTAATTGCGTGTGTTTTAGTATTTTCTTTAAGAACAGAAAATCATGAAATTCCGGAGATTTTAATTCAATTGGTATTTTGCTACAGTTGTAACTGAACTGAAATTGTTATTACATGCTTAATTAATGAAACGCTGTTAATACAACATGTTTCAGCTCAATAAATACAAAGTTTTACCATTAAAACTAGAATAACATTTCATTGTGATAATTAACATATAAAAGTCAGATACTAGGTGTTTCGAAATATGTTTGTATACGGATTTTTCAGGAATATGTGGTTAAATGGAGACGAAAAACGCAAAAGTGACTGATCTCTACCAAAAACATATTTGCGAACTTAAGTGTATTTGAATTTATCACGAAATGCAAACTCATTTTTAAAATATTCAAAGCAAAACCCTTAAGTCCTCTAGTTTGCGTCGAGCTTGGACGTAGAGTTTTACATCGATCTCCTATTTTAAACTATCAACGACACAGCGTGTATTATTATAATCAATCACACAACCTTAAAAGAGCTTCACAAACCCATACCATAACGTTACTACAAGAGCAAATGCATTAATTCTATCAACGATTCAATATCATAAAAATTTAAAACAATTGTGTTTTCTGGCTTGAAACATTATGCAAAAAGGAATCGGAAAGCAATTTGAAAAACTGGTTACATTGTTGTCTACTCTAGAGGAGTATTATCATTTGAGAACATCTGATTAAGGAAACACTATATTAGAATAGTTTTCCTAGTAAATAATCAAAAGATATTTCCAAGTATTCGCATGATTTGACAAAATGAATTTAATTGAACGTTTGTGGTGCAATTGTATGGTGGTAAGATGACGAATGGATACGATTTGAAAACTATTAAAATCTCCCGGGTATTAGCACATTATTAGGTAAATTTGATAAAGTTTCAATATTTTGACAGTTAATTCATCCTTTTTATTCAGACATAATTTCACATTTGTAAGGGATTCAAATTGAATTTTATATTCACCGTGGATACAGTTACGAAATATACAGCTTATCCTAGTTACAAGTTTACCAAGAAATACGTAAATGGAGCTACGAGTGATGATAATGAAGCAGTGTTTTTAAAACTAATTACATGCACAGTTGCTGATATGTCCTCTTTCGCTAAGTCTCTGTTCATTGGTTAGATTTGTGTTGCTTATATATACATTAATGGTCTCCTTTCTGAAGTGTGTTTCTTCCAACTTACGTAAAACATCTCAATAGGTATTGGTAAAATTTGATATGATAAATGTGTCCATTTTGTCCATTATATTCTACTTATGTTTGTTTAATATATTCATGAAAATTATTTTCAAATACCCATTAAGTCAACTCTGTACATTTCGAATGATCTCAACTTATTCTTTGAAATGCGCTTTCGTGTCGGTAATACAAAACATAGTTAATGTAGCATTCACCAGCAGTTAAGTTAACGCTAAATGTCTCTAAAACGATCATGTTCCATGGGGAGCACTATGGTGGGACAGAATACATATAAAACAATTCAAGTACAAGCGTACTACGACAACATACTTTGAAAATGATGGATTACATTGTATAACACAGTGAGAGGCAAGCTCTGTTAAATGATCATTTCAAGGAAATATCAAAAGATGGAGTGGTAAAACAATAATTATGGATGGTTCTAACAACAACTTTTGTCAGCACGTTGAATTCGCAGAATCATTTAGCATTGCATATGGCTGAAATAACTGAAATATGTTCGTTCATATACCGGAATATTTCTCAAATCACCTTCCTTAATTGTTGTTCTTTATATTTATTCAACTTTTCACTCACAGATACTATTGTCGTAAAATGCGCCAATACTGGCAATAGATCATTTGAACCCGGTTTATAGATTGTAGATACATGGGTTTAGATGTTTATATATTGTAGATACATGGGTTTAGATGTTTATAGATTATAGATACATGAATTTAGATGTGTATATTAGATGATTATATATACCTGTACATGGGTTTAGATGTTTATACATGTAGATTGAAGATACATGGGTTTAGACGGATACATGGATTTAGATGTTTATAAATAAATTGATTTAGATTATATATCATGCGTCTTGTATTGTCCTGAACGGCTTCAATTATGTCACTGTATATTAATATTTATAATTCCATGAACTGTCCTCTAGTCGAAAACAATCCAGTTGTGTAAGTCATTTGACAAGTGCAACCAATGAAGTATTAAAAATTCTGTTTTAAATAACTAATAAATCCGTCCGGTAGAGATATTCCCCGCGTATACCAGCAGCGATGTTAAATGCTGATCCTAAATTATATGACTTCAAAGCGCCTATCACTGTTGACACATCCCAAATAATTGTTGGACAAATACTGTGGAATCGACAGCCATAAATTATCCGAACATCATATCAACTGTTCCAATGCAGTTTCATTCCCATGAAAATAGACGATACTAAATATCTAAAGAGTGTCTACGAATATACTGGCATAAGTCCATAGATGATGAAGACATAGACATACTGGTTGAAGATAAAAAATGTCAATGTCCTTAATGTAACATAAAACAATGTCAATGATTTGGAAATCATGCCTCGCCTATAATTTGATAGATTTGCTGCGGCACGAATTGTAGTAGTATTTGCACAACAAAAGTGTCTGTTGTTGACATACCTCTTGTATATGTAATTATTTGCGGAGTAGCGAATCTGACTGTCATTAATGGGCAAACAGGAAATTAAATTATCCAACGCAATATTTAGTAATTGTCTGTTTATATCATTTTGATTGAGTGTAGATTAGTCCACTGTAATATATAAAGAATAAAGTGATGACTATATCCCTCTATTTAATTCAATATTAAAAGTACAATTATCGGGTTTACTGTAATTTACTTCCAGACATGCTTCCGCCCAGCCGACTGTTCATGTGTTTCCCAAATTACAGTATAAAACTGCATTTTAAGTAATCAGATAATTGAAACCCAAAGTTACATTAACTAATATTGAATATCAACATGTACGTTTAAACATGAAATTTTGATATGTGTTTTCAGGACACAATATATAGCCTCATGGCCTGCAACTGGTTAGTGTCAGTTGAAGTGATGTTACACGGCATTCAGCGACAACCCTCGCGCATATCGCTAAATGTTTACCTGTAACTGTTTAAGTAGTTATTATGGTTCTTCGAATCGTATCAGATGTTCCCTTGCTTGATGAGCAGGAATCAAAATTAAAATCGTGACTGTCTTGTCTTCAAGTCTAATGGTAACATATACCCATCGAGTATGAAGTGTTGAATTAATGTGGTTGGTGAAGTCTGAAGACCTTTTCTAATATTTAATAATTATATTGAATATTTAATTATTTATGATCATAGTATGAACCTTAAATCACGTGTGGATGACACATGCGAGCATGAAATGCATCGATGATTTATATCACATGGGAAAATTTGATCGATATACTAACATTAAGTATGCAAGATGCAATCAAATCATTGATACCATCAACTGATAGACGATCTAAGTCCGTATCATGTTGATCAACGAGACAAAGATGTGTACAACTATAATCTGCAATAGATAAGCATTAAAGTTTTAATAAGGATAGTAGTATGTTAGCTGACACAGAAGATAGTACTTATACTTTTAAAGTTTATATTATCTTCAGTATGAGTTTTCTCGGTAATAAATTACTGTTTTTTCTGTCTGATACTTCGTCTACAAATGCTACTTTGTGGATGACTGTTTTTTGTTATTTCCTTGTAAAACTAGGTCATCCTGTAGTTTTACAACATGAACTTTGGCTTTTGGTCATTTTGTTGAGCTATATGTGGCATTTCTCCGTGTAGTTGTGTTATGTAGTGTAGTTACTGTTTTTTTTGGTGCTCGACTGGATACGATATGTATTGCCTTCCTGTCTGATTCCCTTGTATAAATTTTTGTAGTCGATGATACAATTATCCTATAATAAGATTGCTTTAAGAGCAACCGTATATTCGATTGGTGTCCGTTATGTTGTGTTTATTACATCTCCTCACAGTATACCTACGCCTATAGCCATTTAGGAGAAATCGTTAGGTAATGGAATTCAGTTTTTTCTGCAAAACAGAATGATACAATAATGAAAATGTTTCTACATTTGTCTTAATCAAAGAATACAATATGATACTCGGCCACATGCAGTCATTGGTGACGATACAATCAGAAATATAGTAACTTGTTAGTAGTGTATGTCAACATCAAATGTGTGGGCAAACTCTATTACAATGTAGGTCGAGACTGTCCACAGTCTTTATACGCTCGTATTTTACCGTCCTAGGGCTTCGTCGTCGTATCTCGATGGGATTTTTGTGCTTCGGGTGGTATTCTATATACACATTCATATTCATACGTACACATCATTAACTCATTTACTCTGTAATTATTCTTTTTCGATAATGCAGTATCTGTACATTTATATATACTATATACACATATATAGTCTTTTGGTATGAACAGATCATCAGTATAACAATATTCGCCCCTAGATGAGCTCATTAGTGAACAGAATTATCCAAAAGGTTGCCAATTACTTTAAAATGACATTTATAAAAAAGTATGCCTGATATAGTCTCTGTGATGAGGTACAGACACATATGTTTTGTTATGATATACTTAATCATTTAGACATAATATGCGCAGAAAATCGCTAGCTTAGAACGAAAAGGTCGTAACTACAAAATCGATACTTTGAGAAAACAAGAAAAGGCTGTTACTTAATGTGAATAAATACACTTTCAACTTCGGTTTAGTCATTATGGCAAATTACGACTTTCATAACAACTGTAGCTTGCAATACAGATTTCAAATATGTATGAGTCATAAAAGGCAGAAAGTAGTACTTACGATATCAATATAAGCCAGCGAATTATTAGCTTCAACATACACTGCCTTAATTAGTATACTCTCTGTGTCTTAACTACTCATAGTTACGACAGTACTCACGACCTTATAAGACTGATACATATTTCGAATCTGCAACACAAGGCGCAGTATATGAGCCTAAATGTCATCGAAATAGGAACTTGTCATGTAGACCAAACTGACGTTTATAGGGCTTCTTGTTTTTCCAAAACTATAAAGAGTACTTTTCAGACCTTTGTTTGTTTTCTCAAAAAAACAGATTTTATATTTGCGTCCTTCTCATTCTAAGCCAGTGATGTGGATGAAAGGAGGATACACTCAAAACCAAACGAACAAAACGACACCTTTATGCATTTCTTTATTCATATTCCTTTACGTTACACGTTTTTTAACATGAACCCTCACACCCGTAAGAAGCGTTTTTTGAACAAACACTAAACTATGTCCTTTATTTATAATAGATATTTCTCTACTTTCAGAAATTCCAACGCTGTACGTGGTACTGGCAGCTTGTATATCAGTGACATTGGTCAGTGCAGTGATTGGATATATTACTCACATGTTATGTCGAAGTCGGGAGAAGAAAAGAACTGTTGCTTGGAAGAAGGCGTACAGACGGGAAGACAGCTCGCCTGAATCTGTGTTAGACCATAATCTGAAAATAAGCAGAAGCACACCAGAATTAGCACTTGAATGTGACAAAACCAGCGAGGCACAATCAACCCGATATTCAAAGGCAAAGTCATTCTTCAAGTCTCTGCGTCAATCAACAATGCCTACTGTTTCACAAAGACATCAATTATTTCATCGGCAGCTTTCACATCAAATTGATCTCTCGAAAATTGAATTTTCCGTACAAAGTGCAAAACACACAGAACAGCCTAGTCTTGGTGTAATTAAACCGGAATTATATAAACAGGAATCTATCGAAAGTGTACGTTCTGAGCATGCTACGTGTGGGCAATTAACGTATAGTCTACAGTATGATTACGAACTGGAACAAATCACAGTAGGCATTATTCAAGCAGACAATCTGCCACCAAAGGATTTCTCTGGAACGTCGGATCCATACATCAAGACTTACCTTCTACCAGACCGAAGACAAAAATTCCAGTCAAAAGTTCATAGAAAAACATTATATCCTAAATTCCATGAACAGTATCTATTCAGTGTTCCATTTGCTGAGCTTTCAGAGAGATTTTTGCAGTTTAATATTTATGATTTTGACACATTTTCACGCCATGACCTAATTGGTACCGTCAGTGTCCCGGATATTGTGCCCGATGGTTGCCGATTAACTACAGAAACATTCTTTGTTCGAGATATTCTTTCTTCAAATCAGGTAAGGACGTATACGTAATTAATTATAATCATTCCTAGGGACGTTCATGAACAATCCGGCTATTCAACCTTATTTTGTCAAACACTTCCTAAATCAAAATTAATCAATTAAATTTTCCTACATTTCTATTTGCCATTGAACCTTATTTCCAGCCCAGTTAAGTTATGCTTCCTAATTCACAGAGGCTGCCAAATAAATTACATAGCAATTTTCACTTCAGAGGGTCTCGTTGCAGATAAAATGTAGTTTTTGCAGACTCTCCCGCTGAGCACTTATAAATGAGTGTAATTTGACTTGTCAGTAGAAAACTAACTTAAGAGTTATTTCGCATAATAATTGTTGACAAATGGGAAGCTCGTGTCATTGTATTATTCTGAGACAATTTTCCTGTTTATCTTTTCAGGAGAAATTCGATCTTAGTGAGCTTATGATTACGCTATGTTATTTGCCGACGGCGGGCCGTCTCACAATCACTATTGTAAAAGCCAGGAACTTAAAAGCAATGGACATTACAGGATCATCAGGTATCGTTTTGCTCCATTATGTTTATTACTTGTTCTAATCTTAAGCAGAGGTCTCATGTACATGTACATATAAAAACAATATGGTCTTCCTTATTCTTGAACAGCATACGAGGTCTCCACTCGTATACGGCAGATACAACAAATAATAATATTACGGACTACATAACCTGTCCAAGTATGCGGTACGCCTATATCAGAGAACTCTTGATTCGCATACTTCTACTCAAGCTTTACTAATCCGTGAAACAAGCATCACATTACAATATCTGGTCGAGAAATAACTGGATATCTTGCATATAATATCGTATACAGTATACACCCTAATCAAGTAAAGAAATATACCTTACTGTTGCCGCGATTGTCTTTCGGATAGTAATTATTATAAGGCATGATGGGTACCTCCATTCCGTACACAAAAGGTATTTGAGGTCTTCACAAAAGCCTTTGTGTTTATTGTACCAATTTCCAACCGCTCCATTATGTTTTCTGTCTCAGCATATTTCAATATCTCAGTAGTGTTTCCCTTGAGGTCTTACAATAGTGTTGTTTCCCGTGCTGCTAATAACTTTTCTCCATTATTGTCACCACTAAATGACTGCCATCACATAAAGTAACAATAACAGATCGGTATAACGATGATCAATTTGGATATGACAGTAGCGTTTGACACCAATTAGCTAATGTGTCTTTTATTAGTCTCCGTGTTGAATAAATTCCATTCAGACGATTTTACAACCATTTTGAGTTTCTCAGCCACTCTTATGGTGGGAATATTCAACACAATATTGGTTATGTGATATTGTGTACACAGTTCTAATTGATATTTCGCCAAAACATAGATCGCTTCGCCTGGTTGTTTGTCGAAGGCTGCTTGGCGAATGATAACAAGTTATTACGTTGGACAATGTGATTATAATTTACCGTTAAAATTGATTTAAAGGGTATTGATTGACAACTGGCGTAATGTCAATTAACCGAATTAACATTGTTGTATGAGTAATACAAGCGATTTTTGTTTTGAAATTCATCACATTATAAATTGTCTAGGACGCTCCTGGAAAGAGCGTGTATTTTTATTCACATATACTTTTCAAGTAGCCTCTTGCAAACTTGTTTCGTTTTCTAATCGAAGAAATGACACCGTGTAATATTATGCGGATAACCCGCAACCCAACGGTGTTATGAACATGGTACTTGACTAGATATTTACAAATGTTGTTAATAAAGGAAAGGATTTAGTTTTGTTTATAAAACATTGGGTATATCGATGTTGGTGTTTGTTAACATGGTCAAATCACAGTAACATTTGGTCGCTTGGGCCACCGTTTTGGCATGTATTTGTGAAACTAGGTCATCCTGCTCTTTTACAACGGGGACTTGAGGTGTTAATTATTTCGTTTTGGTTATGTGTAGGAATTGCTCCGTTGCTTGGCTGCTTAGGCTGATTGTTGCCTACCCTGTGCAATTTCCTCATATCCTTTTTGCACATGATTGAATTGCATGATCCAATGGAATCCCTGGATAAACTGGTATGAGAGTAGTGTATGTAACAGTATAGTTATCCATTTGTCCAATCTGATCAAATGAATTTTCATTTCAAGTATTTGGATATGCATCCGACTTCACATTCTACATACTTGCGTATTGGTAAAAAGATATGAGTAAATCGCACAGGGAATGCAGAACTCAACGTAACCTGCCGGGCACAGAAAACAGTAACAACACAACATAACACAACTATATGGAGCAATGCTCACACATAACCCAACGAAATGATCAAATACCTATGCCACCATTGTAAAAATTCAAGATGGCCTGGTTTCACAAAGGAAAAACAAAATCTTTTTCTCTTCTTTACATTGATATTTCTAATTTCAGACCCATTTGTCAAGGTGACATTGGTGTGCCAAAACAAACGGATAAAGAAGAAGAAAACGTCAGTGAAGAAGAACACATTAAATCCGGTTTATAATGAAGCAATGGTGTTTGACGTCCCACAGGAAAATGTAGATGATATAGAGCTTATCATTAAAATCATTGATTATGATAGGTAAGTTGTATAAAGAGGATAACAAGTGGTACACGGAAGACAACACACAACAGCAACAATAAAAACAGCTGCTTTTGCAGCACACCAAATGTATCAAATGGTAGCATTGCGGTTAAAATGACGAAACAAGCGATATCATGGCAGTTGGTTTGATCGTATACTCCTATTTTAAAGGCAAATAATTTTTTTGTTTAAATGCGTAGGTGATGTTATACGTATAACTGTCTTGCACAAACGACTACTTTTAAATTATAAATTACTTGCAGATTAGTACACCAGTACTAAACAGAAAAGAAAACACGACATACCGACAAAATATAAATGAACAAGAAAATCACAAACCAAAAATACATGTAAACCATCACGCAAACCATGTTTTACAACTGATATGCTTCAATTTTGACTACAGAGACAAAATGTAAGAAGGCATTTCGATGATTACTTTCTAGTAAACATTTCTGTACAATGGAACTATCTTTTAAATCTAGAACTGTAACAGCAGAACAACGTTAGTCACATTATGACTGCCAAATTAGAACACACAAAAAGTTATAATAATCACATAATACAAGTACAAAATTTAACAAGGACAACTACACACTGGACAATACGTGTAACCTATATCGACAACCAACCACCTCTGTCAGTCATACATGATGACAGTAAAATCAAACAAACAGAAACAAGACCGATAATAAAAGTGACCAACATGTCTTGGATGATTGCTTTAATATGGCTATTAAGCGTCCATTTGTCGTCTAATTAAGTATTATAATCAGATAGTGGTTCAAATTAT
The DNA here is from genome assembly GCA_963678985.1 of Spisula subtruncata. Classification (NCBI taxonomy): domain Eukaryota; kingdom Metazoa; phylum Mollusca; class Bivalvia; order Venerida; family Mactridae; genus Spisula; species Spisula subtruncata. The sequence continues at coordinate 40,433,708 of OY787664.1, read as the reverse complement.
TGTCAATGTGTCCAATGTGTATTGGTTTTCCAGTGTGGCGACACATCTAATGAGTCTCAGGTGACCTGACCTCGTCAAGCTATAATGTGCGCTTAATTAACCACAAACACAAAGATAATGTTTTGCCTCAGATAATATTCCTGGATCATTTAACGCACAACTTGTTGGAATAATTATAGCCTCCATTTATGCTTGCAACTGTATACCATAGAACGCTAGAACCTAGGGAAATTAACAAACAGAAATATTTCATTATTATATAATTTCATATTTTATGATTGCAATTACAACATTCATCAATTTCATTAATATCGGACCCTTATAACTATCCACTACTTTCCGCTGATTTAGGATCTCACGACACTCTGTATGGGGACATGTCGATGTCAACTTAACGCCATCCAATTAATCGCGTCCTTCGCAAATCCTTCGCAAATCTACAATGGCGGCGAATGTCTACCAAACAACGTGGTGCCATTGTGCTACAGAGAGGTCATTTGAACGTGACCTCTTACAGAGTGTAGTCAGATCTCAAACAGCGTACATGAATAGTGAAAATGTTAGGGGTATGGTTTAAATGAGACTGAACATTCATAAACCATTTTACCCTTTACATATTTCTCAAAGATTGTTTCTGTTTGTGCATCCTGGCAAATATATCGCTGGCTTAGAACCAGAAGGTCGTAACTACCAAATCGATATATTGAGAAAACTGTCTGTAATTTACTCTTTACCTATGGGAAAACACGTTTTTAAAACTTCATTTTGGTCAGCATAACAATTTCAGATTTTCATGAAATAGGCTCATAAGAAGTATATGTATGAGTCTTATAAGGTTGTAAGTAGGAGTTACGACCTTCTGGTTCTAAGCCATCGATATATGCCCATTGATAATTAGGAATCATATTGCCATGCTTGACGTCTGTCTGGATGTCACAAATTTTCTCCGCACTAGTTTACTAGTCTTTGGTCGGAATAACGTATATAACAACTTAACTAACAAATAGGGTTTTTCTGTCCCTGCCCTGTTTTTGGATCGAATACATCGTCGTTGCTGCTGAGTGTCACACGCAATAGTGTGTCAGGAAATTAGATCTTGCAGCGCAATCTTAATGTGTAACATTGATAGCGACCCTCTTCAAATAAATCTTTATACCAGATTGATGTTCTGTAGAATTCTTCGCTCGTTTTGAATAATTGAACACATTTCAGACAATTTTTTATGTAACAATCACTGAGTATGAACGGTTTTGTGTTTTAACATGACATTTTGTGTGTTTCTTTACAATGTATATAGCGACGTTTTAAGACCATTTTGAACTTCTTAAAGAAATTCCCCTCAACGATTCAGCTTTTTCTTATGGTGTATTCTATCAAACCAGTTCATTTTTTGACATAGTTATAGCACTTTGTTGAGTTTAACATTATTATTATCGGTTCTGTTATCTTGCTCGATTTTTACATCATTATAAACACTTCTGTGTACAACTCCACCTGTATTTCTAAAGGCATGTTGATAAAACTGTTAGAAACTTACTGTTTGAGGTATTCCTGTGCATATAATCAGAATTCTGGGATTCCTGAATTGTTATGAAATGAAGGCACTTTGTTGATTTTTTCTATCGGCAACCCCTCCTACATTTCTCAAGGAATTTTGTCAAATCGTTTGCAGAAATGCATTTATGAAGTGCCCTAACGAATATTGTCAGTGTTTTCAATTCGATAATTTGTTAGTCATATTAAAGGCCCTTTGTTTACTTGATACTTATGTATGATGCAGAGAAAAATATTCGGTGTACACAAATGTTGATTTTCAAACATTTTGGCACTTCCCCATCGGTCAGTAAGTGTATTTGTATAGAAAGTGACGTTCATAATTATCTACAAGCTTATGAATATAATATGCCCCAAACGTATGACCGCCAAAAGGCACCCACATACATATTTAACGACCTCTTAAACACGGGGTAGACGAGGAATCACGAAATTGTTTGGACACGTGTCTGTAACAGTTTGGCTTTATGTGTATTACATAGTTTGTCTAATTCACAGGATTGGAAGAAACGAAATAATGGGTTGTTGTGCTGTTGGACCACGATATGTTGGTACTGGCAGAGACCATTGGTACGAGATGCTGGAGAACACACGGAAACCAGTAGCACAATGGTACTCACTACAAGAACATGTGCCGTATACAGAATATAAAAGCAGCGGTGGTAAAGGGTGCTTCAGATATCGTCAAGCGACCACAGATTCAACGTGTAGTGAGGATACACAGTAACAGATGTCGATTCCATTCATTATCACATTACTTGTAATATAATCACCTAAGCGTCTAAGTTCAACTCTTATTTTATAAGATCAACAAGAATGTAACCCATTACTAAAAGAGCAAGAATTTAAGGTACCATGTGCTATCAACTGTGTGCTATCAACTTATATGTTGAAGTGTTTGTGTTACCATATCTCTATGGAAAGGACACACTGCTAATTTGACTCTGAAGTAACATAGTAACTGACCAAAGTAACACCTTATTCATATCATACGAGGGTTTTGCGGGGGTTGTATTTAAGTGCCGCTGGTTTATTCTTATTGTATGATATTTCTCATATATTTTGAAGTCTTCTACAATAATAACTCCATCTTTCCATAACGTTCTGAACACGTCTTCTACGATGCCAGAATTATCTCAAGCAGAAATCTCAAATCAAATTGATGTTACGCTTAAACTAGAGTCGCAATTGGAGATAAAAATGAAGACAAAGCTCTTGTACTGTAATAAAACCAGAATACCATATATGTTCAATGATGCTAATTTTGGTTCCAGTCTCGCATGGAAATTAAAATAAAGACACTTGCCAACATTTGGTTTGAGATCTTGCTCAGATTGAAATGCTTCGAGAGATCGGAACCAGACAGGAAGGCTTTCAGTAACCATTGAATAACAAACAATGTACTGGCTCACGATCTGACCATATTAGAACAGACCGGGATGCGACAATCGGGCCTCCTGAGGTAGATGCTTTGACCGCTTTGTCCACGCTACTTGTTTGCTTTGTGAATTACAAATGGAACATCATCAAGAATGATAATAAAGTATACTCATGATTTTATACACTACAAATTTATTGCTAAATTTTAGATACTTTTTAAAAAATCTTTTGATTTGTTGTACATTAACGTTCAATGAAACACTTATTTACGCAGTACATTACGCTTTAAAATGTCATATGTAACAGTCTCATTTCGTTTATATTAGCGTTTAATTAGTAAATACTTGTGTGAAGAAAAAGGCTACAATTTGGATTTGTGCGTTTCTGGTGTCAGAAGAATAGTTACTTTTACTTTAAGGCAGGTGATGATATATACCAATTTTGAAATTGACCAAAAGTGTTAGTTTCTCCGTCAAAAAAAATTGTTAAAGGTAATTTGTTAATACGTCTGTGACAGAGAAATCTATAACGTATATTTATACATTTACATTAAGCCATAATTTTCAGTGTTTTACGATGGTTGCCTCGCGAAGCTTTAAAGAGGCATTCCCTATAACAAGCATATTTTTCTCTACTATCACATTAAATGGGCTAAATGTACAAAGAACTATCAATTCTCATAATTTGTCAGAAGAAAGTGTGCGCAATTATGTCTCTATAATGTCAAAAATATATTTAAATCACCAATGATAACTTATCGCTTCCAGCGATTTATTATTATGTGGTCAAAGGGAAACAACTTGTGACTATTTTGGCTCGTTACGGAAGTATATTTTCATTTTTTTCTCCATAATTGTTGGGAGCTTTTTTTGAAGATTTGAGGAGTTTAAGCAATAATGATTCTTATTTAATGTACAATATTCTTGTAAATATTTAATCGATCAAAGTTATAGGGAACGCCTCTTGAAATTGATTGTTTGAGCGATGTGTTATAATTGATAGTCGCAGTGTTTGATTGTCAGATGTACGAATACATGTATTGTCAATAATTATCTTTTAAGAACATGTTTTGTCTCAATATACTACAATTATATTATAGTATTTGTCTGTCAAATATAACATATTCCTTTGATTTATGTTATTTTGTTCTAGGTTAATGGTGAATTTCAAACAAGTGTCTTTTACTTCAGTTTATTAATTTGAAGTATTATCATTTGGAATTCTAATCATCAAGTAGGTTTGATATGATAAAATTCTTATTTCGTCTGCGGTTTGTCACGTCCACGGATTAAACCTCAAATATTCAGCTCCCACTGTTTATTAATTAGTTATATGGAACTCGATTTAACAAGAAAGTGTAAGGTTTTCTTATACTCAGATGGTGTGTATTGGCACAGAATGCTACGATCGTAGCTAGGACTGATACATGTCTAACATTATAACAATGCGCTTACGATGAACCTATTTTGATAACACTGGAAATTTGTCTTTTATTGCCAATCTTTATTTGAAACAACCTTTTGGCCAAAAGGAAAGAGTAATTTTCGGACAGTTATTTTTTAAAGTTTGTACAAAAGTGTCCGTACTTCCTTCTCATTCTAAACAAGATAATGCATTCTTTGGTTCTACATAAATGATTGATACCGGTTGACCAAGTAAATACATTGTACTTTATTATAGCTGTATTTCTTTTGATAATCACCTTTTAAAATGTGTAAACCATTATGTGCTCTTATATGTGAAAGACTTTGTGTACTGGTAAATGTTTGTATTTTTCAAAGTTCAGTTACCAGTTTCATTTCCGATGTAATACGTTTTCATATAGTTTATTCTCATTTGGTTAACTTATGAAGATATATCTGCTGAATGATACAGCCTTAAGTAAAACAACCCCATTGTTTCATTTGAATAAAACTGCTAAATAGTAATACAAAAATTCTGATTACGGAGTCTTAGGAATCATGTATGTTTCCCTGTTTGTAATCCCTTTTATTCGTTATCATTAATTTGAGAGTTGCCATAGTGTCTCGTCATGTTCATTTGTACTTTTTGCTGATATTTCATTCGTACAAGGATACTGTGCTACATAAACGTTCAAATTATTCTTCGAATTTCTTTAGCAACATAATAAGTGACGAATATAGTTGTTGTATGCGGTCATTTAAATTGACATTCAGGCGTTTGACGAATATAATCGTTGCTTCTAAGGTATGTCCAAACCATTATAAGTATTTACAATGACGTTTATCAATACATTCAATTTGCCATGTCTTAATGAATGACATATGTAAATCATTGCGCATTTTATTTTTGTATCAGACACTGTTGTTACAATCAAATGTTGTATTTGTTAAGCATTGATATCAAAATATTCCGCTCGTCTTTTGTATAATCATGTGTTTTTGTTGTGTGTATAATGTATGTTTTATGTCTTGGTCTCACAGAGATTGTACTCTCAATTTAGTAAAAGAACATCGGAAGTAACCGGGAAACGGGTCCTCGTGGTCTAGGGGAAGTTTTTGTACAATCATTTGAAAGTTGGGAAACCCCTGTTTCAGATGCCTCCTAATGCTAATTTATTTAAATCGGGAGTACTTCGCCGAGGCCAAAATTGCTCAGTGAGACCAAGACATTATTCTCTATTGTCACTCACAATTAATGTTAAGTGTTAATACCATGTTGCCCCCGTTATATTATAAATATATTTATATTCTGATATGTTCTTTATTATGTTTTGTATAACCAAGGCACACACACATTTTTTCACCGCGTCGACATTGTAGGTTGAAACCCGTTTTCTGAGTGTTCCAAAGCGAGATCAGGGGGTCATAATCATAAGACATATAGCAAAAGGATGCGATATTCGCGATTATTTTTGCTATAAGAAAAGTCTTAGTTGAACACTATGACAATACCATGTTTCCATCTCATTGGCATTCTTTTTCCATTAGTAATACATGTAACCACCTGTGTCCGGCTCCGAAAGCGGCAGTGTAGAATGAAATGTTGTTTTTAAATTTTGTTGAATGCTGCCTTTCATGCCAGATTTTTTATTATCATTTATCCAATGAAAATAGTTGATCGAAATACTACTGACAGATGCAATTTCATTCAGACCATGCAATGTAAATGGATTATGGACAGCAACTAATTATAATTAGGGTGTCAACCAAATCTAGATAAATGTTATTTGGTAAATAGCCTATTAACGGTATTAGCTTCATTACTGTCGCGATTTGTGCTTGATTAATATAGAAACAAACCAGGGACGGTTAACCTTTCAGTGACTTCTCTTATCTTGATCGGACGATTCGTGGTGTTGATATAGATCGCTCAAGTGACGATTACATGGACGTCGCGTCACAAGTTGGAGCTATTTTGTGTAACGTCAAAAACGCCGTTATTTTAGCTAAATATGACGGACATAAGGCGTACAATTGACAGAATAATTAAATCATGGGCGTACAACAACCATAAACACATAAATTGTGTAACTATGTGTAAAGGGGGTATATTCAGCAACCCTTGGAGTTACAGAACTTAGATTTAGGCAAAATAACTTGGAACTAACGATATTGCTGTAATGTGTACATTTATCTATTTGCTCTTTGTACAGTTTAGACCTGCTTGGTGGAACCCCAATGAACACAAAATGCAAAATAAAAATCCCTTTATGAATAAAGTACTGTATACATTTCCAAACCATTTTTTAAAATTTCAATTTCAATTTTGCTTTGAATTATCGAAGCTACAACATAAACACTAAGATATTTTGACGTTACTTAGTACGTTATTTTGCTGATGGGACATTTTGTGTCGACATTGAAAAATACTAATAACTTCGCCGTATATTGAACGATTTTGATAAACAATATACTATTCAACAGCGTGGAAAAAACGTATTTTATCATTTCAGTGACGAATAATGTTTTACAGAAATTTTCACGTTCGATCAAATCGAATTTCAAGTTCAATTCAATTTTTAGTTTTAAGCACAGGGTGGGACATTTTAGGTAGACAAAGAAAATTTGAAATAATTTTTGATCTCTTGAATCAAAATCTAAAATGAATACCGTATTTAATAATATATGAAAAACGTATTTTTTATAGGAAATTTCAAAGAGAAATTATTAAAAATAAATCTTGCAGAACAATTTTATCAGTGTAATAACAACTTATTTTCCCGTAATTTTGAAATCTCTACACAACAGTTCCCGCAACACAGAATAAAACTATTTGACTTTATGATGATGTCACTTTCTTTTACGTTAATGACATCAACTTTTTACGTTTAAGAATCATTTTTCCGCAAAAAATATACAAATTTTGCGTATGGTTTTTGCTCTCCACACATTTTTCTCAAGCCCCACGAGATTGGATGTTACATCTCTACAGTGATATTTCACCGTGTTCTGGTTATTTCGAACCCTGAAAGTGTCAGATTTTGTAATAAAACTCAAAACATATACATTCAGGTCGATTGTACTGATTTTCTTCGTTCGATTGATATATAACATATGATATTTATTGAAACAAACATAATTACATTTGCACCATTTGGCAAATAAATTACGCGAAATTGAAAATAGCTCCAACTTGTGACGCGACGTCATGACGTTTCGGTGTATTGGACAAATCCGTATTATCCGGTACGCTGTTTTGAAATCGACTCTGCATCATATTTTGTTTGATGTTTGTATCTGATTCATATACGTTCAATTTATATTTAGCAATGATTACAGAATCGCACCATGCACCAGCCTTATGGCAGTCATAATTTTATTTGATGACGTCATTTGAATAATCCTTCACATGTGTAGCTGAAAATATACTTACTCGTTATACTAACTCGAATACAAGGAAGGTCAAATGACATTAAACAATATCTTTACGTGCATAACAATCCGTCAATAAAATCATTGTGCATCATGCTGATATAGCATGTAAATAGATATGCTAGATCTTTCTAAATAATGTAGTGAAAATATTCATTGAATTATTCGCTGTATTCGATGCATCTAAACAAATGACTCCACATTTAGCTATGATCCTATCACGTTGCTTTCTGATGCACAAGACAATACATCTGATAGTTCGGATTCGGAAGCAGTTTAAAACGAACAATGGAGTTGATTTATCCATCTGTTAAAGATAAGCTTGTCATATTTATAAATAATGCAAGAAAAATTAGATACAGTTTGTTTTTTCTGTAAATTTTACAGACATAATGTCTAATGAACCTCTAATCTATGCTCTATGTCAAGATTGCATATTTAAACATTAATATGAGTGTATTTTGTAAATGTTTATTTCAAATTTTCATCAGCGATTCCAAAAAAATGGCCGACAACATATTGTTCTCCTATTCTACATTGAATGAGCCGAAGTTTCATCCAGTATCATATTATTTCAAGATATTTTCAAGTATAATATCGTATCTATCAGTAGTGTTGGCCAATGTTATAAGCGGGCCGGAAAATATTTACGAATTTCGGATCACGGAGATTAATTTATAAGTAAGATTACAATTACGAACTAATAAAAAATAGTTTGGATTTTAAAAGACATCGGATTGGAGAGGCTTCGGATTGAAGCGATTCATTTCACAGGGATCAAGATATTTTCGGGATTGGGAGGATTGTCTTGGATTACTCGTACATTGAACGCCGCATTCAGCATATCCAGCTCGAAATTTAATACACAGCAAATAATTGTATAAAAGTAGTTTGCTCTTGATAAATATAGTACCCGAAAAAAAAATCACCGCCAGTCACCACTGTCATTGATATGCATTCTGAGAACGATATACGATATGTCCGTCTTATTTTACACAATTTCGACAATTGTTAAAGCCTAAGTCCCACCAAGGAATTCCTCATTGGCGATGTGGGTGTACAAATAGTTTCTCTCGAAGGTCATAATATTATACGAGGCGGCTAATTGTCATCACAGTTTTCCTCGGGTGTAATTATCGACCAATACCAATAGAATCTTTATTGCAACTTAGATAGTATAAACCGATTACTCCATTATTCACATTACCACAGTATATCGTTCCGGACTTACATCCGGAATACTTTATCCAACACAAGTTCTCAATTCTATCGTTGAACCAGAAGGCAATGTAAACATGCTTATTGTTCTTAAGGTACTTGACTGTAGTCAGCATAACTGACTAAAGATTATTCGTTGGCAAAGGTAAATATTATTTCTTAATTTGAATAAATTGTCATAGGTCGTGACAGAATGCATGTCATTACAAATTTTTAAAAGTCTCCTGTTTTCACTGTACCAGATATTCAGACATGTTTACATGGTGAGCGGCAACTGCAAAATGTTGTTCCTATAAATGCTAACGCCACTGGATATCAAACAATCTATTTTATATTTATTAGATTGTCGATGTTCTCTTCTCTGCTATATTAGAAACCGATATACCTTGGATTTCCCTCGAGTATTCAGAATATTCACAATACCAAACAACATCATATTGCATACCACAGGATAGATAGTCGTCTGAATAGTATGTGGTGTCGTATGCAAGTTATGCAACGCATAGAAGTGGAATTCTGCACGTATGCTTAACTCACATTTCTCCAAATTTCTTACAAATGATTATAACCAATTATACAGGAAAGGCAGCACACAACAGGGTCCTTATTCACCAACGTTATAAGTTTAAAACTCAGACTTAGACTTTAAATTGCAAAATGTTCTTTTCGCTCTCATGATGTTATGAATGTACCAATTTTGATATTAATCGGTATACACATTCCTAGGGTAACAACAAAATATGAGATAAAATTTTGCAGGGTTAAGTCTTAATGTAAAGAAATGGCAGTGATTACAAAAATTGTCAATTTTAAACCTAAGTCTGAGTTTTAGACTTATAGTGTTGGTGAATAAGGCCCATTGGTAAAAGGGGGAAACAATTGAACAATATTCGAATTCATAGCCCCAAGTAGTAAAATTCTCTCGTATGTTGACTTATCAAAGACGGTTACAAATCTTTATGAACTATAACCACACGTTCACACCGCACTAACTTATGTTCACACGTTAGGTTAATTTATATGACATAAACTTGGTCGTATGTGGCATTTATACATGTTATTTTATTGTTCCCAACACCTGAGGCGTCCAACACTTGTATATACAATGTACCATTGGGTATTAGATTACAAGAATTCTCAAAGGGTCAACTATTCTTAGAAAAATGTGGGACAAATGAATTTATTCTAAGCAATGTCGTTTTCATTTTCCTTTTGTTTCAACTTGTTCTATCGATTCATAAACAAGGACAAAATTGAATTTTGCAACGTTGATTATGGATAGTATCGTGTAGCATTGACATTTGCTAATATAGTGTCGTATTGACATTTGCTAAGCAGTAAGCCAAGATATTTCATTTGTGTCATGTTTATGTTATGTTACAACGTTTATAAAATCACACACGTCAACCTTTCCCAGATCAGACCTAACACTTACACGACCAGGTATGACAAATTATAGTTTAAGCATTTGTATCTCCTCTTAAAACTGTGAGGAACAAAGGTATATAGGTATAACCCCTTTAGCCAAAGCACTTCAAGAAACAGGCGATTAAACGGGTCAATAAAGCTGATGAGCATTCTCTAAACTGTTATTTGCAATGATTAAAATTGTAATTTTAACATTAAATGGTGTGTATACTATTTTTTTATCTCGGAATTTCATCATCATCTTAAGTGATGAGTATAGAGTGTTAGAGCATACTCATTGGTAGTTAGTAGTGATTGCAAGGTACTAGTGTCCATTGGAAGATCTTTGTTTAAATTCCACTGATCAATGTATGTGATCACTCTGAACTAAAAATGTCGTACTTAAAATAATTAGAAAGAAATTACAGACAGAAAACTCTTTTTGTCGCATTAATTCTTTATGAAAAAAAAAATAAAAATACATTTTCCATTTTGTTTAAAAAAATGCAAATGGGCATCGTATAACTTACTTATTCGTTAATAATTATTTTTGGACACCTTAAGTATCTGCTCTTTTTTAACTCTCCAGTGTTGACTCCTTATGCAAGAAAAAACGGAACGTAATGCGAACACTAATAAATTCATTCATGTCTCCATATGTCGTTTTAGCTCACCTGGCCACGAAGTGGTCATGGTGAGGTTTTGTCATACCGAGATGTCCGTCGTCCGTTGTCGTCGTCAACAATTTCTTCAAACGACTTCTCCTCCTAAACCGCTTTGCCAAATTTGATAAAACTTTACAGGAATGTTCCTCGGGTGGACCTCTACCAAAGTTGTTAAAAAATTTCCGGTCCGTCGCATAGCTAGGTCACACGGGCTAAAAATAGAGTTTCAAAAAGGAAACTTAAAAACTCTTCTTCTCTGAAACCGTAAGGCCTAAAGCTTTCATATTTGGTATGTAGCATCACTTTGAGGTCCTTTACAAAGATGTTCAAATTATGTCCCTGGTGTCAATTTTTTCCCCGTCCCGGGGCCCTTCCCTTTACATAGAGTTATCTAGGAAAGACCTTAAAAATCTTCTACTCCAAAACGGGCTTGGCCCAGGGCTTTCATATTTGGTATGTATTATCACCTTCAGGTCCTTTACAAAGATTGTTCGAATTATGTCTCTGGGGCCAAAATTGGCCCCGCCCCGGGGCCCTGAGTTATAAAGGGAAAACTCTTCTTCTCCGAAACGGCTTGGCCCAGGGCTTTCATATTTGGTATGTAGAATCAGCTAGAGGTCCTCTACAATGATGGTTCAAATTATTCCCCATCGGGTCAAAATTGGCCCCGCCCTGGGGTCACTATTTTACATAAACTTATACGAGAGGTGTTCAACTTATTTATGAACAAAACATGAACACCTATTGTGCAATATTGAACGAAAATAATTGAAATATCTTTTTTAAACCATGCGAGATGGTGTTTGAAGTTGAACATACGATCATCATACATTGTATATTTCATTTGCTTAAAGCTTGAAACAACAATTTTGTAGATGATGTTGTTTTTCCTGTTTTTAAGGAAAAATGGCCCTTTTATAAGCATCAAGAAAGTGTTGGTAAATTTCTATTTTGCATTTTTAATGATAACACCAGTAATATTTGTCGTAAGACAAGTTATTAAAGTTCTGTTACCAGTAATTGTGAAATGGCACCAAAAATTGAAAATTGCTCAACATTGTCAAAACCTACACTATAAAGTTAAATTGGTTTTATGATATCTATGATGAATCCATTAGCAAAACGTGGAATAGTACCACAGATGGGAGTGTCCATAGAAACTATCAGTGACATTATTTCGAAACAGTTTAATGCATAGTTCTGGGAAAATGCGAAGTTCCTACGCTGAAAATCAAGAAAAACATGCCTCGCAGCCAAAAGTCTTGGAATCTAGAAATGCGAAATAAACAACATTATGTGGAAAAATTGTTTCATTATGGAGAACCAATGCTGAATCTTAAAGAATGTTACGAATGATTATGGTATGCTATTTTAGAAAAGGTCACAGTGATAGGGAGAAGTTCATGTTTGTCCAGCATTGTGTGTTCGCGGCCGTTTTCATGGAAAGGCATTGGGTTTGTTATTATTTAAATACGCACATCAAAATCAATATCAAATTGACGAAATTGAAGGCTGTGGTCTGTGTACGAACCGTTTCAAATCAGGTTTTAAACAAAAAGGTGTTACATGTAGCAGTAGTTTGACTTAAATATACTGAACCTCAAAGTTTCGCAAACGAATTAAAAATTCAATTTTTTAAAAATTGTTAACTCGAAAGAACTTTTTACTAACACTGTCTATTTGTGTACCCATAGTGTTCATGTTGAACCCATTTCCGTTTGCCTCCGCTACGCTTGAATGATTACACCATCACAATTGGTAAAACGTCTATACAACTATTTTGACTAACTATTTGTGTATTTCGTATCAAAGAGATGTATAAAGTAAATTGGAAGTGGAAATTAGTCGAAAATGAAAAGCCCTTTCTTTACGCGCTTGAATAGACATTTTAACATTTGTGATGGTGTGATCATTCAAGCGTAACGGATGCCAATGGAAATGGGTTCAACATGAACACTATGGGTACACAAATAGACAGTGTCAGTAAAAGGTTCCTTCGAGTTAACAATTTAAAAAAAAAATTTTTTTAATTCGTTTGCGAAACTTTTGACGCTCAGTATATATACAATTGTATGCCAAATGCTCAGCATAGATATTTTCTATTAAGTAGCAGACTAGACGCTATTTTAATATCTGCATCACGTTTTCCTCATCGGAAATTCAAGTTAGTGTTAGATGGTCGGGAATTTAGTGTTGATACTTGTCATAGCATAGATAGTGCCAATATAAATGAATTATTTTAGAATAATCTTTTTACACCAAGTATGCAGCTCATTGAAGGCGCGTAAAATTGCAACTGATGCGCCTTGAATTCGCCTATTTATGAGGTACAAATCCCTGCTCTGGGTACATCCCCAAGTCAAGGAAATAACCCATTGGACCAACTTGGTCGTTGTTTGTACTTAAGAAATAACTGACAAAATAACTAGATTTGATGTTTGTTTAATGTTGGCATGATATATGACGTGGCTCGATGAAAAGCAATTTTAAAATTAACTAACTGGCAATTGCTAACTGGCAATTGAACATAGATAATTGCACATACTGTGAGTATGATATGGGATGGTCCTGGGTAACAGCAACCAGTCCCAAAAGTGACAATAGCACGGGCTGCCTCAAAACTATGATGTTGGCAAGCCCTAACTAACTGCAAATAACTAACTGCAACTTTAACTTGAAGTTGAATAACGGAATAGTGATATGGGCTGGTCCTGGGAAACAGCAACCGGACCCAAATAACACTTGTTAAACATGTATTCAGGATCGCGAAATCATGTATCCTAGCGCTGCCCGCCATGACGCATTAAATGGATAAACAAAAACACTTTTGAATTAAAATAACACCAATGTTTATAATATTGTTCGCTTCGTCGCCACGGCACTTGACAGCAGGTCTGTGTTACCGGAGTCACATGAGGTTTCTGAGTACTGTACTAATAAACAAGCTTGATATATTCGGAGATCTGAAAAGATAGAACAAAGACAGCAGCACACGTTTGATAAACACAAAAGGGGGAACAGGGTGGGTGGGTAAATTTTAATTTCCAAACCTGCAAGGATGAAAGTTGGACCGTTGTTGTGCTGTGCAAATAAGACGCTGTGAAAGACACCCATAAATTCTTTTTATAGATTCTCTTCAATAAATGATGCTATTTCTGAGGAATAGCACTTATTATTTTCGAATTATCTTTTTACACCAAGTATGCAGCTCATTGAAGGCGCGTAAAATTGCAACTGATGCGCCTTGAATTCGCCTATTTATGAGGTACAAATCCCTGCTCTGGGTACATCTCCAAGTCAAGGAAATTACCTATTGGACCAACTTGGTCGTTGTTTGTACTTAAGGAACCTGTAAAATGTCAAAATGACCGAGCATATGCAAAACATAGAAGTCTCAAAATAATCAAGAATACTGGACCGAATTAAACAATATTTACACACTTCAAAACAAAGTATCTAATATATCAATTTATATGTATGAGTTGTTCACACATCAAGTAGTTTTTCTGTATTGAAGACATAATTGACAAATAAAACACGGTCACGCGCAAAACCTCAAAAACATTTAGAAAGCGCCAGAGGAAAGAAATAATCCCATAATGAATTGCAGAGAACTTAAATTTAGGTACTGCTACAATTACAATATGAATGCAATTGTCCTCGAGCCCAAAATGCCAATTTGAAATCAACATGTGTTCCAATGTAAGACGCCATTTTGTATTTTTCTAACTGTCAAAACTTTGCTCTTCAATAATTAAGAATGAAAGAAGGGTGGAACAGAATCAAATACATGAATGAAAAGAAGATAGTCGTGAGATTTATATGCAACAAATGACACTTACATCACCGACGTGCTTAGTTCATAATAATGGAATGTGTTCCGGTCATACAATTTGTTTACCACTTATCGTCCATTTTGTTCATGCTTTTAAATCTCTCCGCAAATTCGAATTTTTAAAATCTCCATATTTCGTGACATATAATAAAAATAATATTAAATTATAATGTTTAAAGTAAAGTGGAACAGAGAAAAAGAAGAAAAATTACTGGAAATATCAGAAATAACAGTTTTGAGCAAGAATTATTTTACGAAACTACACTTCCGGCAAATAACGCTAGCTCTTTGAACGGTGGCAGAAAACAATAATATTGACGATTTCTTTGATCTATAAGGTAATTGTCGTATTGAAAGCGCATATTTGATAAGATATGGTTATTTCCTAAGCATATTCATTTTTAGAAAATGCGATCCCCTACGTAAAACGCCCAGATCACTCTAAATCGAACAGGTCCAGGACATGATCACGAGGTTGGTGTGTTCATTGGCAAAGCATGCTCGTGTACGGTGTTGAGGCAGGGACTTCCATGTTACTGCAGCGAATTTTGTTGAAATGTTATCTTTTCAAATTAACCTTTGCCAATTAAAACCACTTTTCTTAAATTAAATTTGTGTATTTAATGTTCAGTGACGAAAATTCATAAGTTTATATGCAACTCATTATTATTAGGTAAATACTTCACACAAGCACTTGACCTCCATACTTTCAAATAGTTCCCTAAATTTTTGTGACATTTTAACATTTTTTTATGACTTTCCAATGCATGTTGCAGGATTGTCAAAGCATATTGTCATGATTCATTGGTAGTACTACCTCAAAATGGGTTCATACAACATATTGGCTGAAGGAATTAGTTCAATTCATTGAAATAAGTGTTTTTGATAATTTCCTGCGCACATGGTATGTTGTTGCAAAAGCAACATTTTGGATTCTATTTTTATTATATGTCAATTTCCAATGTGTTCTGTAATGATTTTCCTACGTATGGCTGCATATTAGGAAAATATTGCCTTTAAATCTGCCGAATTATTGCCTCGTCAAAAAATTGTAATTTGACACTATACATGAACCTTAAGAAATAACTGACAAAATAACTAGATTTGATGTTTGTTTAATGTTGGCATGATATATGACGTGGCTCGATGTAAAGCAATTTTAAAATTAACTAACTGGCAATTGCTAACTGGCAATTGAACATAGATAATTGCACATACTGTGAGTATGATATGGGATGGTCCTGGGTAACAGCAACCAGTCCCAAATGTGACAATAGCACGGGCTGCCTCAAAACTATGATGTTGGCAAGCCCTAACTAATTTCAAATAACTAACTGCAACTTCAACTTGAAGTTGAATAACGGAATAGTGTGATATGGGCTGGTCCTGGGAAACAGCAACCAGACCCAAATAACACTTGTTTAACATGTATTCAGGATCGCGAAATCATGTATCCTAGCGCTGCCCCCATATAACAGCCAAACAAAACGCCTAGGCTGTTACTGCCAAACAAATGTTTGCGTCAGCGCCAGGATAATCCTAAGAGCCCGTCATATAAACCAGCCGCCAACAATATTGAATAGCTATTACCTATGAAGCTACAACTGGATTACCTATGGTAATTGCCATGGGGTTCATGTATATAAGCCAGAACTCATAATCGATCTGGCCCCACGACATAGATGGGTTGCTGGCTATGCGCAGACGAAACTGTTGGTCGTACTGCAGCCACCTCGCCGAGTGACGCTCTGCCCCCAGGCGAATGTCATGCAGATATTTAATTAGCTCCTTGGTTTTACCAGGATGATTATCAATATATATGGTCATGAATATTAAAAATGCATCGGTCCATTTCGCTTTTGTGTAGATTGTTTTTGGGCTTCCTTATAGGCGATACCACTAGCTGGCCAGAACTACTCAGCCCTAAACTTTTTGCTTGGATATCTAAATCCTGATTAGAATCTACCTCCAGCAAACTGCCTAGATCAATATAATGCCCCAAGCATATCTTTGATTTGATTGCTGGGGAAACGTGCGAGCCTAGAGAGATATTTATAGTGGGAATAGCCACTGGGTCCTCACCATAATCCTGAGGTGGAACACATGGCGGCATCTCCGCTGGTGGATTGGTCGGACAAACTACATGTGGAACATCAACCACGTGACGTGCAGGTTGAACAGGAATCACTTGATCATCGGCCTCCCTCTTTTTTCCTCAAGTCTTCACCATGACTTTGGATTTATCTGGTACGGATCTCGTGAAAATATAAAAACGATGGATTAACAATATGCTCACATTTAGCTTAAACCGCCACGAAAACTGTGGCCTACTTTTCTTATAGTACGAATTACTCAAGACTTGATTAAGATAGAATTAAGTTTTGCAAATACTTTATAACCCTATCTGCGATATATAAGAAATGGAATGATTAAAACGGACAACCACGGTTTTTCCACCGATCACTAATTCACCACAACGAATCCGCAAAAATCATGGAAATAGCCATTCATCCGAGCTCAATTAACCTTCACAATATTAACTATATACTATGCTATCACTATGCGATAATTATATAAATCTTACCGAAGCAACGAGCTCAAATTTCACGAAACAAAAATATGAATTTTAATTTCCAAACCTGCAAGGATGAAACTTGGACCGTTGTTGTGCTGTGCAAATAACACGCTGTGAAAAACACTCGCGTTTAGGCTAGACACCCATAAATTCTTTTTATAGATTCTCTTCAATAAATGATGCTATTTCTGAGGAATAGCACTTATTATATTTGAATTCGACTACTTCAATACGTCATATTGCATAACGTCGGCATATTTTGACTTGTTTCTTAAATCTAAAAGCAAGAATATTTCATGTATTCCTTTATTGAAACAAACATAGCATGTCGTAAGATAGTGTCAAGACTATGAAACCCAAAGTACACTGTTAATTAATTTAAAAACGATTTTCACTGTCAGCTATTCTTACTTGAATCCCATGTGTATTCAAAATGACTTTAAAACGGATCAATCTGTATGGCTTTCGGTACAATGTTGAAACAAACAGTTAACAAAACATATCTCAAACCAAATGAAAACAAATAGTTTTGATATATATGGCAATATCTACGTCATTGCGCGGTTTCCTAGTAATTGCTGCTATTAAAATGTCACAATATAATCAATAAACCATAAACCATACTGGGGTGTATGCCTATAATCTCTGTGAGCCAACTTATAGAAAGATAACGCAAACGCGAAGTTGCCTTATTCCGTCGAGGACGTTAATTCGTGGATTTTGTATTTCAGGTCATACATACAAGGGTCAAAATTATTTTTCGAAGGGATTTGATTTCGAGGTTGAAGGTGAACTTAAAATTCCACGAAATGTAATCCCCACGAAAATTTATGATTTTACAGTATGAGTGCAATAACTTCAGTGCGGCACAGTAGTTATTGCACTGAGTCCTTTGAAAATTAAGTCCCACCCCCTCGATTATCATTGTATTTAGCGCCACTCTTTCATTTAACATCACGTAGCCATGATATAATATCTAGTAATTGAACCAATTCCGGGTGACAATACGGTGCTGTTATGCGACATTGAGCACTACATATGATATGCCAGTTTGGCAAATGCTCATAAAGCGCATGACCACTAATCAAGCGATATCGTGTTTGAAATTTGAACGAGGCATGTCTGATACACATGCATTCCTCATTTACTTCACACACTCTACGATAGCACTTTCAATATCTTTACTGCTATCAATAAGGAACGAGCTTTCTACTGAGCCCTTGATTTGTAAAAAACGAATGCATGTATATTATGTTATGAAATAAATATTGTTTGAACCAATACTTTTTCCCTTTACGTTATTGCTCACTTGTTTGTCCATTTACTGACTGAAACCATTGATGAACACTTTCGTTAAAAGTTATTTAATCCTTTTGTGACCACTCTGTGCTACAGCCGTCGTACTTGTTGCATTGATACGGTATGAGACAAATCATCAGTAAATCGAAATCGGAGAAAACATTTCCATATTGTTTAAAATGTTCAAATATTCGAAGTTTAGATTTAATACCCATTTTTTGCTATTCTTGAACACCGTACACATCTGTTCTTATATAAGTGGCCTGGATTGACTTTCTTACGCACGAAAATAGAAACTTAATCGAAAAACTAATAAATATATTTCCTGCCACAATAAATATGTAATTCAAAGCTGTGTCGACTGTATTACAAAATGTCACAAAACCACAAAGTGTCATAATTTGGTTTCCGATCCTTTCATTCCTAAAACGTTCGTCTCAAAATCCTGACACGTAATTTACAGTCAGCCAAGCTACTATATATTTAGGTATTTTAGAAGTGTGTAAACGATGTTTTTATGTAATTACAACAACTAAGTTGAAATGAATAAAGCATGGCATACTTCGACTTCTGCTTATTATACAATACAACTATTTGAGCTCCATTAGAACAAGGTTTGATGGATGATTGGTCTACACGATGCACATTTACAATAAATGAGATATAAACCTATGATTATGACTATGTACTAGAGGATTAAATACCATACTGAAGTGGTTACAACGCATAGCAACTCACACAAGATAATACACAGTCATGTCCCCAAAACAGTATGTGTAATATACCTTTGGATACCAATTGCGTATCAACGCTAAACATTGATTTCAAAAGCACACATGCCTGAAGCCAGCTTACGCATGGGCAAGAGTTTTTGACTGACTCTTTAAAATTGTCATTGCGCATGTATGTGAGTTTTAGTTCTGCAAATTTTAGCACTTAGTAGCGTGACTGGTCTATTTAGAAGAAACAATGTTATATTCATTATTTGATTCATTCATTGATTAATAAAATTAAATTTTAATTAACTGTACCAATCAATTGAATTACGTGTGGATATTATTTGATAACACACAAATAAATAGAATTGTTGAATAATGACGCAACGATGGCTTTTCACTGGCTGTGTATTTGTAGAAACACACATTACATTCATGCATAATCCAAAAACATGTACGATCAATTCACAACGTAGGAATCGTGTGTATTGCTTTTAATTTCCCTGACGATTCGTATTTTTGCTTGTGTGCGTGTGTCATTCTGGGTTTGCTATGTCTGTAGAATGATACATTCCCTATTCAAGTTTTGTATCTATTTTGAGTGTAAATTATATAAATCATAAACGCAGGTATTGATCCGGGTACAAACATAATAAATATTGTAATGGTCAGTTTTCTGCTAAGAAAGATAATGATAAGCATAGTAGTACCTCTGCAAAAAGTAAACATCTGGAATTTATCAGGAAGTTGATGTATCATTTTTTGCCTTCATGCTGCAAAACTGACCATATTTACCCCTTAATGACAGATAATGTTTTCATGGTGATTACTGAACTAATAGTAAAAATGGTCAATGACAGATGTTTGGGCTTGTGGAACAAACTGAATGTCTGAAGTTAATTTCCATTCTAGTTGTGACAAACATTTAAAGTGACCTTTCTCACGCTTTATCCTTGGATTTTCACATGCAGAGTATAAGACAAAAACATTCGGTGTAACAGGGTTAGATCGATATTAATCGCGCATTTGAGAGCATTAGCTTCATGTTTTTTCTCGTTTTCATCGTGCACAATTAATGGGTTTGAAGTGGACAACTGTCTTGCTTTGCGGTATAAGCTCCATGCAATGTCGCACACCTCAATGCATGTAAAGGTGAATATTTCTGATAGGTTGTATTCTTTTAAACATCGTTTCCCAATACTGTCAATTTGGAAAGTGAATTCATCATATTAACATATGTATTGATTTAG
This sequence comes from Spisula subtruncata, assembly GCA_963678985.1. Lineage (NCBI taxonomy): Eukaryota > Metazoa > Mollusca > Bivalvia > Venerida > Mactridae > Spisula > Spisula subtruncata. The sequence goes on along the minus strand of OY787664.1, from coordinate 40,412,974 downwards.
ATACAAATAGTTTACAACAACTATTGCAAATGTATTTGTAGGCAAAGCAACATACTAGACTAGAAAAATTATTTAAAACTATATTAGTCCGGCAGAACCTCCAAGGGACCGTGCAATATCTTCTATACAAAATGTTTTTGCATTTTCTTGTGTTAAGCTGGTTATTTCGATAAAAACCTATTGTACATGTATTCATATACTACATTTGGGGCCTCATTTGCCAAATGATGTTGCTCTTCCTTGGCGTAGAAATAAGCCAAAACTTACGACAGAAAGTGAACTAAAAAATCTTTGTAGAACGCAATTACGCAAATATTGTCGACATATGCAATAGTTTAGGAAAACTTAGGTTTACGCTAGCGTAAATGCTTTGATACAACAGTGTCCTGTACACTACATTTAAAACACTCATAAAATTTGAATTTTATACAAGTTGAAAATATTCTCGGCTTATGATTGCTAAGAACTTTTGCTGGTGTAACACCTATATAAATACATGGATTGTTTTCAATTTGTCTTCGACATTATCAAATTTTAGCTAGACTGCACATATTTTCATACCTCGAGGGAATATATTGGAAGACAGAATGTTGTGTTATACTGACTATTAATGGTAACGACTGTGGTTTGAAACTGATATATCTAACTTACGTAGTATCTATTTCGGTTCTAATAATTGACTTTAGGCAACTACAATTAGCGGTCTTTTGTGTTTTAAGACTTCACGATTTGGCTTTTTTTATTAAATGATGAAGCAGCATCGATGATTTTAGGACTTGGGAATTAAAATTCCATGCGAGAGTTACTAGTTTCTACAATAGTCAATAAAATAAATTTATCAAAGAATGCAACCTGCATATTAATTTCTTTGGCACGGCTATCGATGACGAGATTTTGTTCTTTTGTTCTTTTTCCTTTTCAGTTTGTTTTTATCTTTAAGATAATTATATCGTAATGATTCGTTACTCTAATATGTGGTAAGGTAAGTTGGATACACTCGTTCGACACACCAAGTTCTTATAACTGTACTTATTTGAAATGTAACTCACATGTTACATGTATTAAGGGTTCAAAGAGTTTTGATTATTTTCGGTTACTTAGTATCACCGTATTTTTGTATTTCATTGTGAAATTAAGTCATCCTTCTCTTTTTCAACGAGGATTTGGTTTTTAATTGTTTCGTTTGGTTATATGTGGTCGTTGCTCCATATAATTGGTGTTGTGTTGTTACAGTTTTCTGTGATCAGTTAAGTTGAGTGCTGCCTTCCCTTTCCTATTTCCTTGTATCTTTTTTGGTTGATTTGCTGCATTTTTTCGCAGCGTCAACACACATAGAGTTAATTCGTCTTGTCTGATTAGCGTCATTTGGTCACTGTACATGTATTCACGTCACTAAGGCCACTGCTTGTAGAATTAGCCGAAGCGCGATTGTAATAGTAAATTAGTTACCAATATGGGTTTTCAAGGGGGTGCCGAGTGCAACGACCATGATTTGGTTTTTGTTGTAATTTTTTTCTGAATAATCCAATTATGGCAGTTTTGCACTTTTGCAACATAGTACTGTAATACAGGCTAATTTTAGACACCAATTTCTCAAACTCTGATAGAATTGCACAGCAATTTCAACATGCGATCATCATCGAATGTAACAAGCGAACTACGAAATAGTGTGACCCTGCAACACACCAAGTATAACTTGTTTGCATTTTGTCGCTGTCCGGTATATGATATCACAGTTAGTTGATCGAGTGTAAATTGTTGCCGCTTTTTATCAATTAACAAAATGGAAACTATTCCATTACGTTGATACGAAATGACACTAGTATGTTTGTTGATACATTAGAAATACAGACGGTATTGTTGTGATAAAAGATCAAACACAACTAATAAGCATTGATTTCCATCATCAAATAAAGTTGCATTGAAACTGCAAATTATGTGCGCTGTACGACGAGTGATGTTCTGTTGAATTATAAACAGAGTCTAGTACATATTGCTGAGAATGAGAATGTCGTAAGTACTAGTTACGACCTTATAAGACTGACACTGTTCTAAAATTTGAATCAAAAGGTACTTTTATGAGCCTATTTTCATGAAAATCAGAATTTGCCATATTGTATATGTAGATCTGCAATGGCTGGTAAATACACAACATATTTGACTCATCAGTACATGGTAACCAATGCTGTAGGCAACATCTGACATCATTAGACAACATTGGCTTTCCATAGTTTAGAAACTTCTAGCCAAATAGTAATAAGTATTGGATTTAAATCCACCTTCTTGGTATAAACAGGTTGGTTAGTTCTAGTAACTTGTAGACAGTCAAGTATTTTGTAGGAGCTGGAATTGTTGAGCAATAGTCAAGTAACTTATGTGTGATGTCTTCGGTGGCGAAGTAAATAATGAACTACGGCTCTGGCGTCATTTATATACACTTCACAAAATGGTCACATGACCACACTAACCAATCAGGAAGCTGGCTCTAAGTGAGTTCTGTGATCAGCCCCCACCAAAATCAGCTTATATTAAACAATATGACATATGTGAGTGTGGCTCAAAGGTGGCTTCACAATAAAATACAAAAAGCCATAATATAAATATCAAACAACAATGAAACTGCATGTAACAAATAAAAGCCACAGTAAAATGAGCGGTTCGCAATGATAAAGGCTAAAATGTAGGGCTACGCATACTTAAATGTAGTACCAAAATTATCAACAATGTAACAACAGACTTCATGCGACTGGCTCAGACGTGCGTAACAAACAATTTTACATAATTAAAATATCTGTAAAGTTTCAAGGCTGAAAAGAAACATATCCCAAAAACCACGAATTTACAGTTTGAAAATAGTCCCATAACACTAAAGTACAAATGCCGCCATTTGCAAAATATTGACAAAATGGATGCTGATACCACTGTCATAAAAGTTCATATATCTGGAAGACCTGTAGATTAATGCACACACAATTGTTTCACTAGACTCAGAAAAGATTTGAATACACAGTAAGTCACTTCCTTAAGTCTAATCACAGTCTGATTTAGTGGTAAGACGCCCGGTAATCCTGTGAATGTTCCGTGACAGACGAAAAATAAACATTGCGTAAAACACTGAAAATCCGGTATCTTGGTTATAATTATGCACTGAATGGTGAGTTATTCATGAATTTATCATGTTCAAACTACTTACTGACGTTCACATTGTTCTGTAGCGCGGAGAATCACAATTGTCACTAGTTTTCGCGACCTTGATTTCCTGTCATTGAAGATTGTCAATTTGTAGATTCTAATTCTCAGATGATGAGCTTGATAGCACAAAAGGATGATAATGTACACATGTTGTTTAACACATTCATGTTGCTGTCATTATTTTCACTGGGTTAATAATGTCGATCTGGATTATTCTAATGTAAGAGGGGCGGGGTGACCCTTACAGTTTTACACTGTTATCACGTTCGGTAATGGATCTAAATCGTACTAGTGTTAGGTTTCGTGTGATATGGCGTCATTGTTAATATTATCGACGCATGGTGTGATACAATATACAATAATTCCTTAGTTTACTGCATTACTATTGTATTTCTCTCCCGTTCTGAGTATTCCAAGTGGTTTCCAAAAATAACGGATGAAAGTGTTCTTATTTTAGTTGCCTTGAACATGTTTCCACCGAGAGAAGTGCATAGTATATCATTTATTCGGATGACACACTGCCTTGCACCATGCTATTTTTGCTCATTTCTCCGGAATTCTTCTGTTTTAGTTCGCTTGTCTAACATAAAGTATCGGTTAAATGCACAATAGTGAAGTAGTCAAGCGGTAAAACATTAACATTTTCCAGACGCCAATGGGGGTACAAACACATTAAGAAAACAATACCAATAGCTAATAATTCAATACTCGTACATCCGCTTTTCACAGCTCGTATTTGCTTATGTCATTTGTCTTGTTCATGAATGTTTTTGCCTTTCGTTTTTTGACTACAATATGTGACATGCAGTACAAATTCTCAAATAGTAATAACAAGCTGATTAATGGAAAACCAAAAGACAATTTTATTTAAAGACACTTGTCATACATAAAAATAATGTGTGTTTATCGACCTTTTGTTGACCATGCGCCATGAATAATTACTCACTCTAAATATGTAGTTATTTGACGTTATCTGGATACGACAAGTACATTAAATGCTTATTCCTGAGTTATCTTTGTGGACATCTATATGTTTTTGAAGTCGGGAATCAAGCTAATAATAGTAATTATTATTATTATTATTAGTATTGAATCAAGCTAACGGATTTATTATATAAATTGCAATGCTAGATAGAGAAGGCAACATTCAAGACACACATTCACACGTCAACATTTCACACACCAAACTGAATTTACATGTACAATTGAATTCGGTCGACGATTGTTATTTAGGACTTTACGGTGCACAACCGTATCGCCCCCCCCCCCCTGGGCAAAGCTCTATATCGGTACCCTCTTTTTGAGGAAGAAGAGGGAAGAAAATCATTTATTTGGGTTTAAACTTCAGATTTGTGCTTAAATAACGATAGCTCATGGAACAGCTCAATTATAAACCAATGCATTCACGTTGTCATATTTGTTTTATCCGTTTTCATAAGTTCAGACTTAGATGGAATGTTGACATGGATACATTTTCAAATGTACACGCAATCATATTTATGACACTTAAATGCAATTCGTCCATATAGGAAATAGCTCGCACCTCAGATGGAAATTCCCTGAACCAATCTGGCCTCTAAATGCTTTTAATATGGTTACTTCAATCGAAATAACGTAAAATCAGCCTACTTTCGGATTCGTTGTGGCACCGGCACCCTCTCTCTGCGTTGCAGCTGACTGGCAAAATTGCTCACATAAACTATAGCACAGAGAGGATGTTGGTGTCAGAAACGAAAGGATGTCGTTGCCACAAATACACCGAAAATAGGCTTTTGTTTGCGTAATTTGATGAAAGTTGCCATATTTAAAGGATTTACAGGCCATATTGTTTCACGGACTTTCCATCTGAGGTGAGAGATATTTCGTTTCCTGACGAAAAATTGCATTTAAGTGTCTCAATCAGGACGTTCGTGTTATTTCGAACAAGTACCCCGGTGAACATTCTATTACGGTCTGAACTTGTGTCAACTGAAAAAAACAAATGGGAATATGAGGACAGTGGTTAATCATTAGTTGCTCCGTGGGCTATCGTTTTTTAAAAACAATATAACCAGCCTAATTTACTACAGAAAATACATTCTAAAGGTTTCAATGAATACCATTTTAAATATAGCAGGAACATTCGCGATGACCTGGGCTACATACAAATTGACTTTAAACTTTAGGATGGTTTCATGTGAAATATAGGGCTTGGATATTCCTTGGCTACGGTAGATGTTTGATCTTTGCATTTGATGACGTTCTGTGTTCCATTGAAGTTGTTGTCATTTTTTGTGATAAAATAGCATGTAAGACCATCTCCACATTTCTATTATGTGCATGACTTACTTGATCATGTATGTGTGTCACAATGGTTTCACAATGCAGAACAGGGCAATAGGATTGTATGAGAGGTTATTTTAATAAAGTTTTGCAGCAGTGGATGGCAAAACATACTCTTCTGTAATTATTTCATTGTCGACGATCTCTTCCCCGTCTCAATTAGTAATATATACGTGTATCCTGTATTTCCCTTGAGTATTCTAAATGTTTTCAAAATGACGAAAATTGCATATCATGAAAATTGATCGCCGCTAGGGTATTGTATGTGGTCGCTTACAAGATATCAAGCGTAAGAAAATGCTATAATGTACATATCACATATAAATACATGCTTTCTGTGAAACTAAATTTATGTAACTATGAACAATACATTACGTGACTTTTTTCTGCTGGTTCTATTGAGAGATGACCTTTTTCAAATTAATGTTTCGCAAATGGTACAACAATCTGATTTTAGACTCCAAGTTCGTACGCAAAGTCATTGTCCAAACTGCTTTTATTTTCAACGGGCATTTGTACATCCGAGTTAATTGTTAACCACCACGAAGCGAAGTTGGTGCTGTATGTTAATGTGAAACGATCTCAAAACAGCTCCTTCCAATTTGTGTAATTGCATGTGTTTTAGTATTTTCTTTAAGAACAGAAAATCATGGAATTCGGAAGATTTTAATTCAATTGGTATTTTGCAACAGTTGTAATTATATTGAAATAGTAATTAAATGCTTAATTAATGAAACGCTATTAATACAACATGTTTCAGCTCAATAAATACAAAGTTTTACCATTAAAACAAGAATAACATTTCATTGTGATAATTAACATATAAAAGTCAGATACTAGGTCTTTCGATATATGTATGCATACATATTTTTCAAGAATATGTGGTTAAATGGAGACGAAAACCGCAAAGTGACTGATCTCTACCAAGAACATATTTGCGAACTTAAGTGTTGTTGCTATGTATTTGAATATATCACGAAATGCAAACTTATTTTAAAAATATTCAAAGCAGCACCCTTAAGTCCTCCAGTTTACGTGGAGCTTGGACGTAGCTTGGACGTAGAGTTTTACACCGCTCTCCTATTTAAAACTATCAACGACACAACGTGCATTATTATAATCAATCACAAAACCTTAAAAAAGCTTCTAGAACGAACCGACCCATACTAGAACGTAAAGCAGTTGTGATTTCTGGCTTGAAACATTATGCAAATGGGATATGGAAAGCAATTTGAGAAACTAGTTAAATGTGCTCTACACTAGGAGTATATTGTCAGTTAGAAAACATCTGAATAAGGATACACTATAATAGGACAGTGTTCTAAGTGAATAATCATCAGATATTTCCAAGTATTCGCATAATTTGACAAAATGAATTTAATTGAACGTTTGTGATGCAATTGTTTGGTGGTAAGATGACGAATGGACACGATTTGAAAACTATTAAAATCTCCCGGGTATAAGAACATTATTAGGTAAACTTGATAAAGTTTCAATATTTTGACAGTTAATTCATCCTTTTTATTCAGACATATTTACAATTCACGATGAAAACAATTAAGAAATGTATTGCTGATCCTAGTTTCAAGTTTACCAAGAAATAAAGGGAGCGACGAGTGATGATAATGAAGCGGTTGTTTTGAAACTAATTAGATGAATAGAAGCTGATCTTTCCTCTTTCGCTTTATATATAAGTCTCTGTTCATAGGTTAAAATTTGTGTTGCTTCTACTTAGTATACGCTTATGCTCGCGTGTTTCTTCCAACTAATGCAAAGCGTTACAATAGGTAGTGCTCGACTTTGATAACTATGATATATGTCTCCATTCTAGATATTCTTCTTATGTTTGTTTAATATATTCAGGAACATTATATTCAAATATCCATTAAGTCAACTCTGTGCATTTCGATAATTTCAACCTATTCTTCGTAAGTGTAATGCCCTTTCGTATCGGTAATACAAACCAGTAGTAATGTAACTTTCACCAGTAGTTAAGTTAACACCCAAGTTCTCTCAAATGATCATGTTCCATGGGGAGCGCTGTGGTGAGACAAAATGCATATAAAACAATTCAACTACAAGCGTACTACGAAAACCGACTGTGAAATGATCGACTACATTGTATAACATAATGAGAGACTAGCGAGTGGTGTAATGATAATTATGGATGGCCCTAACACTTTTTGTCATTACGCTAACGTCGCAGAATCATTTAGCATTGCATATGGCTGAAATAACTGAAATATATTCGTTCATATACCGGAATATTTCTCCAATCATATTCCTTGATTGCAGTGCTACATATGAATTCAAATTCAATCAGAGATTGTATCAACGTAAAATACGTCAATAGATAATTTGAACCCGGTACAACTTATTTGGGATTATTGCAACTGGTTTTGTGTTCCAAAGCTGGAACTATAAATACATGTATTTAGATGTTAACAGATTATAGATACATATATTCTGATGTTTATAGATTATAGATACATTTATTGAGATGTTCATAGATTATAGATTCAAGGCTGTAGATGTTTATAGATTGTAGATACATGGCTTATGGTGTTTATAAGTTATACATCATGCGTCGTGTAGTGTCCTTAATGGCTTCAATTATGTCACTGTATATTAATATTTATAATTCCTGGTCGAAAAACAATCCAGTTTTTGAAGTCATATGACACATGCGAACAATAAAATATTAAAAGCTCTGTTATATATAACTAATAAATCCCCCCGGTAGATATATGTTCTGCATATACCATAGTAATGATAAAACATGCAGGCCATAAACTATATGACTTCAAAGCGCCTATATGTTGACATATTCCCTATAATTGTTAACAAACACCGTGGAGTTGGCAGCCGTATATTATCCAAATGTCTAATCAACTGTTACAATACAGTTTCATTCCCATAACAATAGACGACACTAAATCTCTAAAGAGTGTCTACGATATGCATTTGTCCTTCTGCACCATAAATGATGAAGACATAGACACATTGGTTGAAGATGAAAATGTCAATGTCCTTAAAGTAACATAAAACAAAGCCAATGATTTTGAAATCATGCCTCAAACATAATTCGATAGATTTGGTGCGGCACGAATTGTAGTAGTGTTTGCACAACATTTTGGTTAAAGCATTCCATATTGTTTCTGACTTCAAAGTGTCTGCTTTTGACACACCTCTTATATTTATTTGCGGAGTAGCTAATCTGACTGTCACTAATGGTCAAACAGGGAAATCAAATTATCAAAAGCAATATTTAGTAATTGTATGTTTATATCATTTTGATTGAGTGTATATTACTCCACTGCAATATATTAAAGTGATGACTATATCGCTCCATTTAATTCAACATTAAAAGTACGATTATCGGGTAACGGGTTTAATCTACTTCCAGACATGCGTCCGCTCAACCGACTATTTATGGGTTTCCCAAAATACAGTATAAAACTGCATTTTAAGTAAACAGATAATTGAAACCCAAAGTTACATTAATTAATATTGAATATCAACATGTACGTTTAAACATGAAATTATGATATATATTTTCTGGACACAACCTATAGCCTCATTGCCTGCATCTCGTTAATGTCAGTTAAAGTGATGTTAAACGGCATTCAGTGACAACGAACGCACATATTGCTAAATTTATACCTGTAACTGTTTAAGTAGATATCGGGGTTCTTCGAATCGTATATCAGTTGTTCCCTTGCTTGACGGGCAGGAATCAAAATTCATATCGTTATATTGTATTGCATTGTCTTCAATTCTAGTGGTATCGTAAACCATCGAGATGTGTCGAATTATTGAGGTTGCTGTAGTCTGAGGAACACTCCTCTTATTTGACAATATATATGGATTGAATAATTAACTATTTATGATCATAGTATGAACCTTAAATCACGTGTTAATGACACATGCGAGCATGAAATGCATCAACGATTTCTATCAAACGGGACCATTTGATCGATATACTGGCATTAAATATGCAAGATTCAATCACATCATTTATATCATCAGCTGATAGACGATCAATTTCCGTATCATGTTGATCAACTAGACAAGTACTACAACTATAATATGCAATAGATAAGCAGACGCTTAAAGTTTTAATAAGAATAATAGTATGTTAGCTGATACAGATATTATCTTTAATATAAGTTATATCGATAATAAATTACTAGGTTATTCTGTCTGATACTTCGTCTACGAATGCTACTTTTGAGATTACTTTTTTTGTTATTTCCATGTGAAACTAGGTCATCATGTAGTTTTAAAACGGGGACTTTGTTTTTTAATCATTTCGTTGACTTATGTGTGGCATTGCTCCGTGTAGTTGTGTTATGAGGTGTAGTTACTGTTTTCTGTGCTCGCCTGGATAAGCTGAGTATTGCTTTCCTGTCTGATTTACTAATATATGCAGTAAAACTTTGTTCGGACGAGCATCGATATCACGAGCACCTGGCCTATCTCGAGCAAGTTTTAAACCAATATCCGTTTGTATCATCAATACATGTCATTTTAGTTATTTCGAGCAACCGGTTTATCTTGAGCATTGTACCAGTCCCTATCACTCCTCGAGATAACGAAGTTTAACTGTATTTTATATTCGAAGATACAATTATCTGATAATATGTTATTACATATACGATTACTTTACGATCACTGCTATTTTCGACTGGTGTCCGTTATGTTGTGTTTATATTACTCCTTCCAGTATACCTACGCCTGTGGCCATTTGAGAGAAATTGTTAGGGAAAGGAATTCAAATTGTTTGCAATACAGATGACTTTAACGTTAGTTTTTACATTTTCAATCATGCAAATATTTCTTAATTTGTATTACTCAAAGTATACAATGCGATACCCGGCCACATGTGATCATTGTCGACGATACAATCAGAAAATTTGGTAACATGTCTATAAGTATAGTGTATTTAAACATCCAATGTGAGGGCAAACTCAAGTACAATGTTGGTCCAGACTGTCAATAGCCTTTATATTGTGGCGTAAAAAGCTTATTCTTCGTCGTATCTCTATGGTTGTCTGTCTGTGCTTCGGGATTGTATTCTGCACAGTCATATTCATACGTACTCATTAACACATCATTTACTCTTTGTGATCACTCTTTTCTTTACTAGTAATGCATTATATTTATATATATTACGTATATAGCCCTTTGGTTGGAATAGATCATTAGTATAACTATATTCGCCACTGGATGAGTTCATTAGTTAACAGAATTATCACAAAGACTGCCAATTACTGGACCAGAAATGGTTGACATGTGGTAATGGCATTTATAAAAGGTGTGATCTGATAAGATACAGACGCATATGTTTTGTTCTGACGTACTAAATTACGTAGACAATAATATGCGCTGAGAAATCGCTGGCTTAGAAAAAGAAGGTCGTACATGTAACTACAAAATCGATATTTTGAGAAAAAAAGAAAAAGCTGTTTATTAAATATGAAAAACACACTTTCAACATCGGTTTAGTCAATATGGCAAATTCCGAGTACGAGTTGATTGGCATCAGATAGTCGGCGTAGTTTAAAAGAATAATCAATTATTTATATAACATGTCTTCATAACGATACTTATCACCTCATTACTCAAAATACTAGTATATAAAACGATAACGTAGCGCAATCTAATGAGATATATGTGTATGTCGTTCAAATGTACCATTTCCGATGATTTGGATTGAATGTAATATGACTATCATAATGTTAATCTGAGTGCTTCCAAATGTGAAACTCTTACCACGTTTGACGTTATGTTTGCATATCACTGGCTTAGAATGAGAAGGTCGTAATTACTCCTAACGACAGTTCTTACAACATTTAAGATCGATACGTAGTTTACATCTGCAACACAAGGCGCAGTTTATGAGCCTAAATGTCATCGAAATAGGAACTTGTCATGTAGACCAAACTGGCATTTATAGGGCTTGTTTTTCCAGAACTATAGAGTACTTTTCAGACCTTTATTTGTTTTCTCAAAATATAGATTCTGTACTGACGCCCTTCACATTCTAAGCCAGCAATGTGTCAATAGCGATACGGTTATATTGTACAATAGCAGGATACACTCAAAACCAAACCTAGCGAACAAACGACACCTTTATGCATTTCCTTTATTCATATTCCTTTTTTCGTTACACGTTTTGTAACATGAACGCTCACCCACGTAAGAAGCGCTTTGATACAAACACTAAACTATGACATTTATTTATAATAGATATTTCTCTATTTTCAGAAATTCCAACGCTGTACGTAGTACTGGCAGCTTGTATATCAGTGACATTAGTCAGTGCAGTGATTGGATATATTACTCACATGTTATGTCGAAGTCGGGAGAAGAAAAGAACTGTTGCTTGGAAGAAGGCGTACAGACGCGAAGACAGCTCGCCTGAATCTGTGTTAGACCATAATCTAAAAATAAGCAGAAGCACACCAGAATTAGCACTTGAATGTGACAAAGCCAGCGAGGCACAATCAACCCGATATTCAAAGGCAAAGTCATTCTTCAAGTCTCTGCGTCAATCAACAATGCCTACTGTTTCACAAAGACATCAATTATTTCATCGGCAGCTTTCACATCAAATTGATCTCTCGAAAATTGAATTTTCCGTACAAAGTGCAAAACACACAGAACAGCCTAGTCTTGGTGTAATTAAACCGGAATTATATAAACAGGAATCTATTGAAAGTATACGTTCTGAGCATGCTACGTGTGGGCAATTAACGTATAGTCTACAGTATGATTACGAACTGGAACAAATCACAGTAGGCATTATTCAAGCAGACAATCTGCCACCAAAGGATTTCTCTGGAACGTCGGATCCATACATCAAGACTTACCTTCTACCAGATCGAAGACAAAAATTCCAGTCAAAAGTTCATAGAAAAACATTATATCCTAAATTCCATGAACAATATCTATTCAGTGTTCCATTTGCTGAGCTTTCAGAGAGATTTTTGCAGTTTAATATTTATGATTTTGACAGATTTTCACGCCATGACCTAATTGGTACCGTCAGTGTCCCGGATATTGTGCCCGATGGTTGCCGATTAACTACAGAAACATTCTTTGTTCGAGATATTCTTTCTTCAAATCAGGTAAGGACGTGTACGTAATTAATGATACTTATTCCTAGGTACGTTCATGAAGAATCGCACTTATCAACGTTATTTGGTCAAACACTTCCGAAATCAAAATTAATAAATTAAATGTTCCTACATTTCTATTTGCCATTGAACCTTATTACCAGCCCAGTTAAGTTACGCTTCCTAATCCAAAGAAGCTGGCAAATAAATTACAAATCAATTTTCACTTGAGAGGGTCTAGTTGCAGCTAAAATGTAGTTTTTGCAGACTCTCCCGCTGAGCACTTATAATGAGTGTAATTTGACTTGTCAGTAGAAAACTAACTTAAGAGTTATTTCGCATAATAATTGTTGACAAATGGGGCGCTCGTGCCATTCGTATTATTCTGAGACAATTTTCCTGTTTATCTTTTCAGGAGAAATTCGATCTTGGTGAGCTTATGATTACGCTATGCTATTTGCCGACGGCGGGCCGTCTCACAATCACTATTGTAAAAGCCAGGAACTTAAAGGCCATGGACATAACAGGATCATCAGGTATCGTTTTACTCGATCATGTTTATTACTTGTTCTCATCTTAAGCAGAGGTCCCATGTACATGTACATATAAAAGCAATATGGTCTTCCTTATTTTTGAACAGCATACGAGTTCTCCACTCGTATAAGGCAGATAAAACAAATAATAATATTACGGACTACATAACCTGTCCAAGTATGCGGCACACCTATATCAGAGAACTCTCGATTCGCATACTTCTACTCAATCATTACTTATCCCTGAAACCAACATCACATTACAATACTTGGTCGAGAAATAACTGGATATCTTGAATACAATCTCGTATACACCCTTGTTTACAGTTTTCAACAATCTGTACACCGATCAGGTAAAGAAATATACCTTACTGTTGTCGCTATTGTCTTTTATATTGTAATTATTATAAGGCATGATGGGTTCCTCCAGTCCGTACACAAAAGGTTTTTGAGGTCTTCACAAAAGCCTTTGTGTTTATTGTAGCAAATTCCAACTGCTCCATTATGTTTGCTGTCTCAGCATATTTCAATACCTCAGTAGGGTTCCCTTGAGGTCTTACAATAGTGTTGTTTCCCGCGGTACTAATAACTTTTCTCCATTATTGTCACCACAAAATGACTGCCATCACATAAAGCAACAATAATGGATCGGTATAACGATGATAAATTTGGATATGACAGTAGCTTTTGACACAAATTAGTTAATGTGTATTTTATTAGTCTCCGTGGTGACTAAATTCCATTCAGACGATTTTACAACCATTTTGAGTTTCTCAGCCACTCCTATGGTGGAATATTCAACACAATATTGGTTATGTGATATTGTGTACACAGTTCTAATTGACATTACGCCAAAACATAGAACGCTCCGCCTGGTTGTTTGTCGAACGCTGCTTGGCGAATGATAACAAGTTATTACGTTGGAACATGTGATTATAATTTACCGTTAAAATTGATTTAAAGGGTATTGATTGACAACTGGCGTAATGTCAATTAACCGAATTAACATTGTTGTATGAGTAATACAAGCGGTTTTTGTTTTGAAATTCGTCACATTATAAATTGTCTAGGACGCTCCTGGAAAGAGCGTGTATTTTTATTCACATATACTTTTCAAGTAGCCTCTTACAAACTTGTTTCGTTTTCTAAACGAAGAAATGACACTGTGTAATGTTATGCGGATAACCCGCAACCCAACGGTGTTATGAACATAGTGCTTGACTAGATATTTACAAATGTTGTTAATAAAGGAAAGGATTTAGTTTTGTTTATAAAACATTGGGTATATCGATGTTGGTGTTTGTTAACATGGTCAAATTACAGTAACATTTGGTCGCTTGGGCCACCGTTTTGGCATGTATTTGTGAAACTAGGTCATCCTGCTCTTTTACAACGGGGACTTGAGGTGTTAATTATTTCGTTTTGGTTATGTGTAGGAATTGCTCCGTTGCTTGGCTGCTTAGGCTGATTGTTGCCTACCCTATGCAAGTTCCTCATATCCTTTTTGCGCATGATTGATTTCCATGATCAAATGGGATCCCTGGATAAACTAATATACGAGTAGTATATATAACATTATAGTTATCCATTTGTCCAATCTGGTCAAATGAATATTCATTTCAAGTATTTGGATAGGCATCCAACATCACATTCTACATGCTTGAGTATTGGTAAAAAGATATGAGTAAATCGCACATTGAATACATCACTCAACGTAACCAGCCGGGCACAGAAAACCGTAACAAGACAACATAACACACCTACATGAGCAATGCTCACACATAACCCAACGAACTGATCAAATAGCTATGTCACCATTGTAAAAATTCAGGATGGCCTGTTTTCACAAAGAAATAACTAAATCAGTTTCTCTTCCTTACATTGATATTTCTAATTTCAGACCCATTTGTCAAAGTGACATTGGTGTGCCAAAACAAACGGATAAAGAAGAAGAAAACGTCAGTGAAGAAGAACACATTAAATCCGGTTTATAATGAAGCAATGGTGTTTGACGTCCCACAGGAAAATGTAGATGATATAGAGCTTATCATTAAAATCATTGATTATGATAGGTAAGTTGTATAAAGATGATAACAAATGGTACATGGAAGACTATACTCAACAGCAACAATAAAAGCAGATGCTTTTTCCGCACACCGAATGTATAAATTGTAAGCTTTGCATGAACTTGGAATCGGCCAAAATGTCGAAAATGACAATGTCATGACAGTTAATTTGATGTTAAACTCGTATTTGAAAGGCAGATCATGATTTTCAATGCGTAGGTGATGTTATATAACTATCTTGCACAAACGACAGCTACAGATAAGGATAGCAGCACTCACCAGAAAAGAAAACACGAAAAACTGACAAAAAAAATTGAACAAGAAAATTACAGACCACAACTACATTGTAAACGGTAACGCACACCATATTCTACAACTGATATATTTCACTCTTGACAAAGCGTAAAGTCATTTCGATGACTATGTTCTAGTATGCATTGTTTTACAATGGAACTATCTTTGAAATCTAGAACTGTTATCAGAACAACGTTAGTTACACAATGACTAACAAATTAGAACACACGAAAAGTTATAATAATCACATAATACAGTACAAAAATTAACAAGGACAACTACACACTAGACAATACATGTAACCTACATCGACAACCAGCCACCTATGTCAGTCATACAACCAGCCACCTATGTCAGTCATACAACCAGCCACCTATGTCAGTCATACATGAGGACAGTTAAAGCAAACAGACAAGAACAAGACTGATAATAAAAGTCACCAACATGTCTTGGATGATTACTTTAATATGGCTATTAAGCATCCACTTGTCGTCTAATTGAATATCATAATCAAATAGTGGTTTAAATTATTGTCAATGTGTCCAATGTGTATTGATTTTCCAGTGTGGCGACACATCTAATGAGTCTCAGATGACCTGACCTCGTCAAGCTATTATGTGCGCTTAATTAACCACAAACACAAAGATAATTTATTGCCTCCGATAATATTTCTGGATCATTTAACGCACAACTTGTTTGAATAATTATAGCCCTCATTTAATGCTTGCAACTGTATACCATAGAATGCAACAACGTAGGGAAATTAGCAAACAGAAAAAATTCCGCCTGATATAATTTAATATGATATGGTTGCAATTACAACATTCATCAATTGCATTAATATCAGACCCTTATTATTATCCACTACTTTACGTTGATATAGGATCTCACAACACGCTGTATGGGGTCATGTCGATGTCAACTTAACGCCATCCAATCAAATCGCGTCCTTCGCAAATCTAAAAGCGCGGCGAACGTCTACCGAACAACTAGGCGCCATCGTGCGACAGAGCGTTCATTTGAACGTGCCCTCTTACAGAGTGTAGCCAGATCTCTAACAGCGTAAATGAATGGTGAAAATGTAAGGGGTATGATTTAAATGAGACTGAACATTCATAAAAGCATTTTACCCTTTACATATTGCTCAAAGATTGTTTCTGTTTGTGCATCCTGGCAAATATATATGCCCATTGATAATTAGGAATCATATTGCCATGCTGGACGTCTCTCTGGATGTCACAAATTTTCTCCGCACTAGTTAACTAGTCTTTGGTCGGAATAACTTACTTAACAAATAGGGTTTTTCTGTCCCTGCCCTGTTTTTTTGGATCGAATACATCGTCGCTGCTGCTGCTGAGTGTCACACGCAATAGTGTGTCAGGAAATTAGATCTTGCGGCGCAATCTTAATTTGTTACATTTATAGCGACCCTTTTCAAATAAATCTTTATACCAGATTGATGTTCTGCAGAACTTTTCGCTCGTTGTGAATAATCGAACACATTTCAGACAATCTTTTATGTAACAATCACTAAGTATGAACGGTTTTGTGTTTTAACATTACATTTTTTGTGTTTGTTTCCAATGAATCTAGCAATGTTTTAAGACCATTTTGCACCTTAAAGAAGTTCCCCTCAACGAATCAGCTTTTTCGTATTGTGCATACTGTCAGAACCAGTGATCATGTTTGACATAGTTATCGCACTTTGTTGAGTTTAACATTATTATAAACTATTCTGTTATGGCCCTTGATCGATTTTTACATCATTATTAACACTTCTGTGTACAATTCCACCTGTGTTTCTTAAGACATGTTGATGAAACTGTAAGAAACTTACTGTTTTAAGATATTCCTGTGCACATAATCAGAATTCTGTGATTCCTGAATTGTTATGAAATGAAGGCACTTTGTTGATTTTTCTATTTGCAACCCCAACTACATTTCTCAAGTTATGAAGTGTCCTAGCGAATATTGTCAGTGTTTTTCAATTCGATAATTTGTTTGTCATATTAATGGCCCTTTCTTTACTTGATACCTATGCATGATGCAGAGAAAAATATTCGGTGTACACAAATGTTGATTTTCAAACATTTTGGCACTTTCCCTTCGGTCAGTAAGTGTATTTGTATAGAAAACGGCGTATATAATTATCTACAAGCTTATGCATATAATATGCCCCAAACTTCTGACCGCCAAAAGGCACCGACATACATATTTAACGACCTCTTAAACACGGGTTAGACGAGGAATCACGAAATTGTTTGGACACGTGTCTGTAACAGTTTGGCTTTATCTGTATTACATAGTTCGTCTAATTCACAGAATCGGGAGAAACGAAATAATGGGTTGTTGTGCTGTTGGACCACGATACGTTGGTACTGGCAGAGACCATTGGTACGAGATGCTGGAGAACACACGGAAACCAGTAGCACAATGGTACTCACTACAAGAACATGTGCCGTATACAGAATACAAAAGCAGCGGTGGTAAAGGGTGCTTCAGATATCGTCAAGCGACCACAGATTCCACGTGTAGTGAGGATACACAGTAACAGATGTCGATTCAATTCATTATCACATTACTTGTAATATAATCACCTAAGCGTCTAAGTTCAACTCTTATTTTATAAGATCAACAAGAATGTAACCCATTACTGAAAGAGCAAGAATTTAAGGTACCATGTGCTATCAACTGTGTGCTATCAACTTATATGTTGAAGTGTTTGTGTTACCATATCTCTATGGAAAGGACACACGGCAAATTTGATTCTGAAGTAACATAGTAACTGACCAAAGTACCACCTTATTCATATCATACGAGGGTTTTTCGGGGGTTGTATTTAAGTGCCGCTGGTTTATTCTTATTGTATGATATTTCTCATATATTTTGAAGTCTTCTACAATAATAACTCCATCTTTCCATAACGTTTTGAACACGTCTTCTACGATGCCAGAATTATCTCAAGCAGAAATCTCAAATCAAATTGATATTACGCTTAAACTAGAGTCGCAATTGGAGATAAAAATGAAGACAAAGCTCTTGGAATTGTACTGTAATAAAACCAGAATATCATTTATGTTCAATGATGCTAATTTTGGTTCCAGTCTCGCATGGAAATTAAAATAAAGACACTTGCCAACATTTGGTTTGAGATCTTGCTCAGATTGAAATGCTTCGAGAGATCGGAACCAGACAGGAAGGCTTTCAGTAACCTTTGAATAACAAACAATGTACTGGCTCACGATCTGACCATATTAGAACAGACCGGGATGCGACAATCGGACCTCCTGAGGTAGATGCTTTGACCGCTTTGTCCACGCTACTTGTTTGCTTTGTGAATTACAAATGGAACATCATCAAGTATGATAATAAAGTATACTCATGATTTTATACACTACAAATTTATTGCTAAATTTTAGATACTTTTTAAAAAATCTTTTGATTTGGTGTACATTAACGTTCAATGAAACACTTATTTACGCAGTACATTACGCTTTAAAATGTCATATGTAACAGTCTCATTTCGTTTATATTAGCGTTTAATTAGTAAATACTTGTGTGAAGAAAAAGGATACAATTTTGATTTGTGCGTTTCTGGTGTCAGAAGAATAGTTACTTTTACTTTAAGGAAGGTGATGATATATACCAATTTTGAAATTGACCAAAAGTGTTAGTTTCTCCGTCAAAAAAAATTGTTATAGGTAATTTGTTAATACGTCTGTGACAGAGAAATATATAAAGTATATTTATACATTTACATTAAGCCATAATTTTCAGTGTTTTACGATGGTTGCCTCGCGAAGCTTTAAAGAGGCATTCCCTATAACTAGCATATTTTTCTCTACTATCACATTAAATGAGCTAAATGTACAAAGAACTATCAATTCTCATAATTTGTCAGAAGAAAGTGTGCGCAATTATGTCTCTATAATGTCAAAAATATATTTAAATCACCAATGATAACTTATCGCTTCCAGCGATTTATTATTATGTGGTCAAAGGGAAACAACTTGTGACTATTTTGGCTCGTTACGGAAATATATTTTCATTTTTTTCACCATAATTGTTGGGAGCTTTTTTTGAAGATTTGAGGAGTTTAAGCAATAATGATTCTTATTTAATGTATAATATTCTTGTAAATATTTAATCGATCAAAGTTATAGGGAACGCCTCTTGAAATTGATTGTTTGAACGATGTGTTATAATTGATAGTCGCAGTGTTTGATTGTCAGATGTACGAATGCATGTATTGTCAATAATTATCTTTTAAGAACATGTTTTGTCTCAATATACTACAATTATATTATAGTATTTGTCTGTCAAATATAACATATTCCTTTGATTTATGTTATTTTGTTCTAGGTTAATGGTGAATTTCAAACAAGTGTCTTTTACTTCAGTTTATTAATTTGAAGTATTATCATTTGGAATTCTAATCATCAAGTAGGTTTGATATGATAAAATTCTTATTTCGTCTGCGGTTTGTCACGTCCACGGATTAAGCCTCAAATATTCAGCTCCCACTGTTTATTAATTAGTTATATGGAACTCGATTTAACAAGAAAGTGTAAGGTTTTCTTATACTCAGATGGTGAGTATTGGCACAGAATGCTACGATCGTAGCTAGGACTGATACATGTTTAAAATCATAACAATGCGCTTACGATGAACCTATTTTGATAACACTGGAAATTTGTCTTTTATTGCCAATCTTTATTTGAAACAACTTTTTTGCCATAAGGAAAGAGTAATTTTCAGACAGTTATTTTTTTCTCCAAAAAGTTCAAGTTTGTACAAAAGTGTCCGTACGTCCTTCTCATTCTAAACAAGATAATCCATTCTTTGGTTCTACATAAATGATTGATACCGGTTGACCAAGTAAATACATTGTACTTTATTATAGCTGTATTTCTTTTGATAATCACCTTTTAAAATGTGTAAACCATTATGTGCTCTTATATGTGAAAGACTTTGTGTACTGGTAAATGTTTGTATTTTTCAAAGTTCAGTTACCAGTTTCATTTCCGATGTAATACGTTTTCATATAGTTTATTCTCATTTGGTTAACTTATGAAGATATACCTGCTGAATGATACAGTCCTAAAGTAAAACAACCCCATTGTTTCATTTGAATAAAACTGCTAAATAGTTATACAAAAATTCTGATTATGGAGTCTTAGGAATCATGTATGTTTCCCTGTTTGTTATCCCTTTTATTCGTTATCATTAATTTGAGAGTTGCCATAGTGTCTCGTCATGTTCATTTGTTCTTTTTGCTGATATTTCATTCGTACAAGGATACTGTGCTACATAAACGTTCAAATTATTCTTCAAATTTCTTTAGCAACATAATAAGTGACGAATATAGTTGTTGTATGCGGTCATTTAAATTGACATTCAGGCGTTTGACGAATATAATCGTTGCTTCTAAGGTATGTCCAAACCATTATAAGTATTTACAATGACATTTATCAATACATTCAATTTGCCATGTCTTAATGAATGGCATATGTAAATCATTGCGCATTTTATTTTTATATCAGACACTGTTGTTACAATCAAATGTTGTATTTGTTAAGCATTGATATCAAAATATTCCGCTCGTCTCTTGTATAATCATGTGTTTTTGTTGTGTGAATAATGTATGTTTTATGTCTTGGTCCCACAGAGATTGTACTCTCAATTTAGTAAAAGAACATCGGAAGTAACCGGGAAACGGGTCCTCGTGGTCTAGGGGAAGTTTTTGTACAATCATTTGAAAGTTGGGAAACCCCTGTTCCAGATGCCTCCTAATGCTAATTTATTTAAATCGGGAGTACTTCGCCGAGGCCAAAATTGCTCAGTGAGACCAAGACATTATTCTCTTTTGTCACTCACAATTAATGTTAAGTGTTAATACCATGTTGCCCCCGTTATATTATAAATATATTTATATTCTGATATGTTCTTTATTATGTTTTGTATAACCAAGGCACACACACATTTTTTCACCGTGTCGACATTGTAGGTTGAAACCTGTTTTCTGAGTGTTCCAAATCGAGATCAGGGGGTCATAATCATAAGACATATAGCAAAAGGATGCGATATTCGCGATTATTTTTGCTATAAGAAAAGTCTTAGTTGAACACTATGACAATACCATGTTTCCATCTCATTGGCATTCTTTTTCCATTAGTAATACATGTAACCACCTGTGTCCGGCTCCGAAAGCGGCAGTGTAGAATAAAATGTTGTTTTTAAATTTTGTTGAATGCTTCCTTTCATGCCAGATTTTTTATTATCATTTATCCAATAAAAACAGTTGATCGAAATACTACTGACAGATGCAATTTCCTACAGACCATGACAATGTAAATGGATTATGGACAGCAATTAATTATAATTAGGGTGTCAACCAAATCTAGATAAATGTTATTTGGTAAATAGCTTATTAACGGTATAAGCTTCATTACTGTCGCGATTCGTGCTTGATTAATATAGAAACAAACCAGGGACGGTTAACCTTTCAGTGACTTCTCTTATCTTGATCGGAGTATTCGAGGTGTTGATATAGATCGCTCAAGTGACAAATACATGACGTTTCGGTGTATTGGAGAAATCCGTATTATCCGGTACGCGGTTATGCAATCGACTCAGCATCACATTTTGTTTGATGTTTGTATCTGATTCATATACCAGCAATTCATATTTAGCAATGATCACAGAATTGCCACATGCACAATCTTTTGGCAGTCATAATCATTTGATGACGTCATTTGAATAATATTTCACATGTGTAGTTAAAAATATACTTACTCGTTATACTAGCTCGAATACAAGGAAGGTCATATAATATTAAGCAATATCTTTGCGTGCATAACAATCCGTCAATAAATTCATTGTGCATCTTGCTGATATAGCATGTAAATAGATATGCTAGATCTGTCTAAATAATGTACTGAAAATAGTCATTGAATTATTCGCTGTAATCGATGCATCTCAACATACGACTCCACATTTAGTTTGTTCAGCTATGATCTTATCACACATTGCTTTTTGATGCACAGAATAAACTTCTGATAATTCGGATACGGAAGCATTTTAAAACGCACAACGGAGTTGATATATCCATCTGTTAAAGATAAGCTTGTCATATTTATGAATATTTCAAGAAAAAATAGACACAAATTGTGTTTTCTGTAACTGTTACAGACGTAATGTCTAATGAACCTCTAATCTATGCTCTATGTCAGCATTGTATTTTTAAACATTGATGTGATTGTATTTTGTAAATGGTAATTTCAAATTTTCATGAGCGATTCCCAATCGAAGAAAGCAATGCAAACAATGGCCGACAACATATTGTCCGCCATTTCTACATTGAATGTGTCGCAGTTTCATCCTGTTCAATAGTTTAAGATATTTTAAACTATAAAATCGATTCTAATTTCATTGTTGGCCAATATTACACTCAACCGCTTTAAAAACGCACCACATATGAAATATAGGTTTTAGTGATGAAAATGTCTATCTATGATTATTTATTTTCGGATTAATAATCTCCAGTCTATACACGACGAGTTGTGTGATTTTCATGCCATTATTACGAGTTTAAAATAAATTATGATATAGATAACACAGTGACCCATGAAAGTGAAAGTCACAATTTCAAACGCAATTATAAGAGCCCGCTACATTGATGCATGTTCGTGGTTTCTGCTCCTAAAGAATAACATTAATTACGTAATAGGATAGAATTATGTTCGACGTGATGTTTCTAACCATCCAAGCAAAGCTTAACTTGAATTATAAATGTTATGCGGCTTTGGCTGTCTGGCTAATACCATACGACTGAGTGCGGTCCAGATATGTGCATTATGTGAATTAAGATGGATTACAAGCCTTGTTTAAACTTGAAATCTTGGTGATGAGCATCAGACTGCCAGGATATGTCCCGTGGTGCTTATATGACACCTTAAATCAACACTATGAAGAAGCTTGAAGAAAAAAGTTTGGACATTCGGCTCTAAACGGGAGAAAACTCGTTAAAATGTGTACTAAAATGATTTTCCTTTTTATTGACAATTATGAAAAGAATAGTTATGAAAATGCAATAATGTACTTTTGGCTTGTTTATTGACCACCAACATGCTTTTGACACTGTGTGCAGCCATGCGGAACCAATTACAGTGGCACAACCTGTGTCATGTTTCCTCATAGCTCGGGCTCAATACCTTTGGCTTGTGTCACCCGGGTCGGCCTTTGACTGTGTCATTCGCTAGGAATCGATGTTCTAAGCCCACATCCGATGTGTGGAGGCAGCTGAACCGCCATACTAAGGTACCGATGCTCTTTTCAGTTGGAACGAAGGCACAATCATCCGAACAAATATTCGAGATACTCGCAGCATAAAACTACCATTAACAAATACTGTTTCTGTTGTTTTTTCAATGTGTAAACCAACAGCGCACAGATTCAAGTCAATATTGACCACATAGGTCGACACGATCTTTGGGCGGGGTATTCCGAATGAAAACAAAATCATTTTCTCTAATGAGGTCAAGCTTATGAACTGAACAAACCCTGTAAACTATTAACTTTAGCAAAAATGATTTTTTACAAATTTTGATTATTTTCAGTAGTGGTGCGTTTTTAAAGCGGTTGAGTGTATAAGTGGACCGGAAAATATTTCGAAATACGGAGATCAATTAATAAGAAAGATTACAGTTACGGACTTATAATTTAGATTGGATTTTAAACGACTTCGGATTGGAGATGCTTCGGATTGAGGATATTGTTTTCATGTAGCATATAGAATAAAGCACAGGGGAATGGAGAGGTTGTCTTGGATGACTGGTACAGTGAACGCAGAAATCAGCAGACCCAGCACAGAATTTAAAACACACCAAATAATTGTATACAAGTTGTTAGCTCTGGATAAAAAGCACCCGAAAAAAAGCTAATCATTGTCAGTTACCGAAATCATTAATATGCATTCTGAATACGATATTTCCGTCTTATTTCACACATTTTCAACAATTATTTAAGCCACTAACGAATTCCTCATCGGTAATACTTTTCCGAGGGTCATATACGAGGCAGCCAATTGTCATCACCGCTTTCTTCAGATGTAATTATCGACCAATACCAGTCGAATCTTTATTGCAACTCACATAGTCACGTGAGGGTACAACCCGACCACTCACATCACCACAGTATATCGTTCCTGCCCTACATCCGGGAGACTTTCTCCAACACAAGTTCTCAATTCTATCGTTGAACCAGCAGGCAGCATGCAATTTGACTTTAAAAGTGTTTATTGTTCTTAAGGTACTTGACTGTAGTAAGCATATCTGACTAAAGATTATTCGTTGGTAAGAGTAAATCGTATTTCTTAATTGGAATGAATTGTTTTTGGTAGCGAAAGAACAAATGTCATAACAAATTATTAATTGTCTCCTGTTTTCACTGTACCAGATATTCAGATATGTTTACATGTTGAGCGGCAACTGCAAAAGGTTGTTCCTATAAATGCTAACGCCAGTGTATATCAAACATTCTATTGAATATTTATTAGATTGTCGATGTTCTCATCGCTGCTATATTAGAAATAGATATACCTTGGATTTCCCTCGAGTATTCGTATTATTCACAATACCGAAGAACATATTGCATACCACAGAAAAGATAGTCGCGTGAGTAGTGTGTGGTGTCGTATGCAAGTTATGCAACGTATAGAAGTGGAATTCTGCATGTATGCTTAATTCATATCTCCAAATTTCTAACAAATGATAATAACCAATTATACAGGAAAGGCAGCGCTCAACCGAACAGCGGATAATAGTGGAAACAAGCAATACCATTCGAATTTCTAGCCAGTTGTAATATTCTCCAGTGTGTTGGTGTGTTGTCTTATTAAAGACAGTTACCAACTTTTTTTAATTAATTAATTCAAGTTCACAAGTTAGGCTAATTTATATGACATTTATACGTGTTATTTTATTGTTCCCAACACCTAAGGCGACACACAATCATGTATGTATACAATGTACCATTGTAGATTAGATTACACAAAAATACACGAATTGTCAAAGGGTCAACTATTCTTACAAAAAATGTGGGATAAGTGAGTCTATTGTTAGCAATTTCGTTTTCATTTGCCATTAGTTTCAACTTGTCCTATCGATTCATAAACAAGGATTGTCTCATTGACATTTGCTAATATCGTGTCGCATTGACATTTTTTATGCAGTAAGCTCAGATATTTCATTAGTGTCATGTTTATGTTATGTTGCAACGTTTTAAAAATCAAACACGTCAACCTTTCCCAAATCAGACCTAACACTTACACGACCAGGTATGACAAATCTTAGTTTTATCATTTGTATTCACTCTTAAAACTGTGAGTAACAAAGGTATATAGGTATAGCGCCTTTTGCCAGTGCACTTTAATAAACGACAACTCACAGGCGATAAAACGGGTCCATAAATCTTATGAGCAATCTCTAAACTGCTGTTAGCAATAATTAAAATTGTAATTTTAACTATAAATGATTGAACGAGTATAACGTGTTATCAGATATACTGTCGTTTCCGTGACCCCTTATGTATACTGTACGCAGTTTTAAATTGATGTAATAAACGATTTCCACTGTCAGTTATTCTTACTTGAATCCCATGAGTATTCAATATAATTTTATAACGGGTCGCACTGTTTGACTTTGGCGGTTATGTTGAAACTGTGAACACAACATCCATTTGAAATGAAAATCAATTAGTTTGAATATTTCGTCGCCCGAGTACAGAAGTGCTCTATCTCTATTTTTGAAATTGTCTCGTCGAGCTCTACAATAATATATAGAGAGGATCTTAGATGAGTGACTTTTCCTATTGAATTTATTAAACGAGGCTCTGTCGAGTATTTTATTACTTTTATCCAACGAGTTTAATAAATTTAATATGGAAAGACACGAATGTAAGATTCTTTTTATCACATAAACAAAATAGGCCATTTAAATTTAAAAAAAAGAACTAAAATAGTAGACCCGCTTCCCCTTAAGAGTGAATAAAATTGAGGTGAGTAATGCGGTTAAGAATAAATGAGCATCTAAACATAGTGCAACACAGTGACTGTATTTCAATTACATTTAATTCATTGTTGAAAACGAAGACGAGCCGAGACAGGTATATCTGAACGGTAATAACGTCACGGACCTTTTAGAAGGCCCTATCTAGTCTTGAAATTAGTTTGGTAAGGGGAACATACTCGTACTATAAAACGGGAAATGCCACGTACATTGTGACGTCATGTTTATGTTTTGACGTCATCACTACTTCGAATTTCCGGAAAGAGATTGGTGAATTTTAAAGAGTTGCGATTTTAAACCTCAAAGTGCATTAAAGTTTGCAGAAAGTGTTAGCCTATGCTATGTTCAATAAATAAATGTAGGTTTGTGTTAATTTGTTATATTTGAATTGAATTGCGTAAACGTAACAAACATGCCATATCCTCAGAAAGTACCTCCCGGATAGATATACGTATAATAATTAAGTCATTTTGTCTCGTGACTACTATTCATGATCCAAATCATCGGAATAACAGCCTCGTCAAAGAGACCTGTTACAGATAAATATAAAATCAAATATAATCTTACGATATTTAATTCCGATTGTGTGCATTATATTGTATTTCTGGAATTCCTCGGTTATATAACAAACGGGTTTTAATCCATGGAAATACGTTCTAATTAATAAACCATGGGTTAAGGACGGCATGTCGTCTACGTAAGCGAGAACTCCGTGACAATGCGGATAAATGTGTCGTCACATGGGATTGTAAAGTAATCTACACTTCTATATTTCTCATTTTACTGGCAGCCACTATTTAGGTATTTTAGAAGTGTGTTAATGATGTTTTTGTGTAATTGCATCTTTTAATAATGCACACATAAGTAGAGTGAACAAAGAATGGCATGCTTAGAATTCTTCTTATTATACAATACCACTAGTTGAGCTCCATTAGAACGTGGCTTGATGGATGATAGGTCTACACGATGCACGTTTACAATAAATTAAATATTAACCTATCGTCATGACCATGAACTAGAACATTAAATACTGTAACGCATATATGTACATGCCAAAACCATACTGAAGTGGTTGCAATGCCAGGCAACTCACACAAGAGAATACAAATATCCCCAAAACAATATGTGATATTTACCTTTTGGATACCACTTGCATACCAACTCTAACATTGATTTCAAAAGCACGCCAGCCTAGAGTCAGCTTAGGCATGGGCAAGAGTTTTTGACGAAATCTTTAAAATCGTAATTGCGCATATACTAGTATGTGAGTTTTAGTTTGGCAAATGTTAGCCATAGAAGAGTGACTGGTCTATTTAGAAGAAACAATGTTATTTTCATTATTATACAAAAGACAATGAAACATTGATTAATCAAATTAAAATTTAATTAACTGTATCAATCAATAGAATTACGTGCTCATAGTATTTGATTACACTCAAATAATTATCATTGCTGAATAATGACGCATCATTGGCTTTTTAACTGGCAGTGTATTGGTATTGTTCCAAACGCACATTTCATTCATCCTTATAGAATAATATGTACGACGAATTCATAACGGTGAACGCGTATGTATACGATGCTTTCAAAGGCAGTAATGACTTGAACTGCTAATGTGTGTCTTTCGTGGTATATTGAGTCTGTTCAATGCTGCGTTTCCTAACCAATTTGTCCAAACTATCTAATTTTAGTGTAATTTACATAATTGACAAACATGTATAAAGTTAAATTCCACTCTAGTTGTGACAAACATTTATAGTGCCCTTTCTCACGCTTTATCCTTGGATTTGCACTTGCAGAGTATGAGAAACAAAAACATTCAGTGTAATTTGGTTTGAATGACATTAATCGCACATTTGAGAGCATTAGCGTCATGTTCTTCTCGTTTTCACCATGCACAATTAATGGTTTTGAAGTGGACAACTGTCCTGCTTTGCGGTTTAAGCTCCATGCAATATCGACACATCTCAATGCATGTATGGTTCGATAATGTCAAATGGTTTGACCAGTTCTTTTGTCGTTGGAATGCATCATGCAGGAATTATAGTTGTGAAACGATAGTCCGGTTAAATAATAAAACACTTGCAGACGTAACCGAATACTATGTTTTACAGTTCTATTATTTTACTTCTGATAGGGCGTAAATTTTAAAATATCGTTTCTCAATATCGTTAATTTGAAACATGTTCTTCATACCATAGCTGTGTTGTTTTAGATGTAAATAGCTTGCAATGTAAACAACAGCAAATGTATTAATTGATAAAACATCATGCTGGACTTTAATATACATTGAAAACTACTGTAAAATGATAAATTTTCGTTGGGGATTAAATTTCGTGGATTTCGTGGTTCACTTCAAGCACGAACTTAAATCCCAACGAACATTAGTTTTGACCCTTGTTTTGTTACCTGAAATACAAAATCCACTCATTCAAGTGCCAACGAAATTGTCTTTCTTACAAAAACCACGAAATTTCGTCCCAACGAAATTAAATGATTTTACAGTATACGGTATTCATACGACGCCATGTTATTTTTCTATACAAACCCAAAGAGATTTGACAATGTTCTACAATGTTTTTGTGATATAATTTCTTAGACCGGTGGTGATTGATTATTTAAGGGTGAAAAATAGAACTGGCTAAACATTGCACCATTCTGAATACAAATTATGTATTAATATGAAACCAAGTACATGTTAGCACACACCAGAAACACGGAAGGCAGAAACGGTTCATGAAACCAAAAAGGCACAGCTAATATCCAGCCAAAATACTAGCAACTATATGATTTTAAGCTTGCCGCTTAAGTCAGTTGAACCAACACAGACCAAGTGCCAGGGGACCAGTACACACTAAACGGATAACACAACAGACTGCTTTTAAACATCAACAGGGCATCTCTCGAACTGAGAGAAGAACCACAAGAAGTCACAGCTATAGTTGAAGACAAAATTAATCAAAGCAAGACACATGTAACTACATTAAAAAACACTCATAAAATTTGAATTATATACAAGTTGAAAATCTTCTCGGCTTATGATTGCTCAGAACTTTAGCTGGTGTAGCACATATTTGAATGCAAGGATAGTTTTCAATTTGTCTTCGACATAATCAAATTTTAGCTATACTGCACATAGTTTCCTACCTCGAGGGAATATATTGGAAGACAGAATAAAGTGTTATACCGACTATTAATGGTAATGATTGTGGTTTGAAACCGATACATCTAATATACGTAGTATCTATTTCGGTTCTGATAATTTACTTTAGGCAACCACTATTTGCAGTTTTTTGTGCTTTAAGACTTCACGAGTTGGCTTGTGTTTGTATGAAGTGATGTAGCAGCATCGATGATTTTAGGACTTAGGAATCAATTACCATGCGACAGTTACTAGTTTTTACATTAGTCTCTGACGGTAACAATGGAACGATAGTCAATATAATAAATTGATCACAGAATGAAACCTGCATATTAATTTGTTTTGAACGGATATCAATGACGGAGTTTGCAGGGCCTGCATTACGTGCAATGATCCTTTGTGTATTTTGTTCTCTTTTCTCTCCAGTTTGTTATTATCTTTTTAGATAGTTATATCGTAATGATTCGTTACTCTAGTATGTGAGCATCAACAGGTAAGTTGAATTCAATCGTTCGACAAAGCAAGTTCATACAACTGTACTTATTTAAAATGTGACAAACATTGTTCAGGTATTAAGGGTTCAACGAGTTTTGATTATTTTCGGTTACTTGGTTATTTTTGTATTCCATTGTGAAATTAAACCATCCTTCTCTTTTTCAACGAGAATTTGGTTTTTAATTGTTTCGTTATATGTGGGCGTTGCTCCGTATAATTGGTGTTGTGTTGTGCTGTTACAGTTTTCTGTGATCGGTTAAGTTGAGTGCTGCCTTCCCTTTCCTATTTCTTTGTATCTTTATTGGTTGATTTGGTGCATTTTTTCGCAGCGTCAACACACATAGAGTTAATTCGTCTTGTTTGATTAGCGTCATTTGGTCACTGTACATGTAATTCCTAAGTTAACTGCATTACTATTGTATTTCTCTCCCGTTCTGAGTATTCGCAAATGGTTTCCAAAAATAACGGATGAAAGTGTTCTTATTTTCGTTGCCTTGAAAATGTTTACACCGATAGAAGTACAAAGTATATCATTTATTCGGATGACATACAGCCTTGCACCATGCTATTTTGCCACTTTCTCCGAAATTCTTCTGTTTTTAGTTGGTATATATATATATTCTTTATTTACGTCTCATTCATGTACATTTACACATATAAAATTTCATATCATAATAAAAACATATCAAATGTACATAACCATTCAAAATTGAATTACAAGAGACATTAAGGTACTACAATTCTCATATATGAGTACCACATTAACTTAAACATATTCACAGTATAATATTATAGGAACTATTAAAATATCACATACATATATATATTAATAAGACTAAGAAACTGTTGTTAATGCGTTGTATTAAAAATGTGTTAAAATTGATTGATATAAGAAAATTGAAATTTGTAAATAGGCACTAAAGCGCTTATTAAGGAATATCTTAAAATATCAATTATCACCCCGGTCAGACCGTAGATGAACTGATTAACAACAGTCTCTTAGATGGAAGTAAAACACTAGCAAATATTAATATTGTTTTACATTATTCACATAAATACATTACACACGAAAATATAATAAGAATCATGCTTTATACATAGTACAAACATAAATAGGATCCATCCATAGGACCTTAATCTGATTACCTTTGTATGAAAACACATTGGTATGTCAGACATAAAGTATCGGCTAAATGCACAATAGTAAAGTAGTAAAGCAGTAAAATATTAACATTTTCCAGACACCAATGGGAGTGCAAACACATTTAGAAAACAATACCAATAGCTAATAATTCAATACTCGTACATCCACGTTTCACAGCTCGTATTTGCTTATGTCATTTGTCTTGTTCGTGGATGTTTTGCCTTTCGTGTTCTGACTGCAATATGTGACATGCAGTACAACTTTCAGAATAGTACTAACAAGTTGGATAAATGGAAACCCAAAAGACTATCAATTAAAGATACTTGGCAAGCTGCCATACATGAATCCATTGTGCGTTTATCGGCCTTTTTTGTCCATGCGTCATAAATGAACACTCACTCTGAATATGTAGTTATTTGACGTTCTGGATGCGACAAGCACATTTAATTCTTATTCAATAGTTATCTTTGTGGACAACTATATGTTCTGGAAGGCAGGAATCAAGCTAAAGGATTATATAATTTGCAATGCTATAAAAAGCTGTTGAAAGGTCAGATAGACAAGGCAACATTCAAGACACATATTCTTACGTCAACATTTCAAAAACCAAACTGAATTTACATGTACAATTGAATTCGGTCGACGAATGTTACTTGTAATTCAGGACATTTTAGGCAGCTGTTTCAGTTTGTTTTGTTCATTTTCTGCTTGTTTTGTTTTCAGTGTGGCATGTGAATGTTAGATGTGGTCATTGTCTTAAAGTTTAATAATTGTATTCCTTTATGTGCCAATTCTGGTGACCACCGTGCACATGTGTCCATGTTTGTTTATCATCGTCTTTAGAAGCGCCCCGTAGCTCAGTGGTTGCCATCTAGTATGGTGACCCGGGTTCAAATCCAGGCGGAGGCACATGATATATATGCCCGCCATATTTCAGCAGAAAGCTGACTGGCAAAGAAAGGATGTGCTCGGTATTTTAAAAAATATATAACCAGTTTACTTTACTAGAGAAATTACATTCTAAACGTTTCTATGAATATCATTTTAATTATTGTAGAAACTTACGCGATACGACCTGGGCAACATACAAATTTACTTCAAACTCTAGGATGGTTTTTGTCAAAATATAGGGATCGAATACTCATTGGCTAGGGTAGATGCTCGATCTGTGCATTTGATGACGTTTTGTGTATCATTGAAGTTATTGTCATTGTTTGTGATAATATAGCATAATGTAAAAGCATCTTCTCATTTTCTAGCATGTACGTGGCATTACTTAATCATTAATGTGTGTTACAATGGTTTCACAATGCAGAACACGGCAATACGAATGTATAGGTTATTTTAATAAATGTTAGCAGCAGTGGATGTAAAAACATGCTATTCTGTATTTATTTCATTGTCGATGATCTCTTCCCCATCTCAATTAGTAACATATGCGTGTATCCTAGATTTCCCTTGAGTATTCTAAATGTTCTCGAAATGACGAAAATTGCATATCATGAAAATGGATAGCCACCAGGGTATTGTGTGTGGTCGCATACAAGATATTCAGCGTAAGGAAATGCTATAATGTACATATCACATATAAATACATGCTTTCTGTGATACTAAATTTATGTAACTATGAACAATACATTACGTGACTTTTTTCTGCTGGTTCTATTGAAAGATGACCTTTTTCAAATTAATGTTTAGCAAATGGTACAACAATCTGATTTTAGAGCAAAATCATTGTCCAAACTGCTTTTATTTTCAACGGGAATTTGTACATCCGAGTTAATTGTTAACCAACACAAAGCGAAATTTGTGCTTCTTGTTAATGTAAAACAATCTCAAAACAGCTCCTTTCAATTTATGTAATTGCATGTGTTTTAGTATTTTCTTTTAAATTTCGGAGATAATAAATCGATTAGTATTTTGCAACAGTTGTAATTAAACAGAAATTAAATGCTTAATTAATGAAACGCTGTTAATACAACATGTTTCAGCTCAATAAATACAAAGTTGTACTATTAAAACTAGAATGACATTTCGTTATGATAATTAAAAGTCAGAAACATGGTCTTTCGAAATATCTATGTATATGTATTCTTCAAGAATGTGTGGGTAAATGGGGACGAAAAACGCAAAGTGACTGAACTCTACCAAGAACATTTTTTGCAAAATTAAGTGTTGTTTCTATGTATTTGAACGTTAAAGTATGTGCAACTCTTTATTATTATTTCACTGGCAACAAATATTCGGTTCATTAGTACTATACTCATGTTGTTGAACCGTATGCTTAATTGTCTTGCAAAACCCTAAATGGAAGCTAGAGCTCACATGTAACAGTTTTTCTATCATTATATAAGTCGAAAATCAGCATCACGAAATGAAAACCTATTTTTAAAATAGTCAAAGCAAAACCCTTAAGGCCTCCGCTTTGCATAGAGCTCAGACGTGGAGCTTTAAGCTCCCATCATATTTAAGTGCGTAAGAGTCTCATTAAATCAATAAGAAAAACTCAAAAGTGTTTCAGGAAATCAGGAAAAGTGCAGTGGCATTACATTCATCAACGATCCAATGTTATACACATTTAACGCAATTTTGTTTTCTGGTGTTGAAACATTATGCAAATGGGAATGGGAAGGGAATTTGAGAAACTAGTTACATGTACTCTGATATAGGAGTGTTTTACCAGTATCTAAGAGAACATCTAAATAAGGATGCGATATGATAGAACATTGTTCCTAGTAAATAATCAACATGTATTTCCAAGTACTCGCATGATTTGACAAAATGAAGTTAATTGAATGTTAGTTATTTAATAGTATTGTGGTTAGATGACGAATGGATGCGATTTTATATCTATTAGAGTATCACGGGTATTAATACATTAGGTAAAATTGATACAGTTTCAGTATGTTGACAGTTAATTCATCCTTGGAAATTTGACGGAAATTTACTTTTCAAAAGGAATCACAAATAAACAATTACGAAATATAAGTTTATCAAAGTTTCAGGTTTACCAAGAAATAAAGTGAGCGATGAGTGATGATAACAAACCAGTCGTTTTGAAACTAAGTAGATGAAGAGAAACTGCATGATATGTCCTCTTTCGCTAAAAATATATGGAAGATCAAACAGGGAAGGGAGCACTCAACCTAACCAGACGAGCACAGAAATAAATATAGAAAACACCACAACACAAATACCCTGAGCAATGCCCACACATATACCAACGAAACAATAAAAAATCCAAGTCCCGCCTGAACAAATGCAGAATAACCCAATTCTGTTCATTGGTTACAATTTATGTTCCTTATATAAACTAATGCGCGCCTTTCTGAAGTGTTTTTCGTCCAACTTAACTTTTAATACTTTTTATGATGAATGTCTCCATTTTGGATATTCTACTTACGTTTGTTTAATATATTCATAAACCTTGTATTCAAATACCCATTAAGTCAACTTTGTACATTTCAAATGATCTCCATCTATTCTTTGTTAGTGTATTACCTTTTCGTATCAGTAATACAAAACAGAATTGATGTAGCTTTCACCAGTAGTTAAGTTATCGTTCGCGTTCTCTCAAACCATCATGTTCCATGGGGAGCACTGTGGTGGGACAGAATGCATATAAAACAATTCAAGTACAAGCGTCATACGACAACATACTGTGAAAATGATCGATTACATTGTATAACACAGTGAGAGACTAGCTCTGTTAAATGATCATTTCAAGGAAATTTCAAAAGATGGAGTGGAATAACGATAATTATGGATGACTCTAACACTTTTTGTCAACACGTTGAATTCGCAGCATCATTTAGCTTTGCATATGGCTGAAGTAACTAAAATATGTTCGTTCATATACCGGTATATTTCTCCCATCACCTTCCTTGATTGTTGTACTCCATATGTATTCAACTTCAATTTGAGGTGGTATCAACGTAAAAGGCACCAATAAGATAATTTGAACCCGGAACAACTTATTTGGATTATTGTAACTGGCTATGTGTTCCAAATCTGGAACTATAAATACATGAATTAAGATGTTTGGAGATTATAGAAACATGGATTTATATGTTTATAGATTATAGAAGCATGGATTTAGATGTTTGTAGATTAAAGAAACATGGATTTAGATGTTTTTATATTATAGAAACATGGATTTAGATGTTTGTAAATTATAGAATCATAGATTTAGATGTTGATAGATTATAGAAACATGGATTTAGATGTTTATAGATTATAGAAACATGGATTTAGATGTTTATAGATTATGTAAACATGGATTTAGATGTTTATAGATTATGTAAACATGGATTTAGATGTTTATAGATTATATAAACATGGATTCAGATGTGTATGGATTATAGATACATGACTTTAAATAGATGTTTATAGATTATAGATACATGTACATGGGTTTAGATGTTTATAGATTGTAGATACATGGGTTAAGATGGATACATGGATTTAGATGCTTATATATTATAAATACATTGATTTAGATTATATATCATGCGTCTTGTAGTCTCCTTAACGGCTTCAATTATGTCACTGTATATTGATATTTATAATTCCATGAACTATGATAACCTCTAGTCGAAAACAATCCAGTTGTTAAAGTCATTTGACAAGTGCAACCAATGAAGTATTAGAAATTCTGTTTTATATAACTAATAAATCCCTCCCGTAGAGATATTCTCCGCGTATACCAGTAGCGATGTTAAATGCTAATCCTAAATTATATGACTTCAAAGCGCCAAATAATTGTTGGACAAATACTGTGGAATTGACAGCCAAACATTATCCGAACATCATATCAACTGTTCAAATACAGTTTCATTCCCATGACAATAGACGACACTAAATGTCTCAAGAGTGTCTACGAATAAACTGGCATAAGTCTGCCTGCTCCATAAATGCTCCATAAATGATGAAGACATGGACACATTGGTTGAAGATAAAAATGTCAATGTCCTTAATGTAACATAAAACTATGTCAATAATTTGGAAATCATGCCTCACCTATATTTTGATAGATTTGGTGCGGCACGAATTGTAGTAGTATTTGCACAACATTTTGGTTAAAGCATTCCATATTGTTTCTGACTTCAAAGTGTCTGTTGTTGACACACCTCTTATAATTATTTGCGGAGTAGCTACTCTGACTGTCATTTATGGTCAAACAGGGAAATCAAATTATCTAGAGCAATATTTAGTGATTGGATGAATACATCATTTTGATTGTATATTAATCCACTGCAATATATTAAGTATAACGTGATGACTATATCTCTCCATTTAATTCAATACAAAAAGTACAATTATGGTTTTTAATCTACTTCCAGACATAAATCCGCTCAGCCGACTGTTCAAGGAGTTCCCAAAATGCAGTATAAAACTGCATTTAATATAAACAGATAATTGAAACCCAAAGTTACATTAATTAATATTGAATATCAACATGTACGTTTAAACATGAAATTTTGATATATTTTTCTGGACACAATCTATAGCCTAACGGTCTGCAGCTCGTTAATGTCAGTCAAAGTGATGTTAAACGGCATGCAGTGACAACCCTCGCACATAGTGCTACATTTATACCTGTAACTGTTTAAGTAGATATCAAGGTTCTTCGAATCGCATCAGTTGTTCCCTTGCTTGAAGAGCAGGACTCAAAATTAAAATCATGACAGTCTTGTCTTCAAGTCTAATGGTAACATATACCCATCGAATATGATGTGTTGAATTAATGTGGTTGGTGTAGTCTGACGACCTTTTCTAATATTTGATAATTATATTGAATATTTAATTATTTATGATCATAGTATGAACCTTAAATTACGTGTGGATGACACATGCGAGCATGAATGCATCGATGATTTATATCACACGGGAAAATTTGATTGATATACTAACATTAAGTATGCAAGATGCAATCAAATCATTGATACCATCAGCTGATAGACGATCTAGTTCCATATCATGTTGATCAACTAGACAAGGACAAGACTATAATCTACAATAGATAAGCAGACGCTTAATGTTTTAATAAGAATAGTAGTATGTTAGCTGACACAGAAGATAGTACTTTTACTTTAAAGTTTATATTATCTTCAGTATGAGTTTTCTCGGTAATAAATTACTGTTTTTTTCTGTCTGATACTTCGTCTACGAATGTTACCTTGTGAATGACTGTTTTTGTTATTTCCTTGTGAAACTAGGTCATCCTGCAATTTTACAGCGGGAACTTTGGCTTTTGATCATTTTGTTGAGCTATGTGTGACATTGCTCTAAGTAGTTGTGTTATGTAGTGTAGTTACTCGTTTCTGTGCTCGACTGGATCAGTTGAGTATTACCCTCCTGTCTGATTTCCTAATATATACTTTGTATTCGATGATGCAATAATCTTATATTATGTTATTACGATTGCTTAAAGATAATTCCTACATTCGACCGGTGTACATTATGTTGTGTTTATGTATCTCCTCCCAGTATACCTACGCCTATGGTCATTTCAGAGAAATTGTAAGGTAATTGAAATTAGTTTGTTTGCGATACTGATGACTTTAACGTTAGTTTTTACATTTTTAATCATGCAAATATTTCATCATTTGTATTACTCAATGTATACAATAGGCTACCGGCCACATGTGGTCATCGTAGAAAATACATTAGAAATTTGCTAACATGCAAGTGTAGTGTAGTCAACATTCATTGGGTGTGCAAACTCAAATACAATGTTGGTCGAGACTCGCAACAGCCTTTACATTGTAGCGAACAAAAGCATCTTCTTCATCGTATCTCAATGGTTGTTTTTCTGTGCTTCGGGATTGTATTCTATATACACATTCATATTCATACGTACACATCATTAACTCTTTGCGACCATTCTTTTTTATACTTTTAATGTTTATATATTTATACGTATAAAGCCTTTTGGTTGGACTAGATCATTAGTATAACTATATTCGCCACTAGATGGGTTCATTAGTGAACAGAATTATCCCAAAGCCTGCCATTTACTGGACGAGAAATGGTTGACATTTAGAAATGGCATTTATAAAAAGTATGTCAAATGTAATCTCTGTGATGAGGCACAGACGCATATTTTATTACGACATACTCAATCACTTAGACATAATATGCGCAGATAAATGGCCTAGAACAAAAAGGTCGTATCTACAAAATCGATAATTTGAGAAAACAAGAAAAAGCAGTTTACTTAATATGAAAAATATTCACTTTCAACTTCGGTTTAGTCAATATGGCAAATTCCGACTTTCATGACAACTAAAGGCTTGCAATACAGATTTCAAATATGTATAAGTCATAAAAGGCCGAAAGTAGTACAAACGACCTTATCATTCTAAGCCAGCGAATTATTAGCTACCTTAATTAGTATACTCTCTGTCATGAAGTGTCAATGTTAATGTCTTAATTACGCATTGTAGCGATTCCCCCGTTCCGGCGGATGCAAACATTTGTGTGTCACATGGCTCGCCAATAATAGGTATGATAGTGTTGAAAATGCCTAGATATGTTCGGGTTAAATTCGACCACAAATAAAAATCGAAGAACAATTCAAACTAACGGCTCATCAAATACCGATTTAGAAATATCAAAGAGTTTTTAATAAAAGACACCCTATTCCGTACACTATTAAACCTTAAAAGTAATGGTAAAATTAAATTTGTTGCAAATGGTATTATTTGTTGCGAATAGTATTATTTGTTGGTATAGCTTGCCCACTTGACATGAGCCTGGCCTATTGATTACCATAATTTAACGGTCAATATATTGCCAACGTTTACAACACCGATTGTATCTTTTCATAATCGGGCAGTATCACGAGGACGCTAGAGATGTAATACAACCACAAATCTTAAATGCCGATATTGCAAGATTTGTTAGCGGAAATTGATATATTCAAAGAAAGAATCTTGTAATATATTCTTGCATAAAGGTCAGGTTCAGGTCAAAATAGTCAAGCTATATACGAGTATATCGTCGTTAGCATCACCAGAATAAGAATGTGCTTAATTAAACTAGTTAATGGTTGAATTACGCATACCATTTTCCAAGTACTCGTTGATGGCCATCAGCTAGTCGGCGTATCTTATAAGAATAATCAATTATTTATATAGCATGTCTTCATACCGATAAATATCACCTCAAAACTCGTAGTTCACATCTGCAACACAATGCGCAGTTTATGCGCCTAAATGTCATCGAAATAGGAACTTGTCATGTAGACCAAACTGACGTTTATAGGGCTTGTTTTTCCAGAACTAAAGAGTACTTTTCAGACCTTTATTTGTTTTCTCAAAATATAGATTTTGTACTTACGTCCTTCTCATTCTAAGCCAGCGATGTGTCAATAGTGATAAGGTTATATTGTACGAAAGCAGGATACATTCAAAAACCAAAACAAACGAACAAAACGACACCTTTATGCATTTCCTTTATTCATATTCCTTTTCGTTACACGTTTTTTAACATACACGCTCAACCCCGTAAGAAGCGTTTTTGAACAAACACTATACTATGTCCTTTATTTTTAATAGATATTTCTCTACTTTCAGAAATTCCAACGCTGTACGTGGTACTGGCAGCTTGCATATCAGTGACATTAGTCAGTGCGGTGATTGGATATATTACTCACATGTTATGTCGAAGTCGGGAGAAGAAAAGAACTGTTGCTTGGAAGAAGGCGTACAGACGCGAAGACAGCTCACCTGAATCTGTGTTAGACCATAATCTGAAAATAAGCAGAAGCACACCAGAGTTAGCACTTGAATGTGACAAAGCCAGCGAGGCACAATCAACCCGATATTCAAAGGCAAAGTCATTCTTCAAGTCTCTGCGCCAATCAACAATGCCTACTGTTTCACAAAGACATCAATTGTTTCATCGGCAGCTTTCACATCAAATTGATCTCTCGAAAATTGAATTTTCCGTACAAAGTGCAAAACACACAGAACAGCCTAGTCTTGGTGTAATTAAACCGGAATTATATAAACAGGAATCAATTGAAAGTGTACGTTCTGAGCATGCTACGTGTGGGCAATTAACGTATAGTCTACAGTATGATTACGAACTGGAACAAATCACAGTAGGCATTATTCAAGCAGACAATCTGCCACCAAAGGATTTCTCTGGAACGTCGGATCCATACATCAAGACTTACCTTCTACCAGACCGAAGACAAAAATTCCAGTCAAAAGTTCATAGAAAAACATTATATCCTAAATTCCATGAACAGTATCTATTCAGTGTTCCATTTGCTGAGCTTTCAGATAGATTTTTGCAGTTTAATATTTATGATTTTGACAGATTTTCACGCCATGACCTAATTGGTACCGTCAGTGTCCC
Source organism: Spisula subtruncata (assembly GCA_963678985.1). Taxonomy (NCBI): domain Eukaryota; kingdom Metazoa; phylum Mollusca; class Bivalvia; order Venerida; family Mactridae; genus Spisula; species Spisula subtruncata. The sequence continues at coordinate 40,372,230 of OY787664.1, read as the reverse complement.
GGATATTGTGCCCGATGGTTGCCGATTAACTACAGAAACATTCTTTGTTCGAGATATTCTTTCTTCAAATCAGGTAAGGACGTATACGTAATTAATTATAATCATTCCTAGGGACGTTCATGAACAATCGGACTATTCAACGTTATTTTGTCAAACACTTCCTAAATCAAAATTAATCAATTAAATTTTCCTACATTTCTATTTGCCATTGAACCTTATTACCAGCCCAGTTAAGTTATGCTTCTTAATTCACAGAAGCTGCCAAATAAATTACATAGCAATTGTCACTTGAGAGGGTCTTGTTGCAGATAAAATGTAGGTTTTGCAGACCCGCTGAGCACTTATAAATCAGTGTAATTTGACTGGTCAGTAGAAAACTAACTTAAGAGTTATTACGCATAATAATTGTTGACAAATGGGAAGCTCGTGTCATTGTATTATCCTGAGACAACTTTCCTGTTTATCTTTTCAGGAGAAATTCGATCTTGGTGAGCTTATGATTACGCTATGTTATTTGCCGACGGCGGGCCGTCTCACAATCACTATTGTAAAAGCCAGGAACTTAAAAGCAATGGACATTACAGGATCATCAGGTATCGTTTTGCTCCATTGTGTTTATTACTTGTTCTCATCTTAAGCAGAGGTCTCATGTACATGTACATGTACATATAAAAGGAATATGGTCTTCCTTATTCTTGAACAGCATACGAGTTCTCCACTCGTATAAGGCAGATACAACAAATAATAATATTACGTACTACATAACCTGTCCAAGTATGCGGTACACCTATATCAGCGGACTCTTGATTCGCATACTTCTACTCAAGCTTTACTAATCCGTGAAACCAACATCACATTACAATATCTGGTCGAGAAATAACTGGATATCTTGCATACAATCTCGTATACAATCTCGTATACAGTCCCTTGTTTACAGTTTCTACAATCTGCGAACCAATCAAGTTAAGAAGTATACCTTACTGTTGCCGCCTTTGTCCTTCACATACTAATTATTATAAAGCATGATCGGTACCTCCATTCCGTACACAAAAGGTATTTGAGGTCTTCACAAAAGCCTTTGTGTTTATTGTAGCAGTTTCCAACCGCTCCATTGTGTTTGCTGCCTTAGAATATTTCAATATCTCAGTAGTGTGTCCCTTGAGGTCTTACAAAAGTGTTGTTTCCCGTGCTGCTTATAACTTCTCCATTATTGTCATCACAAAATGACTGCCATCACATAAAGCAACAATAATAGATCGGTATAAGGATGATCAATTTGGATATGACAGTAGCGTTTGACACCAATTACTTAATGTGTCTATTATTAGTCTCTGTGTTGAATAAATTCCATTCAGACGATTTTACAACCATTTTGAGTTTCTCAGCCACGCTTATGGTGGAATATTCAACACAATATTGGTCGTGTGATATGTGGTGTACACAGTTATTGGTCATGCGATATATCGTGTACACAGTTATTGGTCGTGTGATATATCGTGTAGACAGTTATTGGTCGTGTGATATATCGTGTACACAGTTATTGGTCATGCGATATATCGTGTACACAGTTATTGGTCGTGTGATATATCGTGTAGACAGTTATTGGTCGTGTGATATATCGTGTAGACAGTTATTGGTCGTGTGATATATCGTGTACACAGTTATTGGTCGTGTGATATATCGTGTACACAGTTATTGGTCGTGTGATATATCGTGTACACAGTTATTGGTCGTGTGATATGTGGTGTACACAGTTATTGGTCATGCGATATATCGTGAACACAGTTATTGGTCGTGTGATATATCGTGTAGACAGTTATTGGTCGTGTGATATATCGTGTACACAGTTATTGGTCGTGTGATATGTGGTGAACACAGTTATTGGTCGTGTGATAGTTATTGGTCGTGTGATATATCGTGTACACAGTTATTGGTCGTGTGATATCATGTACACTGGCATTTTTTTGTGAAACTAGACCATCCTACTCTTTTGCAGCGGGACTTGGATAACTTGGTCGGGTATTGGCTGCGTTCTTTCGGTAAAGTGGTCACCATTTCCGCTATTTCCTTATGAAATTGGTCATCCTGCTCTTTTACAACGGGGACTTGAGCTTTTTATTATTTCGTTTTGGTTTTGTGTAGGAATTGCTCCGTTTCTCGGCTGCTTAAGTTAAGTGTTGCCTGCCCTGTACAATTTCCTCATATATTTTATGCACATGATTGAATTCCATGACCCAATGATTTCCCAGTATAAACTGATATAGTATATATAACATTATAGTTATCCATTTGTCCAATCTGATCAAATGAATATTCATTTCAAGTATTTGGATAGGCATCCGACTTCACATTCTACATACTTGTGTATTGATAAAAAGATATGAGTCAATCGCACAGGGAATACAGCACTCAACGTAACCAACCGGGCACAGAAAACAGTAACAAGACAACATAACACAACTACACGGACCAATACTCACACATAACCCAACGAAATGATTAAATACCTATGTCACCATTGTAAAAAATCCGGATGGCCTGGTTTCACAAAGAAATAACAAAATCCTTTTATCTTCTTTACATTGATATTTCTAATTTCAGACCCATTTGTCAAGGTGACATTGGTGTGCCAAAACAAACGGATAAAGAAGAAGAAAACGTCAGTGAAGAAGAACACATTAAATCCGGTTTATAATGAAGCAATGGTGTTTGACGTCCCACAGGAAAATGTAGATGATATAGAGCTTATCATTAAAATCATTGATTACGATAGGTAAGTTATATAAAGATGATAACAAGTGGTACATGGAAGAAAACACTCAAGAGCAACAATAAAAGCAGCTGCTTTTGCAGCACACCAAAGGTATAAAATGTTAGCATTGCGGTTAAAATGACGAAAAATGCGATATCATGACAGTTTATTTGATCTTATACTCGTATTTTAAAGGCAGATCATTTTTCGTTTAAATGCGTAGGTGATGTAATACGTATAACTGTCTTGCACAAACGACTAGTTTTAGAATGAATTATAAACAGCTGCAGATAAGGACAACAGCATTCACCAGAAAAGAAAACACGAATCACCGACAAAATACAAATAAATAAGAAAATCACGGACCACAAATACATTGTTAACCATCATGCAAACCATGTTTTACAACTGATATGTTTCAATCTTGACCTCATATACAAAATGTAAAGGCATTTCGATGATTGATTTCTAGTAAACATTGCTTTACAATGAAACTTTCCTTGAAATCAAGAACTGTTACATCAGAACAACGTTAGTCACACAATGACTTACAAATTAGAACACACGAAAAGTTATAATAATCACATAATACAAGTACAAAAATTAACAAGGACAACTACACACTACACAATAACCTACATCGACAACCATCCACCTCTGTCAGTCATACATGTTGACAGTAAAAGCAAACAAACAGGAACAAGACCGATAATAAAAGTCACCAACATGTCTCGGATGATTGCTTTGATATGGCTATTAAGCATCCATTTGTCGTCTAATTGAATATTATAATCAGATAGTGGTTCAAATTATTGTCAATGTGTGCAATGTGTATTGGTTTTCCAGTGTGGCGACACACCTAATGAGTCTCAGATGACCTGACCTCGTCAAGCTATTATGTGCGCTTAATTAACCACAAGCACAAAGATAATTTATTGCCTCAGATAATATCCCTGGATCATTTAACGGACAACTTGTTTGAATAATTATAGCCTCCATGTTATGTTTGTAACTGTATACCATAGAACGCTAGAACCTAGGGAAATTAGCAAACAGAAATACTTCGCCTTATATAATTTCATATTTTATGATTGCAATTACAACATTCATCAATTTCATTTATATCAGACGCTGATAACTATCTACTACTTTACGCTGATATAGGATCTTACGACACTCTGTATGGGGTCATGTCGATGTGAACTTAACGCCATCCAATCAAATCGCGTCCTACGCAAATCCTTCGCAAATCTACAAGCGCGGCGAATGTCTACCGAAAAACGTGGCGCCATTGTGCGACAGAGAGGTCATTTGAACCTGACCTATTACATGGTGTAGCCAGATCTCTAACAGCGTAAATGAATGGTGAAAATGTTAGGGGTATGATTTAAATGAGACATTCATAAAATCATTTCATCCTTTACATACTGATCAAAGATTGTTTCTGTTTGTGCATCCGGGCAAATATATATGCCCATTGATAATTAGGAATCATATTGCCATGCTTGACGTCTGTCTGGATGTCACAAATTTTCTCCGCACTAGTTAACTAGTCTTTGGTCGGAATAACGTATATAACAATTTTACTAACAAATAGGGTTTTTCTGTCCCTGTCCTGTTTTTGGATGAAATACATCGTCGTTGCTGCTGAGTGTCACACGTAATAGTGCGGCAGGAAATTAGATCTTGCATTGTAATCTAAATGTGTTACATTTATTGCGACCCTCTTCAAATAAATCTTTATACCAGATTGATGATCTGTAGAATTATTCGCCCGTTGTGAATAATTGAACACATTTCAGACAATCTTTTATGTAACAATCACTGAGTATAAACGGTTTTGTGTTTTAACATTACATTTTGTGTGTTTCTTTCCAATGTATATAGCGACGTTTTAAGACCATTTCGCACTTCTTAAAGAATTTCCCCTCAACGATTCAGTTTTTCGTATTGTGTATTCAATCAAACCAGTGTTAATGCCCAACCCATAGAGTGAGGATCATTTTTGACATAGTTATGGCACTTTGTTGAGTTTAACATTATTATGAACTGTTCTGTTATGGCCCTTGATCGACTTTTACATCATTATAAACACGTCTGTGTACTACTCCACCTGTATTTCTAAAGGCATGTTGATGAAACTGTCAGGTATTCCTGTGCATATGATCAGAATTATGTGATTCCTGAATTCTTATGAAATGAAGAAACTTTGTTGATTGTTCTATCTGCAATCCCTCCTGCATTTCTCAAGGAATTTTTTCAAATCGTTTGCAGAAATACAGTTATATAGTGCCCTGTCGAATATTTCAGTGTTTTTTCAATTCGATAATTTGTTTGTCATATCAATGTCCATTTGTTTACTTAATACCTATGTATGATGCAGAGAAAAATATTCGGTGTACACCAATTTTGATTTTCATACATTATGGCACTTTCCCTTCGGTCAGTAAGTGAATTTGTATAGAAAACGGCGTTCATAATTATCTACAAACTTATGCATATAATATGCCCCAAACTTATGACCGCCCAATGGCACCGACATACATATTTAACGACCTCTTAAACACGGGGTAGACAAGGAATCACGAAATTGTTTGGACACGTGTTTGTACAGTTTGGCTTTATATGTATTACATAGTTCGTCTAATTTGCAGAATTGGAAGAAACGAAATAATGGGCTGTTGTGCTGTTGGACCACGATACGTTGGTACTGGCAGAGACCATTGGTACGAGATGCTGGAGAACACGCGGAAACCAGTAGCACAATGGTACTCACTACAAGAACATGTGCCGTATACAGAATACAAAAGCAGCGGTGGTAAAGGGTGCTTCAGATATCGTCAGGCGACCACAGATTCCACGTGTAGTGAGGATACACAGTAAAACATGTCGTTGACATTCATTATCGCATTACGTGTAATATAATCACCGAAGCAACTAAGTTCAACTCCTATTTTATAAGATCAGCAAGTATGTTTCCCATTACTGAAGGAGCAAACAATTAAGGTACCATGTGCTATTAACTGATATGTTGAACTATTTGTGTTACCATATCTTTACGGAAAGGAAATACTGCCAATTTGACTCTGAAGAAACATAGTAACTGACCAAAGTACCATCTTATCCATGTCATACAAAGAAGTTTTGGGGGGTTTGTATTTAGGTGCCGCAGGTTTATTCTTATTGCATGATATTTCTCATTGAAGTCTTCTACAATAAAAAATTCATATTTCCATGATTTAATTAGATACGAAATAAATATTACAACACCTCTCTGTAAATGTTCCAAAAACATCTACTACGATGCCAGAGTCCAGATCCGATTGCCTGAAGTATCTCAAGTAGAAATCTCAAATCAAATTGATATTTGAGTCACAATAGGAGATAAGTATGAAGATAAGCTCTTGCAATTGTACTGTAATAAAACATTAATACCATTTATGTTCAATGAAACTAATGTTTGGTCCAGCCTCGCATGGATATTAAAATAAAGATACATGCCAACATTTGTTTTGAGATCTTGCTCAGATTGAGATGCTTCGAGAGATCGGAGACAGTTAATTGTTAATGCATCTGTGACAAAGAAGTCAATGACGTATTTTTTCAATTGACATTACGCCATAAGCTTCAGGATTTGATGAAGGTTGCCTCGCGAAGCTTTAAATTGATTCATAGAGCGACGTGTTATAATTGATAGTCGCAGTGTTTATACTTAGTGTTTGATTGTCAGATGTACTCGTGTACGAATACATGTCGTGTCAATAATTATTTTTTGAGAAAATGTTTTGTCTCAATATCCTACGATTATATAATATTTGTGTATCAAATATAACATTTCCTTTGATTTATGTAATTTTGTTAGAATTACAATGCGCTTCTGATAAGCCTAATTTGATAACACTGGAATTTTGTCTTGTTGGCCAAACTTACGCCAAAACAGCTTTTTTGCCATAAGTAAAGAGTATTTTTAGGACAGTTATTTCTTGTTTCCCAAAATATCAAGTTTGTACTTACGATCCTCTCATTCTAAACCAGAGAATTATTTCATTGTTGCTACATTTATAATTAATACAGATTGACCAAGTGAATACATTGTACTGTATTATAATTGTATTTTTGTCATTAATCACCTAAACCATTATGTGCTCTTATATGTAAAATACTTTGTGTACTGGTAAATGTTTGTATTTTTCAAAGTTCTGTTTCCAGTTTCATTCCCGATGTAATACGTTTTCTCATAGATCTATCTGCTGAATGATACAGTAAAACGACGCTATTGTTTCATTTGAATAGAACTGCTAAATAGTAGTACACAAATTCAGCATTACCAAACATATGCCTGCTTCTATTGTGCTAAAAGGCATCTCATCTTGGTCATTGTCCTTTACCGAGCAAAAAGGTAATTTCCGAAGCGAACAAAAGTTGAGCAATTTAATGCATACTTTCTTGACTACAAGTCGTCATTTGATCTTTAATAGCTGCTTGCTACATCAACTCCCTCCAAATACTGATCAGAATACACGTAGACCACTGAAGTTGACTTCCGACAGCTTAAACTTGTTCTGTTAGTGGTTATGTAATAGATGCAGTACTAGTTTTTGATCAAACGTGTCCGCTAACAAATGTTATAAGATAGTTTCGTAAGGACTAACAAGAAGCCGAGGATAATTTGCTGTTCGTCCTTACAAAACTATCCTATTACGGTTGAAAGAAGACACTTTTGATCAAAAACTAGAACTTTATCTTACTTATACTCCGACAAAAAGTAAATGATCTCCAGAGAGACAATGATTATCACAATCAATTCTGACAATATGCATGAGCAGAACACATATTAAATTTTAGAAAATATGACTCTATGTAACATAATAACCTTGGCTTAACACATCTGAGGGATTAACTGTCATATAGATTGAGTAAAAATCAAGAAACTATTTATGCAACATATAAAAGCTAAGATTACACAAGCAATTATTTTCCACATTCATGGATTAAGGTTTGATGCACAAAGGTATATAGCGTATTATTTGTCTTCATTTGTTTTGTTTTTAAAAATAGACGATTGTCATTGTCATGGAATTATTTATGAAATTAATGTTTATTTTCAAACAAGATAATGTTAGTCGATTCTTATATATATTTAACCATTTTCATAGGGCTACATAATATGATGATTACTAACTACGATATAGTGTTGTACTCGAGTGATTCTAAGTGGCATCACGCATGCTTATGAAAACAAGAAGAAAGTTATAACTGCTTTCGATCATTGTATAATAATAATTCAGGATTCTTGTCGGTTGCACAATATATATATTGTTTATAGGTTTGCTGTATTCCTCCTGATAACTAATAACGTAAAATCAATTTTGATGGATTCTGCTCCCAACATTGTGGACAGCAATATTAAAGGATTAGCCATTGCACTATTATTTTTGGGGTGTAAATAAATTGTGATTATTTTGTTTTAGTTTAAGTTCAAGTCTGCCTTTCCTATCCGTTTTTTTATATTTTCTGGTTCTAAAGCGAAATGAGGCATCATGAGTAAACGCATGCTTAATATAGAAGCATAGGAACATGTGTGTTTCCCTGTTTGTTATCTATTTTATTCGTTATAAATCATTAATTTGAAAGTTGCCATAGTGTTTCGTTATGTTAATTTGTATTTTGTGCTGATATTTCATTCGTATCAGGATTCTGTGCTACTAATCTTTTGCTAAAAAGGACTTACAAAATTCATGCATGTACGTTCAATTTATTCTTCGAATTTCTGTAGCAACATAATGGGTGACGAAAAAAGCTTTTGTACGCGGTCATTTGTACACGGTCATTTTACTTGACATCCATGCGTTTGACGAATATAATCGTTGCTTATACGGTATGTCCAAACTATGATTATGAATATTTACAATAATGTTTAACATTACATTCAATTTGCCATGTCTTAATGAATGACATATGTAAATCATTGTGCATTTTATTTTTATATCAGACACTGTTGTTACAATCACGTGTTGTATTTGTTAAGCATTGATATCAAAATATTCCGCTCGTCTTTTGTATAATTATGTGTTTTTGTTGTGTGTATAATGTTTGTTTTATGCCTTGGTCCAACTGAGATTGTGCTTCCGATTTAGTAAATGAACATCGGAGATAACCGCGAAAAGTATCCTCGTGGTATAAAGGAAGTTTTGTGCAATCATTAGAAAGTTGGGAAACCCCTGTTCCAGATGCCTCCTAAAGCTAGTTTATTTAAATCGGAAGTACTTAGCCAAGGCCAAAAATGCTTAGTGGGACCAATACATTATTTTCTATTGTCACTCACGTTAATGTTAAGTGTTTATACCATGTTGCCCCCGTTATATTATAAATATATTTATATTCTGATATCTTCTTTGTTATGTTTCGTTTAACCAAGGTACACATTCGAGTACATATGCATGTGCTCTTTTTTCACCTTATCGACATTGAAGGTTAAAACCTGTTTCCGCAATTCCGGAATTTCGCTTGAGGTTTTTTTACAGATCCAAATCATTTGAGACATATAGCAAACGGATACAATGTTCCTGATTATATTTGCCATCAAATAGGAATGTGTGAAAAGTCTTAGTTGAACACGATTAAACAGCTACATGCATTTCAAAATGTAAATAAGGTAGCAGTTAGTTCCTTTTTCTAGGTCTGTTTTATGTCTTCCGTTCTCTGCTGAGCGCTGCCTTTCCTGCCAGATTTCTTATTATCTTATATCAAATGAAAAATAGAATGTACTTCTACTGACAGATGTAATTTCTTTCAGACCGTTAAAATGTAAATAGAGTAAAGACAAACGACCATAAGATATAATTAGGGTGTCAACCACATCCAGATAAATGTAATTTGGTAAATAGCTTATTAACGGCATTGGCCTCATAACTGTCGCGATTTGTGCTTGATTAATATAGAAACGAACCAGAGACAGTTAACCTTTCTGTGACTTCTCTTATCTTGATCGGACGATTCGTGGTACTGATATAGATCGCTCATGTGACAAATACATGACGTTTCGGTGTATTGGAGAAATCCGTAGTACCCGGTACGTCATTTTGAAATCGACACTGCATCACATTTTGTTTGATGTTTGTATCTGATTCATATACCATCAATGCATGTTCAGCAATGATTACAGTATCGCTACATGCACAAGCCTTTCAGGCAGTCATAGTCATTTGATAACGTCATTTGAATAATACTTCACATTTGTAGTGTAAGAATATACTTAGTCGTTATACTAGCTCGAATACAAGAAAGGTCATATTAAACGATATCTATACGTGCATAACAATCCGCCAATAAAATAATTGTGCATCATGCTGATATAGCATGTGAATAGATATGCTAGATCTCTCATAAAATTATTTGCTATTATCAATGCATCTCAACAAATGACTCCACATTTAGTTTGTCCAGGTATGATCATATCACGTTGCTTTCTGATGCACAGAAGAAACTTCTGATAATTCGGATTCGGAAGCATTTTAAAACGAACAATGGAGTTGATATATCCATCTGTAAAGATAAGCTTGTCATATTTATAAATAATTCGAGAAAAAATAGATACAGTTTGTTTTTGCTGTAAATGTTACAGACATAATGTCTAATGAACCTCTAATCAATGCTCTATGTCAAGATTGCATATTTAAACATTAATATGAGTGTATTTTGTAAATGGTAATTTCAAATTTTCATCAGCGATTCCAAAAAATGGCCGACAACATATTGTTCTCCTATTCTACATTGAATGTGCCGAAGTTTCATCCAGTACCATATTTCAAGATATTTTCAAGTATAATATCGTATCTATCAGTAGTGTTGGCCAATGTTATAAGCGGGCCGGAAAATATTTCGAATTTCGGATCACGGAGATTAATTTATAAGTAAGATTACAATTACGAACTAATAAAAAATAGTTTGGATTTTAAAAGACTTCGGATTGGAGAGGCTTCGGATTGAAGAGATTCATTTCACAGGGATCAAGATATATTTTCGGGATTTGGAGGATTGTCTTGGATGACTCGTACATTGAACGCCGCATTCAGCAGATCCAGCTCGAAATTTAATACACATCAAATAATTACATACAAATTGTTAGCTCTGGATAAAAATAGCACCCGAAAAAAATAATTATCGCCAGTCACCACTGTCATTGATATGCATTCTGAGCACGATATTTCCGTCTTACTTTACACATTTTCAACAATTGTTAAGCCTAAGTCCCACTCAGGAATTCCTCATCGGCGACGTGGATCTACAAATAGTTATAAATGTTAACGCCAGTGGATATCAAACATTCAATTTTATATTTATTAGATTGTCAATATTCTCTTCTCTGCTATATTAGAAATAGATAAACGTTGGATTTCCCTCGAGTATTCAGAATATTCGCAATACCAAACAACATCATATTGCATACCACAGAATAGATAGTCGCCTGAGCAGTGTGGGGTGTCGTATGCAAGTTATGCAACGCATAGAAGTGGAATTCTACACATATGCGTCACTCATATATCTCCAAATTTCTTTAAAGTGATAAAAACAAATCATACAGGAAAGGCAACAATCAACAGATTAGTGGGTAAAAGAGGGAAACAATGGAACAATATTCGAATTTCTAGCTACAAGTAGTTGTAAGATTCTATCGTATGTTGACTTATTATAACCACACGTCCACACCGCACTAAATTAGATTCACAAGTTTGACTAAATTATATGACATAAACTTGGTCGTTTGTGGCATTTATACGTGTTATTTTATTGTTCCCAACGCCTGAGGCGACACACAATCATGTATACAATGTATCAATGGGTATTAGATTACACGAAAGTACAAGAATTTCAAAGGGTCAACTATTCTTAGAAAAATGTGGGACAAGTGAATATATTCTTAGCAATTTCGTTATCATTGGCCATTAGTTTCAAATTGTCCTATCGATTCATACACAAGTACAAACTTGAATTTTGTAATTTTGATTATGGATAATATCGTGTCGCATTGACATTTGCTAATATAGTGTCGCATTGACATTTGCTAATATCGTGTCGCATTGACATTTGCTAAGCAGTAAGCCAAGATATTTCATTAGTGTCATGTTTATGTTATGTTACAACGTTTATAAAATCAAACACGTCAACAATTCCCAGATCAGACCTAACACTTACACGACCAGGTATGACAATTTTTAGTTTTAGCATTTGTATTTACTCTTAAAACTGTGAGTAACAAAGGTATATAGGTATAACCGCTTTTGCCAATGCACTTCAAGAAACAGGCGATTAAACGGGTCAATAAAGCTGATGAGCATTCTCTAAACTGTTGTTTGCAATGATTAAAATTGTAATTTTAACTTTAAATGGTGTGTATACTATTTTTTTATCTCGAAATTTCATCAGCATCTTAAGTGATGAGTATAGAGTGTTAGAGCATACTCATTGGTAGTGAATAGTGATTGCAAGGTACTAGTGTCCATTGGAAGATCTTTGTTTAAATTCCACTGATCAATGTATGTGATCACTCTGGACTAAAAATGTCGTACTTAAAATAATTAGAAAGAAATTACAGACAGAAAACTCTCTTTGTCGCATTAATTCTTTATGAAAAAATAAATAAAAATACATTTTTACATTTTGTTTAAAAAATGCAAATGGGCATCGTATAACTTACTTATTCGTTTACCATTATTTTTGGACACCTTAAGTATTTGCTCTTTTTTAACTCTCCAGTGTTGACTTCCTTATGTAAGAAAAAAACGGAACGTAATGAGAACACAAATAAATTCATTCATGTCTCCATATGTCTTTTAAGCTCACCTGGCCACGAAGTGGTCATGGTGAGGTTTTGTCATACCGAGATGTCCGTCGTCCGTTGTCGTCGTCAACAATTTCTTCAAACGACTTCTCCTCCTAAACCACTTTGCCAAATTCGATAAAACTTTACAGGAATGTTCCTCGGGTGGACCTCTACCAAAGTTGTTAAAAAATTTCTGGTCCGTCGCATAACTAGGTCACACGGGCTAAAAATAGAGTTTCAAAAAGGAAACTTGAAAAATCTTCTTCTCTGAAATCGTAAGGCCTAAAGCTTTCATATTTGTTATGTAGCATCACCTTGAGGTCCTCTACAAAGATTGTTCAAATTATGTCCCTGGAATCAAATTTTTCCCCGTCCCGGGGCCCGTACCTTTAAAAAGAGTTATCTATGGAAAACCTTAAATCTTCTGCTCCAAAACGGCTTGGCCCAGGGCTTTCATATTTGGTATGTATTATCAACTTTACAAAGATTGTTCGAATTATGTCTCTGGGGTCAAAATTGGCCCCGCCCCGGGGCCCTGAGTTATAAAGGGAAAACCTTAAAAATCTTCTTCTCCGAAACGGCTTGGCCCAGGGCTTTCATATTTGGTGTGTAGAATCAGCTAGAGGTCCTCTACAATGATGGTTCAAATTATTCCACATCGGGTCAAAATTGGCCCCGCCCTGGGGTCACTATTTTACATAGACTTATATAAGGAAAACATATTAAAATCTTCTTGTCAAAACCTACAATGCCTAGAGCTTTGATAGTTGGTATGTAGCATCATCTAGTGGTCCCCTACCAAGGTTGTGCAAATTATTTCCCATCGAGTCAAAATTGGGCCCGCCCTGGGGGTAACCGTTTTACATAGACTTATATTGGGAAAACATATTAAAATCTTCTTGCCTAAAACTACACTGTCTAGAGTTTTGATAATTGGTATGTAGCATCATCTTGTGGTTTTCTACCAAGATGTTCAAATTATTCCCTTGGGTAAAAACTGTGCAGAGTGTCATGTATAATCGTATAATCAGGTGAGCGATATTGGGCCATCATGGCCCTCTTGTTTTTAAGCTTCGTCGGTTATATTTCAGAGTCATTGCTTGTTTCTCTTTATTCCTAGAGGGTATGTCTAGAAGTGGTGGCACTTCATTTGTCAGGAAAGAAACTCATTTACTTAATGTTTTAGAAGTGTGTTAATGCCGTTTTTCGAGTTATCAAATTGAATATTCTGATTTAAAGAGTATATGATTTAGTTGGCATAAACAAAGCCTGGCCCTTTGCCTCTATCGGAGTTATTAGATTCATACGATTATAGGTGAATGTTATGTAACAATCGGACCACGACGACAGTTCAGTGAATTCGTGATTTATTCTAACGTCTCGTGATATTTTGACAATGGCTGCAAAGCATGTATTGAATATAAGGTTTCATGCTATATGCAAGTAATTACCCATGCGTCGTATACATGTTTTGACGCATGAACAACCGTCTCTTGATAAAAAAATATTCCATCGTGGGTATTTATACAATTAAAATTGCTTGTAAATGTGGACCATTTCGCATGTTTCATATACGCCATATGATATAGTTAAGACGTCGTCTACCTTCTTTATCGGTTTACGGAAATTCAGAACATATCTGGAAAATTTTCAGGTCAAATATGACCTTAGGACAAAACTGTTCCACATAGAAAATGCCTTTTCTCGATATAGAGGTATCCTAAGGCCTATCAATATCTAAAATTACATTGCGAGCATCCATATATGGCATGCCTGAAAAAAACTGTCATTATTTTGTTTATTTTTTTTATATTTGAAACTTGGAATTCCATTAGTTGTGCGTTGTGCGTTATCCAAGACAATACATTGTGCACTGTATTGTTCAATTTATTACATATACGTCACAAAGACTAACCACTGTTTATTTTTATAAGTTCAATAAAACGAAACTTAACAAACATGTAATATCATCACGAAGTACCTCCCTGATACATATACTAGTTAAGTAGGTTTGTCTCGTGATTACTATGCATGATCCATATCATCGGAATAACAGCCTCGTCAAAGAGACATGTAATAGATAAATATCAAATCAAATATAATCTTACGACATCCAATTTTGATTGTGTGCATTATATTGAATTTCTGGAATTAATCGGATGTATTACAAATGGGTTTTCCCATGGAACTAAGTTCCAATTAGTAAACCGCTGATTAAGGTCGCTATGTCGTCTACGGAAGCGAGAATTTCGTGACAATGCGGATAAATTTGTCGTCAAATGGGATGGTAAAATCATCTACACATCTATATTGTTCTTCAATATTAATGCTTATTTTTTTCGACTATTATTTCGTCCTCCCGTCGTTGTATTATCAACAAACATCCAAATTCCACTATAGAATCAGACCATCAAGTGTTCAAATGTGTACTTATGCACACAATTCGAAATAATATCTATAAAATAGCAAAGCAGCCAATGCATATCATCTCACTATATGCATATGATCATGATAACCGGCGTGCAATACATAACAATCCGCAGTACGAAATGGAATCCCATTGCTACTGATCGTAAAATAAAAGACAAAGTTTGCTCATTTGACGACACAGTTGGCCAATCCGAACAACGGATACGTCTTCTGAAAAAGGAAGGTTCCCTGTTGCGTAACGATAACAACATGTCAACGAACTTCATAACTTCAAATTTGTATTTACAAATTAAAGGCATTTTGCCTTAATGGTTAATCCACAACATTAACACGACTGACAGCCTAACCTTTAATTTTCTAATGAAGAAAACGAATGTGTACTTGATATACCATTAGAACACAGTTAGGCCAAATAAAACGTATGTCAGAATAGAGTCGAAATAAGATTTGTGATTATATACGAGTGGCATTATTAATTGAAACGAAATGATGAAATCGGACAGGGAAGGCAGCACTCAATTAAACCAGCCGATCACATAAAACAGTAACATCACAACACAACTACACGGCACAATACCTACACACAATCCATAGAAATGATTAAAAGTCAATTGCCCCGCCGCATAAAATGCAGGAAGGTCCATTTTCACAAAGAAATATCAAATTAACGGCGGCTTGAAGTGACGCAACTAAGACCCGACCACGTTCCCATAGTCCCCGCAGCAGGACGACCTAGTTTCACAAATATATGCCCAAACGGTGGCACAGGCATGGTCATTTGTTCAGATGTGCAGCAATTAGATCATTCGCTGAATCCGACTGACTGTGTACTAGGTATTTGAAGATTTTTATTGCGATTCCATTGTCAAAGCGTCAAAATCAGAGGGTGTCTGTAATTTTTGTTTATAATTAATACCTTATTATACATGGCAATGAATAAATTAGAAGTATAATTATATCGCTGGCTTAGAATGAGATGGTCGTAAGTTATACTTTTTACAGCGCGCTTCGTATGAGCCTAAGTTGATGAAAATCGGAACTTGTCGTGTAAACCAAACACATGTGAAACAGATTGTTTTACCATAACTAAAGAGTACTTTTCGGACAAGTTGTTCATGTTTTCTAAACTATTGATTTATAACATTATACGACGATATATTTCTGGTTGCATAGCCATAGCCGTTCATAATTCTGTGATTGTTATGTGTTTGCTTGTCAATCATTCCTATACAAGCCATCTCATGAAGCCACAAATGTACCACGTGACCAAACGTTATGCATTATTTATGATAACCCTTATACACTGATGTTTTATGTTAAGTAGACAAGATTTATCGTAGTCGAAAGCCTCTAGAGTACAGCGTCGTATGACATTTATACAGTCGCTCATCAAGTGTCGTTGTATGTCGGTATCATACTGTTTTAGTACTTGTACTAGACACTAGTATTGAATTTCTAGTACAATATAAAATTTGAACGCGTTCATTATGTCTGGCACATGTACTAGAACGTTTAGTTATAAGATGTAATAACACCCATGTCTAGTAATATTAATGTTGGGAGTAAAAACATATCATATTCTTTTTTAGACGATGTTCAAAAACTGAAAAACAATTATGCTTTCATATCCCTTAGATCACGTTTCGCTTCAGCTTTAACAGAAACCCTCTCTTCGATTTATTGCACATGCGAATTATTGTCCGTATTCATACGAATGTGTTCTAGAACACCCTATGAAATTATAAGAATCGTCTATTGTTTCGACGATTGTATCAAAGTACACGAAAACCATCCAAAGTTTTAATTTGCAAAAAAGGTAGTCTGGTATCATACTAAAAACGATGCAAGGAATCATTTTGACATTAAATGACCGCCAGATATAGCTCTATACACTTCACCAGGATGTTAAAATGCGATGACAATATGCTGCGACCGATACCGAAGTGATGAGGTGTCTGGTGTGTAAGCGGGAGATCAACGGTTCGAATAACGGCGATAGATGCTTTAGAACAAATATGGTATGTTGCTGAACCACCGGCTAGTTTAATGATAAATACCGTAGGAGCATCTATGTTAGACGCATGTTATGAGTATGTGAAGGGAATTGTTGACTGATCACTTCAATTAAACACATAGTGTCTTGTCAATATTATTGTCAATCGTGTTTCATTATAACAGATTTTTGTTATTAGAGCTATAAAAGTACATTGTATACTGTGACTAAATGACAATGACCCTTACAAACGCACACATCGGTCATTCCCGCATACTATTCGCATACGTCATTGCCCAGACACATCAAACATATATAATTCATCAATATTGCGTTCTCATTACACCACCGTGACTGTATGAATCTGGATAAGACACAAAAGCTGCACTATTAATTAGCATTGTTAATACAGATGAAAATACAAAGGCATTTCGACCCACGACCCATTGGCAATTACATAATTTATTAAGACACGAAATAACCTAAATGTGAATATTTCAAAGAATAATTTATAAATGTCGTAGTATGAACTGTCTCGCAAACTGATCTGATAACATACCGGACAGGAAAGACGGAGCTAACCATAATGAACAGAGCAGAGCACGAATTACACAGACAAGATAGTTTAGCATGAAAGTGGTTCCGATCAAAATGAATAATCGCTTTTCTTAGTTTGTGTATACGCATTACAGGGTCCCTGTGTCACACGAGCTTTTAGATCATGTATCGATTTCGACCATTCATTTTATACAATGAAGGGTATGAATATAACAAACCCGCAATTTAGGACTACGTGTATGTGAATGTTCTACAAATAGAAAACAGATATGAGAATATCGGATAAGGAAACAGCTGAGCCCATAAGATATAAAAAGCACATATGGCAAATGCACGACGAAATGCCCAACACAAACCCTACCGAGAAATAATGAAGTGCCGTAGTTCCAGCTGTAAATTTGCCAAAACGTGGAAGGTATTTACTAGCTGAATGGCATAGATCCAACTATAAAAAAGGTGTTAGTACCAAGTTATAGCTTTCTGACAATCTAAAATGTTAAACAATAAAACAAACTGAATACCATACTTCCAGCCGAATGAACCGACTTCAACAACAAAAAGCTCGTACATTTTAAAGGCAAATTGAAAATAATTCACATGGTAGCAATTTAATTGAGAACGTCTGAAACCAAGATGATGTTTTGTGACATTGGAATCAAAGTCCAAAAGCCCTAGTTCAGATTCGCTTCTGTCTGCCATGTTCTTTAAATGAAAGTATGTGCAAGTCTGAAATATAATGGGAAATCCAAATGATAGTTTTGTGACGTTTGAATGAATGTTCAATAGCCTAATCTCTTACTGTTCTTAAAAGAATAACATGTTTGATCGGTTTGTGATTAATTAAGGTTGAACCCCAAATACCCTTAATAATTTTAAATGTGCTAGCCAAACCTTGGTATAGGGACAACAAGTTAGACGTGATGTAGTGATATACATTAACTTATACTAAAAGATACATACTCTTTGATTTCATGTCCTGAATGGTTCGGTACACAAGTGACAAATGTAGTGGATGATACATTATGTATGTATTTATTTCCAGAGAACATGAGTCAACTTATAAACTATTTACGATACCATTTTGCTACTGAAATGACAAATATGATATTATGTAGCACGGAAAACAAGTGTATCACTTCTCATCAAACCGAGCCTCAGAAATTTCCAAAACGACATTTAACAAAATATTTCGCCCACATGCAAAACCGCCTACTACAATGATCAATCTAATAATTAGCAAGGTTTCATTAGCTAGAATACTGATCCACATGCAATTCAAATTTGCGATGTCGCCGTTCCTAACACCCCAGGGATAACACTCTTTTGTGTCATCACGCAAGAGAACATATTTCATATACTGTTGAGCTACCGTAACAATAAAATACATGTTATAAATACAAAATTTATTCGACGTACTTGTTGCAAAACCTATACTTGTCATGTAACGTCACTAAAAGTCATGTCTTTAAGCAGTTTAATTAAACACAGTGCCGTCACGTTTAAAGACGATAGCTCCAGATTACATATTTTGCAATATCTATTTTCCAAATCTGTATTTTACATTAATCAAGTTGTCTTAACACTCGGTAATGAATGGTATGAACTTTTTAAATGTGACAGGGTATGCGATAATGGGTATAATAGGCTTACACAAACATCCGCATTATGATGCGATAGTTTGTTGGAAGTAGACAGTGTTTTTGTTCAGAACGTGTAGGGCAAATTAATCGAAATATCGAATGCTTGACTGACAAACTCGCCTGGTATAGGTTTTATATTTTTTTGTGATTTCATATATAAAGTGTGTTACGATGTAAGTCCAACAATAACCTCGACGAGAAACGACTTAACCGCTGAAAATTCCAGTTTCAGCTGTAAAACAGTACAAGTCCCATAAATTCTTTGTAAGTTAACAAAACAGAATAAGATTTCATAAAATCAAACATTAGTTCTAAAATCATCGGATCCTATCCTGAAATGGACCAAAATACTCCAATGACTAAATAGATTCGAACACATAACGGCGATAAAAAAGCTATAACAAACATGTGTCAGTTAGAAAAACCTTTTGGTGGCTGCCATAAAAGTCATAATAATAAGAAATGCATTAAAGGGGAAAAAGTCAGCAACTTATGCATCGTAACCAAGTGTGTTTTATTTACATAATCTCCCGAGGTGTTGTGGTATTTTTAACCCACGTAACTTAACTGAAAGAAAACCAATATTTTTTTTAAAAAACTAACATTATGTTGTAATTGACAAAGAATGTAAATTGACTGACAATCGACGTAATAGTGTGAATTTTAATTGATTGCCTTCAATTATGTAATTGAGTTGTTCTTTAATTATTTCAAGAATTGTAATTAAATGACGTTGATTATTGTAATTAGACCCAGGTATATTATTACATGTACATCTTTGCTGATGTGTACAAGTAGTAGATGTCTGATGAAATTGTTGGTATGTAGCTGCACGATAATACAATTGGCAGCACGATAATACAATTGGCTGCACGATAATACAATTGGCTGCACGATAATACAATTGGCAGTGTTGAAGCACTTTCTAAGACATTTTTTGGACAAGTTGAAACATGCATCTAGGATTTGTATTCGTTAAGTTTTATTCTAATTACCCGCAACAAAGTGCCGGAAACGCAAAGCAAATTTGTAACTAACAGAGACAATATGCAATACCCATGTTAAGAAACAGTGATGGCTCAAAGTCAAGGTCAAGTTTAAAATCAGCGCCTTGTTGGAGTCTTACATTTACCGTTTCTTGTCAACACATGTGCCGAACTGCATGAAACAAGGGCAATGCATCAGTATAGTGTAAACAGTTAAAGCCGTTGTGATATTTTTAACGCCATCGTTTATTGTTTGCTCAGGCGATTTGATACACTAATATTGTTAACGTGTTATGATTCATTTAATGCTTCATTATGCGATTTTTACGTACTACAGTTTTTGTTTTTCTTCGTAAAGTGCTATTTTAATAAAATGGAATTAAAGTAACATGATCGATTTGTACAAATGAAGCAGATATTGTTTACATACGCCATACTCCATGTCGTGATATTCTGAAAGTAAACATACTATTCAAGTTCCAAACACACAGTTGATGGCTTAACACTCATTTATTGAATACCCTTTCGGGCTTCCATTTCTAATTGTGTAACGTTAGCTATTTTATGTTTATAATCACTTGACAATGCATTACGGTAATCAATTTAAATATCTACAAATGGAGAACTAGTTTTCCGAACATTCTGTTGTTGTAATGTGTGTCAGCTTTTTTCAACTTGGTTTCAAATGAAGATGAAACTGTATGTATTAGGCAGGCATTGCGTCACAGTACCATACTGAGTATTCTGTTCTCTTTCGCGAAAAGATGGTTTGCTTGTAGTCATTGGTTAGAAAAGTTACATAATTTGTATCATTAGTCAGACTTCATATTTAGACCATACGTCATTTTCCCATACATTGTTTTGTTATGTCATACTTGTTTTTCGTTGATTGATTAAAATGTATGTTCAATATTGTATTGATCTACCATGATCCTACGTATTGAATGATTTCGAGATAGAATACAAAGTACTTACTAACGTTAGTCACGCCTGAGCAAAGCTTTTTGTAGATCTATAGTAAAATTGTTTTAATAATTTCACTACTCGATGAGATCAGTGCCGTATTCACGTATTCACTATGTATAACAAGCATAGGCTTTTCAATTTTCATTTATATTGATATTTACACCTGATCGCAGAAATGTACGGAAATGTAACTCAACAGTAATGACAGTGACTTTATGTTATGGTATAGTATTAGGGTCAAAGGTATAAACATACATGTAGTAAACCATGATATATACACGTACGGGCACACATTACTGAATACGTAAAAAGTTAAAATGACATTAATTAATTTGCTTCGCCTCCAATTGAGATACAAGAACATAATCAAAAAGCGTTACATAACGATATATTGAATTCTCGACCGAAGGAGTTTGAGTTGAATGCATTTCCTCACATGGACTTTTTTCAGACGTTATAAAATTTATATATGACTATTGCAATGTGCTATGATACATGTGAATATCATATAAGTACAACAATGGGTATACTATAGTATTCCCAATTGATGATGACATTAATCAAATACTAATTTGCCATTCACTAAATAACAATCATGCGTGGGAAAATACGCACTTAATGAAAATATGTCTATTGGGGATTTAAGTTACGGTTATGTAACATTTTGATTATTGTTGCGTACATCTGTTGTATCTAAGTTTGCTTTGAATGTTCGAAAATACCTGCCATGGGAGCATATCATTGATTAACGCATTTGTACGAATTCGTTTATTTCCATAAAAAGAGTTGGTACCGTTGGTCGAAGTTAATTGGTAGTTGTTTGGTTGGGGGCAAGGTGTTGGTAAATTTTACGATTCTCCGACGTGACTTCAATTTTGCCCCGGGTAGCCATTACTGACGTTACTATGGCAGCTTTGCCAATTTTTACGACACACCCACATGCTTTCAATTCATGATGCAATATTCTATTTAAATGCAAAGTTTGAACTAATTTAAACATACGATTAACATTATACAGGACTTTTCCTGGAACTTTTGAAATGCCCCCTAGTACTTTTTTTTAATCGGACTATACCGCCTAGATGTAAGGCGAGCATAGTTGGTGGCAATACGTATTGATGACACTATTTCCCAATTGCCATTTTATAATTTTCTTACGTGCACTCGTATATATTAGGATTTATATCAACAATGTCTATGGCACTAGTGGAAACCACAATTGAAGCATACGAAAATAAAACACAAACTACTAGAAACCCCTCATTCCGGTGCATATTTAACGTTGCATACACTGGTAAATGTAGAATAATTATGTTTGTTTTAACGCTTTATCACCATCCCTGTATTGTCTAACTGATCGCAAAAAAACATATGATTTACTGTTCAAATAAAATTTATTCCTTCGTTTATTTGATAATGGAAATAAGTATTTGCTTTTCTAGATTGATACTACATTTCTGTTTGATCTTTTATCACACCACTGTCGATCTCTATGGACTGTATATCGTAGTTGCATGCTGAGAGTAATATTACGCTCTTTTGAATATGTTCATATTGAGTACTGTCACAAACCATACAAAACAGGACTGAAATGGAATATCACAAAGAAATATATGCGAAATTACAAGTGTAACAGTCCCCTTGAACTGTTCATGAAACCATGTGCCCCTTATACTAGTTTTTGATGTTTTGGCTTGTACGACGTACACTTTGTTGTATACTTCCATTCAGGAAAACACTTTTACAACAAACATTTGCCTGTGGCAGTGATTCGATTGTGATGACATATGTGACTTATGTATTTAGTGCACTTACGTTACGTGGGGCACTCAACTTTGGACGATTTAATATTTATGGCTTTGTGGCATGCATATAGTTAGCTCTCGACCTACAAATTGTATATCAAATTCATAATTAAAACTTTTTATTAAAATATATAAATCATATGAATCAATAAAGCTAAGAATTATGTAACTATGCTTATTTGTGGAATAGAGTAGGCTTTAAAACTTCGCCTAAATTCAATTGTAGTAAAAAATTATACAGTCATGCGTTCTTACTGTACTTCGCTCGACTACATGATCTAGACCCATTTGTTTTTAGATTGTATATATCTTATTGCCTGCCCTGTATGACCAATATGTCAACTTAAATTAGTCGTATTTTTATTTTATGTCCATACTGAAAATATTCCCGCATGATTCCAACATTCATGTATCTTCCGTTGGTGCCCGGTGAGGTCATACGATAATACTACAGCCTTGTTAGATGTCTATACAATTTCCTTGCAGATCGTTTGTAAATTTGATAAGATATATTGATGGAAGCAAGTTGTGAACTATGCATATCGCTGGCTTAGAATGAGAAAGTCGCAAGTACTATTGACGACTTTAAAAGACAGAATCTGAACTTGTCATAATAACCAATCAGAAGTTTAAACAGCTTGTTTTTAGACAACATTAGTCGTATGTGCTCCGCAGTGTACCAATTCGAGTCCTTCTCAATACAAGAATTGAAACGAGACGACATGTTATTCTTTCCATTTGAGTCGCAGTAGTTGGACTTAAATATAACATTGTATGCCAAATGCGTTGCATAGATATTTTCTATTAAGTTGCAGACTAGACACTATTTTAATATCTGCATCACGTTTTCCTCATCGGAAATTCAAGCTAGTGTTAGATGGTCGGGAATAAAGTATAGATAGTGCCAATATATGTATTATATTTGAATTTGACTACTTCCATCCATCATATTGCATAACGTAGTCATATTTTGACTTGTTTCTTAAATCTAAGAGTGGCATCGAGAATATTTTTTTGTGTATTCCTTTATTGAAACAAATGTAACATGTCGTAAAATATAGTGTCGAGACCATGAAGCCCAAAGTACACTGTTCGCAGTTTTAAATTAATTAAAAAAAACGATTTCCACTGTCAGGTATTCTAACTTGAATCTTTTGTGTATTCAAAATGACTTTAAAACGGATCAAACTATATGGCTTTTGGTGCAATGATGAAACAAACAGTTAACAAAACATCTATCAATTAAAATGAAAACAAATAGTTTTTATATTTATGGCAATATCTACGTCATGGCTCGGTTTCTTAGTAACTGTTGCTATTAAAAATGTCACAATATAAACTATATACCAGTAGTATACAGGTATGTATGCCTTTGATCTATGTGAGTCCATGTCTAGTAATTGAACCTCATTCTGAGTGACAATATGTTGCCTTTATACGACATTGGGTACTACCAATCCTCCAGTTTTGCATCCACTACATTATACTATACTATGTCAGTTTAGCATAGGTTCATAAAGCACTCGACCGCTAACCATACCTTGTATTATCTTCTGTTACAGTCCAGTTAGGATAAAAATCCAGTGACGCAGCGAAACAATCCACTTTTACGGTGTAAAACAAGTGTAATGGATTATACTAACAGTTCAATACCAAACTAAACTCTACCTATTTAAGCAATGGTTTTAATCTTTTGGCTACACATAAAATGATGACGTCACTGTCACCACATCCTAACTGGGCTATACTTCATGCACTTTAAGATGGCACATTGAATACCTTTCATTTACGTTTGTAGTCAGATTAGATTTCAGCAGGTTGGTGGTTGTTAGTTTCTTAAGAAAACTGCTTTGATCAATATGTTATGAATGTTGCGGCTTGTTTGCCATTTCTCTGATGGAAACCATCAAATTTGTACAAATATGCATTCCAGCTGCATACCTTGATTTAATGATTTCAGGCATGATACAGAATGTAAATAGAGGCAACCTTTAAACATACACTTTATATCACACAATCATATGTTCTATCCGGGTTAGTATAAATAGTGCGTATATTCTTATACATCACATCCGTAGTATAAAATTGAAATAAGGTCATTTTATCTCATAAATGGCGTCATCATATCCAGAAAATGTCGTTATTTGTTGCGTTGTTCATATAGCGGAAAACGTCATTAAATTGGAATAAAAAAAACTTCCATTTTGTTTAAAGTTTTCAAACGGACAGACAACAAAGTATAACTTTATCATTCATTCATTTTTTTGAGCACCGTACATATCTGCTCTTATATAAGTGCCCTGGATTGACTTCCCTGTGAAAGAAAATAGGAAAGTAATGGAAGACTGATAATTCTGTTACTGTCACAATATGTCTGTAATTCAAAGCTGCCGCGGTTATATTACAAAATGTCACAAAACCACAAAGTGTCATAGTTGGTTTCCGATTCACTTCATTCCTTAAACATTCGTCTTAAAATCCTGACACCTTATTTCCTGTCAGCCAAGCCACTATACGGTATTTCAAAAGTGTGTTAACGATGTTTTTTGTGTAATTGCATCTTTTAATGTAGATAATGCACACATAAGTTGAAATGAACAAAGAATGGCATACTTAGATTTCTTCTTATTATACAATACAACTATTTGAGCTCAATTATAACGTGGTTTGGTGGTTTGGTTGTCTACAGGATTTACATTTACAATAAATTGAATATTAATCTATTATTATGACCATGATCTCGCGCATTAAATAATGTAACGCATATATGTACATGCCAAAATCCTACTGAGGTGTTTGCAACGCCTAGCAACTTACACAAGATAACACAAATATACCCACAACAATATGTGAAATATACCTTTTGGATACCACTTGCATACCAACGATACACATTGATTGCAAAAGCACGTTAGTCTAGAGTCAGCTTAGGAATGGGCAAGAGTTTTTGACGTAATCTTTAAAATCGTCATTGCATATACAGGGTGTCTCAAAATACATGTCCGCTTGTTGAGGACATATCACTCCGTCATAAATTGATTTTATATATCTGATTTATATGTATGATCAAAGGGCATTCAAATCAATGTAGAAATTACGAAACAAGTATCCAAAACAATGCATACTAAATCTAAAGAATGCATTTTTAGTAGAAGCTACCATTCGGTGTTTGACGTCATTTGACGATTTTAATGACGTTCACATAACTACAAGGCGGATGCGATGTTTCCATTTTTTCCACGAATTGATATTTTGAGTTTTGGTGTTGTTCAATATCTTGAACTGTCTAAAACACTTTCAAATAGTACCAGAAGACATAATTGTTTAGATCATTTGGGTTATTTCTTGCTGATGTCAATAAATGTAGCATCACCAAATTCATCCCCCTAACAAGACATTTGTTTGGTGATTGATACTTTATAGAGTACTTGTCTAATTTCTAAGTTGCATCACATGCTTATTGTTGAACTTTAGGGGATAAACAAGAATTACAGCTTGCTATTCAATCCAGACTTAACAAGCGAACTACGAAATAGTGTGACCCTGCAACACACTAAGTATAACTTGTTTGCATTTTTTCGCTGTCCGGTATATGATATCACAGTTAGTTGATCGAGTGTAAATTGTTGCCGCTTTTTATCAATTAACTAAATGAAAACTATTCCATTACGTTGATACGAAATGACACTAGTATGTTTGTTGATACATTAGAAATACAGACGGTATTGTTGTGATAAAAGATCAAACACAACTAATTAGCATTGATTTCCATCATCAAATAAAGTTGTATTAAAACTGCAAATTATGTGCGCTATACGACTCGTGATGTTCTGTTGAATTATAAACAGAGTCTAGTACATATTGCTGAGAATGAGAATTTCGTAAGTACTAGTTACGACCTTATATGACTGACACTGTTATAAATTCTGAATCAAAAGGTACTTTTTATGAGCCTATTTTCATGAAAATCAGAATTTGCCATGTTCACTAAGCAGAAGTTAAAACAGCTTGTTGTACCATACGTACACTTGAAGAGTAATTTTCAAACAGTTGTGATTTTGGTCTACAAATATAGACTTTTTACTTATGACCTTCTCATTCTAAGCCAGCGGTTTGTATGTCGACAATTATACCGTCTAGTTCACGGTAACCTTACATAAGCATTAGTGTTATACCGTAATCACGTTCGGTAATGGATCTAAATGGTACTAGTGTTATGTTTCGTGTGATATGGCGTCATTGTTAATATTATCGACGCATGGTGTAATACAATATACAATAATTCCTAAGTTAACTGCATTACTATTGTATTTCTCTCCCGTTCTGAGTATTCCAAGTGGTTTCCAAAAATAACGGATAAAAGTGTTCTGATTTTTGTTGCCTTGAAAATGTTTACACCGACAGAAGTGCATAGTATATCATTTATTCGGATGACACACTGCCTTGCACCATTCTATTTTTGCTCATTTCTCCGGAATTCTTCTGTTTTAGTTCGCTTGTCTAACATAAAGTATCGGTTAAATGCACAATAGTGATGTAGTTAAGCGGTAAAACATTAACATTTTCCAGACGCCAATGGGGGTACAAACACATTTAGAAAACAATACCAATAGCTAATAATTCAATACTCGTACATCCACGTTTCACAGTTTGTATTTGCTTTTGTCATTTGTCTTGTTCTTGGATGTTTTTGCCTGTCGAGTTCTGACTACAATATGTGACATGCAGTACAATGTTCTAAATAGTACTAACAAGTCGGATGAATGGAAAACCAAAAAAGAATATTAATGAAAGGCACTTGCCATACATAAGTCCAATGTATGTTTATCGGCCTTTTGTTGACCATGCGCCATAAATAAGTACTCACTCTAAATAATTATGTAGTTATTTGACGTAATCTGGATACGACGAGCACATTTAATGCTTATTCCTGAGTTATCTTTGTGGACATCTATATGTTCTTGAAGTCGGGAATCAAGCTAATAATAGTAATTATTAGTATTATTATTATTATTATTGAATCAAGCGAAAGGATTATATAATTTGCAATGCTATAAAAAGCTGATGAAAAGGGAGATAGAGAAGGCAACATTCAAGACACACATTCACACGTCAACATTTTACACACCAAACTGAATTTACATGCACAATTGAATTCGGTTGACGATTGTTTTATTAGGACTTTACAGTGTAAACCCGTATCGGCACCCTCTCTGGGCAAAGCTCTATATCGGTACCCTCTCTGCGAGGAAGAAGAGGGAAGAAAAGCATTTATTTGGGTTTAAACTGCAGATTGGTGCTTAAATAACGATAGCTCTCGGAACAGCCCAATGATAAACCAAAACATTCACGTTGTTATAATTATTTGTTTTATCAGTTTCTATAAGTTCAGCCTAAGATGAAATGTTGACGTGGATACTTTTTCAAATGTACACGCAATCATATTTATGACACTTAAATGCAATTTTCGTTAATATAGGAAATAGCTCTCACCTCAGATGGAAATTCCCTGAACCAATCTGGCCTCTAAATGCTTTTAATATGGTTACTTCAATCGAAATAGCGTAAAATCAGCATACTTTCGGATTCGTTGTGGCACCAGCACCCTCTCTCCCTCTGCATTGCAGCTGACTGGCAAATTGATCACATAAACTATAGCAAAGAGAGGGTGTTTGTGTCAGAAAAGAAAGGATGCCGTTGCCACAAATATACCGAAAATAGACTGTTGTTTGCGTAATTTGATGAAAGTTGCCATATTTAAATGATTTACAGGCCATATTGGTTTAAGGACTTTCCATCTGAGGTGAGAGATATTTCTTTTTTTTTACGAAATTTTCATTTAAGTGTCAAGATCAGGACTTTCGTGTTCATTCGAACAAGTACCCCGGTCCACATTCCATTACGGTCTGAACTTGTGTCAACTGAAAAAACAAATGGGAATATGGGGACAGTGGTTAATCATTAGTTGTTCCGTGGGCTATCGTTTTTTTTAAATATAACCAGCCTACTTTACTAAGGAAAATACATTCTGAAGGTTGCAATGAATACACACATGTACCATTTTAAATATAGCAGAAACATACGCGATGACCTGGGCTACATACATATTGACTTCAAACTTTATGATGGTTTCGTGTGGAATATAGGGCTTGGATATTCATTGGCTACGGTTGATGTTTCATCTTTGCATTTGATGACATTTTGTGTTCCATTAAAGTTATTTTTTGTGATAAAATAGCATGTAAGACCATCTCCACATTTCTATTATGTGCATGGCTTACTAGATCATGCATATGTGTTACAATGGTGTCACAATGTAGAACAGGGCAATACGAATGTATGAGAGGTAATTTAAATAAATGTTTGCAGCAGTGGATGGCAAAACATACTATTCTGTATTTATTTCATTGTCGATGATCTCTTTCCCATCTCAATTAGTAACATGTGAATTTCCCTGGAGTATTCTAAATGTTCTCGGAATGACGAAAATTGCATATCATGAAAATGGATCGCCGCCTGGGTATTGTGTGTGGTCGCATACAAGATATCCAGCGTAAGGAAATGCTATAATGAACATATCACATATAAATACATGCTTTCTGTGATACTAAATTTATGTAACTATGAACAATACATTACGTGACTTTTGTTCTGCTAGTTCTATTGAGAGATGGCCCTTTTGAAATTAATGTTTAGCAAATGGTACAACAATCTGATTTTAGACTCCAAGTTCGCACGCAAAATCATTGTCCATACTGCTTTTATTTTCGACGGGCATTTGTACAACGAGTTAACAGTTAACCAAAATAAAGCAAAATTTGTGCTTTGTGTAAATGTAACACAATCTCAAAATAGCTCCTTCTAATTTGTGTTATTGCATGTGTTTTAGTATTTTCTTTAAGAACAGAAAATCATGAAATTCCGGAGATTGTAATTCAATTGGTATTTTGCAACAGTTTCAATTAAACTGAAATATTAATTAAATGCTTAATTAATGAAACGCTGTTAATACAACATTTTTCAGCTCAATAAATACAAAGTTTTACCATTAAAACTAGAATAACATTTCGTTGTGATAATAAACATATAAAAGTCAGATACTAGGTCTTTCGAAATATGTATGTATACGGATTCTTCAGAAATATGTGGTTAAATGGAGACGAAAAACGCAAAGTTACTGATCTCTACCAAGAACATATTTGCAAACCTAAGTGTTGTTGCTATGTATTTGAATATATCACGAAATGCAAACTTATTTTTAAAATATTCAAAGCAAAACCCGTAAGTCCTCTAGTTTGCGTGGAGCTTGGACGTAGAGTTTTACACCGCTCTCCTATTTAAAACTATCAACGACACAACGTGCATTATTATAATCAATCACAAAACCTTAAAAGATCTTCTAGAACCGACCAATACTAGAACGTTACTGCACTACAAGGGCAAATGCATTAATGCTATCAACGATCCAATATCATAAACAATTAAAGCAATAGTGTTTTCTGGCTTGAAACATTATGCAAATGTGATATGGAAAGCAATTTGAGAAACTAGTTAAATGTGCTCTACTCTAGAAGTATATTGTCAGTAAGAAAACATCTGAATAAGGATACACTATAATGGTACAGTGTTCCAAGTAAATAATCATCAGATATTTCCAAGTATTCGCATGATTTGACAAAATGAATTTAATTGAACGTTTGTGATGCAATTGTTTGGTGGTAAGATGACGAATGGACACGATTTGAAAACTATTAAAATCTCCCGGGTATTATAACATTATTAGGTAAACTTGATAAAGTTTCAATATTGACAGTTAATTTATCCTTTTTATTCAGACATATTTACAATTCACGATGAAAACAATTACGAAATGTATTGCTTATCCTAGTTTCAAGTTTACCAAGAAATAAAGGGAGCGACGAGTTATGATAATGAAGCGGAGTGATGATAATGAAGCGGTTGTTTTGAAACTAATTAGACGAAGAGAAGCTGATATTTCCTCTTTCGCTTTATATATAAGTCTTTGTTCATTGGTTAAAATTTGTGTTCCTTATATACGCTTATGTTCGTGTGTTTCTTCCAACTTATGCAAAGTGTCACAATAGGAAGTGCTCAACTTTGATAACTATGATATATGTCTCCATTCTGGATATTCTATTTATGTTTGTTTAATATATTCATGAACATAATATTCAAATACCCATTAAGTCAACTCTGTGCATTTCGATAATTTCAACCTATTCTTTGTTAGTGTAATGCCCTTTCGTATCGGTAATACAAAACATAATTGATGTAGCTTTCACCAGTAGTTAAGTTAACACTTAAGTTCTCTTAAACCATCATGTTCCATGGGGAGCGCTGTGGTGGGACATAATGCATATAAAACAATTCAAGTACAAGCGTACTACGACAACATGCTGTGAAAATGATCGATTACATTGTATAACACAGTGAGAGACTAGCTCTGTTAAATGATCATTTCAAAGAAATATCAAAAGATGGAGTGGTAAAACGATAATTATGGATAGCTCTTACAACACTTTTTGTCAACACGTTGAATTCGCAGCATCATTTGGAATGGCATATGGCTGAAGTAACTGAAAGATGTTCGTTAATATACCGGAATATTTCTCCTATCACCTTCCTTGATTGTTGTGCTACATATGTATTCAACTTTTCTCTCAGAGATGCTATCGCCTTAAAATGCGCCAATAGATAATTTGAACCCGGTACAACTTATTTGGGATTATTGTTACTGGCTATGTGTTCTAAAGATACATAGCTTTAGGTGTTTATAGATTAAAATTTATGAATTTAGATGTGTATAGGTTATAGATACATGATTTTAAACTGATGATTATATATTATAGATACATGTACATTGGTAAAGATGTTTATAGATTGTAGATACCTGGGCTTAGATGGATACATGGATTTAGATGTTTATAGATTATAAATACATTGATTATATATCATGCGTCTTCCAGTGTCCTTAACGGCTTCAATTATGTCACTCTATATTAATATTCATTATTCCATGAACTATGATAACCTCTAGTCGAAAACAATCCAGTTGTTAAAGTCATTTGACAAGTGCAACCAATGCAGTATTAAACATTCTGTTTTATATAATTAATAAATCCCTCCGGTAGAGATATTCTCCGCGTATACCAGTAACGATGTTAAATGCAGGCCCTAAACTATATGACTTCAAAGCGCCTATCTGTTGACACATCCAAAATAATTGTTGGACAAATACTGTGGAATTGACAGCCATAAATTATCCGAACATCATATCAACTGTTTCAATACAGTTTCATCCCCATGACAATAGACGTAACGTCAAACGGTGAAACACGCATGAAAACGACACACTTTGCTAAATAGTGTATACGAATATTATGGCATAATTCGGCCTACTCCAACGATGATGAAGACATAGACACATTGGTTGAAGATAAAAATGTCAATGTCCTTAAAGGAACATAAAACAATGTCAATGATTTGGAAATCATGCCTCATACATATTATAATCGATTGGTGCCGCACGAATAGTAGGTTAAAGCATTCCATATTGTTTCTGACTTCAAAGTGTCTGTTGTTGACACACCTCTTATACATGTAATTATTTGCGGAGTAGCGAATCTGACTGTCATTAATGGTCAAACAGGGAAATCAAATTATCCAACGCAATATTTTGTAATTGTCTGTTTTTATAATTTTGATTGAGTGTAGATTAATCCACTGCAATATGTCAATAATAAAATGATGCATATATCTCTCCATTTAATTCAATATTAAAAGTACAGTTATCGGGTTTAATCTACTTCCAGACATGCGTCCGCTCAGCCGACTGTTCATGGGTTTCCCAAAATGCAGACTGCATTTTAAGTAAACAAATAATCTAAACCCAAAAAAACATTAATTAATATTGAATATCAACATGTACGTTTAATCATAAAATTTTGATATATGTTTTCAGGACTAAATATATAGCCTCATGGCCTGCAACTGGTTAGTGTCAGTTGAAGTGATGTTACACGGCATGCAGCGACAACCCTCGCACATATCACTCAATTTATACTTGTAACTGTTTAAGTAGATATTAAGGTTCTTTATATCGTATCAGTTGTTCCCTTGCTCGATGAGCAGGAATCAAAATTAAAATCGTGATTGTCTTGTCTTCAATTCTAATGGTAACGTATACCATCGAGTTTGGTGTGTCGAATTAATGTGGTTGTAGAAGTCTGAAAACCTCTCCTCATATTTGATAATTATATTGAATATTTAATTATTTATGATCATAGTATGAACCTTAAATCACGTGTTAATGACACATGCGAGCATGAAATGCATCAATGATTTATATAACACGGGAACATTTGATCGATATACTGACATTAAATATGCAAGATTCAATCAAACCATTGATAACATCAACTGATAGACGATCTAGTTCCGTATCATGTTGATCAACTAGACACTGTCAGACATTTGTACAGCTATACTATGCAATAGATAAGCATACGCTTAAACTTTAAATAAGAATAGTAGCATGTTAGTTGACACAGAGAATTGTAATTTTACTTTTATAGTTTATATCATCTTCAGTATAAGCTATCTTGGTAATAAATTACTAGTTTTTTCTGTTTGATACTTCGTCTACGAATGCTTCTTTTGGGATTACTGTTTTTGTTATTTTCGTGCGAAATTAGGCTATCCTGCAGTTTTACAGCGGAAACTTTGGCTTTTGATCATTTTGTTGAGTTATGTGTGACATTGCTCCGTCACTGGCAATTACATCAATTCAGGGAGAGCAGAAGTTTATTTTACCTGCTCACTTCCATTCACCAAGTAAATTAAAATAACGGAATAGCTTGGTCACATTGACATGAGTCTGACCTAAGCATAATTTAACAGTCGATATGTTGTCCACGTTTACAACGCCGAGTGTATGTTTTCATAAATGGGGTATCACGATGACGCTCGAGATGTAATACATACACAAATCTGAAATACTGATATTGCACGATTTGCTTACGGAAATTGATATATTCAAAGTAAAAACCTTCTTCGTCGTATCTCAATGGTTGTCTTTCTGTGCTTTGGGATTGTATTCTACACATTCATATTCATACGTGCTCATTAAAACATCATTTACTTTTTGTGACCATTCTTTTTTATACTAGAATTGTATTATATTTATACATGTATATATACGTATATAGCCCTTTGAATGGAATAGATCAAAAGTACAACAAGATTCGCCACTAGATGAGTTAATTAGATAACATAATTATCCCAAAGGCTGCCAATTACTGGACATGAAATCTCTGTAATGAGTAGGAGGTACAGACACATATGTTTTGTTATGACATGACATACTTAATCACTTAGACATAATATGCGCAGAAAATCGCTGGCTTAGAACAAGAAGGTCGTAACTACAAAATTGATACTTTGAGAAAACAAGAAAAGGCTGTTTACTTAATATGGATAAATACGCTTTTAACTTAGGTTTAGTCAATATGGCAAATTCCGACTTTCATGACAACTATAGGCTTGCAATACAGATTTCAAATATATATGAGATGAAAGTAGTACTCTCGACCTTCTCAATATAAGCCAGAGAATTATTAGCTTTAACACATTCTTCCTTAATAGTGTACTCTCTGTCATGAAGTGTCAATGTAAATGTCTTAATTACGCATAGTAGCGATTTCTCAGTTCCGGCGGATGCAAACATTTGTGTGTCACATGGCTCGCCCATAATATGTATGGTAGTGTTGAAAGTGCCTAGATATGTTTGGGTTGAATTCGACCACAAATAAAAATCGAAGAACGATTCAAACTAACGGCTCATCAAATACCGTTTGAGAGATATCAAAGAGTTTTTAATAAAAGACATCCTTTCCCGTACACTATTAATCCTTCAAATGAAATGGTAAAATTAAATGTGTAGCAAATGGTATGATTTGTTGGTATAGCTTGCCTAAATTGACATGAGCCTGGCCTATTGATTATCATAATTTAACGGTCGATATATTGCCAACGTTTACAACACCGAGTGTATGTTTTCATAATCGGGGATTATCACGAAGACGCTCGAGATGTAATACAAACACAAATCTTAAATGCCGATATTGCACGATTTGTTACCGGAAATTGAAATATTCAAAGCAAGAACCTTGTAATATATTCTTGTATAAAGGTCAGGTTCAGGTCAATTTAGCCAAGCTATCGAGTATATCGTCGTTAGCATCACCACAACAAGAATGTGCTTAATTTAACTAGTTAATGGTTGAATTACGCATACCATTTTCCAAGTACGAGTTGATTGGCATCAGATAGTCGGCGTAGTTTATAAGAATAATCAATTATTTATATAGAATGCCTTCATAACGATACTTATCACCTCATTACTCAAAATACTAGTATATAAAACGATTACGTAGCGCAATCTAATGAGATATATGTGTAAGTCATTCAAATGTACCATATCCGATGATTTGGATTGAATGTAATATGACTATCATAATGTTAATCTGAGTGCTTCCAAATGTGTAACTCTTACCACGTTTGACGTTATGTTTGCATATCACTGGCTTAGAATGTGAAGGTCGTAATTACTTCTTACGACAGTTCTTACAACATTATAAGATTGATACGTAGCTTACATCTGCAACACAAGGCGCAGTTTATGAGCCTAAATGTCATCGGCATAGGAACTTGTCATGTAGACAAAACTGACGTTTATAGGAGTTGTTTTTCCAGAACTAAAAAGTACTTTTCAGACCTTTCTTTGTTTTCTCAAAATATCTATTTTGCACTTACGTCCTTCTCATTTTAAGCCAGCGATGCGTCAATAGCGATAAGTTTATATTGTACGAAAGTAGGATACACTCAAAACCAAACCAAACGAACAAAACGATACCTTTATGCATTTCCTTTATTCATATTCCTTTTGGTTACACGTTTTTTAACATGAACGCTCACCCCCGTTAGAAACGCTTTTAAACAAACACTAAACTATGACCTTTATTTATAATAGATATTTCTCTATTTTCAGAAATTCCAACGTTGTACGTGGTACTGGCAGCTTGCATATCAGTGACATTGGTCAGTGCAGTGATTGGATATATTACTCATATGTTATGTCGAAGTCGGGAGAAGAAAAGAACTGTTGCTTGGAAGAAAGCGTACAGACGCGAAGACAGCTCGCCTGAATCTGTGTTAGACCATAATCTGAAAATAAGCAGAAGCACACCAGAATTAGCACTTGAATGTGATAAATCCAGCGAGGCACAATCAACCCGATATTCAAAGGCAAAGTCATTCTTCAAGTCTCTGCGTCAATCAACAATGCCTACTGTTTCACAAAGACATCAATTATTTCATCGGCAGCTTTCACATCAAATTGATCTCTCGAAAATTGAATTTTCCGTACAAAGTGCAAAACACACAGAACAGCCTAGTCTTGGTGTAATTAAACCGGAATTATATAAACAGGAATCTATTGAAAGTGTACGTTCTGAGCATGCTACGTGTGGACAATTAACGTATAGTCTACAGTATGATTACGAACTGGAACAAATCACAGTAGGCATTATTCAAGCAGACAATCTGCCACCAAAGGATTTCTCTGGAACGTTGGATCCATACATCAAGACTTACCTTCTACCAGACCGAAGACAAAAATTCCAGTCAAAAGTTCATAGAAAAACATTATATCCTAAATTCCATGAACAATATCTATTCAGTGTTCCATTTGCTGAGCTTTCAGAGAGATTTTTGCAGTTTAATATTTATGATTTTGACAGATTTTCACGCCATGACCTAATTGGTACCGTCAGTGTCCCGGATATTGTGCCCGATGGTTGCCGTTTAACTACAGAAACATTCTTTGTTCGAGATATTCTTTCTTCAAATCAGGTAAGGACGTATACGTAATTAATGATACTCATTCCTAGGGACGTTCATGAACAATCGGACTATTTAACGTTATTTTGTCAAACACTTCCTAAATCAAAATTAATCAATTAAATTTTCCTACATTTCTATTTGCCATTAAACCTTATTACCAGCCCAGTTAAGTAATGCTTCCTAATTCACATAAGCTGCCAAATAAATTACATAGCAATTTTCACTTGAGAGGGTCTAGTTGCAGATAAAATGTAGTTTTTGCAGACTCTCCCGTTGAGCACTTATAAATGAGTCTAATTTGACTTGTCAGTAGAAAACTAACTTAAGAGTTATTTCGCATAATAATTGTTGACAAATGGTAAGCTCGTGTCATTGTATTATTCTGAGACAATTTTCCTGTTTATCTTTTCAGGAGAAATTCGATCTTGGTGAGCTTATGATTACGCTATGTTATTTGCCGACGGCGGGCCGTCTCACAATCACTATTGTAAAAGCCAGGAACTTAAAAGCAATGGACATTACAGGATCATCAGGTATCGTTTTGCTCCATTATGTTTATTACTTGTTCTCATCTTAAGCAGAGGTCTCATGTACATGTACATATAAAAGCAATATGGTCTTCCTCATTCTTGAACAGCAGACGAGTTCTCCACTCGTATAAGGCAGATACAACAAATAATAATATTACGGACTACATAACCTGTCCAAGTATGCGGTACGCCTATATCAGCGGACTCTTGATTCGCATACTTCTACTCAAGCTTTACTAATCCGTGAAACCTGCAACATCACATTACAATACCTGGTCGAGAAATAACTGGATATCTTGCATGCAATCTCGTATACACCCTTGTCTACAATTTCAACAATCGGCAAACCAGTAAAGAAATATACCTTACTTTTGCCGCCATTGTCTTCCATATAGTAATTATTATGAGGCATGATGGGTACCTCCATTCCGTACATTTGAGGTCTTTACAAAAGCCTTTGTGTTTATTGTAGCAGTTTCCAACCGCTCCATTGTGTTTGCTGCCTTAGAATATTTCAATACCTCAGTAGTGTGTCCTTTGAGGTCTTACAATAGTGTTGTTTCCCGTGCTGCTAATAACTTTTCTCCATTATTGTCACCACAAAATGACTGTTATCACATAAAGCAACAATAATGGATCGGTATAACGATGATCAATTTGGATATGACAGGAGCGTTTGACACCAATTAGTTAATGTGTCTTTTATTAGTCTCCGTGTTGAATAAATTCCATTCAGACGATTTTACAACCATTTTGAGTTTCTCAGCCACCCTTATGGTTGAATATTCAACACAATATTGGTTGTGTGATATTGTGTACACAGTTCTAATTGACATTACGCCAAACATAGATCGCTCCGCCTGGTTGTTTGTCGAAGGCTGCTTGGCGAATGTTTACAAGTTAATCTATTGGACCATGTGATTATAATTTACCGTTACAAATTAAGATTTAAAGGGTATTGATTGACAACTGGTGTAATGTCAATTAACCGAATTAACATCATTGTATGAGTAATACAAGCGATTTTTTTCGACATTCATCACATTATAAATTGTCTAGGACGCTCTATCCATTTTTTATTCACATATTTTTTTTAAGTAGCCTCTTACAAACTTGTTTCGTTTTCTAATCGAAGAAATGA
The DNA here is from genome assembly GCA_963678985.1 of Spisula subtruncata. Lineage (NCBI taxonomy): Eukaryota > Metazoa > Mollusca > Bivalvia > Venerida > Mactridae > Spisula > Spisula subtruncata. The sequence continues at coordinate 40,333,683 of OY787664.1, read as the reverse complement.
CACGGTGTAATGTTATGCGGATGACCCGCAACCCAACGGTGTTATGAACAAAGAAAAGGATTTAGTTTTGTTTATAAAACATTGGGTATATCGATGTTGGTGTTTGTTAACTTGGTCAAATCACAGTAACATTTGGTCGCTTGGGCCACCGTTTTGGCATGTGTTTGTGAAACTAGGCAATCCTGTTCTTTTGCTGCGGGGACTTGGAGAACAAGGTCGGGTCTTGGCTGTGTTTCTTTCGGTCAATGGGTCACTATTTGTGCTATTTCCTTGTGAACCTATGTCTTCCTGCTCTTTTACAACGGGGACTTGGGCTGTTAATTATTTCGTTTTGGTTATGTGTAGAAATTTCTCCGTTGCTCGGCTGCTTAGGTTGAGTGTTGCCTACCCTGTGCAATTTCCTCATATCCTTTTTGCACATGATTGAATTGCATGGTCCAATGTAACCCCTTGATAAACATATATACGAGTAGTATATATAACATTATAGTTATCCATTTGTCCAATCTAATGAAATGAATATTCATTTCAAGTATTTGGATAGGCATCCGACTTCACATTCTACATACATGTGTATTGGAAAAAGGATATGAGTAAATAGCACAGGGAATACAGCACTCAACGTAACCAGCCGAGCATAGAAAACAGTTACAACACAACATAACACAACTACACGGAGCAATGCTCGCACATTACCCAACGAAATGATCAAAAGCCTATGTCCCCGTTTTAAAAATACAGGATGCCCTAGTTTCGCAAAGAATTAAAAAAATCATGTTCTCTTCCTTACATTGATATTCCTTATTTCAGACCCATTTGTCAAGGTTACATTGGTGTGCCAAAACAAACGGATAAAGAAGAAGAAAACGTCAGTGAAGAAGAACACGTTAAATCCGGTTTATAATGAAGCAATGGTGTTTGACGTCCCACAGGAAAATGTAGATGATATAGAGCTAATCATTAAAATCATTGATTATGATAGGTAAGTTGTATAAAGATGATAACAAATGGTACCTTAAAGACAATACTCAACAGCAACAATAAAAGCAGCTGCTTTTGCAGTACACCATAGGTATAAATTGAAAGCTTTGCATGAACTTGGACTCGGCCAAAAATGACGAAAATGACAATGTCATGACAGTTGATTTGATGTTAAACTCGTATTTAAAAGGCAGATCATGATTTTTAATGCGTAGGTGATGTAATATAACTATCTTGCACAAACGACAGCTGCAGATAAGGACAGTAGCACTCACCAGAAAAGAAAACACGAAAGACCGACAAAACACAATTGAACAAGAAAATGGCAGACCAATACTACATTGTAAACGGTAACGCACACCATATTCTACAACTGATATATTTCACTCTTGACAAAGCGTAAAGTCATTTCGATGACTATGTTCTAGTATATATTGCTTTACAATGGAACTATCTTTGAAATCTAGAACTGTTATCAGAACAATGTTAGTTACACAATGACTTACAAATTAGAACGCACGAAAAGTTATAATAATCGCATAATACCAGACTACAAAAATTAACTACACACTAGACAATACATGTAACCTACATCGACAACCAGCCACCTCTGTCAGTCATACATGAGGACAGTAAAAGCAAACAGACAGGAACAAGACCGATCATAAAAGTCACCTACATGTCTTGGATGATTGCTTTAATATGGCTTTTAAGCATCCATTTGTCGTCTAATTGAATATTATAATCAGATAGTGGTTCAAAAATTGTCAATGTGTCCAATGTGTATTGGTTTTCCAGTGTGGCGACACATCTAATGAGTCTCAGATGACATGACCTCGTCAAGCTAATATGTGCGCTTAATTAACCATAAACACAAAGATAATTTATTGCCTCAGATAATATCCCTGGATCATTTAATGCACAACTTGTTGGAATAATTATATTATTTTATGCTTGTAACTGTATACCATAGAACGCTAGAACCTAGGGAAATTAGCAAACAGAAATACTTCGCCTGATATAATTTCATATTTTATTATTGCAATTACAACATTCATTAATTTCATGAATATCAGACCCTTATTACAATCCACTACTTTACGCTGATACATAGTATAGGATCTTACGACACTCTGTATGGGGTCATGTCAATGTGAACTTAACGCCATCCAATCAAATCGCGTCCTTGGCAAATCTAAAAGCGCGGCGAATGTCTGCCGGACAACGTGGCGCCATTGTGCGACAGAGAGGTCATCTGAACGTGACCTCTTACAGAGTGTAGCCAGATCTCTAACAGCGTAAATGAATGGTGAAAATGTTAGGGGTATGATTTAAATGAGACTGAACATTCATAAAAGCGTTTTACCCTTTACATATTGCTCAAAGATTGTTTCTGTTTGTGCATCGCACTAGTTAACTAGTCTTTGGTCGGAATAACGTCTATAACAACTTTTAAAACTAACAAATAGGGTTTATTCTGTCCCTGTCCTGTTTTTGGATCGAATACATCGTCGTTGCTGCTGAGTGTCACACACAATAATGTGTCAGGAAATCAGATCTTGCAGCGCGATCTTAATGTGTTACATTTATAGCGACCCTATTCAAATAAATCTTTATATCAGATTGATGTTCTGTAAAATTCTTCGCCCGTTGTGAATAATTGAACACATTTCAGACAATATCTTATGTAACAATCACGGTATGAACGGTTTTGTGTTTTAACATTACATTTTGTGTGTTTGTTTCCAATGAATCTAGCAGTGTTTTAAGACCAGTTTGCACCTTAAAGAAGTTCCCCTCAACGAAGCAGCTTTTTCGTATTGTGCATACTGTCAGAACCAGTGATCATTTTTGACATAGTTATCGCACTTTGTTGAGTTTAACATTATTATAAACTATTCTGTTATGGCCCTTGATCGATTTTTACATCATTATTAACACTTCTGTGTACAATTCCACCTGTGTTTCTTAAGGCATGTTGATAAAACTGTAAGAAACTTACAGTTTTAAGATATTCCTGTGCACATAATCAGAATTCTGTGATTCCTGAATTGTTATGAAATGAAGGCACTTTGTTGATTTTTCTATTTGCAACCCATACTACATTTCTCAAGTTATGAAATGTCCTAGCGAAAATTGTCAGTGTTTTTCAATTCGATAATTTGTTTGTCATATTAATGGCCCTTTCTTTACTTGATACCTTTGCATGATGCAGAGAAAAATATTCGGTGTACACAAATGTTGATTTTCAAACATTTTGGCACTTTCCCTTCGGTCAGTAAGTGTATTTGTATAGAAAACGGCGTTCATAATTATCTACAAGCTTATTCATATAATATGCCCCAAACTTCTGACCGCCAGAAGGCACCGACATACATATTTAACGACCTCTTAAACACGGGGTAGACGAGGAATCACGAAATTGTTTGGACACGTGTCTGTAACAGTTTGGCTTGATGTGTATTACATAGTTCGTCTAATTTGCAGAATTGGAAGAAACGAAATAATGGGTTGTTGTGCTGTTGGACCACGATACGTTGGTACTGGCAGAGACCATTGGTACGAGATGCTGGAGAACACACGGAAACCAGTAGCACAATGGTACTCACTACAAGAACATGTGCCGTATACAGAATACAAAAGCAGCGGTGGTAAAGGGTGCTTCAGATATCGTCAAGCGACCACAGATTCCACGTGTAGTGAGGATACACAGTAACATAATGTCGATTACATTCATTACATGTATCACATTACTTGTAACATAATCTCCTACGCAACTAAGTTCAACTCTTATTTTATAAGATCAACAAGTATGTAACCCATTACTGAAGGAGCAAGAATTTAAGGTACCATGTGCTATCAACTGTGTGCTATCAACTTATATGTTGAAGTGTTTGTGTTACCATATCTCTATGGAAAGGACACACTGCTAATTTGACTCTGAACTAACATAGTAACTGACCAAAGTACCACTTTATTCATATCATACGAGGGTTTTTCGGGGGTTGTATTTAAGTGCCGCTGGTTTATTCTTATTGTATGATATTTCTCATATATTTTGAAGTCTTCTACAATAATAACTCCATCTTTCCATAACGTTCTGAACACGTCTTCTACGATGCCAGAATTATCTCAAGCAGAAATCTCAAATCAAATTGATATTACGCTTAAACTAGAGTCGCAATTGGAGATAAAAATGAACACAAAGCTCTTGGAATTGTACTGTAATAAAACCAGAATACCATTTATGTTCAATGATGCTAATTTTGGTTCCAGTCTCGCATGGAAATTAAAATAAAGACACTTGCCAACATTTGATTTGAGATCTTGCTCAGATTGAAATGCTTCGAGAGATCGGAACCAGACAGGAAGGCTTTCAGTAACCTTTGAATAACAAACAATGTACTGGCTCACGATCTGACCATATTAGAACAGACCGGGATGCGAAAATCGGACCTCCTGAGGTAGATGCTTTGACCGCTTTGTCAACGCTACTTGTTTGCTTTGTGAATTACAAATGGAACATCATCAAGTATGATAATAAAGTATACTCATGATTTGATACACTACAAATTTATTGCTAAATTTTAGATACTTTTTAAAACATCTTTTGATTTGTTGTACATTAACGTTCAATGAAACACTTATTTACGCAGTACATTACGCTTTAAAATGTCATATGTAACAGTCTCATTTCGTTTATATTAGCGTTTAATTAGTAAATACTTGTGTGAAGAAAAAGGCTACAATTTGGATTTGTGCGTTTCTGGTGTCAGCAGAATAGTTACTTTTACTTTAACGCAGGTGATGATATATACCAATTTTGAAATTGACCAAAAGTGTTAGTTTCTCCGTCAAAAAAAATTGTTAAAGGTAATTTGTTAATACGTCTGTGACAGAGAAATCTATAACGTATATTTATACATTTACATTAAGCCATAATTTTCAGTGTTTTACGATGGTTGCCTCGCGAAGCTTTAAAGAGGCATTCCCTATAACTAGCATATTTTTCTCTACTATCACATTAAATGAGCTAAATGTACAAAGAACTATCAATTCTCATAATTTGTCAGAAGAAAGTGTGCGCAATTATGTCTCTATAATGTCAAAAATATATTTAAATCACCAATGATAACTTATCGCAGCGATTTATTATTATGTGGTCAAAGGGAAACAACTTGTAACTATTTTGGCTCGTTACGGAAATATATTTTCATTTTTTTCTCCTTCATTGTTGGGAGCTTTTTTTTGAAGATTTGAGGAGCTTAAGCAATAATGATTCTTATTTATTGTATAATATTCTTGTAAATATTTAATCGATCAAAGTTATAGGGAACGCCTCTTGAAATTGATTGTTTGAGCGATGTGTTATAATTGATAGTCGCAGTGTTTGATTGTCAGATGTACGAATACATGTATTGTCAATAATTATCTTTTAAGAACATGTTTTGTCTCAATATACTACAATTATATTATAGTATTTGTCTGTCAAATATAACATATTCCTTTGATTTATGTTATTTTGTTCTAGGTTAATGGTGAATTTCAAACAAGTGTCTTATACTTCAGTTTATTAATTTGAAGTATTATCATTTGGAATTCTAATCATCAAGTAGGTTTGATATGATAAAATTCTTATTTCGTCTGCGGTTTGTCACGTCCACGGATTAAACCTCAAATATTCAGCTCCCACTGTTTATTAATTAGTTATATGGAACTCGATTTAACAAGAAAGTGTAAGGTTTTCTTATACTCAGATGGTGAGTATTGGCACAGAATGCTACGATCGTAGCTAGGACTGATACATGTTAAAAATTATAACAATGCGCTTACGATGAACCTATTTTGATAACACTGGAAATTTATCTTTTATTGCCAATCTTTATTTGAAACAACTTTTTTGCCGTAAGGAAAGAGTAATTTTCGGACAGTTATTTTTTTTTCTCCAAAAATTTCAAGTTTGTACAAAAGTGTCCGTACGTCCTTCTCATTCTAAACAAGATAATCCATTCTTTGGTTCTACATAAATGATTGATACCGGTTGACCAAGTAAAAACATTGTACTTTATTATAGATGTATTTCTTTTGATAATCACCTTTTAAAATGTGTAAACCATTATGTGCTCTTATATGTGAAATACTTTGTGTACTGGTAAATGTTTGTATTTTTCAAAGTTCAGTTACCAGTTTCATTTCCGATGTAATACGTTTTCATATAGTTTATTCTCATTTGGTTAACTTATGAAGATATATCTGCTGAATGATACAGTCCTAAAGTAAAACAACCCCATTGTTTCATTTGAATAACACTGCTAAATAGTAATACAAAAAATCGGATTATGGAGTCTTAGGAATCATGTATGTTTCCCTGTTTGTTATCCCTTTTATTCGTTATCATTAATTTGAGAGTTGCCATAGTGTCTCGTCATGTTCATTTGTACTTTTTGCTGATATTTCATTCGTACAAGGATACTGTGCTACATAAACGTTCAAATTATTCTTCGAATTTCTTTAGCAACATAATAAGTGGCGAATATAGTTGTTGTATGCGGTCATTTAAATTGACATTCAGGCGTTTGACGAATATAATCGTTGCTTCTAAGGTATGTCCAAACCATTATAAGTATTTACAATGACGTTTATCAATACATTCAATTTGCCATGTCTTAATGAATGACATATGTAAATCATTGCGCATTTTATTTTTATATCAGACACTGTTGTTACAATCAAATGTTGTATTTGTTAAGCATTGATATCAAAATATTCCGCTCGTCTTTTGTATAATCATGTGTTTTTGTTGTGTGTATAATGTATGTTTTATGTCTTGGTCCCACAGAGATTGTACTCTCAATTTAGTAATAGAACATCGGAAGTAACCGGGAAACGGGTCCTCGTGGTCTAGGGGAAGTTTTTTTACAATCATTTGAAAGTTGGGAAACCCCTGTTCCAGATGCCTCCTAATGCTAATTTATTTAAATCGGGAGTACTTCGCCGAGGCCAAAATTGCTCAGTGAGACCAAGACATTATTCTCTATTGTCACTCACAATTAATGTTAAGTGTTAATACCATGTTGCCCCCGTTATATTATAAATATATTTATATTCTGATATGTTCTTTATTATGTTTTGTATAACCAAGGCACACACACATTTTTTCACCGTGTCGACATTGTAGGTTGAAACCCGTTTTCTGAGTGTTCCAAATCGAGATCAGGGGGTCATAATCATAAGACATATAGCAAAAGGATGCGATATTCGCGATTATTTTTGCTATAAGAAAAGTCTTAGTTGAACACTATGACAATACCATGTTTCCATCTCATTGGCATTCTTTTTCCATTAGTAATACATGTAACCACCTGTGTCCGGCTCCGAAAGCGGCAGTGTAGAATAAAATGTTGTTTTTAAATTTTGTTGAATGCTGCCTTACATGCCAGATTTTTTATTATCATTTATCCAATGAAAATAGTTGATCGAAATACTACTGACAGATGCAATTTCATTCAGACCATGCAATGTAAATGGATTATGGAAAGCAACTAATTATAATTAGGGTGTCAACCAAATATAGATAAATGTTATTTGGTAAATAGCTTATTAATGGTAGTAGCTTCATTACTGCCGCGATTTGTGCTTGTTTAATATAGAAACAAACCAGGGACGGTTAACCTTTCAGTGACTTCTCTTATCTTGATCGGACTATTCGTGGTGTTGATATAGATCGGTCAAGTGACAAATACATGACGTTTCTGGTGTATTGGGGAAATCCATATTTTCCGGTACGCGGTTTTGAAATCGACTCTGCATCATATTTTGTTTGATGTTTGTATCTGATTCATATACATTCAATTTATATTTAGCAATGATTACAGAATCGCACCATGCACCAGCCTTATGGCAGTCATAATGTTATTTGATGACGTCATTTGAATAATACTTCACATGTATAGTGTAAGAATATACTTACTCGTTATACTAGCTCGAATACAAGGAAGGTCATATTAAACAATATTTATACGTGCATAACAATCCGCCAATAAAATCATTGTGCATCATGCTGATATAGCATGTAAATAGATATGCTAGATCTGCCTAAATAATGTAGTGAAAATATTCATTGAATTATTCGCTGTAATCGATGCATCTAAACAAATGACTCTACTTTTAGTTTGTCCAGCTATGATCCTATCACCCATTGATTTCTGATGCACAGAAGAAACATCTGATAATTCGGATTCGGAAGCATTTTAAAACGCACAACGGAGTTGATATATCCATCTGTTAAAGATAATCTTGTTATATTTATGAATATTTCAAGAAAAAATAGACTCAGCTTGTGTTTTCTGTAAATGTTACAGACATAATGTCTAATGAACCTCTAATCTATGCTCTATGTCAGCATTGCATATTTAAACATTGATGTGATTGTATTTTGTAAATGGTAATTTCAAATTTTCATGAGCGATTCCTAATCGAAGAAAGCAATGCAAAAAATGGCCGACAACATATTGTCCGCCATTTCTACATTGAATGTGTCGAAGTTTCATCCTGTACCATATTTCAAGATATTTTAACTATAAAATCGATTCTATTTTCATTGTTGGCCAATATTATAAGTGGACCGGAAAATATTTAGAAATACGGAGATCAATTAATAAGAAAGATTACAGTTACGGACTTATAATTTAGATTGGATTTTAAACGACTTCGGTTAGGAGAGGCTTCGGATTGAGGATATTGTTTTCATGTAGCAAATATAATAAAGCACAGGGGAATGGAGAGGTTGTCTTGGATGACTGGTATAGTGAACGCAGAAATCAGCAGACCCAGCACAGAATTTAAAACACACCAAATAATTGTATACATTGTACAAGTTGTTAGCTCTGGCTAAAAAAAGCACCCGAAAAAAGCTAATCACTGTAAGTTACCGAAATCATTAATATGCATTCTGAATACGATATTTCCCTCTTATTTCACACATTTTCAATAATTGTTTAAGCCACTAACGATTCCTCATCGGCGATGTGGATGTACAAATAGTTTTATATGAGGCAGTCAATTGTCATCACCGCTTTCTTCAGATGTAATTATCGACCAATACCAGTCGAATCTTTATTGCAACTCACATAGTCACGTGAGGTTATAACCCGACTTCTCACATTATCACAGTATATCGTTCGTGACCTACATCCGGGACACTTTCTCCAACACAAGTTCTCAATTCTATCGATGAACCAGCAGGCAGCATGCACTTTGACTTTAAAAGTGCTTATTGTTCTTAAGGTACTTGACTGTAGTGAGCATATCTGACTAAAGATTATTCGTTGGTAAGGGTAAATCGTATTTCTTAATTGGAATGAATTGTTTTTGGTAGCGACAGAACAAATGTCATAACAAATTATTAATTGTCTCCTGTTGTCACTGTACAAGATATTCAGATATGTTTACATGTTGAGCGGCAACTGCAAACGGTTGTTCCTATAAATGCTAACGCCAGTGTATATCAAACATTCTATTTGATATTTATTAGATTGTCGATGTTCTCATCGCTGCTATATTAGAAACAGATATACATTGGATATCCCTCGAGTATTCGTAATATTAGCAATACCAAACAACATGAAATTGCATACCACAGAATAGATAGTCAGCCGTGTAGTGTATGGTGTCGTTTGCAAGATATGCATCGCATAAAATTGGAATTCTGTCCGTATGCGTCACTCATATATCTCAAAATTTCTTACAAATGATAATAAAAATGCATGCAAGAAAGACAGCGCTCAACCTAACAATGGATAATAGTGGAAACAAACAACAACATTCGAATTTCTAGTCAGTTGTAAGATTCTCGAGTGTGTTGACTTATCAAAGACGGTTACCAACCTTTATCAAATTATAAGCACACGTCCAAACCGCACTAAATCAAGTTCACAAGTTAGGCTAATTTATATGACATAAACTTGGTCGTATGTGGCATTTATACATGTTATTATTTTATTGTTCCCAACACCTAAGGCGACACCATTGGGTATTAGATTACACGAACGTACAGGAATTTTCAAAGGGTCAAATATTCTTAGAAAAATGTGGGGCAAGTGAATCTATTCTTAGCGATTTCGTTTTCATTTTCCCTTTGTTTCAACTTGTCTTATCGATTCATAAACCAGTACAAACTTGATCTTGTAACGTTGATTATGGAAACTATCGTATCGCATTGACATAAGCTAAGCAGTAAGCTCAGGAATATTAGTGACATTTTTATGTTATGTTCCAACGTTTTTTAAATCAAACACGTCAACCTTTCCCAGATCATACACTTACACGACCAGGTATGTCAAATATTAGTTTTAGCATTTACTCTTAAAACTGTGAGTAACAAAGGTATGTGGGTATAACGCATTTGGCCCGTGCACTTTAATAAACGACAACCCACAGGCGATAAAAAGGTTCCATAAATCTTATGAGCAATATCTTAACTGCTGTTTGCAATAATATAAATTATAGTTTTAACTTTTAAAGGTTTGTAAACTATATTTTATTCCGGAATTTCGTCGTTATCATCATCTTAAGTGATAGCCTAACTTTATTAGACTATACTCTTTGGTAGTTAATAGTGATTGCAAGGTACTAAATGAAATATAAATGCACAATTTGTATGTTTTGTCCAATTGTATTTGTTTTATATTTTCATTTAGAACAGAATATGAAGGAGCCACGAATATAATAATTTAAATGTTGTTTTGTCACAGTTGTAATTAAACAAAATGTTGAAGTAATTCAATAATAAATAATAAAGGGGATATGCTGGTATCACATACGTATTGTTCCTGCGTAAATGACGCAGAGTTTCTGTTTAAAATTAGACGAACATTGTCCTATACAACAGAACATAAACGGCATCGGACACATGGCATTATGAAGCATTTATGATTATAAACACTGAGCGGATAACTTTTGGTATCTAAAGTTGCAAATACACAAACGTCCCAAGTTTATGAGTTTAATAAAGAAACAGTATGCGTATGGCACTAACAAAGTCAATGTGAGTAAACTTAGTCAGCCAAAATGTAACAAGTGAGTCCGATACTGGGTGGCAATACGAACCATTTAAATGAACTTGCTACAAAACATAAGGCATGCAGCTTTAGTATAAGGTCAAACCAAGCGATCTAGTATGTTTTAGCGAGGCATATCTGGTATATTATTCAGTTACTTCAACTCCATTGAATACATTTGTTTTCTACGTTTGAAGTCAAATTAATTATACTGAACAGTTGTGTGGTTGTTAGTTCCTTACGTCAACTGCTTTGATAAATCTGGTATTACTGTTTCTATGGCTTATTTGCCCTTTCACTGATTGAAACCATTAATTTAGTACAAATATGCATTCAAGCTGTATACCAGTAAATCTTTATTTGACGATTTCAAGAACGATACTTACTAAATGTAAGGTAGATGTAGCATTTAAAGGTGCACCTGTCCCCAATCTCCCGAAGCATCACGAGTAGAAATCTCTACACAAAATTTGCCAAATATCACAGTCAGAATTAGACATCTAAAGTTGTAGGTCTTGCCCATCACTGAAATAAACTCTAACTATCAATTCGGTTTAGTTATGCTAATTTTAGTTCAATCTTAACATAATGACAAATGACAATATTTGAGATGAGATCTGTGTTTAAATCGTTGTTTGTGATCACTACGGACTAAAACTGCTGTACTTAGAATAATTGGAAAGAAATTGCAGACGGAAAACTCTCTTTGCCGTATTAGTTCTTTTAATGAAAATTACATTCGCCGCTTTGTTTAGAATATGCAAATTGGCATCGTATAACTTACTTATTCGTTAATTATTATTCTTGAACACCTTAAGTATCTGCTCGAATTTGACTCTCCAGTATTGACTACGTTGTGAAAGAAAAAATAGAACGTAATGGGAACACTAATGAATCCATTCATGTCTCCATATGTCGGTAACTTTATGCTTCGTCGGTTAAATTACTGTGTTATCGATGGTTTCCGGTTCTCTTTACTCCTAGATGGTAAGTCTAGAATTGGATACACTTATTTTGTCAGGCAAGAAACTCGTTTACTTAGGTGTGTTAATGACGTTTTTCGTGTAATTAAATTAGGTATTTTTATTTAAATAGTGTATGATTTTGTTGACATTAACAAAGCCTGACCATAGACCTCTATTTGAGCTATTAGATTCATACGAATATAACTGAATGTTATGTAACACTCGGAATACATCGACAGTTCATTGAATTCTTGATGTTCCCTAACGTCTGATGATATTTTACAATGGCTCCAAAGAATGTATATATTGGTTAAAAGGTTGTCATGCTTTATGCAAATAATGACCCAATGCTACTTTTACGTACATGCCTTGATACAGGAACAAGCATCTCTGAATAAAAAGCTATTCCATCGTGGGTATTTATACAATTTGAATTGCTTATAATTTGGACCACCAAGAACGTTACATATACGCCATATGATATAGTTAAGGCGTCGTTGTTGACAGAGAAATGTCTACCCTTCTTCATCGGTTTATGGAAATTTATAACATATCTGGACACTTTTCAGGTCAAATATGACCTAAGGACAAAACAATTCCACATAAAAATGCTATTTTCGATATGGAATTATCCTAAGGCTAATGCCTATCAATATCTAAAATTTCATTGCGAGCTTTCATATAGGGCATGCCTGGAAAAACTGTGACAAAATAATGATAATTTTGTATTTTCTGGAACAAGCTTTAGACAACTATCATGTCACGATAGTTTGCACTTTGCCCTATCGTATGACAGCACATAACATATTCGTCCGGTATGTATCGACGTTTGAACTATTATTGCTATTATTTTTTTTTGATATTGGAAACTTGGAATTCCTTTAGTTGTGCGTTGTGCGTTATGGAATAATGGTGCATTGTATTGTTTAATTTGTTAAATATACGTCACAAAGACTAAACACTGTTTATTTATGTAACAAACATGCCTTATCCTCACAAAGTACCTCCCGGATAGATAAACGTATACTTGTTAAGTCGGTCTGTCTCGTGACTACTATGCACGATCCATATCATCGGAATAACAGCCTCGTCACAGAGACCTGTAATAGATAAATATCAAAACAAATATAATCTTACGACATTCAATTCCGATTGTGTGCATTATATTGGATTTCTGGATATCATCGGATGTATTACAAACGGAATTTCCCATAGAAAAAATCCAATTAGTAAACCACGGGTTAATGTCGATCTGTCGTCTACGTATGCAAGAATTTCGTGACAATGCGAATACAAGTGTCGTCACATGGGATTGTAAAACAATCTACACTTGTATATTTCTCATACAATATTATTGCTTATAATTTCTACTATAATTCCGTCATTCCGTCGTTGTATTATCAACAAACAATCGCAATCGGTTCACCAAGTGTACAAAAGTATACTTATACGCACAATCTGAAATTCAATCCATAAGATAGTATATAGCAGCCAATGCATTCTAAATCGCTATATGCATAAAATAAATGATAACATAGAGTGTTATTCATAACAAACGCCAGTGCAAAATGGAATCCCATAGCTACTGGTCATCAAATAAAAGACGCCGTTTAGGAGATGAAATAATGTCATTTAAAAGAATATACGTACTCGTTTTACTAACCCAGATACAAGGAAGGTCATGTGATAGCTATACGTTCTTGTTGCCAAGTTATACTCGTTAAAATAAGTTTCTTGATACTTGTTTGATTGTTGTCTATCATTCCTTTCCAAACCATCTCATAAAACCACAAATGTACCACGTGACCAAACTTTATGCATTATTTATTATAACCCTCATATACTGATGTTTTATGCTTTGTAGACAAGATTTTTCTTGGTAGAAAGCCTCCAGAGTGTAGCGTCGTATGACATTTATATAGTCGCTCATCAAGTGTCGTTGTATGTCGGTATCATATTGGTTTAGTACTTGTACTAGACACTGGTATTGAATTTCTAGTACAATATAAAATTTGAACGCGTTCATTATGTCTGGCACATGTACAAGAACGTGTAGTTATAAGATGTTATAACACTCATGTTTAGTAATATTATTGTTGGGAGTAAAAAAATATCATTTTCTTTTTTTTTCGTTTATCACGTACGAGGGTTGTTCATTTAATTCCCGGACGATCGCCATAGCGCTTGATTGGAACAAGCAATTGTAATAAATTTTCGTTTCATAAGTCTAAGTCACCATCTTGATTATTTGACAAAGCATGAAATTATTTTATCCAATTGAACACAAACTATGGTTACTATAGTAACCACACAAACGACTACCCGGCCCAACCCAATTTTGTAGTGATATGTAGAGTGTTAATTAGGTAGGGGTAGTGGTATTATCACATATTTTTAGCAGAAAACATCAGTCAACAATATGTATGTATTTATGTCGTGTAATATAACATTTGATGTCAACTCCGTGTAGCATTTTGCGTTCTAATGTTGAAGAGCTTGCTTATGTGAATATTGCGATTTGTTTAGAGAAAACAGGTAATGAAACGATTTTCTGACAATATTGGCCGTATACCTGTAAAATTAAGACTCCCTTAAAGAAAAACTCTTAAGACAATTATCGTAAATGCGGACCGTTGTTTATATATGAAATAAACCGTTCTATGATGACATAGCACCACCATGTGATGATCAAAGGCTGGGAAATCCTAAAGTCTTCAACAGAAAATGCCGTAGATTCAAGGCCTGTTGGGCGTTAGACACTAATAGAATAATAAGTGCTGTATAAATTGCAGCTACATGCGATTTTGTCGTAGTTATAGCATATTACATCACTACTGAACAGCTTAACACGGCGAATATATGTGTTCGGGCAACTACTTAACCCCTAAATAATGATCAAATGATGCAAAAAGTAGCGTTTTAGAAGCGAAAACGTCGTAAATTCGCCATTTTTGACGTCGACTTGGGCCGACTAACGTTACGCGCGCTTACTAAAATGCTAATATTATGAAATCCCTTCATCGTACCAAGTTGAAATTTTGTATGTGAATCAATGAATGATGTGATTGTGGTAGTGTGCGTTTTCATTAATATCCGTCCAATCGTTTTTCAGCATTATCGATCGTCCGGGAATTAAATGAACAACCCTCGTATGTTATCTCATCAAGTATTGCAGAAGTGCTGGTTTGCACATTTAAACTTTCACCAGGATGTCAAAAAGCTGATACTACCTTTGAAACGCTGATAATGATATTTTTCGAAGGCAAATTTGTTACTATATATTTTAACATAAGTATTATACACAATGACAATATGCTGCGACCGAGACCGATTTGATGAGGTGTCTGGTGTGTAAGCGGGAGATCAAAGGTTCGAATCCCGGCGATAGATGCTTTAGAACAAATATGGTATGCTGCTGAACCACCAGCTAGTTTAATGATACCGTAGGCACATCTATGTTAGACGCATGGCATGAGTATGTGAATGGAATTGTTAACAGATCACTTCAATTAAACACATAGTGTCTTGTCATTATTATTGCCAATCGTGTTTCATTATAAAAGATTTTTGTTAATAGAGCTATAAAAGTACAATGGTGACTAAATGACAACGACCCTTACAAACGCACACATCGGTCATTCCCACATACTATTCTCATATGTCCTTTCCCAGACACATCAATTATATATAATTCATCAATATAGCGTTGTCATTGAATATATAAATCTTGATTAGACTCAAAAGGTGCACTATAAATTAGCATTGTTAATGCAGATGAAAATATAACGGCATTTCGACCAACGACACATTGGCAATAGCATTACTATTAAGAAACAAAATCATCTATATGTAAATAATTCAAAGAATAATTAACTCATGTTCTAGTACGAACTGAATCGCAAAATCACATGATTACAAATCGGACAGGAAAGGCGGGGCTAACCATAATGATCAGAGCATAGCACGAAGTACGCAGACAATATTGTTTAGCATGAAAGTGGTTCCGATCAAAATGAATAATCAATTGTTAAATTTTGTATATACGCATTAAAGGGTCCCTATGTCACACGAGCATTAGATCATGTTTCATTTGCAACCATCGATTTTATACAATGAAAAGTTTAAATAAAAGAAATCCACAATTTAGGTCTATGTGTATGTGAAGGTCCTGAAATTAGAAAACAGGTATAAGAAAATTGGACAGGGAAGGCAGTACTCAACTGAAACAGCGGCGCACAGAAAATATAAAAAAAACATACCGCAAATACATGAAGAAATAACCAAAAAAACTAACGAGAATATGAACTACCTTAGTTCCAGCTGTAAGTTTGTCAAAAGGCAAATGACATGTAGTTTCAACAATAAAAAGAACTAAGTACCAATTTTAGCTGTCTGACAATCTAAAATGTAAAGTAACATTACAAAACTGAATGTCATACTTTCAACCGAATGACCCGACTTCAACAACAAATGCTTCTACCTTTTTAAAAGCAAATTGGCAAATGAAAATTTACATGCTAGCAATTTAAACGAGGTAATATTTGTATGACATGTAATGCAAAATCTTAAATAATGTTTTGTGACATTGGAATTAAAGTTCAATATCTTAAGCTCAGTTCCACATCTGTGTGTCATGTTCGTAAAAAATAAGTATGTGAAAGTAATCCAAATGTAATGCGAAATCCAAATGAAAGTTTTGTGACATTTGAATGAATGTTCAATAGCCCAAGCTCTTATTGTTTTTAAAAGAACCATTAAGGTTTTTTAAAATGCGCTAACCAAGTCCTTTGTATAGGGACAACAGGTTAGACGTGATGTAGCGCTATACATGAACTGATACTAAAATATACGTACTCTTTGATTTGATTTCTTGAATGGTCCGGTATACAAGTGACAAGTGACTACCTCTGCATTATTATCCAGTCCATCACTAGATGGGTTGAATGAAACCAATGTAATGCGTTAAGAAAATGGATTGGAAGGAATGGATGATACAGTATTATGTGTGAATAAATTTCGAGAGAACAGAGAACATGAGTTAACTTATCAACTATTTATGATAACATTTTGCTACTGAAATGACGAATATGATATGTTGTAGCACGGAAAACAAGTGTACCACTTCTCATCAAACCGAGCCTCAGAAATTTCCAAAACGACATTTAACAAAACTATTCGCCCACATGCAAAACCGCCTACTGTAATGATCAATCTAATAATTAGCATGGTTGCTTTGGCTAGAATACTGATCCACATGCAATTCAAATTTGCGATGTCGCCGTTCCTAACACCGCAGGGATAACACTATTTCGTGTCATCACGCAAAAGAAGATATTTCAGACACTGTTGAGATACCGTAGCAATACAATACATGTTATACAAAATGTAATCGTCGTACTTGTTGTAAAACCAACACTTGGCACGTGACGTCAATAAATGTCATGTCTTTAAACAGTTTAATTAAATAAAAATGCCATCACGTTTAAAGATGATAGCTCAACATTAGATATTTTGCAATATCCATTTTCCAAATCTGTATTTTACACTAATCAAATTGTCTTAAGACTCAGTAATGAATGGAATTAATTTTTCAAATGTGACATGGCATGCGATAATGGGTATAATATGATAACGCAGGGATTATGATGCATTCGTTTGCTGATAGCAGAAATGTTTCTGAAAAGTGTTTTACGACATATTAAAAACTACCAGGCCTGGTTCAGTCCAAACTGTTCGGATTAAAAACATATTGCTTTGTGAAGGGTTAAATAATATTGCGGGGTAGTTAATCGTTGGGGGACAAGTAATATGGAATAGTTTTATTTTTCAAGATATTGCTTTACCACTAGAAGTAAAAAAGACATGTAAAATTCCCTTAGAATATATGGCTACTCAATCGCGAATATTGACCGTGATAGTGCGAAAGCATTTGGAATTGCATTACCAATTGGAAAGTAAATTTGTTTATTATTCTTGTTCATGGTACTAATCTCAATACACTGCTTCTCGGTTCACAGTTCCGTAAGGTTGTACTGTTTCCTAATGGTTCTGGTGTCCTGAAAACCACCTGAAAGTTTTATCTGATGAAACGTATTGATGTGTATAAAATATTTTTTAATTATGTATACTTACAGATCAACTAAAAGTGCACGTAGACTTTTGAACGTGCTTCGGTATTCCTTTGTATTTAGTAAACGGATATACGATCACGTGCATACACATGCTTATGTTCCTAGCTTAGCCACATGATCGAGACCCATCTGCGTTAGAATTTGATAACTTATTGCCTACCCTAGGCATTATACATATATTACCATTATGGTAATGTAAATATGTGGTCTTGTCATTTTATCACCACACTGTAATATCCCCACATGATCCCTACATTCATGCATCTTTCATTTGTATCCATGAACATCATGTACTACACAAGTCTTGTTAAAGGTCAATACAATTAATTGCCTTGTAAATGTTTTGCAAATTTGTCAGTGCGGTCAATCACTAGACCATTAAGCCTTGTTTAGGATCAACACACGAGCAGATACATTGCAAATATTTGATAAACTGGGTTCGTGGTTGTACGCATTGTGCAATATCAGGGCCCTCAATATAATTTCACCACTTCACTTTTGAAAATGAGTCCCTTATCACCTCCCTAATTAATCTACATCTCCCCCACCCCCCATTTTTCTGGAAAATTCCCTTTCCAGAAATTTAGAAATTTAAACGAGACGAAATGTACGTGTAATTCTTCCCACTGTAGTTGAAATAGTTTGGTTAAAACGTTATCTTGTGCAAAATGTATGCCAAATGCGTTGCATGGATATTTAGGAATTGGCAGCAGACTAGACAAAAAGCTACTGTTAGCTGTTGGTTTTATACTCGTCAACTTTTAAGTACGTGGCATCAGATATTTATTTGAACTGTAATTTCATCCGCCATATACATTGTACATTTGCGTCGGCATATTTGGACTTTTTCTAAAACATAAGAGCGACCTTGAGAATATCATAATGAATAATGTAGTTCGTTATTGAAATCGATCGAACGAGAGACGTTTTGTCAGATATAATGTCGTAACCGTGAAACCCTGACTACACTGTACGCAGTTTAAATTAAGTTAAAAAACGATTTCATCTGTCCGCTATTCGTACTTGACTCTCATGAGTATTTAAAATAAGTTTATGTGGTAATGATGAAAGCATGGACAATACATATATCATTTGAAATTAAAAATAAATTAGTTAGGATAGTTGTAGCAACAAATCTACGTTTTTCTCTGTTGAAATTTGGCATCTAAAGTTTCAATTAAACACCAGTATCAATATTATGCGTTTAATAAACAAACAGTGTGAGTATGTCACTAACTTAGCCAATTATTTGCACATGAATCCGATTCTGAGTGGCCTTTTCACGAAATTGCTACAAATCATCCGGTTTTTACAAGAACCAATTGATATTCTGTTAAGCATTATTTTGTATAGCACCTGACCACTATCCAAGCGATATTGTGTTTGAAACTCGTGCTAGGCATATCTGACATATCCTTCAGTTACATCACGTACTTCAAGAAGGCATTGAATGTATTTGTCATCTATGTTTGAAGTCTGATTAATTTGGATCATGTTTATAGTTGTTAGTTCCTTAAGTCAACTGCTTTGATCAATATGTTATAAATGCTTCTGTGGCTTATTTGCCCTTTCACTGATTGAAACTGTATACCAACTAACTTTTCTTTATTTCAAGAATGATACAGAATGACAAGTAGATGTAGCATTTAAAGATACATTACTTCCGTTTGAACATTGTGTAAATCATTTATTATCTTTATGATACATCTGGTCTATAACTGTCGTATTGTAATTGGAAAGAAATTGCATTGTC
Source organism: Spisula subtruncata (assembly GCA_963678985.1). Taxonomy (NCBI): domain Eukaryota; kingdom Metazoa; phylum Mollusca; class Bivalvia; order Venerida; family Mactridae; genus Spisula; species Spisula subtruncata. The sequence goes on along the minus strand of OY787664.1, from coordinate 40,313,795 downwards.
GTAGCATTTCTCTTTATGAAAAATCGTCCAATGGTCATGGTGTACCTTATTTTTTTTATTTTCTTTTTTGAATATCATACGTATCTGCTCTTATATAAATGTCCAGGATTGACTTCCTGGTGAAAGGAAAAACGAACGTAATGTGAACACTAATGAATCTATCCATGGCGCAATATGTTGGTAATTTGAAGCTTCGTCGGTTCTATTACAAAATGTCACATAACCAAGGAGTCATTGTAGGTTTCTATTTCTCTTTATTCCCTAGAGAGTTTGTCTAAAAATGGTGACACTAAATATACAATCAGACAAGAAATTCATTAGTTTTTTAGAAGTATGTTAACGATATTGTTCGTGTTATTATATTGAATCTTTTAAGGTAAATAGTGTATGGTTAAGTTGACATTAGCAAAACCTGGTATACTTTGAATATTGCTCTCTGTCGAGGCCTATCCATTTAATACAGCACCAATTCGCCGACTTAGAATGAAAAGTGCCGTAAGTACAAAATCGTCATTTTGAGAAAACAACTGAAGTTCAGTTTGATACAAATGACGAATTCGGTTTTTCATCATTAGAAGCGCCCTGTGATGCTGATTATAAATATGTATCAGTCTGATAAGGTCGTAAGTAATGCTTGCTACTGATCATTCTAAGTCAGCGATATGTTCTGCATTCGAACGGGTTCGTCTGTAATTGAACATTTTGTTGTTGGAATGGAGCGTAGCGGTTCAACGAATTCGTGAACAATACCGATACCATTGAATTGCTTAAAATTTCCAAAAAATCCAATAAAATCAAATATTACTGTGATCATGGCCATTGAATATATCATAAGATATTGCAGCTGCGTCTAGCATCACACAAAAGGGTCATACACAGAATGTAAAAACTGTAGCATCAGTATTCCCACTTCTGGCAACTGATATGCGTTGTTATTAGTTTACATATAACATTGGTTATGAATCTTTGACGAAATGTTTATATTCATTGTGAATGTGAGGTTTTGTTTTGCAAATGTCAGCATAGTTACTGGTCTTAATTAATTTCCTTCATTTATTTTTTTCTTGTATTATGCACATGGGACTGACGAATCGATTAATCAAATTGAATTTTAATTAACCTTACTAATCTAATCAATAGAATGATTTATAACACATAATTATTATCAGTGCACATTATTGATACATGAAGTGGTGGCTGTTTTTCTGTTTGTGTACTCCAGAAACGCAGGACATATGCATGCTCCCGGAACATATGCTTACATCACAATCGTCAACCCATTTGCAGAGCTTAAGAAATGGAAACGACTGGTTTCAGGTTAAATCAGGTTGACTCATTAATCTACTTGTATTTGTGCATTTCATGGTCTGATATGTCCGTTGAATACTGCCATCGCAAGTCAATCTGTGAATATCTATTGGTGTATGTTGCACATATAAATGTATGAAATCAAACATGTCAGCCGATTTGTCACAAGCAGACTATTAAAAAACGCGTTTGATGTAATATGATTGTATTGCCATTTTCCCACCATTTGAGAGCGTTAACATCACATCGTGGATTGTTTCTGAATTACAACTTGCAAATGGTGTGTGATTGTGAGAATTGTTTGTTCTAGGTTATCAAACAACCTCAGGCTGTTGTTCAGTTCCAGTTAAAATAAAAATTGTATTGTTTTTTTTATTATTTGTATTGTATTGCAAAGTTGTATAATTGTATTGATTCAGATGAAAATAGTTTATAATGTAAACAATACATATTGCGATTGTATATGATGACAAAACAACATGCTAGACTTGAATAAATATTTAAAACTATTTGGTATTCGTACCTGTTATATTTGTCTATACAACCCTGAAGGGATTCCACAATGTTCCATTTCATTTTTTGATGACGGTGCATTCTCCAGTCTGCTTTATTCTATTTTGACTCAAATATGTTTTTGTTGAAATATTGCGTATTCCAAATATCTGAAAACAAACACAACAACGACAAAACCATTTGTGCAGATAGCACGCGAATTGTCGATTTCATTTGTTAAATGATACTTATAACAACTCGGACAGGACAGACCGCACTTAGCCTAAACAGCCGTGCACAGAACACATAAAACAGCTACAGGTGCAGACCACAATTACACGGCATATTGTCCAACACACAGCTAAATGAGAAATGAAATTAATCGCTGATAATATAAGTTCCAACTGTCAAACAGCAGAAAACCTATACTTGTTTCAGGACACATTTAAACAACACGACATACACAAGAACTTGCTACTACAAAACATGGCATCCCACTTTGAAAGTATGCCGCATCAGTTGGTCGCACCAACATTGACCAAGGTCCAGGGGACTAGAACATACTTAACGGACGACAAACAACCTGATTGTAAAAACCGACATTGCATCCTTTAAACTGAATCAAGAACCTCGAGGAGTAACCGCTACATTTGAAGAAAACATCGAATTATGCAGTACAACTACATTGTACATATAAAAACACCTTTTAAGGCTAATACATTTTTAAATAGTTTACAGATTGACAAATGTTCTCGGTTTATGATAGCTGGGGAATGTCGTTGGTTTAGCGTATATATAAATTTAATCTATATATATGTGAATGTAAGCATCAATTTTATTTCGTCTTCGGGATTATCAAATTTAAGCGAGACTGCGTAGATTCTTAAATCTCAAGGGAATTTGTTCGAAGACGGAGTCTTTTGAAATACTGAATATTGGAAATTACGACTGTGGTTTATAACTGAATGCTCTGAAATAGTACCTATTCCTGTTTTAATAATTTACTTAATGTAACCACCTTTTGCGGTCGTCTTGTAATATGTCGTTTGAATATTCTCAAGAGTTTAAAACGTTTATAAAGTCATTGGCATTCATATGTTTGATTAGCGTCATTCGGTTATTATAATTATACTGACTATTATATTATATGTTGAACTGTCATGGACAACAACCAATTCATTTGCATGTTTAAATTAGCTGGACCGTGGGACTGTTGGTGATCGTACGAGTAAGCCATCACTGTAGACGAGTTCAGTTGTCGTCTACAGGGCACTGTTTTACTAACAATGCGTAAATGTCGCGTATATTTACGCATAGATATCTACCTTACGCAAACTCGTAAGTGTGTTTTACTAAACGATCGCAAGTACTTGCATACATTTACGCAAAAATATTGAAGATTGAACGTAACTCGGGACACAATATAACCAATATAACAAATATAACGGGTACCAGAATGAATAAATATACGTCAAGATTTGATGATTAATCACGGCCTAAAACAACAAGTGACGGTCTAAAACAATAAATGACGGTCTAAAATAGCATGCGACGGTCAAAAATCACCAGTGCGTGTTAAAAACTCTTCACTTACGTTCATATTTGCCATTTAGGGTTGCCCAGCATTGGCGTAGAAATAAGCTAAAACGTACGACATAATGTGAACTAAAATATCTTTGTAAAACGCATTTACGCAAATATTATCGACGTACGCAATATTTTAGGAAATCTTAGGTTAACGCTAGCGTAAATGCTTTGATAAAACAGTGCCCAGAAGCCTGCAGTATATCGACGGTGCCAAACAAAAACCCCGTAACTCAACTTTGGCGCGAAAATCTTTTTTTGCAGCATCCGCATATGCTGTAGACGTCCTGCGCATTTCGGTCTTGTCGCAATATACTTTCTATTCAAATGGCGACAAGACAGAAATGCACGGGACGTCTAGCTGATGCGGATGCTGCAAACAAAGTTTTCGCGCCAAAATTGAGTTACGGGGTTTTGGTTTGGAACCGTCGATATACAGAACACGGGTTGCATTGTTTTTAACCGTTTGTATGATGGTTTTAACCATTATGGTGATGTCACTTGCCCTTGACGCGTAAGCCCAGGGCAGTATCAACATATTAGTAGAAATAGAAGTAGAAGTAATATTACTGAATTTGTTATTGAATAGTGCAAACGACCGTGATGTGTTCTAGTTCGTTTCGATTAACCAAATTATCGCGCTAATGCAGTGCTGCAAATACAGTAATTAAGGCTATTTTAGAAACAATCAAATTATATCTTTCATAATTCCACAGAAAGTTCAACACAAACATGGTCATCAAATGCAACTACCAAATAGTGCAACCCAGCTTAACAAGTTTGAGTTTGAAACTTTATGTCATTCTGCTCTTTGACAGCTGTGACTGGGGCATTTCAATTTCTCGTTCAGTGGTGTGTGGGTATTATGCCGTGTACATGTGTTATGCGATGTGTTTGTTTTATGTTTTATGTGCTCGGTTGGTAACGTTGAGTGCTACCTGTGCTGTCAAATATTCTCATATGGACTGTTTGTACTATTTCGTAGTTCGGTATATTATATCAAAGTGAGATGTTCGATTGCAAAAAGGTTTCCGGTTTTTTCAATTAATATGAATTCCATATATTAAAAGATTCATTAACACCTCTCACGATATGCGTACGTTAACGATCATAACCCAATAACGATCTGTAGCCATGCGAACTTTCAAGTCAAATTGCGTTGACATCATGTCGAGAGATATATTATGCCCACATCCACATGTTTTAATCAATTAATTATTTTTTGTGATCACATTGCTGAAATATCCGTAATTAAAATCATTCTGATGACAATACAGCTTGAAATAACTCTCTGTGACGCATTGGTATGTGACAAAACTAGCAAAATACGGCAGTTTTGGCATTGTTGCCTAACGATTCTAATTGCGGACGTGTTGGCCACCGTGATTACAAAAAGGGAATAGTTGCATACATTTTACTTAAATGCTTATTTAAATGTATTGTGTGATGTGAAATGATGAATGATGAATACTCTCTTTGTTCCATTCATAATACTGTAATTTTACAAAAACATGATTGTGCAGTTTATATCGGCTTGATATGTTACATCAATATTATTGTTATCACATACTGTAATGATCGCAGTGGTCGTTATCATCGACTACTGGTGTGATACAAGTATTGTCATCACAAGACTAACTAAATCCTTTCCAAACAATGGATAAAAAATACACTAGAATCGTTCCCACAAAAATGTCTATACTGCGATAATTTGTCCAAATACATTGTATAATGCATTATGTCTCCGCAAATTTGTCGTTTCAGACTGGTTTTCTAAAAGTGCGCACTTATTGTAAAGTAGTATACCTATACCTTTTCCAGACGTCGTTGGGGAGTATAAACACATTTGGAAAGCGATACCAAAAAGTAATACTTCAATGCTCGTACATCAAATATTCACTACGCGTTCTTAAATTGTCAGTATTTTAGTCGTTCTGTCATAACATGTTCTGTAGGCTAAGTCGGTTCATTTTATATTTTTACTGCTTATTATTTTGATGACTACATCCGGACAATAATAATTTAAATAAACGTTCTCCGGTTTCATTCAGTTAAGTGATTGTGTTTCCCACTTCGATACTTTATTTGTGTTGAAAGTTGCCCCGTGTTTGTTTGCCATTATGCTTCTTAAGACAGTAACGCACAGATCTGCTGATTGTACTTGAAAGCGCTGCAAGTTTGATTACCAAGAAAATAAGAAGCAGTCAAATATAGTACCGCCCAGCAATTGTTGTTCTTAACGCTGTTCTTGTCACACTATATGTTAAACTAGAAAGCATGATACGAACGGCATGTTAGTTAGTAATTGGTGCCGTTTAGCTTCTAGTCAGGTACGAGTGACCAGTAACGCTACAAATAACCTGGAATAACCACTTGACATTTTTTAAAACAAGTTCATTGACATTCTAGTAATGGACGCCCAGTAGTTTGGAAGAAATTATAACTACAAGATGTGTCACATACAACTTAACTACACGACAGACAAAACCACACAAGATGATGAAGTCGTTATAAATCCGAGTAATGAGCAATTCTACGCGCGTGATAAAATGGCAACATTACAAGTTTATTGACCGTTTTTTCATAATTGAGACATCCGTAATTGTTGTTGATATCTTTAAAAGGACAAGCTGCACTACAAACTATACGCATAACAATGTGCAGTGTCATATCCCATGTCGTACAAGCACCATTAACTCGCAGACATGATTTGCCTGAAAATGGGCCAGGGGCTAGGCAAAATTTCAATCACCTGTGGAAACAATTTGGTCTTGCCCCAAAATCATTCAATATTGAAAGTCGTACATATTTCAAAAATACCAAATGTTTGATATGAAGTGTTTATAATTCGACGCGATCGACTTGACTTGCGTATGTGCTATTTGTCCTTGAGTCGATTTATTACCACTATGTGTATGACAGGGCCGACAGTTCATTATGTTTGTATTTTTCTATTCATTTTAGATGATATGCTGTTAATATACGTCTAGCAAATTGTCTTATCGAGAGTTTCCCAGTGTCGCAGAACAATTGCAACACCTTTAATACCACGCGTGCATGTTTCTTCACACCGTCCTTCCATAGAACATTTCCGATTATGATTGCAGCAGTTTAAATTCAATGTACTATCGGATATCTCAGCAGGTACATTTATATACTGTATCAAAGTTCTTAAATGGAAAGAGTACATGTCTCATATTTTGGAGTTAGTCGAAATTTTAATCCTCCCATTGTAGAAGAATTTCCCGAAGGTAAGAGCAATTTATCGTTAATATTTCTATACATAGCAATCCATTATTTCGGTTTGTAAATGTTCAGGATGAGTGCAATATTGTTAGAATTCATGCATTTTCGTGGGTGTAAGGATTATGATAATGCACAAAATCTCTTGATTTTGCTTCCTCGTAATACACTTACCGTTCGTTTCTATTTCTTGTTAAGAAGACAGTCTATACTCATGGGGATAGTTAGAAAACAGTGGCTTATAATTAGCTTTCTGTTAGGGTATTTTGGGACTGCTGTTATAATCTAACATTCTAAAATTAACTAACTCTGTGTATCTAGAATATGTGTTTACACATTCCATAATATGCGCTTTCTAATGCAACAGGATGATGGACCATTTGTGTTGCTAGGTGTCACTGATTCATGATCATTTGTTTGGTTTTTTATGTTTTGTACTTGTACTTATAAACTGTCATAATTATATAATTATATATAATGTCTTTACCTTTCGTTTTGCCACAACATCATGCCGCTTTGCAAAATGATGATAACCCGTCGGACAAGTCCATAACCGATGGGGCATAAATAACAAAAATGTACCATACACAAACTATCCGACGCGCACTCTATCATCAGTAGTAAATAAATGTTGTCTTCGCACCATATAATAACACTCAATCTGAATCTGTATTGATTTGAAGTAATCTGTATCCGACAAGTTGATTTAACTTGCATTACGGAGTTGTGTTTTGGAACAAATAACAGACTTTCGTATTAAGTATTTAATATATGGCTATTTCAAAGTATTTATGAGTCTCTTACACTGTGAAGACAGTATAAGGTAAGACAATGGTATGGGTCGTAAATCATCATTATGTACATTCGTATAGCAAACGGCAATCTATTTGACATCGAATGATATACGTACTTGCGGAAATAAACTGGAAGTTCTCATTAGGATATAACCATGTGGCAATGGTCCAGTTGAAGTATCCTGAATTCTTAACACGCACATTTCATCAAGTGTATTGTTTGAATGTACTGTTGTAACGCTGTGATTTTGTGCGTTCTGTTGTATTATTATTACCAATCAAGCTGGATAATCATACAATTAAGTGTTGTTATAGGCTTATGGAAAGAAAGACAGAGAAGGTAGTTTCAAAAGAAACACACGTATACGCCTTCAAATTTCTTAAGGACAAAGCTTAGTACTCTTAAATAGTCTCTAAATTTATGAACTTGACTTAATTACCTTTAAAATCTAAATCTCCCGGTTTGTCCATGACTTTAAAAGGTCGACATTCGGCATCACGAAATGCAAACATGTTTTTGGATTTGTCATTGAAAAACTCTTAAGACATCTGTATTGCGTAGAGCTAGGACGTCCTTTACGCCACTCTCCTATTTAACTGTCAACGTTATATATTATCATCCATATAAAAACTCAAAAAAACTAGTTTCTGGAAACCGACTCAGGACTACAGTACAAGAACGTTTATACGAGTGCAAATACATCAACGATTAAATATAATACAATGTCAACGAAGTTGTTTTTTCTATCTGGAAACGTTATGCAAATGGGAATTTGAGAAAGTGGTTAAATGAACACTGCGTCGAGGAGGACATTACGAAATGTACCTGTAAGAGAACATCTGAAAACGAAGCGCTAATAAGATATTATTCCTAAATAATCATCCATGGTAGTCCTGCTACTGGATGGATTTATCAACATGAATGAATGTTTGTGATGCAATTGTATTATGGTTAAAGGACGCATGTGTACGATTTCAAAACTATTAAAATCTCCAATACCAGTATTTTGACAGTTAATTCATCCCTAATCATTTATGAAACGTACACCTTATCGATATTTCGTGTGTACCAAATAATTAATTGAGCAGTACGTGAGTGTTGATAATGACCCACTTGTTTTCAAAACTAGTTAAATCAAGAGAAATTGATATACATGTGCTCTTTCGCAACTGCTCTGTTCATGGTCAATCAAACAAGTGAGCCTTATTACCTTTAGTGGTGAAAATGTACATTAATGTGTAGAAGACAATATGGTGGCTCAATTTTTACTGTCTCTTAATAATGTTTCAACTGTTAAAGCCTCGTAAGGTCGATTGCGGTCGCCATTTTGGCATGTCGTTTTGGGTCATTGTATTATCCACATTTTTACGGCTGGGACTTCGGCGTTTCGGTTCCTTGTTGGGTCGTGTGTAGGCGTTATAATTTTGTGTTATGTGATGTTTATGTTTCTGTGTTAGGTTTGATGAGTTGAGTGTTACCTTCCCTGTCCGGCTTTCTTATATATTTATTTTCATATCACATTGCAAAATGTTATGTTGACAATTTTATGTAATACGGCAAACATGATTATCTTTTCCCCCGTATGCTATTAGAAATACTTATTCTGTTGATGCAATATTTGCTCCGGGATATCCACCAATGTTGTAGCATTGTTAGGGATTTTCATATCTTTTATACAAAACACAATTCATGAAGCTTCCAGTCGTAGCTTTAATAACGATTTATATTCAACCTTGCCCGCATTGAAAACATTTGGGAACATTGTGGTGAGACGAGGCGTTTATATTTCAAGGTATATGAATATAAAATAAAAGATGATACACATGTAGGTCCTGAGACCACAATAAGAGTAAAACAACTATTTGAAAACACTAATTTAAATTCAAAGAAGTAGGGCAATTTTGAAATTGGAGGTAGAGATAAGGTTATGGTTATTGTTACGTCTAACAGCTTTCGTCAACCAGTTTGGGCGTTTTAATGTCGCTGAAACACGATGTGTTGCGTTATTTTAAAGTGACCAATTCATAGTACTGATCATGAATAGAATTGACTGTAATTAATTGCATATGTACTTTACAAAGCAATAATAATAATACAGTGAAAAAATAGCATGGTAAAATAAGAAGAGATTTAGTATTCGAAATGATATAAAATAAGAAGATAAGCTTGCGGTTTCACTCCACAATGTGAAGTTGTAAATGGCCTCAACAGATAATTTCAACCAAGCACGACTAACATGATATTATTGGAAAGGATTATGTTAGACTATGTGTTCAAAACCTTCAAACCGGTACATGACTTTCGATGTTTGTAGTGTCTTCAACTGTGTCAATATAACGAATGACAGATCTAGTCATATATGTAAGGTGCCCTCACCTTCTCTAACATTCGATCGAAAAACTATCCACTTTACAAAGTCCTTTAAAAGTACAACCAATAAATTTTTCAGACCTCTGTTTTATATCAATAATACATCCCTCCGGTAGAGATACTCTCTGTTGATACCAGTAATGATAAACCATGCACGTCCTAAACTATATGACTTCAAAGCGCCTATTTGTTGATATATGTGTTATAATTGTTTGGCAAAGAGCGGAGTTGACAACTATTATTTGCCAGACTGTCAGACCAAATTAATCAATACAGTATCCTCATGCCAGGAGATATATGCATACAGCATTTGGATTTTATCATCATACAATTGATATAAAGTAATTTCTGCACCATCATTTATGTGTATGGATGGATTTATGGTTCGCTTTCTAATGTAAATGTTCTTTTTCGGTGGACCTTCACAGTATCATTGATTTCAACATTTTATTATGCATAGGTTATACCTTAAGGTACCACGTGCATCGTTTAACGTTTGGCGACCATGTGTCATTTAACTGAAAAATTAGCATGACGTATACTAAATAGACGGCATCCCTGACTATGTGCTATATTGTTCAAGTTAGAACTGACAATGTGTGATATTTCACAAGTTATACCTGGCAATGTGCTATACTTATTTCACAAGTTAGAAGCACGGGGTCAGTTTCCAAGCGTGTACTTGACATCAGTTCGATGGTGTCCCTATGTCAAGTTCAAATAATAATCACGGTTATCTATATTACGTCTAGTATGACATAAACGGCGTTATGTTATAGTTTCCACGAACTCTGTCAAGGACTCTGTAGTAGCCAAGCTACACACATACATGTATTGTCTAATGATAAAAAGGTCAATGTTCATATTGGAACATAATTCTGTTCTTGCCATTCAGATATCATGGTCCACACCTATGTCATATGTATACAATGTATAGTGCAAGTGTTATTTTGAAAATAACCTATTGTCTATACATGGACTAGGCTTTCCACTTTTGCATAAACGTCATTGAACGCAGTCTCGTATAAGATGTTTTGCCTCATATGTTCGCTTGGGTCACCGTTTTTGGCAAATATTTGTGAAACCAGGGAAGCTTGTTTTCAAGACAAACACACACACACACAATTACATCGCATTGTCCAATACAAGGCTGATAAAATGCACCCGTTTACACTTGTTTTGGGAATACTCAATACGTTGACTCTATAGGTAAAGAACCACTAAATGCCTCCGCGGACCAAGTGGTGATACACTCAAGTAGTCCTTAAAAAAACTTTGGTTTGCCTGTAAATGGAGATATTTCTTGACAAATGTGGAGTTGAATGATGAAATTGAGTTTAAATGATTGGTAAATATGCATGTGGTGTAGTAAAACTGTAATTTTTGTATTATTCCACTATTTTGTTCTTGATACCAAAGTGAAAGTAGACTAGGCTAACACCCAGAACTCATAAATCCGGACATGCGTAAAAACGGATTGACCGTGTTTGAAGGACAAAAACTTTCTTAGAAGATACATGACCCCCCTTTTTTATTTCATTATTTTGAAGCTTAAATGCCCCTCTTTACAATGATATATGTGGTCCAGGTGGCCATAGACTAAAAAAAGTTGAAAATTGAGGCCTACTATGGCCAATTTACATTGAGCTATAGAGCAAATCTATTTGGTGGTTTCTAACCTATATGTAATCAAAGACTACATTCGCTGTATTTTCTGTGAATACCATATTTACTCATTTCTTATATTCAAAAGCCATACTAGATCGTTGGTCCATTTGCATGTTTTCAAAATTGCAGATATGTCTATATACAAGCACAAGAAGTAAATTGTGTATATGTTTGTGCCAGTAGATATTATCAAAACATAACAAGTATTTTCTATTATGAGAGGGTCAATGTTCTCATTGCATCTAAATTAAAATAGATTGTCTAGTATATCCAATATTTCCCTTGAGTATTCAAAAACCAAAGCAACGAATATTGCGTATGTGGAATTAGATCACCGCCTGGGTATTGTGTGATGTCGAATACAAGTTACGTAACGCAGAGAAATGATATGTTGTACATATCATCAATTGATACGCCTTAAAGTTTCTTAAGGACATGGCTTACTATGCTTTGATAAAATCATTCTTATGAGTATTATGAGCAGGACTTTATTGCCTTTAAAACTAGATCTCCCTGTTGCGCATGAATTTGAAAGGTCAACAATCGGCTTCACGAATTGCAAATATGTTTATGGATTTGTCTGTTTAATTGCATAGAGCTCGAACGTCCTTTGCGCCGCTCTCCTATTTAACTGTCAACGTTATTCATTATTATCCATAAAAAAACTCAATAGAATTTCAGGAAATCGACTCCTACCAGAAGGTAACTACGCGTGCAAATGCCTTAATATCATCAACGATTCAATATGATACAAATTCAACGAAGTTATTTTTTCTATCTGGAAACATTGTGCAAAGGCAATTTGAGAAAGTGGTTAAATGAACACTACGTATTTTGTCGAGGAGTACATAATATTACCTGTAAAAGAGCATATATCTGAAAAAGGAAGTGCTATAATTAGACACTGTTCCTAAACAATCATCCATGGTATAGCTTGACCAGATTTAGTAGGCACTCCGGACATATTCCGTGCATATTTCGGACAAAAATGTCGGTGCAAAAATAAACAAATATTCCCGATAAGTACCGACTACGCTTACGGAAAATAATACACGTTTCCGAAGTTTAATGAGTGCCTACTAAATCTGGTCAAGCTATAGTCCTGATACTCGTAGGATAACATGAATGAATGTTTGTGATGCAATTGTATTGTTGGAAGAGCTAGCATCAATACGATTTGCATAACTATTAAAATCTCACGGGTATTAGGATATTAGTAAGGAAATTGATACAGTTTCAAAAGTTTGACAGTTAATTCATCCTTGAACATTTTATTTACTGCATAGTTTCTATTTAAAGAGGATACAAACTGAATTTTCAAAACGAATCACAAACAAATAACTGTGAAACGTAGCTACACATTATCGATATTTCACGTGTACCAAATAATCAATTGAGCAATACGTGAGTGTTGATAATGAACCACTTGTTTTGAAACAAATTAAATCAAGAGAAATTGATATAAATATGTTCTTTCGCAACAGCTCTGTTCATGGTCAACCGAACAATTTGAGCCTTATTACCTTTAGTGATGAAAATGAACGTTAACGTGCAGAAGACAATTCAATGTACATATGTACAGTGGTTCAATCGTCATTCTTAATAATGTTTCAACTGTTAAAGCCTCGTAAGGTCGATTGCGGTCGCCATTTTGGCATGTCGTTTTGGGTCATTGTATTATCCACATTTTTACGGCTGGGACTTCGGCGTTTCGGTTCCTTGTTATGTTGTGTGTAAACTTTGTGCCATGTATACGTTTGTGTTATGTGATGTTCGTGTTTCTGTGGTCGGCTGGTTGAGTTTAGTGCTTCTTTCCCTGTTCGACTTTCTCATATTTTTCTTTTCATATCATATTTCAATATGTAATGTTGACCATTTAATGTAATACGGCGAATATGACTATATTTTCCCCGTATGATATTAGAAATACTCATTCTGTTGATGCAATAATTTCTCCGGGATATCCACCAATGTGGTGGCTTTGTTAGACATTTTCATATCTTTTATACAAGACACAATTTATGACGCTTCAAGCAAAAGTAACTTAAATAACGAATTATATTCAACTTTGCCCACATTTGATCCACTTGGGAGTATTGTGGTGAGACGAGGCGCTTATGAATCAATTTAAGTTATACGAAAATAGATTAAAGATGTTGGGTCAACTATTTGAAAACACTAATTTAATTTCAAGGAAGTAGGGCAATTTTGGAGTTGGAGGAAGAGATAATGCTATGATTATTGATTTGTCTAACATCTTTAGACAACAACTTTGGCTGTTTTAATGTCGTTGAAACACGGAGCGTTGCATTAATTTGAAGTGACCAATTCATAGTTTTGATCATGAATAGAACTGAATGTAGTTTATTTGCATATTTAGTCCTGAAAATTACAAAGCGATAATAATCCATTGAAAAAATAGCACGGTAGAATTATACGAGACAGTATTCGAAATAATATAATATAAAATATGAAGACATCACCCTTGCATGTAGGGAGCAACATCCTTGCGGTTTCACTTCAGAATTGTGATAATGTAAATGTGTTCTTAACCTTCAAAACGGTACATAGTGTTCGATGTTTGTAGTGTCTTTAACTGCTTCAACTGTGTCAATGTAAAGTATAACAGACCTACTCATATATGCAAGATGCACTCGCCGTCTCTAAAGCTTGATCGAAAAACAATCCTTTAAAAGTACAACCAATAAAGTATCAAAAGCTCTTTTTCATATCAATAATAAATCCCCTGGTAGAGATATTTTCTGCTGATACCAGTATTGATACAACATGCACCTCATAAACTACATGACTTCAAAGCGCTTATCTGTTGACATATGTGTTACGCAAGTGGAGATGACAGCCGCCGTTTGCTTATAATAAATACGATATACACATGTACCCATGCAAGTAGTTATATGCATACATCATTTTGATTTTATCATCAGCCAATTGAATTAAGTGATTGATTTCTGAACCAGTATTTATGCGGCTTGACGGATGGATGAATAGATGGTTCGCTTTCTAATGTCAATGAACTTTTTCTCTCAACCTTCACATTATCACTGATTTCAACGTGATAGGTTTCATATACGGGTACGAATGAACGACTTTAATGTGCTAAGTGACTCGTATAACATATGGGGATGAAGCGCAATATAAAAAACAAATCAGCATGACGGAGATACTTAATACATCACTGACAATGAGCTATATTTCACAAGTTAGACCTGATAATGTGCTATATTTCACAAATTAGACCTGATAATGTGCTATATTTCAAACGGATATCAATTTCCATGCATGAACTTAACACCAGTTACATGGTGTTCCAATGTCATGTTCGAAGCATTATCATGTTTTCTCTATATTATGTATAATATGACATACGTATATGGTGTTATTTTACCGCGAGCTATGTTAAGGAATCTGTTATTGGTGCAGATAGAACAGATATTCTTATAATGAAAAGGTCAATGTCCATACTGGAACATAAAACTGTTCTCGCCATTTAGATATCATGTCTCACTCCTATGGCATATACAGATAGTGTAACTGTCATGTTGAAACTTATCTAGTGTCCATATTTGTACTAGGCTTTCCACTTGGGCATAAAACGTTCATTGAACGCAGTCTCGTATATGTTTTATTAAAAGGATAGAAATTGATACTCAGTCACCTATGGCTTTTTAGAGAAAATTAGAAAGATGCTAAAATGTAGTATAGTGTACATTCACAACCAATGTTTGGGCAAGCGCAATGATAATGTATGACAAGACTATCAATAGTCTTTACATGGTAACGTACAAATACTTCTTCGTCGTATCTTATTTTCTAAATGACTGATACATAGTCTTATTGTGCATTTGTGTTCTTCACAGTCTAGTGTTGAAACAGCATTATAGCCCTTTGCATTGATTATGTCTACCATTCTAATACAATAATCTTAAAACCAATCAAGTGAAGAAAACACACCATACTGTTGTCAATAATTTCCTTCATATGCCAATTAAGACTATAATCTATACCCTACACAAAAGGCATATAAGTTCTTCACAATAGCCTTTGTGGTTACTATGTATTGTATCAGTTTCTAACCGCTCCATTATGTTTTCTGTCTCAGCATATTTCAATACCACAGTAGTGTGTCCCTGGAGGTCAATACAATAGGGGAGTGTTGTTTCCCGTGCTGCTAATAACTTTTCTCCATTATTATAACCACAAAGTGACTGCCATCACATAAAGTAACAATAATGGATCGGTATAACGAAGATTAATTTGGATATGACAGTAGCGTTTGGATTGACTCAAATGCTTTTAAAATATGTCATTTTTCAGTCGCCGTGTAGAATATATGTTCCATGACTACATGTATGTATTATAATCAGTCTGAATTTCTCAGTCATTATTCAAGTGCACTGATGAGCAGAATACGGGTTTTCTGATGTCGTGTTTGTATGTGAATTGACAGTTCTTAATTCAAATAAACGATATTGTGGAAAACATGAGAAATGGAATCGGGGGGTTGTTTCAGTGGTCATCATAATTATAGGGGTTTGTTTCAAAAGTTATCACAATATAGAATCGGTTTTGAAAGTCTGGGCACGTCTTGTCCTGGGAATCATATAATAGTTCATTATGTTTTAGTAGATTTTCGCAAAACGTTGTTTCGTAATCGTGTCTAAGTTAGTATTTAGCATTTGAATATACATACATTATCAGTGTACATTTACTCTAATATGTTTAATTGAAGAACCAAAAACTATTATTCAAAAATCAGATTTTCATCTAATATCTACTAAAGTGTGGCTAGAGTTGGGTATTCGTTACCTGCTACAGTATTATTTCAGAACCATTTGTCAAAAAGATATGAGGAAATCCGACAGGGAAAGCAACACTCAATTTAACCACCCGAACACGGAAAACGTTAACAACATCACATAACACACTTACACGGAACAAATACACATACTTAACCGAAAAAAAATGTTAAGCCTATATAGTCTCCAATGTAAAAGAGCAGGATGACCTAGTTTTCCAAATATATGCCGAAAATATGACCCCAAGTGACCAGATGAGACGTTACTGTGACTTGACCTAGTTAACAAGCCCAAACTGAGAAAAAGCTGGATAACCTAGTTTCGTAAAGATATGCAAACATCGGTGGTCACGGTGAGTCAAAATATAAAAGTTAAAGAAGAAGAAAACGTCAGTGTATAAGAACACACTAAATCAGGTTGATGATGAAGCAATGGTGTTAGACATCAAACTGAAAACGTAGACGAAAAAAACTTATAATAAAACAATAATGATAATAACTTGGACAGGAAATGTAGCACGCAACAAGAACAGCAGAATACCAATGACCTAAAAACTGCTCAAATAGCTAATAACCAGAAGAAGTGCTCAAATGGCTAGTAACGTGATGAGATGACTGTTGATTTGATGTTATATTTTTAAAGGCAGATCATGATAGGTTTGAAAAACAAACAAACTATTAACAATATGAAACTATGAATGGACATTACACCAACCAAATAATTGGTAGATATCGAGAAATGATCACTGAAATCAAAACGGAATAAAGGTACAAGTGACAAGAACAATCATCGACAGCTAGTCGCCATGAGCGGTCTTTCGAATATGAAGACAGTAAAATCCAGCAGACGAGAACAAAAAAGATAATAAAAGTCATCAACATGCCTTTGGTGATTGCTTGAATATGTCTGTAGTGCTCCAACTTGCCGTCTAAATGAAATATCGTTATCAGGTTGCGGATTAAATGATTGTCAATGTGTATTGATTACCAGTGTGGCGACTCTTCTAATGAGTCTCGGGTGACCTGGCCTCGCCAAGCTATTATACATTGCTCCTGATGATATCCCTGGATCATTTAATGCTCAATTAATCGAAGTTATAATAATAGAATGCCTTTTAGGAGTGTATCTGTATGGGTGATATGCATTACTACGTAAATAAACGTACAGAAATATATCCTCTTTACATATAAAATATACGTAATCAAATGATTGGTATTGGTACAATCAATTCATCTGTCATAATGCGTGTCACCTACATGTATTGCGCATTATCGCACATTTATGTCACCCATCTATTATCAAGAATCACATTGATATTGTCTTGATTGACGTTACAAAGTTTGTTCGCATTAGTTCTCCCTTATTTTGGGTGGAATAACTTCTACCACTTCTATAACAACTTCGCTAAAACACAGGTTGTGCATTTATGTACATTTATATGCTACGTCGTTGGCGTTGAATTTGACAGGAAATTAGATCTTTCAATGCAATCTTTATGTTATATTGATCACATCTGACGTAAAATAAATCTTTATAGATGCTTGATGTTCTGTTAACATCCTCGCGCGTTGAATAATTGAATAAAGCACAATGCTTTATGCCACAATTCATGTGTATGACCGGCATCGTCGTTCTTGTCATTGTGTATAGCACCGTTAGTTTGCCGTTGACCATAATTCGACCGGAAATACACATCGAATGGCAAGGTCATCCAACATTTGACGAGGCGATACGAATTTGTCTTTACAATGGTATTGTATGCATATGCATATCTATCATAGGGTTCAAGCAATATGAACAGACATATCGAAATTTAAAAGTTCCTGGTAAACATGTAGTCATGGTATTAACAGGCAATATGTTTGTTATCTTAAACATTATTACAGTATGGCTATAAGTGAAGTCGCTTACTTTGCAGCTTTGGAAGATTAGTTTCAACCTTTATGACAAATAGTCCAACCCAATAATAGAATACTCTTTGCTGGTGAACGTAACACAACTGCTTTTAGCTGGTCATAGTAAATTCTAAAAGTATTTGTATCATAACCAACTGCTTTGCCCGGTATTGTAAGGTTGTTGGACGTGCGTTTAGTTTACCAGATCGCCATGCTAAGAGTTGTGCATTACGTAACATGGTAATATTACATGAGCTAAAAGTTCATGTGTTCGAGTAATACTAATTTAGAATATTTCTAATTTCACGAGGGATAAAGTATTTTATACACAAATGTCCAATAATTTCGGTTTATGATTTCTCGGGAGTGTTAGCTTGTTCCGTGTCAATCTGGTTTTGTGGTTTTGAGGTTTTAAGGATAATGCACAAAGCCTTTTGATTTCGTTTCTCCAGAAATGTGACTAAAATGTGTAGACGAAATCAGATTCTCATGGAGATTGTTAGAAATATAATTTACGTTCTGTGTGCGTATTATGGGATTGTGGTAATGAACTAATACTGTACATCTCGAGTCATATATCTTTGAAATGTATAATTGGCTTGACTTGACTCACGTGTGTGATATGCTGTGGAATGGTTAATGTCTAAGTGCAGTTACGTTTTTTGGGGGGATTTGTTAATGCCCAGCAAAGTCTTTGTTTTGGCATTCTGTAAAAATATGGCAGACCGAAGTCTTGTATTGTTCCATGTGCATTTTTGCTTTAACTTATTATTGTTCTTACTATATAAGATGTTTCTTGTTTGTCAAGTAGCTGTCTTTCGCGCTCTGGCCAAAACGAAAAAAACAGTTCGCCATTCTAAAAAGATAATCACAACAGGAATTAGCCAGCCATTATTTCCATGTATATGTCTCATGACATATACCAACGCAGTTAAACTTTAGTTGACTTCATTAGTGGATACTGTGAAGCAAATAACACTTGATAAGGCGAGTCAATTCCATGAGTTGTAAAATAGCATTATTCATTTTATTAAAATGGTGAAAGTCGTTGAGGGAATATGTACTTACGATCATTTACCCAATTTATAGAGAATTGAATACTACTGTCAGAATGAAGCAATTTCTTTCAGTCTGTGAATGGCTATATCAATGCCATTCAGATTAAGTTCTTATAAGGCCATTTAGGGTGTCAACTACATCTACATGTAGATAAATGTAATTTGGTAACAGCTTATTAACGGCATTAGCCACATTACTGTCGCGATGTGTGCTTGATAAATATAGAAACAAACCAGAGACAGTTAACCTCTTTGTGACTTCTCTTATCTTGGGCGCATAGTTCGTAATACAGATATATCAGAGTGTAGAATCATGTGATCAAATGAATGCCGTTTTACACTCAAAACTATTGCGATTTCGTCTGCTAACGGCTATTACATTTTTCTTGATAATAACAATCGTGTATTTAATATGGTTATATTATATAGCCTAAAGTACATTCCGTATATGTAAGAATACCCGGCAAGTACCGAGTTCGCTCTATCTTAAGCTGTTTTTAATTGATGCTCGACCAAATTATTACACTCGGTTGGAAACTGCATTTGGTCGAGCATCAATCAAAAACAGCTTTTAATTGATGCTCGACCAAATTATTACACTCGGTTGGAAACTGCATTTGGTCGAGCATCAATTAAAAACAGCTAGAGAGTCGCAATTATTGACGTAACATCACACACATACCGACCGGGACGTAAGCAATTATCTATGATGAAACATAATAGTAAAATGATATAGATTGTAACATACAGCCTTGGTATTGCATAGAAACTCACATAGTGGTTCTGCCAGACACGAGTACATGTACACTAACGAATGACATGTTTTGAGTTAATCCCTGAAGTGTCCTTTGTAGCGGGTTGGTAATGGCCAATGGGATTAATCAAAGCATTGGACCTAATGAGGTATACATCTCTTGGCCTACCAGACAATAGTTAATGAGCACACTTATAAATACAGAGGGGAATAGACAAAATTCAGGAAATCAGTTTAAAGCGGGTCTGGACAAAAATAAAAAGATCAGCACACAGTGGACAGAAATTACAACATCGAATAACATGACCTAATAGAACCATACAAAGCAATGAGTAGAGTTATAAACAATACCGATTCAAAATAAACAAAGAGTACAATGCAAGACAAAGACAAGCAATTACCAGTGCCGAATTAAATTAACTTAGGGGATTTCCCTACAAGGTAAAAAGTATATGGGTATATGAGTAAAGTACATTTCAACTTGAATTTCAATTATGCGCTAGGGCACGACAAAATAATATAGCAAACAAGCGTCAACACATGCCGCCAAGAATTTTTTAAGTTATGCATATTAATAGTGTATGCAAGTAGTCCGGTCATCGCACAATGAAGTAGGATGCATAAATGGACCGATCATTAAGCATGCCGTTTCGGCTAAATATTAAAAATCAAATAACTCGTATCTACTCAGACAACATTCTAAATACCGCCTGTATCCAAACTTTCATATGCCAGATATCTTGTAGGCATCACGAATCTCATCTGTTACTGTAATAAGCCAGCCAAATAGCTATCCGAAAGTTGCTAGTATGTGCACTTATCAGCATCATCTATCTTTGTAATCGGTTTTAAGCGCTAGACTATCCCGACAAAGGCATTATTCGATGCCGCCAGGAGGCGGCATCGAGTATGAAAGGGTGCAAGCAGATGTCCCAGGAGGATACAAGATTTGATTGGTTATAACGCTGTTGGACTCGCCCGTCAGGGGTAAAATAGGATGATAAATGTTCGGTAGGTACTAAAGTCCAAGCCCCAGGAGGATACAAGATTTGATTGGTTATAACGCTGTTGGACTCGCCCGTCAGGGGTAAAATAGGATGATAAATGTTCGGTAGGTACTAAAGTCCAAATCAGTTCGGAACGGGTGTTTATATAACGGCTACATATGTTGCAATTTGCGGGTCTTAGCAGGGGCTATTAAAAAGTAAAAAAAAACTATTTGCGCGGAGCGGCGATTTTCCTTTCGAACTTTTATGGAACATGTTAAATACTTTCATGTCTGTCAGATATTTTTTAGTTATGATTTTCGATTTTTTCCAGTTCTTAGGTTTTGTCTTAATCTAAATTTGATAAATGCAAGTGTTTTTTTAATCTCTATGTTTCTTTATTTATGTATGTCAGCATAGTTTGTTTTGCCAAAATTTAAACGGGTAAATATAGCTTGCCAACATTGAACTGACACTTCTTATTTACAAAATATTCATATGCGCTCCTATACTCCTGCCAAATGGAACTAGTTCTATGCATATTTTAAACTATGTTGAACGTATTAATTCGCAATAAATTTACTTATCAAGCTCACAAACCACGAAATAACAATGTCCTTTAGTGTCAGTTTCACGTTGTCAGGCTATACCACGTTATTGGAATACACTTTGTTATTTTATGAAACATGCTAAATGCCATCTGTGAAGCATTAATCAATATTATAATGGTGCTCATATTTCTAAAACATGTTATGTTCATTTGAATAAATATTTCAATAGAAAATAGAATGTTTTCATGTTTTCTATTCTTTCCTGGTGTTTCACTGCCTTCAAGTTTTTAACCAGGTTTTCCAAAGGAAAACTCTGGTTATTAGATTGCTGAATGTCGGCGGGCCTTAACAATTTCTTCTGTGCACAACTCCTCCTACATTTCTTCATAGATTTCAACCAAACTTTCAGAGAATGATTGTCATCATGTGACCTGGTGCATATTATCAGGGTTGTATGATTTAACCAATTTTGACGGAGTTATGGCCCTTGAAACAGAAAAAATTGGCCGCTTTCCTTATGTCGCACGGTACTCAAAGTACACGACATAGAGTCATGAAACCTCCACAGAAATGGTCAGGATGTTTTCTCTACACCTGGGGTTTCACTCCCCTTTCAGTTTAGTACATCCAGAGTTATTAGCCATTGAAATGGTGTAAAATAGCCATTTTTGACTTGTTTCACATGCTACTCAAAAAGTATTTGACCTAGGATCATGAAACCTTTATAGAAATGTTTGACAGCATGTACTCTAGTGCACCTGGGGTTTCACTCCCCTTTCAATTTAGTACAACCAGAGTTATTGCCCTTGAATTAGTGAAAAATACCCATTTTCAGCAATCTTAAGTTTTTGCAGCGTACACTCAACACATGAGAATAACTTCCCTTGTGCATCACACATCACGCCGGAATTTTAGTTTGTTTACAAGTTTCTACCAATACCTTTTACTAAATAAAAAGATTTACTTAAAAAGAACTAGCGGCATCTTTGATGCCCAGCATCAACATTTCACTTGTAGTGTACTGTGGTGCGTAGGATCTTAGAAACACAGTCGACCATTGTGCAATAATGGATTACAGTATGGTCTGGTCATGTTAATTTCCGAATTGGAGAAATTATGATCAGACGCTTCTAGATTGAAAAAGTCTTGACACAGTTTGTGACGATGGTATTATTAATAACCCTTCAATTCGCCTGTATTCGCCTATTCAACACAGTGTATAGTCATTATACGCTACGGCATACTGTCTCAAGTGTTTGGGCGTCTAAGTCTCTGGTTAACCCAAGCCGCGTTTGGTTTGGGCATGGTGTTTGTTAACGAGGTCAAGTCGCAGTAACGCCTCATCTAGTCGCTTTGGGTCACCTTTTTGGCATATATTTTGTAAACTAAGTCATGCTGCTCTTTTTCAGCGGCGACTTTGAGAACTATGTCGGGTCTTGGCTGCTTTTCTTTCACCGGTTTTGTGTTATTTCCTTGTGAAACTCGATCATACTGCCCTTTAGCAGCAGGAACTTGGGCTTTTTATTATTTAGAAGTGTTGTGTGGCCATGTTTCGTGTAATTGTTTTTTGTTGCGTTGTAAATGTTTTCTGTTTTTATATCAAAGCCAAACTAAAACGTGGCGCCAGTTATTTCCTAATTTACCCCTTTTTAGTCATATGCATCAATTTGTCAATCAGATAAATTATTTATACGGATGATATTTCCCCTGTTTATCAAACACAATTGTCAGCAATATGAATGACATTGATCATGATTACAAGGTTTATGGAATATTATGAATTAATCAGAGAATAAATGAGATTGGAAGTAGTGAGTAGATGAAAGAAATCAACATAACTTTCGCCTTAGATCAAATTGTTAGATCTAGTGTCAAATCGTCGCCTACAATCGTAACAACACGTACATCTGTGTAGCAACGGAGATAACTATACAATAGTTTGATCGCTGAATTTCAGTACCGAAAGGTCGTAAGATCATATAATTCTTCACATGATCACATTATCACAATAATTGTTATTGAGTTGAACGTCATAATTATTGTATGTACATTAAGGAAAGTGGTATTATAGACTGCTCATCATGTTTTCGATATTGTCTTTTAAAATGTATGAAATATCGCCTCCATATTCTGGAACTGATTTGCTTCTCTCCATTCTCCTAACCGCCAGACAAAAGTTACGCGACCCCATAAAATATTCTTTCTTCTAAAAGGAGCATACTCAGGGGAATTGGCGAAATCTGACATACGCATTTGTCTCCGCAATTATACCGCATAGAACACAAACGCATCGTCTATATTTGAACTCATAACATTACGAATTAAAAAAGCAGCACAAATTGTAAGACGTTCGTTTTTGGTTCCGTGACATGCATTATGTGGAACATGGACTGGTGTCTCTCAATGCAGCATGTGTTGTCAAATCAGTCCATCAAATTACTGCGAGAACTTTTACGTCATCATATAGTGTGGTTACGCTTCTTCGCGCTTGTCGCACTTGAAGTTTTACAATTTTCACAAACATGTTTGCACAATTTCATTTCAGTTACAAATTGTCGTGGATGCTGTTCACAACGTTGTTATTATGAGCCTACAGATGCCAGCATGTAAGATGTTCTCTTTGATAAGGAAATGCCCAGGCGATAGTTTTAAAATATGAAAAAACTACGACTTCTTGTTTTACATTGACCCAAAGACAACTGGTACAAAACCATGTTTCTTAACCACTTTTTCGTATTCAAGTGATATTCTTTTGCCACATGTATATATCTGTTCTATGATAAAATTTCGCGATGTTTACACTATTTTTAAGGGTTGCACTTATAATTGCCACTTTGTGTACAATTAGAATACATTTACAAAAGTAACTAAGCCAAGTCTGTGTAGTATTGTTTTCTGTTTTTCCTATGTACATGTTTACATAAATTTCCAATTATTTCGGTTTGTGATTTCTCGGGAGTGTAAGCTTGCTCGGTGTCAATGTCAATTTACCTGTACAAGAAGCAATTCGACCTTTTTAGAATACATCGTCTCTTCAATAACCCTTCGCATGAGAATCTGATCATTACCAATATTCATGAATACGTTTTTATAAGGAAACATTTTATAGGCAAAGTAAAATAGTTATAAAAACTCTTTGTTTATCTTCAATTTTAATTTCTAATTATCCATCTGATTTAGGAAGCAACTGTTCTTTTTTGTGTCTTCCGTTCTTTGACGTGTTTCCGTTCCAAACCGACATGTTATAATCTTTTTTCTGGTGTAATGGACTGCTACTGACAGATACACTGTAGTTTAGACCACGAACAGTGAAACGAATAGAACAACTAAGTTCTAATTATGGTGTGAACAACACCTAGATAAATGTACTTTGGTATAAGCTTATAAACGGCATTAGACTCATTACTGTCGCGATGAGTGCTTGATTAATATAGAAACAAACCAAAGACGGTTAACCTCTCTGTGACTTCTCTTATCTTGATCACATGATTTATAGTCTTGATGTACTAGTTTATCGCTCTTGTAACAAATCTGACGTATCGAAACAATGGAGAAATCAACATAGACGTGGGGAACCATTAAGAAACAACAAACATCTATAGGAACGTGGTGGATAAATTAACGGTCAATGGTATAAACATCATAATGATGAAACCTCGTTCAATGGTAATTTATTAATGCATTGCACATTACCGTGGGTTAAAATAACTACAAAGATCACCACAAACAACTGTCATTCTGTTTTTACTTATCTGCACAACCTATCTTCAGAAACTTGACCACGGTTTAACGTATTTGGGGTTTAAAAAGGGATCAATTCAGAAAATTGTTCAGTATAATTATCCTCAGTTACAATGGTGAATTAGTTTCTATTGTTTCATTTACAGCTAAATCTCATGACATCGCCACATACATACAGTGTGCAACATTTAAGATTTTCAGTACGGGGCTTTATTCAATGTGTTCCTTCATATCGGGAGTTGATACATCAGTGAACTTCAACAGATGGTCGTTTAACGCTATAGAAAAAAATGTGCGTGCACGTTCACATCCAATCTATCCTAGATACATGGGTACTGTTTAATCAAGGCATTTACGATCAAATTTAAATTCATTGTAACACTTTTACAACTATGAAATGTGTTAAATCGAGCTGTAATACTAGTCAAGATTCAGTTGATGAGCTTCTACAAACAATGTCTGTCCCCAATTTACAGTTGAAAAAGAAGTATACATAATTTAGATTTGCTCGTAAGCTAAAGATGTCCGTAAATGCTTTGAGAAAACAATACCATGGTCTTTATTAAACTTAAGGTTATCCAGCCTATTGACAGCTGGGATTTGCGCATTTTATTTGGTCGTTTTCTGTGCTCGAAGGGTTTGGTTTAGTGCTGCCGTCTCTGTCCGATTTTCTCATGTCTGTACAGGTATATTTACTATTATTTATTTATATGTCTTACATATTACTGTTAGTCGTTGCATAATGCTTAAAACTTATGAACAAATAATAATATTCCTCGTCATGTTAATTTGATGACATGTCATACAAATACTTAAGGATATTTTACGATATAAAGAAAATGGAATGCTTTCTACTAAGATGAATACAAGCCTACAGTATAGCTACGCACGATCAACACTGTAGTTTGAATGTTAGTTCTTGGTACACTGGTACATGCAATTAGGCTGTACCAGAAAAGCGGGATATCTATTCACGGAATAAGATATATCGTGTATCAGACACAGTTTCAATTAATTTTTACACATACTCATTATCTTGTGACTGCAATAGTTTTCGGGGGAATAGATTGCATGTGAGCACGCGAACATGTTTGCAAAAACACGCAATACTCATTTGTCTGCGTGCGCACATGATAAGATGTACTAGTATGTTGTTTTGCAAAGATAAACTTCCTGATACTAGATGCTGATACTATACTGTGTATTTGATCAAGTTCATAAAAATGAGTACATTTTTGTTGTACTTTGGATGACATGCTAAAAATGGCGGTAAATATGACTTTAAGTTCCAAAAACCGTCAACAATAATAGATATATAAAATTATTTCAAATCAACACAATGTCATCAAAATCATAATTCGTCAGTTTCAACTTATGTGACACTTTCATACAGAGCTAAAGCAATGTGTATACTGTTCTGGCGATTGGATGCTGTCCTTCCTATCTAGTTTGTTACTGCTTTTGTGCCCAGGATTATTGGCAATTAGTCCCTACTCTTTTGCAATCGTTGTAGTTTCATGTACATATATTGGCATTGCGCTTGGTTCACTTTTGAAGAATATTGTTCACGTGTTCTTCAAGTGTCCACATATCTTAAAATGCTTAATGTTATCTGAACAATTGTGGGTCTTAAATCAGGGACGGACTGTTTTGGTGATGTACAGAATGTGTATACGTGTCATTTATAACATAAAATCAGGTCATGTCTGAAAACAAATTATAACATTTAGACGACCCCCTTCATAGCATATAAATATATAAACATAATGTTTCATCATTATGAGTACACTACTAGGGACTCGCAACTCATGGTGTAACATCACACCCTGGGGCATTAGCAAATAACTTTGATAAAACCTAATAGTAATTGTACCATGCAATGTCCTGAAAGGAAACCTCTTAAGACATTTTCATAATAATTGTTGTTAGTATTGGTCAACCTCCGAATAATGCATATAAACTCGAAATGTATGTCAGACTCTTTGACAGGCACGATTTCGCGTGTACTAACGAATGACATTTTTTAGTTAATCCCTAGAATGTTCTTAGTCGCGAGATGATGATGACCAATGTAATTAATGTATTTGACATACTTAGGTATACATACCTTGGCCTTCCAGACAATAGTTAATGACACACTTATTAATAGAGCGGGGAATATACCAAAGTCGAAAGTTACTAGTATGTGTACATATCAACGCCATCTATCTTTGTAATTCGGATTTCCACGCTAGACTAGCCTAGCAAAGGCATAGTAATGTACTTTTGTGCAGGGAATCTTAATCACATTATCGGCTTTTGTGCAATAATGGATTACAGT
This sequence comes from Spisula subtruncata, assembly GCA_963678985.1. Classification (NCBI taxonomy): domain Eukaryota; kingdom Metazoa; phylum Mollusca; class Bivalvia; order Venerida; family Mactridae; genus Spisula; species Spisula subtruncata. The sequence continues at coordinate 40,286,213 of OY787664.1, read as the reverse complement.
GTGGTCTGGTCATGTTAATTTCCGAATTGGAGAAAGAAGGATCTGACGCTTTAGGCTGCGATGAATGATTGCGCCAAAGTCTAAGACGATAGTATTATTAATCATCCTTTAAAACAAAAAATCTGCATATGCTTACACAATCCAGCTTATAGTCACTATTACTCTGGTGCGTTCTGTCTCCTCGATAGCCTAGTATTTGAGTGTCTTAATCGAAGCGACAGGTCTCTGAATCGATCCCAAGCCGAGTTGGTTTTATTCATGGTGTTTTTAATTATGTCAAGTCATAGTTACACCTCGGAAATTGGCTGTCTTTCTTTCGGTCGCTTAGTGTCACCATTTCTTTGTTATTTTCTTGTGAAAATATGTCATCCTGCTCTTGTGGCGGGGGCTTGGGCTTTTAATTTTTTAGTTGGGTTTTGTGTGGGTATTACTCGGTGTAGCTGTCTTATGTCTTGTTGTTGCTGTGCTCGGCTGGTTAAGTTGATTACAGCCTTTCTTGTCCGATTTCCTCATATATTTTTATATAATTTGAAGCCGAAATACAGCGTGGTTCCAGTTATTCACTGGCTAGCAGCATCAAACAGAATAAAAAGACACTGACTACTCTAGTGGCTTGGCTTCTCTTTCCTCATACTCTAGTGGCATGGTTTGTCTTCCCTCATACTCTAGTGACATGGCTTCTCTTCCCTCATACTCTATTGGCATGGATTCTCTTCCCTCATACTCTAGTGGCGTGACTTCTCTTCCCTCATAATTAAATGGCGATGAATAACATCAGGAACGGTGGGATGAGGATGACAAAAAACCTCAGATATGTACATATAAATAAACAATCAAAATTTTACTGAAACCAATATGTCTTTATGAGCGTGTTCAATGCTGAGTATTGTGTCCCTGTTTAGATATGCATCATTAAGTTAGTAAGATAAATTATTCATTCAAATGATATTTCCCTGTTTAACAAACACAATTGCCAGAAATATGAATGACATTGATCATGATTAGAAGTTTTATGGAATATTATGAATTAATCATAGAACAAATGAGATTGGAAGCAGTGAGTAGATGATAGAAATCAACATAACGTTCGCCTTTATTATAAGCAGAATGAGTGTTTAGTACACTTGCGTAGCAAGGAAGATAGCTATGCAAAAATTTGACCGTACGGAAATATCGCAATATCGTATAATTATTCACAAGTCCACAATAATGCCAATTGAATTGAACTTCATATTTTATGTTTATTAAGCAAAGTGGTACTATAGACTGCTCATCTTTTTTCGATATTGTCTTTTAAAATGCATAAAATGTCGCCTCCATATTCTAGAACAAATTTGCTTCTCTTCATTTCCTAACGCCAAAGAAAGAAAAGTTATGTGATCTCATAAAATATTCTATCATCTAAAAGGAGCATACTCTAACGAATTGGCGATATCTGACATACGAATTTAGGAAACTTTTCTCTGCAATTATACCGCATAGAACAGAAATTATATTTGGACTCATAGTATTGCGACTGGCAGACGCAATCAATAAGCAGCACAAATTGTACGATGTTCGTTTTTGGTTCCGCGACATGCATTATATTGAACATGGTCTGGTGTCCCTCAATGCAGCATGTGTTGTCAATTCAGTCAATCAAATTACTGCATGAATTGTAACGTAAACATATAGTGTGGTCACGCTTCTTCGCACTTTAAGTTTTTAACAATTTGAAAATTCATACCGCGCTTACTTTTTCACAATTTTGATTTTGTTTCTCAAAAAATTATTTCAGTAACAAATTGTCGTGAATACTGTCTACAACGTAAATATTATGCACCCCATCGAAAGTTAATATGGAGATGGAATCAGTTTTATACGAACCCATCCTCATTTGTCATATTTGGTTTGGTATTGGACGTCATAGCCACAGGTAACTGTCTCATTGATAACAAAAAAAAACATAAAAAGAAAAAAATAGAAATATATAAATATATGAATCTAATAGAGCATGTTTTCATGCTTTTTGTGGTCGTGCACATAGAAGTGTACATGCCCCTTTAAAAGTACCTGCACTTCGCATAGCCTTTCTGCAATAACGGAACAGCATTCCACTAGCATTCCATGGACGTTCCATACGATTGATACGTCGTAGATGCACACAATGCACCGATCTAGATGGTGGTTTTAAAGATCACAAAATGCGACTCTCTGTTTTACATTGACACAAAGACAACTGGTACAAAACCATATTGCTTAAGTTTTTCTGATTCAAAGTGTTATTCATTTGTCACATGTATATATCTATGCTATGATAAAATTTCGCGATGCTTACACAATTATTAAATGTGTTATGCTATACTATGTAAGTGTTGTGCTTATAATTGCTGCTCAGTGTACAATAAGAATACAGTTACATAAGACACTAAGCAAAATCTGTTAAGTATGGTTTTCTAGTTTTACTCACAGGTGGCAGTATCAGTGTTTGGAAAATAAAATTAAACAAATATTTAAAAATTCCGTCACTGGGCTAAGTTTACTAGTACGGAGGTATAAAGTCTACATATGTCTTTGTCAAAAGATTGTGGAAATAACGCATCTAAAAATAGACTTGGTTCCTAACAATAATAATGATACTGTGAGTGGAGCGGGTATCCAGCGCGTGAATAAAATGACATCGAGCGGAGTTAGATACATGTAACGAAGCGAACATTGGTTTGCCGTTTCGCAGTTATAAGATACAATTGAACGAGATTTTCTGTGGGAATGAATATCTTATAGTTTATTTGAATGAATTGTGTAGCGATTTTCCTTCAGCGCCCGTATTCTATGCTAAAACAACGAGATGCGATGTTCCACAATATTTGGACATAGACATATAATAGGATTTCTGCCTCGATAGTATACTTAGCTAAGTGACAGAATTGTTTTTTTATTATCTTATTAATTTTATTTCCAAAACACTGATACTGTCACCTATGGTTTTACTATGCATACATACATTTCTAATTATTTCGGTTTGTGATTTTTCGGGGATGTTAGCTTGTTCGGTGTCAATGCATTCCACGTATAGACGATATCAAATCCTCATGTTTATTGTTAGAATGCACTGTATTTCAGTTGGCGTTTTGTGGGATTGCGGTAATGAACTAACACTGTTTACACTATATACACATATCTCGAGTCATATATCATTGACATGTGTAGCTCAAGATACAGTCGGATATGCCGTACTGCAACGCAACCACTATTGTCAACAGTATCGTTCTCCATTTCACGTCCAAAATACATTTTAGCAGTAGTACCAGCATAATAATTATTTTGTGATGAGAAATGCTCGTACGCGTTCATCTACATGTATTGACACTTATACAAATACGAAAACTTCATTACAGCTGTTTGACCAAATGTATGAGACATATTTTGCTGTCATGATTACATGTAAGTGCTTGTTAATAATATTATATTAATTGTAATATAGCTGACTGGTCGGATATGCTGTTGAATAGTTTATGTATTGGTACTGCTATTGTTGTGTTGTTTTTTTTATGACGAGCATACTTTGTGATGTTCTTTATTTGTGATATTTGCTGCCCTTCGTTTTCTCACCAAAACAGAAACCAGCAGTTCATTCTAAAACGATCGGTCGTAATTTCCAAGTATATGTACCAAAGCAATTAAACTTCTTTCGCTGACTTAATTAGTAGAGAATATAACGCCAATAACATTTTATAAGGCGAGACAATTCCATGAGTCGCAAAATAGCACTATACGTTTTATGGCAATGGAAAACGTATTTGACCTTAGAGAATATATCCTTGTATTATTGATCGCATTGCTAGTATGCTGAATTCTGAAAGGCAAATTGAATTCATTAAAATTAATGTAGGATTTACCTGCATAAGAAGCAATTCGACCTTTTTAGAATACATCGTCTCTTCAATAACCATTCGCATGAGGATCTGATCATTACCAATATTCATGTATAAGTTTTTATAAGGAAACATTTTATAGGCAAAGTAAAATAGTTAAAAAAACTTTTTGTTTATCTTCAATTTTAATTTCTAATTATCCATCTTATTTAGGAAGCAACTGTTCTTTTTTGTGTCTTCCGTTCTGTGACGCGTTTCCGCTCCTATCCGACATGTTATAATCTTTTTTCTGATGTAATGGACTGCTACTGGCAGATACACTGCATTTTAGACCACGAACAATGAACCGAATATAACAACTAAGTTCTAATTATGGTATCAACAACATCTAGATAAATGTACTTTGGTAATAGATTATTAAAGGCATAAGCCTCATTACTGTCGCGATGTGTGCTTGATTAATATAGAAACAAACCAGAGACGGTTAACCTCTCTGTGACTTCTCTTATCTTGATCACATGATTTATAGTCTTGGTATACTAATTTATCGCTCTTGTGACAAATCTGACGTATCGATACAATGGAGAAATCAACATAGACGTGGGGAACCATTAAGAAACAACAAACATCTATAGGAACGTGATGGATAAATTAACGGTCAATGGTATAAACATCATAATGATGAAACCTCGCTCAATGGTAATTTATTAATGCATTGCACATAACCATGGGCTAAAATAACTACAAAGACCATCACTAACAATTGTCGTTCTGTTTTCACTTATCTGCACAACCTATCTTCAGAAACTTGACCACGGTTAACGGCAAAATCGAGCTGTAATACTAGTCAAGATTCAGTTGATGAGCTTCTACAAACAATGTCTGTCCCCAATTTGCAGTTGTAAAAGATGTATACAGAATTTAGATTTGCTCGTAAGTTAAAGATGTCCGTAAATGCTTTGAGAAAACAATACCATGGTCTTTATTAAACTTAAGGTTATTCAGTCTATTGGCAGCTTGGATTTGCGCATTTTATTTGGTCGTTTTTTGTGCTCGGAGGTTTGGTTGAGTGCTGCCGTCTGTGTCCGATTTTCTAATGTCTGTACAGTTATATTTACAATTATTTAGTTATATGTCTTACATATTACTGTTGGTCGTTACATAATGCTTTAAACATATGATCAAATAATAACATTCCTTGTCATGTTTATTTGATGCGTTGATATACAAGTACTTTAGGGCATTTTACGATGTAAAGAAAATTGAATGTTTTCTACAGTGTACTAAGATTAATACCAGCCTACAGTATAGCTACGCACGATCAACACTGTAGTTTAAATTTTAGTTCTTGTAACACTGGTACATGCAATTAGGCTGTTAACAGAAAAATGGGATATGTATGCACGGAATAAGATATATCGTATGCAGACGTTGTTTCAATTAATTTTTACACATACTCATTATCTTGTGACTGCAATAGATTTCGGGGGAATTGATTTCATGTGAGCACGCGAACATGTTTGCACAATCACGCAATACTCATTTATTTGCGTGCTGACATGATACAAGGTACTGTTGTTTTGCAGAAATATACTGCCTGATACTTTCGGCAATTAAATATTTTATCATGTTCATAAAAATGAGTAGAGTTTTGTTGTACCTCGGATGATGTGATAGAAATGGGGGTAGGTATAGTTTTAAGTTCCAAACTCCGTCAACAATAATAGAAATACAAAATCATTTCAAATAAATCCCAAACATCAAAATCACAATTCGTCAGTTTCACCTTACATTGTATACATGTGTCACTTTCATACAGAGTTAAAGCAATTTGTTTACTGTTCTAACGATTGGATGCTGTCCTTCTCGTCTAGTCTAGAAATGTTATGTGCCTAGTATAATTGGCAATTAGTCACTGCTATTTTACAATCGCTGTATTTGCATGTACTTACATTGGAAATGTGCATGGTACACATTTGAAGAATGATTTACATTTACGCTAATCTAGTGTGTATATTTGTCTTTGATATATTTTGTATAAACAGGGAGGTATATAAGAAAGTAATTCCTTGGTATAAATAAGTGTAACTTTAAGTAACGACACATTGATTCATTTCAGGAATTAAGTCATAAAGGTTTGTACATTAAGTTACGTCTAAACTGTTCCTACTTAAAACCACACTTAATCATTTACTGTGGAATAATAACGTCTCTGACAAAACAGCGAATCTTTAATTTCTGAAATGAATCAATGTGTCGCAACGTGGTAGGCATGTTTTATGTGTTCTGTATTTGACAACTAATACATTTTGTATATGTACTATAGGCATGACACAAACTGTAAAAATCCTTGCAGTAAAAATATACATGTAGTTATTTTCGGATGAACGTGTTCTTAAATTTTCCACACATTTTTAATGTAATCTGAAATATTGTTGGTGTTAAAGCAATGACGAAATGATTTTGGATGTATATAGAATGTGTATACATGTGCATGCCATTTATTTAAATGAAATTTAGTTCATGTCTGAAACTAAATTATAACATATAGTCGACCCTTTTTTGCATATACATATATCTTTTCATAATCATCAGTACACTAATAGAGAGTTATTGATTTAATATCACACACCTACATACCGGGAAGTTAACAATTGATGAACCCTAATAGAAAGTGGTAATGGATTGTACCATACAAAGTCCTGAAAGGAACCTCTTAAGAAATGGTCACAAAAAATGCTGTTAGTATTTGCCCGCCTCCGTATTGCATATAGAAACTCTAATGGTTTTGCCAGACACGCGTACACATACACTAACGAATTACATATTTGGAGTACATCCTTAGAGTGTTCTTTGTCGCGAGATAATGGTGGCCAATTTGATTAATCAATGCATTTGACGTAATTAGATAACTATATATCTCTTGTCCTACCAAACAATAGTAAATGAGCACACTTATAAACACAGAGGGAATCGACTAAATTCAGGAAATCAGTTTAAAGGTTCTAGACAAAAAAAGATCAGCAAACAGTGGCCACAAATTAATAACATCGAATTGCATGAGCCAATAGCACCATACAAGGCCAAGAGGTGAGCAATTAACACTACCAAATTAAATGAAGTTAGAAAGTCATACAAGGGAAAGTCCCTTCTAGGTAGAAATAATCTGGATGTACGAGTAATGTACCTATAGGTACTATGTACTGAATTTCAATAATGAACAAAGGCACGACAAGACAATATAGCGAACAAGCATCACCGCATGTCGCCCAGAATGGTTATGCAAGTAGTCCGGTCATCGCAAAATGAAGTAGGAAGCATAAATGGACCGACCTTTAAGCATTCTGCTTCTTCACAAACTTTAAGGATCGTATTATCTACTCAGACAACATTTTAAATCCCTTCTATATCACAATTGTCATATGCCAGATCTCTTGTTACTCTTGTATGTCTCACGAATCTCATCTATTTCTGTAATAAGCCAGCCAAAGTTGCTAGTATATGTGCATATCAGCACCATCTATCTTTGCAATCGGTTTTCAGCGCTAGAATATCCTGACAATGGCATTATAATGTACTTTTGTGCAGGGGATCTTAATACATTATCGGCTTTTGTGCAATAATTGATTACAGTATGGTCTGGTCATGTTAATTTTCGAATTGGAGAAAGAAGGATCAGACGCTTTTAGTTGCGATGAATGATTGCGCCAAAGTCTAAGATGATAGTATTATTAATCATCCTTCAAGAAGTTAGCATATGCTTACACAATCAAGCGTAAAGTCATGTGTAGCTCAAGATACTGTCGGATATGTCGTACTACAATGCAACCAATATTGTCAAGAGTATCGTTCTCCATTTTACGTCCAAAATACATTTTACTAGTTTTACCAGCATTATAATTATTTTGTGATGAGAAATGCTCGTACGCGTTCATCTTCATGTAGTGACACTAATACAAATACGGTAACCCCATTACAGCTGTTTGACCAAATGTATGAGACATATTTTGCTTTCATGATTACATGTAAGTGCTTGTAAATTTAATTGTAATATAGTTGACTGGTTTGATATGCTGTTGATGTATTGGTACTGCTATTGTTGTGGAGGTTAAATGACGAGCTTACTGTGTGATGTTTCTTATTTGTCATTGTTGTTGTCTTTTGTTTTCTCACCAAAACTAAATCAAAGCACTGAAAGTACTGATGTGTGGCGAACTGATGTCATTTTGACCATTCAAATAAAGACTGCACCAACATGCTGTGTCAGAGTTCTGATAAGCCCAGACTCACTCGAATGTTTGTGCTGCTCTCAAGACACCAAGCGTCAGTGTCAAGATGAGTGACTGGGTAGTCTCCATACAACTGATGAACTGGGAATTAAAACACAACAAACGAGATGCCCCCCCCCCCCGCTATGGAAACAGGACTAGGTAGAAATATGTTGGGAAAAATTAAATAAAGGGAGGTAATTAATAAGATAGAACCAGATTTCAGTAGAAGGAAAATATAAGAAAATGATATCAATGGTAATATCATGACTTTTTTTTGGTTGAATGAAATAATTCAAGAACGGAACCAGATAGAATTATGGTTTCATGTCACATCACTTCTCTTAGATGCCATATATATATATATTTAAAGTCGATCAATTGAATTTAGGTGGACAAGTGGTCCAGTGGTAAGGGCTATTGACTACTGATATGATTATAATGAAGGTTCTTCGTACTCCCGCCGGATCAAGAGCAGAAATGTTTTTCGGAGTAACATAACTAAACTTACGAACAGACTTTCGGACCATACTCAGCGTAAATTCTATAGCATTCTGTCCGATATGTTAATAAAATCGTATTTAAAACAGGTCAATTATATATTTTGGAATATACTACAAGTTATTTTTTGAAAATCTGACGATTATTTATGTATTGGTTATTATTTAAATATTGCGTATTCTGTTCCGAAATATGAACTCGCGCTAATCAGCGGGTGATATTTATTATAGCTATTATGTTGTATTTAGCATATTTTTATGCACCAGTCAGTGTGCGACCATGGTCCCATCCCAGGTGATGGGCAGTGGATAGCTGATAGTTGTCAAATATAGTATTTTTTATTAAATCCATATCAAGAAGAATGTATTTAACTTCTAAATTCTTAGTATCATAGTTGTAAACCCTTTTTTATACCAGTAAATTTTATGACCCTAAATTCCTAACTTCTGCAGCTGTCTCCAAATCAACTAACAAGAACCCGATATAAAACCCATTCAATTAAAAATAGTTTTAACGGTCTATTTCCTGTCTCATGGTGTGTTCAATCCCTTGTAAAAACATAGATCCCTGTGTTACATGACCCCCAACTGTCCCAAAACAAGTTACTAACGACCTACCAATATACAACCCCTTGAAGTTTACCAGATTGTATGATCAATTTTCTGCCTCATGCAGCTTCAATAATTGATTACAAATTTCTTGTCAAAATATAGATCTAGCTAGGATTATGTAATGCTACATAATAAGGAGGGGCTAATTAAAAAATGCATAGATAATATTGCACAACGTGGCTTGTGGGAGGAGCTAATTAGATTTGCATTAATGGGCTTTATAACTGCACATTAAGTGGGAGGAGCTTATTAATTATTTATAATTATTGAAGTATGTTTGCCCAAAGACCTGTAATTTAGGTCTTTGGTTAAGAATTTGGTTTGCCCAACGTGTATATACTAATTAACGACCTTTTAATCCAATTACCGTTAACTTTTCAATTCGAAACCTTGTGAAAATATATTACCGCTTTAAAAGGCATATTAGTTCGCATGTTGCGCGTTTAAACTCGCCGTAGAGTGTTTATTAAATGAGATCTATATGAAAGTCGCACATCTTAATGAAACTGAACGTATCGTCTTTAAAATAGCTTTTAGTTGTTAATGTTACTTGGAAAGTAAAAATATAATTGGTGATTTACGACACCAGGTTGTTGCTAAAAATCGCGCAATTCATGAATAGAAAATGTAAGTGCTCGCTGTTTAACTCGTCAGCATTAGTTCATTTATTTTATAACCGCAAACTAAATTGGTACAAGTTAAAAAGTTCCTGCGGCCAATTGTTTTACAGACCAGTATTGTGAGAGACATTTTTTATAATTTTAAAACTAGAACTTTTTAAGATGTTAATAAGGCTTGATATAAAGGTATGAGGAACTCGGACAGGGGAGGCAGCACACTTTACAAGCTGAGCAAAGACTCGCATCAGTAACAACACGATACGTGTACAATGAGCAATGCACACACGTGAGCCAAAGAAACAATTAAAAGTCCAAGTCCCCGCCGAAAAATGCGGAATTTTACAAACCTCTCTGATTGAGTAGGCTTATGTGTGTTTGGGTATATTCACCTAGTATAATTTACCGAAAAATGGTGCTATTTTCATTATTAGTTATTCAAATGCGTAATATAGTTTATTTACGACAAATAGTTTATTAAATACAAGTATTTGGGTAAAAAAACGTTCATACTTTTGTATATTTGATATCGGCGCCCGTAGAGTCAGAAAGTAAAATAAAGCGATTCTCACGACGTGCAAATATTATGGACAAACGCTGGTTCGAAATGATTCTGGGCCGAGTCTTGCCGAAAAACTTGCTAGTTAACGTTTATTTAGTCATCACTGGTCATTAAAATGCGTAATATAGTTAATCAATCCCATATTGTAAGTTAAATACAAGTATTTGGGTAAAAACGTTACTATTTGGTTAAGATTTGGGTAAGATTTGGGTGTTTAATGCCGACGCGTCCTGACCTAGTTAACGGAGATCTAGGAGAGGTAATCCAGACTGCAGGCCGGTGCACGCCAAAACACATATCGAAACACATTTTTTTCTTATTTTTAATTACTTAAAGGAGTAAAACAAATAATTATAGTTAATAACTTACATTACTTTATTTTAAATAAAAAATAAAATAATAGTGATCGATCTAGTCTGGTTTACGACATTCGCACAAAGTGCTTCATTTTTTTTTGGATTTAGTTTTGAACGCGTGAACCAGACTAACGAAAGGTCAAGTGCGCGTTAAAACACATTTCGAAACACATTTTTTTCTTATTAATTATTACTTAAAGGGGTAAATTATGGTTAATACTTTATTTTAAAATAAAATAGATCTATACGAATCTCAATAAAAAAAATTTAAAAAAATGGTATTAGTCTGGTTCACGACATTCTTAAAAAATGCTGATTTTTTGGATTTTTTTTTTGAAATGGTAAACCATCCAGAACATGTCACGTGCCCCTACATGGAAATCTTTCTTGTTGCATACAAATATAACCTGCGGCTCAAGGCCGCAGGTTAATAAGTGATCTTTAATATGTCATAGTATTGACAATTTCTTTTAATCCGAAAATACTTTACTGAATTCTCGTTTATTGCTTAATTATTCTTTCTCAATTCAAATACTAGATAGCGTTACGTGTTGAAAATAGCCGCTATGAATAGCACAATTAGTTCGCACGATGCGCGTTTAACTCGCTGTCATGTGCTTATTAATTGAGACCGATATAAATGTTGCACATTTTCTTGAAGTTGAAAGTTTCCTCTTTTCAGTGAGGTATTATTTGTTTATGTAAATTAGAAAACAAAATTGTTACTGACGATTTAAAACCTCAGGTAGTTCCGAAAATTTGCGCAATTCGCGAATAGAAAATCTAGGGACTCGCTTTTTAACTCGCCAATGTGAATTCATATTACTTTATAATTTAAATTTAATTTGATATTAATAAATTGCAATATCTCATGGTATTGACAAAATTTATTTTGTCGAAATCCGATAGTAATTGACGGAACTGCAATTAATTGAATATTGCGTGACAGTACTGCTAAACCAGAGATCTATTAATATAGTAGATCCTGTCTAGCTAATCAAGTTAGTGTATCGATCGTCTGCTAGCGGTTAGATAGACTGTATATACTGTCCTTGAACTAATTACCAGTGAAAACATGTTGTTTCTATTTATAGCATCAATGTTTGTAAACAACATAATTAGGTCATCGTCTACAAATGTTCAGCGGCGGAGTGATTTTAATAGACACATTTCAGTTCACCCGTGTTCCACCAGAAATCTATTGGCTGAATAAACAATACAAACTAGTCACTGACCAATAGCTCGTTGTATATCAATTTGCAAATGAATGCCCCGATATGTAAACATGAAACCGTGGGATTACTTTCTCAACCTTCTTGACGGTCCATGGCGGTTCGCAGGCCTTTGATAGTAGGAATATAGTCCATGCGGAATGATTTGCTATAAAATTAAAATATCCTCAAAAAATAAAAGTCTGATGTAATTGTTGGTCTTAATATTAATAAATGTTGGTAATGTAAACAAATCGGGTTCAATGATACGTGTAACCTGTGTAGCATGCTTGTAATATTGTTCAAATCATAGACCTATTTATTGGTGTAGGCATAAAGGCGTTAACTTCATAGTATATATAAATAAAAAAAAATGAAAGATAGTTATTACATTGTGTGGCTTATCGCCACACAAAAACGGCAGTTCATTCTAAAAAGATGATCACAATATGAATTCATTGGCCGTAATTTCCAAATACATGTCTCTTGACATATACCAACACAGTTAAACTTCTTTCGCTGACTTTGATGAGGCGAGCAAATGCCATAAGTCGTAAAATAGCATTATACATTTTATGGCAATCGAACACATCTTTGACCTTAGAGAATATATACTTGCATTATTGATCGCATTGCTAGCATGCTGAATTCTGAAAAGGCAAATTAAATCCATGAAAATTAATATAGGATTGACCTGTACAAGAAGCAATGCGACATTTTTGCATTACATCGTCTCTTCAATAACCCTTCGCGTGAGAATCTGATAATTACCAATATTCATGTATAGGTTTTTATACAGGACACATTTTAAAGGCAAACCGAAATATCCTTTTTCTTTATCATCATTAGCTCACCTGTCACAAAGTGACAAGGTGAGCTTTTGTGATCGCTCTTCGTCCGTCGTCCGTCGTCCGTCCGTCCGTCCGTCGTCCGTCCGTCGTCCGTACGTCGTCCGTCCGTTCACAATTGCTTGTGAACACACTATATGTCACAAATTTAGCCTGATCAATATGAAACTTGATCACAATGATCATCTTCATACAATCTAGGTCAAGTTCGATATTGGGTCATCTGGGGTCAAAAACTAGGTCACTAGGCCAAATCAAAGGAAAACCATGTGAACACATTAGAGGTCACAATTTGAGCCTAATCTTTATGAAACTTGATCACAATGATCATCTCTATAAAATCTAGGTCAAGTGCGATATTGGGTCATCTGGGGTTAAAAACTAGGTCACGAGGCCAAATCATTGAAAAAGCTTGTGAACACACTAGACGTCGCAATTTGAGCCTAATCTTTATGAAACTTAATCATAATGATCATTTTTATAAAATCTAGATCAAGTTCGATATTGGGTCATCTGGGGTCAAAAACTAGGTCACAAGGCCAAATCATTGAAAAAGCTTGTGAACACACTAGAGATCACAATTTTGACCTTATCTTTATGAATCTTGGTCACAATGATCATCTCTATAAAATCTAGGTCAAGTTTGATATTGGGTCATCTGGGGTCAAAAACTAGGTCACAAGGCCAAATCATTGAAAAAGCTTGTGAACACACGGCAGGTCACAATTTTAACCTAATCTTCTTCACAGTTTTTAAGCTACGGCCTTTAAATTTGGAATACATGCATAGTTTTACGAACCCAAATGAACTTTGACCTTGATATTGACCTAATGACCTACTTTCACATTTCTCAAGCTATGACCTTCAAATTTGGAACACATGCATAGTTTTACAAACCAAAATGAACTTTGACCTTGATATTGACCTAGTGACCTACTTTCACATTTCTCAAGCTACGACCTTCAAATTTGGAACACATGCATAGTTTTACAAACCAAAATGAACTTTGACCTTGATATAGACCTAGTGACCTTCTTTCACATTTCTCAAGCTACGACCTTCAAATTTGGAATACATGCATAGTTTTACAAACCAAATTGAAATTAGACCTTAATATTGACCTAGTGACCTACTTTCACTTTTTTCAAGCTAGGACCTTTAATGTTGAGCATGTGCTGTTCAAAAATGTATAATGATGCGTGACGTCATTAAATCGAAAATAGCTGGCCCAATAAAGGAACATATAGTCGCCTAGACATGTTCAGTATTGTCTGTACTCTAAATTCTAATACAATTTTATTTTGATCCATTGACATTCAGTCATTCTCAATAAGCAGGTGCAATTCAGTGGTTTAAAAAAGTGCAATTTCGATTTGCTCATTTTCATATATAAAACAAAGAATTTCAAACTAACAACCTTTGTCCGCAAGAATATCAACATGGTTTGATCAAGAGGACACCATGGTGCATGTATTCGAGTGTTTGAAAAAAAGCTACCATTAAATTGTTATTTTTCAATTTGAAATGTTCGTTATGTGACACATCTTGTGTCATAACAGTTTTCGGGGTAAAAGGTGCTGATTATTACAAAAATAAATGATTATTTTAAGCTGGTAACATCAATCATCCGTTTGACATAACATGAATCTGTAAGAAAGCATTATTTAAACAGACAAATAAATAAAATCATCGTGCTGATTACAACGGCCTTGTCTCGGTAAAATCTTTAATGGCTTTTAATGTTTCAATGGATATTGTATCGTTTTCAAATAATTGTTACCGTACTACAATTGTTTAACAATAACAAGAACTATATAAAATTATTGTAAATGGCAAGTGATGATGAACCAACCTGCTCAATATAGACTGATTCAAGTTTATTAAAGATATTACACAAAGTAACGAACATTTTGTAGCAGGTTGAGTGAAGAATGATAAATTTCGAAAGCGACTAGAATTTTTTAATTATCACACAAAAACATCAACTCTTCAGCACATGAATGGCTCGCAAAGCACCTAGACACTATTTTAGCTTTACTTTGTCTGTAAAGAGACATTGAAAACCCTATTGTTACCAAACAGTCTCTATTTCCACACATCTTGCAACTACTTATTACTTGTTAAATCATTGCATCTGAGCTAGTGGTTCATACTTTAAGAACATATACGACACGACTTTAACATATTTAACAAAATTGCAACAGTTTTGTTATATTGTAGCCCATGGAAACTGATATTTTTAGTCTTAAATCATACATTTGAAATGTCCGTTACCATAATTCTTCGGGTATAAAAGCTCTTCAAAAGATGAAAATAAACAATCTATCCGATATTCCTCGACTTCTTGCTTATGCATAGTATATGTGTGTAATGTTTTATATAAATGTCCCGGTTAACATCGACTTCTGTGATCATGTTTCACACCGAAAGTCACATTCCAGTAACGAACATTTGGCTACAATAATATACCCAATGTATTACTGTTTGCTTAGACTCTTTCAGAGTAATATTTTACAGTCATTTAAGTAAAACTCCCTCCATGTGCGGATCAGATAGTATGAATATGTTATTTTACGTCATAAAACGACAACTTTGATGTCCAACGAAGCCTGATCATTTTGTTAAGAAAATTCTGTGGCGAATTTGTTCTTTGAAATGTTCGTTACTCATGAAAATGCGCAATACAGACACTATACCAACACTACATGATGCTATTTTACGACAAAAACATTCAAATACACTTGCTTACAGTATTTTACAAATACTATGACTCAATATTAATAATAACATCTCCATGTATCATAAATTAAAGCAATTCAATGTAACATACAGTATTGTTTTCAAACCATCGGCGTATATATTATGTTTGCTTTGTAAAGAATAAAATAAAGAATGCGTTTTTACTGTGAAATGAACTTAAAATGCTGTCGCCAGTCAAATCCGTTTTATCTTATTGTAAAACCATGAAAAGATAGATATATGATAGGCAAAACAGCTAGATAGAATTATTGAAATGTTCGTTACCACCTGGTAACGAACCTTTCACTACACCTAACATGTGTATGCTGCTATCAGAGTGTATGCACACAGATGTCAAGTTATAGGGCAATCGAAATGACGTCTTTCACAGACATTTTGATTACTATTGTTTATTAAGACCATTAGGTAAGGATAATATAGGTGTTTGAATAGAGCTACCTTCATAACAACCAATCAAATGTAAAATACTTGTTTACGACATAGTAGACCAGTTTCCGACAATCTATCCGGCATAGAGAACGGCGTATAACGGTAGAATTACATCAAAATCCTATGCCATACGTTTACAGTAAACCATAACCTCACTATCTCAATCTAATTATTACATGGTAACGAACATGTTGGTAACGGAACGTTTCAAGCGGGTACATGATGTGCACTTACGAAAGCCCTTAACGTTCAATTAGATTAACTTTGATATATCTTAATTAACATACAGAAGGCTAATATTTAACATGTTAAAACTATGTATTGCTGGACTCGATATTTATTTAAAGTCAGGTAACGAACATTACAGTTTGATATAGAAATCGTCAGTCAGCGTAGTATGAAGCAATATTTAACAAAAACTGCTTTCTCTATATCATTAAAGTTTTGCATTATGCATCAAATGAGGTTCCAATAAGTCGAATATGTTGTGAACACAAATTTGTAACAATCGCACTCGAAATTACAACATACTTAAGTTAAAATAACGAACATGTCACTGAAACCGGAGACACAAGTTTTTCAACATTTAAAAGCCAACACTGAACTCATGTCTTGATATAATTACGAAAACATCGAGCAAAATAGTTATACCAATGCATACTATCGACAGAAACATATAATTTTGGTATTTGTCATGTCCGTAAGAATTTAATACGCAGTGAAATTTAGACATTTGCGTTGGAGACAGTAACGAACACGTCATTTTAGCACCTTTGACATCATTTTTTTCAGTATTCATAAAAGCTACATCAATTTTTTCTGTGCACCAAGTAGACGAACTCTAAACCTATCATATGCACACATTTAGACTTCTGGAAAGTGATTAATAGCGTCAAAAACCACCGGCGACACTATTTGCACCTGCTTATTGAGAATGACTGATTGCCGATTCCCGTTTTGCAAACGTGATTTTACACAAGTTATGAAACAATTTGCCATTACGCAACTCATTGAAGTTATGTACGCCAAGTGTGTCGGGTTTTCACACGCGACGTCGTGTATTTTAGAAGACGGCGTGTACAGGTAGTGTGTATGGTACATATGTAGTGTTTTGGAGATCGATCAAGTGAAACATTGTTAATCATTTAATTCCATGTCATTGTTCGTAAATTGTCAATATAATTTAAATAAATAAAGGAAACTTTATAGGAGCGATTAGCGGTTTTGCAAAATTGAACAGGTTTCACCTAGATAAGATCTGATTAACTGAGTAATTGTCCCGGTCCTAATTTTGACCCGCTCTGTGAAACTTGGTGACCATGTTCATCCCTATGAAAGCCATGTCAAGTTTGAAACTGGGTCATCTGGGTCAAAAACTTAATCATCCATAACACCTTGTAAACACTCTAGAAGCCACAAATTTGACCCAATTTTTAGCTCACCTGTGAGCATTTGTGATCACTCTTCGTCCGTCGTCCGTCGTCCGTCGTCCGTCGTCGTCCATCGTCCGTCGTCCGTCAACAATTGGCTTGTGTACACTCTAGAGGTGACAGTTTTGATCCAATCTTCATGAAACTTGATCAGAATGTTGTTCTCTATGAAATCTAGGCCAAGTTCGAAACTGGGTCATGTGGGATCAAAAACTAGGTCACTAGGTAAAATCTTATTAAAATCTTGTGTACACTCGTGATGTCACCAATTTGTTCCAATCTTCATGAAACTTGGTCAGAATGTTGTTCTCTATGAAATCTAGACCAACTTTGAATCTGGGTCATGCCAGGTCAAAAACAAGGTAATTAGGTCAAATCTTAGAAAAACCTTGTGTACACTCTAGAGGTAACCATTTTGGTTCAATCTTCATGAAACTTGGTCAGAATTTTGTTCTCCATGAAATCTAGGCCAAGTTCGAATCTGAGTCATGAAGGGTCAAAAACTAGGTCACTAGGTCAACTCTTAGAAAAACCTTGTGTCCACTCCAGAGGTCGTGGTTTTGATCCAATCATCATGAAACTTGTTCAGAATGTTTTTCTCTATGAAACCAAGGCCAAATTTGAAACTGTGTTATGTTGGGTCAAAAACCAGGTCACTAGGTCAAATCTTAGAAAAACCTAGTGTTCACACCAGAGGTCACAATTTAGATCGTATTTTCATGAAACTTGGTCAGAATGTTGTTCTCTATGGACTCTAGGCCAAGTTCACAACTGGGTTATGTGAGGTCAAAAACTAGGTCAAATCTTAGAAAAACCATGTGTTCACTCCAGATGTCGTGGTTTTGATCCAATCATCATGAAACTTGATCAGAATGTTGTTCTCTATTCAATCTAGGCCAAGTTTGAAACTGGGTCATGTGGGGTCAGAAATTAGGTCACTAGGTCCAATCTCAGAAAAACCTAATGTTCACACCAGAGGTCACAATTTTGTTCGTATCTTCTTGAAACTTAGTCAGAATGTTGTACTCTATGGAATCTAGACCAAGTTTGAAACTGGGGCATGTGGGGTCAAAAACTAGGTCACTAGATAAATCTTAGAAAAACCTTGTGTTCACTCCAGCGGTCATGGTTTTGATCCGGTCATCATGAAACTGGGTCAAAATGTTGTTCTTTATCAAATCTAGGCCAAGTTTGAAACAGGGTCATGTGGGGTCAAAAACTAAGTCACTTGGTCAAATCTTAGAAAAATATTTTGTTCACTCCAGGGGTCACCGTTTTGATCCAATCTTCATGAAATTTATATGGTCAGAATGTAGGTTATACTGATACCTAGACCAATGTGCAACAGGTGAGCGACCAAGGGCCTTTCAGGCCCTCTTGTTTTTAATTCCTAATTATCCAGCTAAATTAGGAAGCAACTGGTCTGTTCTGTGTTTCCGTTCCTGTCTGACACGTTATAATCTTTTTTCTGATGTAAAGGACTTCTACTTACAGATACACTGTATTTTAGACCACGAACAGTGAAACGAATAGAACAATTAAGTTCTAATTATGGTGTGAACAACACCTAAATAAATGTACTTTGGTAATAGCTTATTAGCGGCATTAGACTCATTACTGTCGCGATGTGTGCTTGATTAATATAGAAACCAACCAGAGACGGTTAACCTCTCTTAGACTTCTCTTATCTTGATCACATGATTTATGGTCTTGATATACTAGTTTATCGCTCTTCTGACGTATCGATACAATGGAGAAATCAACATAGACCTAGGGAACCATTAACGAATAACAAACAACAATAGGAACGTGTTGGATATGAACGGTCAATGGTTTAAACATCAAAATGACTGAACATGGTTTAATGGCGATTTATTAATGCATTACACATTACTGCGGGTTCAAATAACTACACCATCACTAACAACAGTTGTTCTGTTTTTACTTATGTGCACAATATATCTTCAAAAACATGACCACAGTTTAACGTATTTGGTGTTTAAAAAGAGACCAATCAGAAAAATCGCCCAGTGTATGCTCAGTTACAATAGTTTCATTTACAGCTAGATCTCGTGACATCGCCACATACATACAATGTGCAATATTTAAGATTTTTAGTTCAGGGCTTTATGCAATGTGTTCCTTCAGTTCAGGAGTTTACACATCAGTGAACTTGAACAAATGGTCGTTTAATCAAATAGTAAAAACTGTGCGTGTACTATCTCCTCCAATCTATCCTGGATACATGGGCACTGTTTTATCAAAGGACTAACGAACATTTTAAACTTGCGCTCAAACTTAAATACCTTATAATGCGTTTACATCTGCAAATGAGGGAAATATATTGTTTAAAATCATTAACTGAATTAATTAATTGATGATTTTACCTATCGCTTTACCAGAATTTGAAGCAGTTACATAATTATATAGGATTCAAATTTGAACGTAAGTTTACGATTAACGTAAATGCTTTGATAAAACAGCGCCATGGTCTATATGAAACTTAAGGTCATTCAGCTTTTTGGCAGCTGGGATTTGCGCATTTCATTTGGTCGTTTTCTTTGCTCGGAGGGTTTGGTTGAGTGCTGCCGTCTGTGTCCGATTTGCTCATGCCTGTACAGGTATATTTACTATTATTTAGTTATATGGCTTACTAATTACTGTTGGTCGTTGCTTATGAACAAATAATAATATTCCTTTTCATTTTTATTTGATGCGTTGATAATCAAGTAGTTTAGGATATTTTACGATGTAAAAAAAATTGAATGTTTTCTACCTTTCTAAAAGATGATTACCAGACTATAGTATATCTATGCACGATTTACACTGTAGTTCGAATTTGAGTTCTTGGTACACTAGTACATATCGAATGAAAATCTTCTTAAAGTTTAGACATATTTTAAACTGTTTACAGTTATCTAACATAGTGTGGTAGTTAAATCAAGGACGGGCTGATTTTGTGTGTAAATGGAATGCAAATACGTGTCATTTGATTAAAATTAAACGAAATTTTGCTCATGTCTTTAACTAAATTATAACATATATACAATATACTACCCTTTTCAGCATATAAAAGTATATCGTTTCATGATTATCAGTACACTAATAGAGAGTTATTGGCGTATTATGACCCACCTACACACACGTTAACAAGTACCTATGATAAAACCTAATAGTAAGAAATGATCATAAGCACTGTCTCTGGTTAAGGAAACCTCTTAAGAAATTATCATAAACACTGTCTTTAGTAAAAGAAACCTCTTAAGAAATGATCATAAACACTGTTGTCTTTGGTATTGCCCAGACCCCGTGTTCCATAAAGAAACGCAAATGATTCTGCCAGACACGAGTACAGGTACACAAAAGAATGACATATTTTGAGTAAATCCCTAGAGTGTTAGAGATGGTGATGACCAATTTGATTAATCATTGCATTTGACGTAATTTGGAATAGATGTTTTGGCCAACCAGACAATGGCTGATTAGCACACTTATAAATACAGAGGGGAATAGACAAAATTCAGGGAATCAGTTTAAAGCTTGTCTAGAAAAAAAAATCAGCACACAGTAGACAGAAATTAGCAACAACGGATTACACGAGCCAACAGTACCATAAAAGGCAAAGGATGAGTACCAATACGGTATTAAAATAAACAAGCGCGCCATGAAAGGCAAAGGTTCAGCAATTAAGAATACCGAATTTAAAACAAGCGCGCCATAAAAGGCAATGGGTGAGCAAGCAATTAACAATACCAACTCAAAATAAACAAGCGCACCATATACGAGGCAAAGGGGTGAGCAATTAACAATACCGAATCAAAATAAACAAGAACATCGTGAAAAAATGCAGCAATCAACAATATCGAATTCAATGAGCTTAGAAAGTCATACCAGGTGAGGTAACTATAAGGTAAAAAGTATCTGGTTGTACGATTGGTGTACATTTCAAACTGCATTGCGAAAGGGTACGATAAGACAGAAAAGCGAAAACTTATGCTGCACAGAAAGGTGAAACGTTGTGCATATTAATAGAGTATTTTATGGTAGTCGGGTCACCGCACGGTGAAGTACATGTAGGAAGCATAAATGGACCAATCATCATACATGCCGCTTGGGCACAAACTTCAAGGATCGTATTACTCGTATCTACTCAGACAACATTTAATGTAACGTCTGTATCAAAAATGTCATATTCAACATGTCTTGTATGCCTCACGAATATCATCTGCTTCTGAAACAAGCGAGTCAAAGTGGTATCAGAAAGTTGCTGGTTTATGTAATTATCAGCACAATCTATCTATGTGTTCGGTTTTCCGTGCTAGACTATCCTGACAAAGGCATTGCAATGCAAACTTTTGTACAGGGGATCATAATACATTATCGGCTTTTGTGCAATAATGAATTACAGTATGGTCTGGTCATGTTAATTTCCGAATTGGAGAAAGAAGGATCAGACGCTTTTAGTCGCGATGAATAATTGCGCCAAAGTCTGTGACGATAGTATTATTAATCATCCTTCTAGAAGTCTGCATATGCTTACCCAACCCAGTTAAAAGGCACTTTCTGGTGCGTTCTGTCCCCTCGATAGCCTAGTATTTGAGTGTCTTATTCGAATGCGACAGGTCTCTTGATCAATCCCAAGCCGTGACGTTTTTTGCATGGTATTTGTAAATTATGTCGAGTCATAGTAATGTCTCCTGCTCTTTTGCAGCGGGGACTTTGAGAACTAGGTCGGGCATTGGCTGCGTTTCTTTCGGTATCTTATGATCGACGTTCCTGTGTTATTTTCATGTGAAGCTATGTCATCCTGCTCTTTTGCGGCGGGGAATTTGGCTTTTAATTATTTAGTTGGGTGTTGTGTGGGTATTGCTCTTTGTTTCTGTGTTATGTTGTATTGTTACTGTTTTCTGTGCTCGGCTGGTTAAGTTGATTGCAGCCTTCCCTGACAGATGTCCTCATATATTTGTTATATCATTTGAAGCCAAAATAAAATGTGGTTCCGGTAATTTCCTGGTTAGCAGCATAACACAGAATAAAAAAGACACTGACTACAGTTGTGGCATGGCATCTCTTTCCTCGTATTCTGGTGTTGTGACTTCTCTTCCAACATACTCTAGTTGCATGGCTTCTCTTCCCTCGTATTCTAGTGTTGTGACTTCTCTTCCCTCATACTCTAGTGGCATGGCTTCTCTTCCCTCGTATTCTAGTGTTGTGACTTCTCTTCCCTCATAATCTAGTAGTGTGACTTCTCTTCCCTCATGCTCCAGTTTTGTGACTTCTCCTCCCTCATGCTCTAGTGACATGGCTTCTCTTCCCTTATACTCTAGTGGCGTGGCTTCTCTTCCCTCATAATCTAGTAGTGTGGCTTCTCTTCCCTCATAATCTAGTAGTGTGGCTTCTCTTCCCTCATAATCTAGTAGTGTGGCATCTCTTCCCTCATACACTTGTGGTGTGACTTCTCTTCCCTCATACTCAAGAGGCATGGCGTATCTTCCCTCATACTCTTGTGGTGTGGCTTGTCTTCCCTCATACTCTAGTGGTGATGAATAACATCAGGAACGATGGGATGAGGATGATACAATAAACCCAAATGATACAAACGTACATAAACATTCATAAATAGATATTTACATACACAAAAATGTACTCTTTAATAAATAAATGAACTATCATATTTAACTGAACCTAATATGTCTTTATGAGCATGACATTGTATCAATTCTGAGTATTTAGATTCTGTTTAAAAATGCATTAATAAGTCAATAAGTTGAATTATTCATACAAATGTTATTTCCCTATTTCATGAAACACAATTATCAGCAATATGAATGACATTGATCATGATTACAAGGTTTATGGAATATAATGAATTAATCATAGAACAAATGAGATTGGAAGCAGTGAGTGGATGATAGTAATCAACATAACTTTTCGCCTTTATTATAAGCAGAATAAGTGTTAGTACACTTGCGTAGCAAGGGATATAGCTATACAATAGTTTGATCTCTGAATTTCAGTACGGAAATCTCGCCATATCGTATAATTATTCACATATTCACAATAATTTCAATTGAATTGAACGTCATATTGTATGTATATTAAGCAAAGTAGTACAATAGACTGCTCATCTTGTTTTCGATATTGTCTTTTAAAATGAATGAAATGTCGCCTCCATGGTTTGGAACAGATTTGCTTCTCTTCATTCTCCTAACCGCCAGAAAAAAGTTATGCGATCGTATAAAATATTATTTCTTCTAAAAGGAGCATACTCAGAGGAATTGGCGATATCTGACATACGAATTTGTCTCCGCAATTATACCGCATAGAACACAAACGCATCGTCTATATTTGAACTCATAACGTTACGACTGACACACGCAATAAAAAAGCAGCACAAATTGTACGACGTTCATTTTTGGTTCCGTGACATGCATTATATAGAACATCGTCTGATGTCCCTCAATGCAGCCTGTGTTTTCCAATCAGTCCATCAAATTACTGCAAGAAATTTTACGTAATCATATAGTGCGGTCACGCTTCTTTGCGCTTCTCGCACTTGAAGTTTTAACAATTTGAAAAGTTTATACCGCGCTTACTTTTTTACTTTTTTGTTGATTTTGTTTCTCAAAAATTATTGCAGTAACAAATTGTCGTTAATACTATCTACAACGTAAATATTATGCACCCCATCGAAAGTAAATATGGAGATGGAATCGTTTTTATACGAACCCGTGTGTTTCCCGATCAGATCATCAGACACTCCCATCCTCATTTGTATATCTGGTATTGGACGTCAGATTCACAGGTAACTGTCTCATCGAAAACAAAAAAATAAAAATAGATAAATACATGGCTCTAATAGAGCATGTTTTGATGCTTTGTGTGGTTGTGCGCGATACAGTGTACAGGCCCCTTTAAAAGGAGCTGTACTTCGCAAAGAACGGAACAGTATCCCACTAGTATTCCATGGACGTTTCATACGATTGATACGTTGTAGATGCGCACAATGTACCGCTCCAAACGATGGTTTTAAAAGATAAAAAATGCGCCTTTCTGTTTCACATTGACCCAAAGACAACTGGTACAAAACCATGTTGCTTGATCACTTATTCTGATCCAAAGTGATATTCCTTTGCCACAATCATGCAAATATCTATTCTATGATAAAATTTCACGATGCTTACACAATTAGTAAATGTGTTACGCTATACTATGTAAGTGCTGTGCTTATAATTGCCGCTCAGTGTACAAGTATACGAGAAGAATACAGTTACAAAAGGCACTAAACCAAATCTGTTTGATATGGTTTTCAATTTTTATTATGTATACATAAGTTTCCAATTATTTCGGTTTGTGATTTATCGACAGTGTTACTTGTTCGGTGTCAATGCCCTTTTTGTGGTTTTAAGAATATAATGTAGGAAGCCTTTTGATTTCGTTTTCTCAGAAATATAACTAACGTGTGACTACATTCCAAGTATAGACGATATCAAATCCTCATGTGGATTGTTAGAAATCACTGTATTTTAGTTTGCGACCGGTTGGCGTATTGTGGGATTGTGGTAATGAACTAACACTGTTAACGTTATATACACATATCGCGAGTCATATACCATTGACATTCGTAGCTCCAGATACAGTCGGATATGCCGTACTACAATGCAATCATTATTGTCAAGAGTATTGTTCTCCAATTTACGTCAAAAATACATTTTAGCCGTATTACCTGCATAATAATTATTTGGTTATGAGAAATGCTCGTGCGCGTTCATCTACATGTATTGATACTTATACAAATCAGACAACTCCATTACAGCTGTTTGACCATATGTATCAGACATATTTTGCTTTCATGATTACATGTTAGTGCTTGTAAACGTCAGTTCTCTCTGTTCCGGAACAGACGGAACAGAGAACAGTCTTACGAACAGGCCGGAACAGTGTTCAAGACATGTTCTTTCTGTTTCCAAATAAAAGGTGGTGCAGGAAGAACAGGTCACGTGATTTCAACGAAAACGAGACAACCGGAAACTTCACGAAATGTTTTATTCATATCACCTTGGCAATAGATATGTCAACGGAGAAAAACGGAAATGGCCGAACTTTTATGATTGGAAATTTTCTTGTGTCATATTTCTTCGACAAATATAACGGCTGCAACTGACAATATCGTCAACCTTAAAAGTTTTATTTTCTACATGTATTTATTTATTTTATTGTTACTTTCTGTTCCGTCCCTGTTCCATTTTGTTCGTAAGGTGCTTGGAGTGGAACATTCGGAACACTGTTCAGAATAGTTTTATTTTGTTCGTAAGATATTTGAACATGAACAGAAGGAACACTTTTCCGAGTGTTTTAGAACTACGAACACACCCAATGTAATATAGCTGACTGGTTTGATATGCTGTTGAATATATCTGTAGTTTATGTATTGGTTATACTATTGCTGTGGGGGTTAAATGTTGAGCATTCTGTGTAATCTTCTCAATTTGTGATCGTTGCTGCCCTTTGTTTTTTCACCAAAGCAGAAGCCATCAGTTTATTCTAAAAAGATGATCACAATAGGAATTCATCGGTCGAAATTTCCAAGTATATGTCTCCTGACATATACCAACGCATTTAAACTTCTTTCGCTGACTTCATTAGTAGATAATGTGAAGCCAATATTATTTGATAAGGCGAGACAATTCCATGAGTAGTAAAATAGAATTATACATTTTATGGCAATGGAAAACGTCTTAGACCGTAGAGAATATATCCTTGCATTATTGATCGCATTGCTAGTATGCTGAATTCTGATTCATTAAAATACACCCAGGGGATTAACCCATTCATAAACTCTCCATTATTTTTCAGGAATGGAGAGTTGTCTTAACAATAACTCTCCATTATTTCGTATACACATTACATTAAATGTGTAAACGAAATAATGGAGAGTTATTGTTACGAAAACTCTCTATGCCTGAAAAACATAACACGCATATCGCTGGCTTAGAACCAGAAGGTCATAACTACCAAATCGATATATTGAGAAAACAAGAGAAAACTGTCTGTAATTTCTCTTTACCTGAAAACACGTTTTTAAAACTTCATTTTGGTCAACATGGCAGTTTCAGATTTTCATGAAAATAGGCTCATAAAAGCGCCTTGCATGTGAAGCAGATTTCAAATATGTATGAGTCTTACAAGGTCGTAAGTGGTAGTAACGACCTTCTGGTTATGTAGTGTTTACAGAAAATGGAGAGTTATTATTATTAAATGTGTTAACAAGTAATGGAGAATTATTGTAAAGAATGTATAATTATACACCAGTGAGTTGCATTCATTGCCCGCCATCCCAAATAGATGGGTCGGGAAATTTACTTTTTGTTTTTCAAAACCCCCTCCCTTTCACGGCCCATGCGGGGGGATATCTTACAATTAAACATTTTCCCAAAGTTAATGGTTCGGTGAGTACGGGGGAGCTGGAGGGTAAAACACCGCAGCAATACGCAACTGGCTGGTACATTACAAAATGTATGTGTTCACAAAAAGGGCAATACAATTTGCAGGAAAAGCGGCACTCAACTGAAAGAGCCGAACACAGAAAAAAGAAAACAAAAGATAAAAATGCTCAAACCACAACGAAACTAGAAAATGAAATCAATCCGCTGTTACTAAATGGCTTTTAACATTAATATGATTTCAGCTATTAAGGTGGTACGCGCGCAAGAAATAAAGTGTCGATTTGACTCCTAAGTTTGAATTAGAATTCAGGCAAAGTTTGTATAAATTTTGGAGTGTAAGAAAAAAGTTAAGTTCCCTATTTCCGAGGGCTGTTTTCAGCTGTTTAGCGGCTAAATCACTCTTTGACATTAACTTCCTTGGGCTACCCAATGAAACATTCGAGTCTCACGGGGAGACTTTTTCTCTTTTGTGGGCGTGACAGCCAGCATCGATCTGCGGCGCCTAGGAGTATATATACCAATTTTGAGTACATTAATTAATACTGTGCAAATACAGAGCTAGGTTTAATAAAAACATGTTAAAACAGTGTAGTTATGTCCATCAAGTTGCATATCAATTATAAATATCCATGTTTAGTTTATGCACGGAAATATATCCTCTGACTGAAACAAAGTCTTTATAATGTCCACCGTGTTATAACATCAAGTAACACTGGGTAAATGGCTATTGATTGATCGTGTAACACATAACTCACAACATATGTTTGCATGGACTACACACCATTACAAAGTAA
This sequence comes from Spisula subtruncata, assembly GCA_963678985.1. NCBI lineage: Eukaryota > Metazoa > Mollusca > Bivalvia > Venerida > Mactridae > Spisula > Spisula subtruncata. The sequence goes on along the minus strand of OY787664.1, from coordinate 40,258,526 downwards.
TGGATAGTTATTGTATTAGTTCACGGGTTTCATGAAAAAAGCATGCTCTTCTCGTTCAGTCATGTTCATATTTTTAATCTTCTATTTATAAGGGGTACATCAGGGGAGACTTTTTTTGGAAAAATGCATTTTCTTTCAATTTTGACATTTACAGCATCTTTTCAGAAAAATCAAATTTACATTTGACAGTATTGGTGTATTTTAAGTCAGAGAAAATCCGCGTATCTGTCCATTCCTGAGTAATAATGAATACTCGGCCCCTTCGGGGCCTCGTCTCCATTATTTCTAAGGAATGGACAGTTACTTGGACTTTCTCCTTAACGTAAAAATAATGTAGGTATCACCTGTATAAGAAGCAATTCGACATTTTTACATTACATCGTCTCTTCAATAGCCCTTCGCATGAGGATATGATCATTACCAATATTCATGTATACAACTGACAGATACATTGTATTTCAGACCATGAACAGTGAAACGAATAGAACAACAAGTTCTAATTATGGTGTCAACCACATCTAGATCAATGTAATTTGATAATAGCATATTAACGGCATTAGCCTCATTACCGTCGCAATTTGTGCTTGATTAATATAACACAAACCAGAGACAGTTAGACAGTTAACCTCCCTGCGACTTCCCTAATCTTGATTTGACGCTTCGTGGTACTGATACATATCGCTCATGTGACAAATCTGACGTATCGATACAATGGAGAAATCAACATAGACCTGTGGAAACATTAGCGAATAATAAACATCTATAGAAACGTGGTGGATATGAGCGGTCAATGGTTTAATCTTCACAATTATTGAACCTGGTTTAATGGTGATTTATTAAATGCATTGCACATTACCGTATGTTCAAATAACTCCAAAACACCATCACTAACAACAGTTGTTCTGTTTTGACTTATGTGCACAACATACCTTCAAAAACATGACCACAGTTTAATGTATTTGGTATTTAAAAAGAGATCAATCTGAAAAGTCGTTCAGTGTATGCTCAGTTACAATGGTGAATTAGTTCCTATTGTTTCATTTACAGCTAGATCTCGTGACATCAGCGCATACATGTACATACAATGTACAACATCTATATATTTTACTTCAGGGCTTTATTCAACGTGTTCCTTGAGTTCGGGAGTTTATACGTCAGTGAACTTTAACAAATGGTCGTTTAATCCTATGGTAAAAGCTCTACGTGTACAATCACCTCCAATCTGTCCTGGATACCGTACATGGTCTTTATGAAACTTAAGGTTATTAAGCTTTTGGCAGTTGGGATATGCGCATTTTATTTGGCCGTTTTCTGTGCTCGGATGGTTTGGTTGAGTGCTGCCGTCTGTGTCCAATTTGCTCATGTCTGTGCAGGTATATTATTAGTTATATGTCTTCTATATTACTGTTGGTCGTTACATAATGCTTTAAACATATGAACAAATGATAATATTCCTTTTCATATTTATTTGATGCGTTGATATTCAAGTAGTTTAATAGGATATTTTACGATGTAAGAAAATTGAAAGTTTTCTACAGTGTACTAAGATTAATACCAGCCTACAGTATAGCTACGCACGATCAACACTGTAGTTTGAATTTTAGTTCTTGTTACACTGGTACATGCAATTAGGCTGTTAACAGAAAAATGGGATATGTATGCACGGAATTAGATATATCGTATGCAGACGTTGTTTCAATTAATTTTTACACATACTCATTATCTTGTGACTGCAATAGATTTCGGGGCAATTGATTTCATGTGAGCACGCGAACATGTTTGCACAATCACGCAATACTCATTTATGTGCGTGCTCACATGATACAAGGTACTGTTGTTTTGCAAAAATATACTGCCTGATACTTTCGGCAATTAAATATTTTATCATGTTCATAAAAATGAGTAGAGTTTTGTTGTACCTCGGATGATGTGATAGAAATGGGGGTAGGTATAGTTTTAAGTTCCAAACTCCGTCAACAATAATAGAAATACAAGATCATTTCAAATAAATCCCAAACATCAAAATCACAATTCGTCAGTTTCACCTTACATTGTATACATGTGTCACTTTCATACAGAGTTAAAGCAATTTGTTTACTGTTCTAACGATTGGATGCTGTCCTTCTCGTCTAGTTTAGAAATGTTATGTGCCTAGTATAATTGGCAATTAGTCACTGCTATTTTACAATTGCTGTATTTGCATGTACTTACATTGGAAATGTGCATAGTACACATTTGAAGAATGATTTACATTTACGCTAATCTAGTGTGTATATTTGTCTTTGATATATTTTGTATAAATAAGTGTAACACATTGATTCATTTCAGGAATTAAGTCATAAAGGTTTGTACATTAAGTTACGTCTAAACTATTCCTACTTAAAACCACACTTAATCATTTACTGGAAAATAATAATGTCTCTGACAAAACAGCGAATCTTTAATTTCTGAAATGAATCAATGTGTCTCAACATGGTAGGCATGTTTTATGTGTTCTGTATTTGACAACTAATACATGTACTATAGGCATGACACAAACTGTAAAAATCCTTGCAGTAAAAATATACATGTAGTTTTTTTCGGATGAACGTGTTCTTAAATTTTCCACACATTTTTAATGTAATCTGAAATATTGTTGGTGTTAAAGCAATGACGAAATGATTTTGGATGTATATAGAATGTGTATACATGTGCATGTCATTTATTTATTTAAATGAAATTTTGTTCATGTCTGAAACTAAATTATAACATATAGTCGACCCTTTTTAGCATATATACATATATCTTTTCATAATCATCAGTACACTAATAGAGAGTTATTGATGTAATATCACACACCTACATACCGGAAAGTTAACAATTGATGAACCCTAATAGAAAGTAGTAATGGATTGTACCATACAAAGTCCTGAAAGGAACCTCTTAAGAAATGGTCACAAAAAATGCTGTTAGTATTTGCCCGCCTCCGTATTGCATATAGAAACTTAAATGATTCTGCCAGGCACGAGTACAGATACACTAACGAATTACATATTTTGAGTAAATCCCTGGTGTGTTCTTTGTCGCGAGATAATGGTGGCCAATTTGATTAATCAATGCATTCGACGTAATTAGGTATAGATGTCTTGGCCAACCAGACAATGGTTAATAAGCACACTTATAAAAACATAAAGGAATAGGCAAAATTCAGGAAATCAGTTTAAAGCTTGTCTAGACAAAACTTCAGCACACAGTGGACAGAAATTAGTAACACCGGATTACATGAGCCAACAACATCACAAAAGGCAAAGGGTGAGCAAGTAACAAACAATATCGTATCAAAATAAACAAGCGCACCAAAACAGTGCAAAGGGTGAGCAATTAACAATACCGAATCAAAATAAACAAGCACGCCTACAAGGCTAATTTTGAGCAATTAAAAATACCGAATGGGTGAGCGAGAAATTAACAATACCGAATCAAAATAAACAAGCGTAATATATAAAAGGCAAAGGGGTGAGCAATTAACAATACCGCCCTTACAGAAAAAGTGAGTGCAATGTGAACAACAATTGTGAACAATTTGCAAATTATTTGCGAACTATTCGCGAACAGTGTTTCACTTCTGTTAAAATTGTTCGCACAATGTTAACATAATGTTCACTTTTCACATGCAAATTAGATTTTCCGCGAACAAAGATGTGAACAATTTGCGAATAAAATAGGAAGCAACTTGTTAACTGATCTGCGAACTATTTGCGAACATATATTGTATGTTAACTATTGGCAAACACTTAATGTTAACTATTTGTGAACATTAAATGTGAACAATATGCAAACAATCTGCAAACATCTATTGTGAACTAATGGCGAACATCTTATGCGAACTTATTGCGAACATCTAATGTGAACAAATTGCGAACATCTAATGTGAACAAATTACGAACATCTAATGTGAACTAATCGCGAACATCTAATGTGAACTAATCGCAAACATCTAATGTGAACTAATCGCAAACATCTAATGTGAACTAATCGCGAATATTCAATGTATTCTAATTCTAACTTTTTGCAAATATTAAATTTGAAGACTATATATTGCTAAATGATCATTAAAAAGTGCCCTTATCACAAAAATAATTATGAATCTTACTGTACAGTACCTTAACTGGAAATCATGTCAGATTTGTCATATGCCAGATATAAATGGTTATTAATGAAACAAATGATATGCTCAATTTTCAAATTTATTTTTAGTAATTTTAAAAAACATGCATATGCAAATGAATTCTTTTTTCATGTACAACAGTTCTAAGGAACAAGGTAATATCACATTAACAAATATTGATACTGTATTCGCACCATTTAGAGGCCAGGGCGTTTTAAAAATTGGGAAAGGTGTGTGCTTATTAGATTCATCGATTGTAAAATGGTAATTTCTGTTTTATAAACATTAACGGTTGCTTTAGAGAGGTCGGTTTTTTTGGTCTTCTGTTTTAACTTTTATACTGCAAGCTTATCCACTTGTAAATGCAAAAAGCAAGGGGCGCCTGGGACAGGTTCTAAATGGGGCAAATACTGTATATCATTCTTCAAATTGTGTACAAAGTTCAACTCAATACAGTATTTATTCCACTCAGTCTATCTATGTCAATAACTCGATAAAAAGGTGTAAAATAATGGAATATTTACAATATTTCAGTTGGTAACTTAGACAAGAGGGCAACAATGGCCCTGATTCTCTCACCTGAGTCTATTGCTCTAAATACTGATACACATTTTAACAAAGTTTTATGACAATGAGGTATAAGAAAATGTGGCCTCTAGAATGTTACTATATTTCTTCTATGATCTGACCCAGTGACCTAGTTTTTAAATGCAAATGACCCAGTTTTAAACTCAACCTAGATTACATGATGACAAACACTCTGACAGTTTTATGAGGATCAGGTAAAGAAGGGAGCCTCTATGTTTTATTAACATTTTTTGATTTGACCTAAGTGACCTACTGTTTGACCCAAGATGACCCAGTTTGAAATTTGACCTAGACTTCATGGAGACAAAATTGACAAAGTTTTATGAAAAGGTTATTCCATGATTCGACCTATTTTACTGACATTATTTCACCACAAATCATTAAATCTTTATCATTATTCATATTTATTGACTTGACTATTTTTAAGACTTTATACACAGGCATGATTTTTCTTTATTTAAAACTTGCATATTCTCAAACTTTTCCAGGCTTCTTTAACACAGTGCTTTAAATTTTACGTTCAAAACAGATAAAGCAGCTGTCCAAATAAAAATAGGCATAACAACCACATGGTAAACAAAACCACTACTTTCAATCATGTCAATATTGCACATGAGCTTGTACCATTAAGAGCCATAAAAGGAGGTAATCAAAGTTAATGGACACCATAATAATTCCACTAGAATAAAAAATTCAATCTTGAAACAGTATTTCACATGTCTCTTCAAGCAAGTGATAAATGTATGTTTTATAAATCAACAACAGAACATAAATGTCTGAAAAAGAAAATAGGGTACAGAATAGAAATATTGGCTGTACATAGTGTATACACCACCTGAACTGACTTGGATATAAATGCAATTATCAGGTAAATAAACAATATTTACACATTCCGTGTGATACTCATTTGATCTCTTCTTGATTTATGTATGTAACCATAATAACGTAGGGGCTTATTCACTATAGATGGAGATCGAAAACTCAGTAAAAAGACTGCCTCTACATATAGGCCTCGAGAACAAAAATTACTTTTCACATAAATCCCTTGGACTATTTACCAGAAACTGCGTTATAGAACATAAGTATAGCTTTATAAAACTTCTAGTCCAAAGTTCATAAAATTTTATTCTGCATTTTGTAAGTCATCCCCAGATTTTTTCTTTTTTTGGGGTTTGTCTTTTTTAGGAACAGCCTTTTCCGGAAACACAAGATGCATGGCCCTCTTTGCCGTTCCTGCCTTTGCGTTTAAACACTTATTAAACAGACTTGTTGACAGGCCACATTCTTCACTTGCAAAATCTGAAAGGGAAAGAAAACAATTTGAAATTAAACACGATTATGAGACATTCTAACAAGCCTAGCAAATAACCTACATACACATAGAAGAAAACTGATCCGAGGTTATTTTGCAGTATACCACTCGCGTGCGTCATGACGTCAAAATGCCACATGACGCTTGTCCATTACTACTCGATAGAAGGAGTTCCTCCAGTGTACCTATTTCTGCATGTCAGAATTGCATGTTAGAATCGAAATAACACGCTCCCAGTTGTGATTTATCATAAAATATACCGAGGTTTTCATTCTTATGCTAAACAATATATCACTCAGACCTACGGCCTTCGTGACATATTTTTACGCATAAGAACTCAAACCTCTGTATATTTGACGATATACCACTCCTGGAAACTTGTTATTTCTTAATTAACATCAAGTGCAAGAGCATAATTAAATTAGAAGTGTCAAAGGCATGTGAAATTCAAGTACATATTTTCTTACTTTTCACCAAAAAACGGGTAACAAAATACTAGTCTATTATATGACTGTTAGATTCTGAAGTTGTTGTCGGTTATAACTTTCCTACATGACACAAACAGAATTTAAAGCTGCCTGGGCAAATGCGTCTTAAACTTTAAGAACCTGCAGCACCAAATGTTCTTCAAAAAAGTGTTAACTTGTGTCAGGCATTAATCAAAATATTATTTATATATTAACAACTATATAGCTGGCTGATCCAGTATATTGGTGGCTCAGCTGCAAAATATCATTTGTTGTCTGTGTGTTTCACTGTATTTAAGTACAATAACGTTCTTCTGCTTCATACAAATCATACAGAACTTCAGTCTATTGCACATTATAGTTTGCTTGGTTTTTTATTTTAGATATTGAAAATAGCTTACTCTCTAATGCGAGAAAGATTTCCCTCTTGTCCCCTGTCATTTTAGATACAAGGGTGCTGTTCAACCCCTGCATCTCCCAGGGTTGAAAAAACCCATCAATGTAACGCTTGACCCTACAAGACATAGTTGATTTTTTGGTCTTAGCCTTCATTCTTGAGAGCCATGCGGAAGACACTACTACTTTTGATGTTGCTCCACCAAACCTCTCCTTTCCTGGCTCCAAAGCTTCTCCAACTAAAACTATTTCCTGCAAAAATTTGAGTACAATCATTACAAATATTTATTTAACTCAAAGCACATGGGATGGATATGATATTTCAAAACCCACATGGATTTTTTATTTAACTCTTTAAAACCCATGCGGGCAAAGTGGGCTGGGCAATAAGATAAAACCCGGGTTTTATGCCAACAGTGGAAACAACAGATGCAAGGATGTTATGGTTTTGTTGGGTACCAAGTCACATTGACACATTTATAGGTCATATGGCGACTTTCAGCTTTTGATGGTTGAGGAGGACATCAGACGCCCCTCTTGGCATTATTTCATCACGGCGGGCAACTGGTTAGGTGCCCTGTGCATTATTTCACCACGAGCGGGCACCTGGGTAGAACCACCGACCTTCCATAAGCTAGCTGGATGGCTTCCCCACATTAAGAATTTTAACCCCAAGTAAGGTTTCGAACCCACATTGATGAGAGGCAAGTGATTTAAAGTCAGTTACATTAACCACTTAGCCACTGAGGTCCCTACCAGATGCAAGGATGAGTAAGATAGCTTTTTACAAACTTTGCATGTACAGTTAAATTTTGAAATATAATGTTAAATCACTGGCACAGCTGCAATCAAACAAAAGTTGGCCAATTTTGGAAGATTGTATACTGTTAAAATCTCTTTTTGGTTTGATGCATTTTTTAGTATTTAATATTAATACTTGTTTAACTTACATAGTCGGCTTTGGTTGATCTGTAGCCCCTGCTGGGCGTGTACTCGGGGGTTTCCAAAACATTACTTCTATCACCGTTACAAGTGCCTGCAAAACAAGAATAGATATTCTAAGTTCATATCAACATGCAAGTTTCCAATCTTTGAAATTTGCATGATTTCTTTTATACAATCGTATTACACCTGGTGCCGTCCCAATCATAGGGGGCACGGGGTAATGGAACCCTATCTAAATCATTGAATATTAAAGACAAATGTTCTAAACACCAAATACAACCAAAGAATAATGACTGTATCAATTCATTTCTGTGGTCATGGTGGTAACAACTTTTTTGGAATAAATTATTCTAATCTCAAGAAACAAAGTTTAAAATATCAACTTTTACAAATCTGTCGCTTTCATGTAAGCATACCTTTGATTGCTTCTTGATACTTTGTCTTTAAATGCTCAAAATCTGCCTTAAGAATGTTATTTTCAGATGCAAGGACTCTGTTTCTTTCATTCAGAAGGGTACAGTTATTGCATGCAGACATACTGATGTAATTTGTGCTTTGGCTTAAGCTAGTCGGGAGAATGGGGGGATCAACTTGACTTGATATGGCAGGACTAGGGAGAACTGATTGGTTAGCATTACAAGGAGTCTGATTTTCAGGATGACCTACTGCCCATGGACTAGTCATACCTGGAAAAGCAGACTGAGTAAAACTGGGAGCAAGGGTATGCATTACAGGTTGAACAGACATATTACTGACATCAAACTGTGCATTTGTACAGCTTGAAGCTGGATTTATAGGTGAAGACTGTGAATACAACAAGGAAAGATAGCTATTGTTTTGGTCTTGGTATGAGGAATTGTCTAAGCCAGCCAAGGCAGGAATTCTATGGTAATGACCATTAGGAGTGCCGCTGTTAAAGCTAAATGCTTCTGAAATATTGGCAGAAGTATCAAGTTTAGCATGTGTGTTATTCCTGGCAATGGAAGGCAGCAAAGCAGAGTTGGACTGCAATGAATCAGTATTAGTGGGAGAATCTATCTCACTATAGGCATGCACAGTATTTGAAAGGATGCTAGTTTTGGAGCTTGGTTGAGAGTGCAAAGTCGACGAAACGAATGCATTAAGGTTATCTGAAGAATCTGTTATGTGGTTAACATTAGTGTTTGGAAGGGATGCTACTGAAGTACATGTAGAAACAGGCTCAAAAGGAGACAAAGAGGAAGTGTTACTTACAGAATTTGATGTGTTTTCGGGCTGGTTAGTAGGACTAGGAGAAGAAACTATGTTAGAAGATTGAGGTTGGAGAGGTGATCTTACTAAGGTTACGTTGCGATCTATCATGCCTTTAACAACATGTTTAGCGCATGCGGCGGCAGCAGCCTGTCTAGATTCCAACTTTAAGACTGCAATGCTTTTTGTCTTTTTTGTGTTTGGTTTCTTTTTTGAGGGTACTGACTGGTTTTCAGTATTTTCAGATGCTCTCTTCTTTGCACAGTTCATATCATCTGCTTGTGACCTGGAAGACTTTTTCTTCATGCACTGTTTTTTCCCTTCCTCTGAAATTAGTGATAATAAATCTAAAGCTGCTTCTGAGAAAAGCTTATGTCTCCCACCAGTTCTTTTAATACTTTGATCATGTTGATAACTACATTTGTATTTCTTTTTCTATAATTTGACAAAATGACTAAGTTTTCAAGCTTCAGTTTCGAACTGTCAGACTTAGATAGCATCAATATTTGGTGAGAATCGAAGCAGAGAGCCTCAGACGCAACAACTAGAATGCAGATGTCATGTGTGACAGTCAGACATATGTATATACAGAAAGGAGTAAATCAATATGTCTCACCACCACTAAAGTGGGAGACATAATAATGTACCTATTTTAACATGTTTAACAGAATAACATATTTGACCAGAGGCCAGTCATCCATCCCATGTATAGTCCTCTCGCATAAATAAATTTAGAAACAAAGAACATCTTAATAGAATACCAGTACCTGTAGTAATATGTACCACTTAGTATTTGAATGGAAGAGACTGAAATAAAAATTAATTACCAGGGCTCAAACTGGCCTTTAGAAAATATTAGCCAGATTTTTTTCCTTGAAAAAACATAAAAGCCAAAACAGACACGGACTTTTCTGCATTCCGATTATTACTAGTAGCTATCACATACAACATGTGCAAGTTTTGTTTAAATATCAGTGTTTTTGAACACTTTTCCTGCCTTAAATCATGTCGATATCAGCCCACCTGAAGTCATATCAGCCCTCTATACCACCCCCCACAAAGGCTTAGCATCTACGCACTAGCTTATATGACGTCTTGCTTATGATGCTAACAAATAAAGTTGTATGTGATAAATAGTTTATGTCATGGCAAGTTCCATATCAGCACCCATTATATCATCCCCTCGACCTGTATCAGCCCTTTTGCTGTGCTTTCATGCTGATATTATTATGATATAGTATTGGGGATGTTATCAGGGCAGATATGAAATTTCCCATGTAATATAAAAACTAATAATGCTAATATTAAATCTTATATTATCAAACTAGCAGTTTAGGAAATATAGTGTACACAAGGCCCTGGCATCCAAAGCGCAGTACGACGCTATGGCCAACAAGCGGCTTAACAGCAAAAGCAAAGCAACCTAGCGCCTCAATTTTTGAAAGACACATAAAATTGTGTCAATGTTGGTCTTTATTTTAAATTATTATACGCTTTTGATCAAGGAATTGTACTCGGACTCTGTTTGACTAAGGTAACATATTTGCAACCGCCTTCAATATATTCTTTGGAAGCTTGTTCACATACATCAAACCCAACCACATAATCGGCATTAAAGTAGTAATGTAATTGCCACAACTGTAATAATCATAATGTAATGGTCAATGGTTTGTGCAACTAAAGGCTCCCTGTGTAATGACTAGTTATGGATTATATGTACATGATGTATACATACCAGTCACTTTGGTTGTTTTCTTGGAAGCAGCTAACTCTTTCATTCGTTTTAAACATTCATTCTTGTTTTCTGCAATTGATGTAAGAATACATATATATATATATAAATGTATATAAAAAGAACGTTTCACTGTCAAATATTTACATTCGCCCTATCCTTTTTCATTGTAAATTTAGGCATAACGGCGCCAACGTTACCTCACGCTACTTAGGGATAACGGGTCGCTGTTTTGACGATACCGGCGTAATGTCAGGGAGAACGTTCCTTAGAAGACGTCGCGGCTGTTACATCTGGTGAGCAGAATGACTGGGAAGCTGATTTTAATGTTAAATCTAACATTTTATGTGTATTATATTATTATAACATTTATTTACAAATGGGAAGTAAATATAATGTATATATAAAAAATGAATTAATTTTTTCCTGTGTTCATGCGAAATGAACGCCAGAATAGGATTGTCAAATTTAACATGAATCGCTAGCGCCATTCATGGATCTGACGATCCTATTCTGTCGTTCATTTCGCATGAACAACGAATAAAATGATTTCATTTCTTAAATATTTACATTTGCCCATTCTTTTCCACTGAAAATTTTGATGTTCATCTCCTATGAACTGCTGAAAATTTTGATGTTCATTTCCTATGAACTGCAAAAATAAAGGCGCCAATGTTATTGTTACATCATGCTGCTTAGAGATAATGGGTCGTTGTTTTGACTATAATAATACAGAAATATTCATGCCAGGGAACGTTCTCGCAATGTGAAAGATTTTATCTTAAATTTATTTGATAAACTATCAGAAATTTTGTACCAATTCAGTGTTCCCGATAACGCACATATGCGCGTATTTTACCCCCAAATGTCATGCCTTTACCCGCAGAAATTGGCCGAAGAGAGTAAAAATACGCACAGAGAAGTCATCAATTTTCCGAAAATCCAAAACGAAAGTTAGTAGTAAATATGCGCGTGCGCAAAAGCATATCCGCTAGGGAATACCAAAAGGTGACGTAACACGCACTATACGATATTCCGGACTGGCTATTACAGTAGTATTAACTATTTATCGAGAAAGTGGGAAATTTTGAGACGCAGTCAACCACGTGTTATAATTACGTCAGTCTGTTGGGCTGCATACGCATGTAGTGTATGGCGCAGCGTTTTTAAGTGTTTATTTTGTATTTTCGTCGTTAATTTAATCATTCAATATTGATGTAAGCTCAGTTTCAACTTTGTACTCTCAGTTTTCTTAGTGAAAGGGTAAAAATACCCCCAGTCCAAAATAACAGCGGGAACACTGCAATTTGTTACAAAATGTACTTGTTAAAGTACGTACTGCAACACCGAGACTATTGGTCAAATAATCGTAAATAGATAATATAATATACCTGATACAAAAATTACGGTGGCTTCGTAGTCCTCGCCATCTGCATAAGTAGCATGACAGACTTGCCCCACAAGCAATGAAGTGCCGCATGCCTCCTCATCATCGGCTGGTATAAGATCCTCCAGACATTTCAAATCATTTACACCATCCATTGTGTACTTGATTATACCCCACTTCTCTGTAAAAAAATTATATGTTAATATATGACTCCAAATATTGAAATTCAAATTTAAATACACAGCTAGTGTAACAAGAGCATGCACAGCCAACAGTGCTGAACGCCCAGCTTTTTCCCCCATTTGATAGTAAGGCAGAGCCCTTAATAATGATTAATTATTTACAGTTTTAAGTACCGTAAATATTTTTGATAGTCTTGAAGTTATCTTACTTAATGTCAACTTTGAAGTGTTGCAAGTTTGAAGTGGATATCTATCATTTTTGTCTACACCCTGCAAGGTATGCTCGAACTGGCTACCTCTTAGGTGCTAAGCGGACACTTAACCACTAACCTTCCCTACTTGTGACATAAACCCAGCTAGGAATTCAAACGGACAGGAGAAATTTCAGAATCCCCAGGTGTACCTTAGCAATCAAGCTAAAATATATAGTAAAATGTTGAAAACACACGTCACCAAACACGGTACACAACAAAAATGAAGATTGCATGGCACAGTTGACTCCTGGAAGAAAAACAATATAGATCATTGAGGGGGAGGAGTGTAGTTCACTAAGCTCCACGAGAAAGTGGATTTCATGGACTATCCAAAATGTTCAACGATCGATATCGATAGGCAGTGATCAGTGATAGGTTCGGTGAACAAAACTCATCAATAATTTGGAAATCAACTTATCAACTATGTCAAATATAAACAATTACCTTCTCGCAGAAATTTTGGAAGCTGCACTGGACGTTTCGTCGACATTCTGTTGAATCTTTGAACGAAAGGAAGATTTGTTTTGTTTCCAAAACTTCTTTGGTTCGAAAACGAGTTTGAAAAGCTTTTGGAAATGCCGCCTAGAGTGACGAATAGAAACAATTTTAGACGAAAATAACATGAAAAACAAGGTTGGTATTTCATAGTGTTCCAAAATCGGACCAACATCACTATCGATTATCGAATCGAATCTTCATTTCACTATCGATTGTACAATCGATTGTGCTATCGAAAACTCGAATGAACATTGACTTCATAGTTTTTCCAGTCGAAAGAAAGAATTAATTTGCCTCATGTTCCTAAGACTATGAGCAATGAACCAAAGTAATTGACTGCAGTGGTTACCTGGGTGTGACACCCAGTCACAGGACCCTTATAAACAGTTAAACTCAATATTGATTGATCATTTTCTAAAACATAGACACTGATTTTCAATAAGTAGGTCCATTTGGAAAAGAAAAAAAATGAAAATGTGACCTTTTCAGATTTAGTTTCAGTTTGCCTCAAAAGTTTGATATATCATCCAGTAACCATGCCTGAAAATCTTGAATACAACAGTTTCTTAGTTTTTGTGTAATGATCGTGCAAACACAGGTAGGTAGAAACTAATTCTAGTACTTACAAAACCTACGTTACTACAGCCTCATGGTGAACTTTACATACTTATTTGAACTAACACGTCGGAAATGATATTTAACTTAGTATAGTTGGATAAATAATGTTTAGCAATACCAAATTTGTTAAGGTCTGAATGTAATGATCAACTAACTAACATGAAGTCCACCATTATATTGGCATTAATATATTGATTGTAAACAAAATACGTTCAGTATATTGATGCTTTATCTTCAATTCGATTAGAAGCTGCTTGGTGGTGTAATAGTGCGTCAATCGACATTCAACTTTGATATTGAAAACATTGATATCAAATGAACCCTTTTTCAATCCATAGACTTGTAATTTAGATAGTGTATGCCTAACAGAAACACTCAACCAAGTGACAACGAAGGTTTTGTATTATCATATATACATTCAAAAGAAGCAAACTATTTTAATCTAAAGAACTATTTAATGTTCAGAACTAGAATATACAAGTACATCAATGTATAACATAACATTTATAATGAATATTTAGTGCTGCTTTATTAAAAAATTGACGAAAATATGTTTCAAAGTCATACCTGAAATGCCAGCATTTACTTAAAACAAACAGTACAAGCCAAAAGGCAAACGTATTTAAACATATAAATCGTTTTTAGGGTGCTTCTTATTTCAGTTTACTATAAAAGAAATTATTGTATCATTTTTTGATGTGCTACATGTTGATATCGTCCAGAATGAATGTTTCAGCATAGTGGTAACGAAGGTTTTCTAAGAATAAGAATATAATAGGTTAACATTTTTTTAGAAGACCGGCAAGTATCTAAGTTTTTGTACGTTTACATGCATGTTGAAATGAACAAATGACATATGGCAACTTAACTAAAACATAATACCAAAATGGCAAAAAGAAAATGTCAATACAAACATTGGCCGATAACGAAGGTTTTGTGATATCACTACAGTTCAGTATACACTGAATACTTGCTCAAAATACACTATCTTTCTCTTTCACTATTTGTTAACAATGACTCAGACTTCCCTGTAGCCTGTGGAGCATCTATCCTAATTGGTATTTCACAAAACTTCCGTCAGACAAACTCTTCATTTCTATGTCAATGGAAAAACTGCTTCTTAGTTTTAATAAATGTCTCTTCACACTCTTCATCGTCTGTATCAACTATTTTGTCACTAAACCAGATATCTTCATACACGACAGGAACATGATAAACAACTGCATAGTTCATGCAATCCAACAAGCCGGTGTTCTTTTCTTCTTGTACTTGATGATGCATTCATAACTGTCATTTTAACATTTTTCTTTGTTGCTTGTTTCTATTTAATTTCTCTCTTTCTGACAGATCAGAGGAAATGCATAGTAACGACGCAATCTTTCTCGCTACTGACAAAGGCAGTCTGCATCGTGTTACTCTTTCATGCGTTTACACTATACTATTTGGAAGGCAACCTTACTTTTTATTATATTAATCATAACCCATATGAAAAATAAACCTTCGTTATCATAATGAAACCTTCGTTGTCGTAAGTATAAACCTAATTGTAACACTTTTCTTATATCAATGCGCTATAAAATTTAACAAATGGTGTAATTCTATGATATAGAAATAACAAGGTTGATGTTGCATATGGGTATCAGATTTACTGGCCTAACAATCACTTACAGAACACAAAACTATCACAAAGTTTACCGTAAATTTACCTGCTCATTAACGAAGCATAACGGATCACACTGCGAACTTTGTTATTGTACCAATTTTATACCTATGTAACAGCTGCTTTAATGCAATGGAGTAAAGCGTGTACATACACGATGCAATACCATTTTTCCACCAGAAATAGAGGTAAAACATTCGTTATCACTTGATAACGAAAGTTTCATTAATTTAAACTCAATAGTTATACAAAAAGGAGACACAACGCTCCTTATGTCTATGTTTACCTTAGAATAGCGTAGTACTATGCGAACGTTGTCATAGTTTGATACCATTTCAGACAATCTTAATGGCAAAAAATTTCTTTGGAAAGAAAGGTATAAATACTCACAATTTCAGTACGAAATATAGGCCATGTTTTATGACATAGCTCGATGATTTCGCCTTCTAGTATGCTAACACTTCAATTAGCCCCACTGAATAGTGATATAACTTTAATCTGCTGTCTTTTTAGCTTAAATTTCAACTTTGGATAACGAAAGTTTAAATCACGAAGGTTTAAATACCGCACAAAACAGAACTCAGCTTAACGTATAACATCGTGTTGAACATAAGTTTGGTCTGCATTCCACCAATAGGGTATATTTGTTTGTGTAAACAGCCTGGCATGAGTTAATTTAAGGATCAATGTGTATATCATATGATCACGAATGTTTTACTCTATTACTTTTGTGTAAAAGTAGATAAATGACAATGTATGTTGTTCGCTATTCTAAATTAATTTGCCTATACCCATGGTCCTATTACCGTAAAGAGTCTTTGGTGGTGTTCATAATGATGTTTCGATGGTCGATAACACATTATTTATTGATTTGCTACGCTATATTAATGAGTACTAACGAAGGTTTTTTCAGATGTAAAAATCCCGGCGACACATAGAATTTGTTAAAATTTGACACTAAAATTGGCAATGAACATCATATTTGCTTAAGAATTATTGACAGGGAGGGTTGATCTTGAAGTCAAAACAAAAAATATCGTTTCAAACGAGTGATTGTTAGAAGGAAACATCGTTCATTTTGGTATTTTGAGTCGGCGACAGTAACGAAGGTTTAAATTTTGATAGATGTTCTCAAAATTTGACATTTTTTATGGATGATGGAAAAGACTTCTTTATCGCAGTGTTTAGTATGATGTTATAACCTTCTGCAGAGACACAATTGTTAACATTCTAGTGGTCTGTTTATTAATAATACCGCGGAACATGGAATGGACCTACTTATTGAAAATCAGTGAGAGTAGAACTCTACTTGACGGTGGCCTAATGTGTGGATGCTAAAAGGTTGAAACTATTTATGGTAATAAACTGTTCTTTTCAAATTAAACAATAATGATATTGTGATCATTGCTTTTAGCTTCAGCTTGTGTTATAAATGTATATGTATAAATGAGTCATGTAAATAATTAGTACATGAATGTAGCCTTCTTGTAATATTTCATCAAATAAAGAAAAGTTATTAATAAAGCATTTTCCTATATAGATTCAGAAGACCAGAAAACAACAAATAAATACGTGTATATTGTGTAAATAAACAATTCTGGGTGGGTTAAGATGAACAGTATTGCTATACTTTCGATTTACAAAATAAGGTCGCGAAAACATATGACAATCGGAAATGGCCCAATTCCGGTTGCCAATAACGTCTAAAATATCAAAATATGTTATTTTAGATACTTGCATGAACTTATGATTTAATTGTCGCTGCTCATTATTGCTCTAAAGCAGAAATACGAATCTAAATATACGGTAATTGGATTTATTTTTCCTCTCTTCAGAAACTCACTAAATCGATGTGCGGTAAATCGTTCTAGCAGCCGTAGACTCCGCCTTCCAATAGAAATATATAGAGCTTGGAGGCGGGGTTTATTTAAAGGATTGTGGATATACTCCTTGTAAAAATTGTGATTTAGCGATTCTATAAGATTCTCGCGCGTGCGTCAAAACATAAACAAACAAGCAATTGTGGTGTGGTCTATGAGGCATACGCAAGCGCAACGCATATTGATTCCATTAAAATGATCCATACAAGTAAATGAGTGATATGTTTATCTAAAATTAGGGGAAATGGTTCTTATTTTCAATTGCCACAGACCAGTTCACCTGGCAGTCAATTACTGGCGACTATCGATTGTTCCAATTCACTATCGATAGTCGGCGACTTCGATCTTACAGCGACGATAGTTCGATTGTCGGCGACTATCGTCGGATCACTAGTATTTCACGTAAATGATTAATCCCAAAAATTCATAATATAAGCAACATCTGTTTGTAAATATTATAATTAAAGAACTATTACTCCAGTTTGAATTTTAAACACGTTTATAAATTGCCAAAAGATATTTTAAAAAAAAATTCGTTTAATAAAAGATCGATCGTCTGATGATCGAGCGTCTGATGATCGAGATCATCAACCAACAATCGCCTAATAAGATAAGAATTTACGCGTGAGGAAAAATTGGAAATTGAGATAAATGTGATTGAACCTAGTATTTTAGAAGAATGGAACGTATTTCTGAAAACACATTCAGTTCAGGTATGATATATTCAATGGCTTGATAAAACAGAATACCGGTAAACTCTGACCAGGTTTCCACGATTTACAGTCAACTCGTCCCCTAGTCAACTCGTTCCCAAGTCAACTCGTCCCTGTTATATCCTCGAGGTACCAGTTTCAGTAACCCTAAGAACAATCTGGCAGCAGCATCAAAATTCTTGAAGAAAATATTATTTTTTTATAGATTACTATAGTCATACCTTTCCTCAATATGTGTGACGTTGAAAAGAGTGGAAAATATTTCAACAGTATTTTTTGTGTCATTTATTGAAGGCAGTGGCTATTCGTACGGGCCCATATGAATAGCCTAAAAGTCTATTCGTACGTGAGTCACGTACGAATAGCTTACCCACACAGTGCAGGCTATTCGTACGGGAGTCACGTACGAATAGCTTACCCACACAGTGCAGGCTATTCGTACGGGAGTTTTCAAATATATACTTATAGACATTAGATCAATGGATAACTCAATATTTTACATGTCGGCCATTTTGAATAAAATTCAGAATATCGTTTTCATCGTTATTTTTAAAACTTTGCACTGTTAAAAACATTAAAGGTCGCCGATAAATTAATGCCGACTTATCAAAATAAATTACCTTTGTGTAAAAACCCGAATGTAGTCTGCACATCTTAAATTGAGTTAGGGTGCGAAAACATCGTCGTTTAATGTGTTTTAATTCGTCTTCTTTGTAAGAAGCAATAATGTGATGTATTAACTCTTACTCTTAGTAATAATTATCAACTGCGTTGGTTACTTGTAATTGCTATAATCATCTTATGTTTTCCGCAACTCAAAATATTTTTTTGTCTTGTGAAAAAAATATTCATCTTTGTTTTGGGCAACCACAATATATTTTGATATTCTTCTTCTATAACACTTTAGCATCTTCTTCTTGTGATGAAATAAACTTTGACTAAAAAACCAAAATGGCCGACCTTTGTCCGCTGAAAAATAAACAAGGACAGTTATTCGTTTTAATATTTCAGGAAAAAAACATGTAAAACATGAAGTTATCCATTAATTGGCCTAATGTTTATAAGTGTATATTTTGAAAACTCCCGTACGAATAGCCAGCACTGTGTGGGTAAGCTATTCGTACGTGACTCACGTACGAATAGAACTTTAGGCTATTCGTACGGGCCCGTACGAATAGCCACTGCCTTTATTGAAACCCTCCCTGTTTCTTTTACATATTTTCAATGGTACCTATTTCAGTGACCCCTGCTTCATTTCCAAATGTGTGACAATAGACAGGAATTGGCATTTTCTTATATTAAATATACTTTCACAAACTGAACAAAACATACGTATAACAACAATGGTTAGCCCTACCGATAATGAAATACAGAGCACATTCATTAAAATGGTCATACAGCATAAGAATCCTTTTATGCATAGGGAGTAGGGTTCAAAAACTGGGCACACAAAATGTATTTATTGATATTATTTAATAATTTAATGTTATACTATGCAAAAAAGGTTTTGTTTACCTTATTTCATAAGAATATGTTAACACTGACCATCTTGTTTTCTCAAAATCAGAAGCAAAAATTAATCATCACTTCAGATTGGCTACAATTTTCACTTAAAATGCTATAACACTAATGGCTAAGGTTGTGAGTAAAAGGGGTGAAAATTTGGCTCGAATCAGGTAACATTTTTGTCTTTTATTTTCTTGTTACTCGATGGATTTTCACAAACTAAAGACGAACGCCTGTTCTATACAAAGATACACCCTCGGCAGCCGGAAATATCCGGGGAAATGCTAAGATTTAATAAAAAAAATAAAAAACTGATTTTCTGAGTGGAAACTGCCGTGCTATGGTTGGGCGTGTTTTCAGTTTTTTTAATTTTTTAATAAATCTTAGCATTTTTCCGGCTGCCGAGGGTGTATCTTTGTATAGAACAGGCGTTCGTCTTTAGTTTGTGAAAATCCATCGAGTAACAAGAAAATAAAAGACAAAAATGTTACCTGATTCAAGCCAAACTTGCGTCCCTTTTACTCACAACCTTAGCCAATAAGTCACGTGGGTTTGCCACCGTGTATAAGCAGGTCATGTATTTCTAACCCTTCAATTTCAAAAAAGTTCTTGTTAATCAGTTTTATTTGCATATAAATCGGCAGAAAAGAATACGAGTGTCACTTCAAAACAGAAAATTAAATGAAATTCTATTTCTAAACAAGGGTCTAGATCTTAATTTGAAACTGTAAAAAAGTATTAAGAAAAATGCCTTTAAAATGGGGTTACCATAGAAACAACAACCCACTCACCCTATCCAAGTTTGCATAACATTTTTTTCGGACGTGAAGAAAGCTAAAATGATAAGTATCGTTTACTCTGCTTGGCCTCGGAAAGTTGTAGCCACTTTTTGAGAGAAACTGCCAAATTGAAACTGAATTGCTGAAATTTAACCTCATTTTGATAAAATTCTTGTAGCCACTTTCAAAAATCTGTAGCCAGTTCTTAAAATTTGTAGCATTTGGCTATATTTGCGAATGGCAGAGGAGGCCCTGCTCTGCATTTGCATTCTGTAGCTATATTTGTGTTCGCGCTTTAAAACGTCAGCATAATTACCCCCAGGGTCAAACAAAGTTGAACGCTTTATTGCAGTATTAGTCTGATAACTTGCATCAATTGGTAAAAATAAAATTACAGTACATGTATATACAAAAGAAACACAACTATTTGTTGAAGAATCCTGGTTGAAAAAATAAGTTCTATATCTTGTACATGTAGCACATGGTGGATAATTTGTTCAAGTTTATAACAGGCTTTTGATAGTATATTCATGATATTACTGTATTGGTAGTCTGATAATATTTAATTTCTGAATTACTCCTTATATAAACATAATGAATAAATACACTGACTAAAATGCTAATCATACTGAAGGCAAGAGCTGAGTTAAGTTTATCTATAGGCAATATAACAAAATTAATGTCTTTAATGAAACATTTCAGAATCAGATGCCAAGAAAGATGAAGAAACAGAAATCTGCATGGCAAAGCCAGTTCGTGTAAATGCTCGTGGACATGTCCGTCCAAGAATGTACAATGTCTTTCCTGATGCTTTTCCTAGCAAACGGTGCAAAGTTGACAGAACAGTTGTCACAGATGATTCAGTAGTTGACAGCACAACTACCATGGATGATGATTCTCTTGAACAGGAAAAAGGTACTTATTTTAGGTTTAATGTATTAAAATATGTAAAGAAACACTTCAAAATTGTCTTCATTGGGGAAAAACAGGCAACAGAGTACTAACTAGTAACTACTACCTATTTCAATTTTTAGCTCGGCTGTTTTCGGAGAAAACCCGAGGTATTGTCATAGCCAGCTCGTCGTCTGCCGTCCGCCGTCTCAAAACCTTAACATTTCCAATATCTCTGCCATTACTAAACATGTTTACTTCAAACTTTCAGTAATCATTCATTGTGACAAAAGCTTCAAGTTAACCAAACTAAATGTGACCTTGACCCATAAATGACCTTGACATTCAAGGTCAAACTATTGAAATTTCCTTGAATTAGCTATAATTGGCTATAATTTGGTTATTAATGAAGGTATTGTCTTCATACTTGGACACATCAATCCTTGGGACAACCCCATCCCCTTACCAGACCCCCCTCAATCCCCCCTCAACTACCCCACCCACCCCCCCCATCTCCCATTTTTTAGCTCACCTGTCACAAAGTGACAGAGTGAGCTTTTGTGATCACTCTTCGTCCGTCGTCCGTCCGTCCGTCCGTCCGTCCGTCTGTCAACAATTGGGTTGTGTCCTCTCTAGCGGTCACAATTTTGGCCTAATCTTTATGAAACTTGGTCACAATGATCATCTTAACAAAATCTAGGTCAAGTTCGATATTGGGTCATCTGAGGTCAAAAATTAGGCTACTAGGTCAAGTAATAGAAAAACCTTGTTTTTCATTTGATCAAAGGGAGTGTACTCTGTAATTATACTGGTTGTGATCATGTAAGAGTTGTCTCTCTTACTATATTTTATTTGTAGAACTACGAAATGTGTACTTGTTAGCAGCTTTGAGGCTTTGATTTAAATTAAATGCAGAATGTGGATATTAGGGTTATCATCGTTTACAGTGATTGTATGTTTACAAACTATTAAACAATTATTAAGCTGTAATTATAGTCTTATGCAACCTTACTAATCGTTTTACATAGACTTATATAGGGAAAACATATAAAAATCTTCTTCTCTAAAACTACAATGCCTAGAGCTTTGATATTTGGTATGTAGCATCATCTAGTGGTCCCCTACCAAGATTGTTCAAATTATGGCTCTGGGGTCAAAATTGGCCCCGCCCCGGGGGTCACCGTTTTACATAGACTTATATAGGGAAAACATATAAAAATCTTCTCCTCTAAAACTACAATGCCTACAGCTTTGATATTTGGTATGTAGCATCATCTAGTGGTCCTCTACCAAGATTGCTCAAATTATGGCCCTGGGGTCAAAATTGGCCCCGGCCCGGGGGTCACCGTTTTACATAGACTTATATAGGGAAAACATATAAAAATCTTCTTCTCTAAAACTACAATGCCTACAGCTTTGATATTTGGTATGTAGCATCATCTAGTGGTCCCCTACCAAGATTGTTCAAATTATGCCCCTGGGGTCACAATTGGCCCCGCCCCGGGGGTCACCGTTTTACATAGACTTATATAGGGAAAACATATAAAAATCTACTTCTCTAAAACTACAATGGCTAGAGCTTTGATATTTGATATGTAGCATCATCTAGTGGTCCCCTACCAAGATTGTTCATATTATGCCCCTGGGGTCAAAATTGGCCCCGCCCCGGGGGTCACCGTTTTACATAGACTTATATAGGGAAAACATATAAAAATCTTCTACTCTAAAACTACAATGCCTAGAGCTTTGATATTTGGTATGTAGGATCATCTAGTGGTCCCCTACCAAGATTGTTCATATTATGCCCCTGAGGTCAAAATTGGCCCCGCCCCGGGGGTTACCGTTTTACATAGACTTATATAGGGAAAACATATAAAAATCTTCTTCTCTAAAACTACAATGCCTAGAGCTTTGATATTTAGTATGTAGCATCATCTAGTGGTCCCCTACAAAGATTGTTCATATTATGCCCCTGAGGTCAAAATTGGCCCCGCCCCGGGGGTCACCGTTTTACATAGACTTATATAGGGAAAACATATAAAAATCTTCTTCTCTATAACTACAATGCCTAGAGCTTTGATATATGGTATGTAGCATCATCTAGTGGTCCCCTACCAAGATTGTTCAAATTATGCCCCTGAGGTCAAAATTGACCCCGCCCCGGGGGTCACCAGTTTCTATATTTACGCTCTACCTTTGTTAGTCTAAATTGTGCAGGGCTTCTTTTATAATCAGGTGAGCGATATAGGGCCATCATGGCCCTCTTGTTTTACTTTTTTTATTTTATTTTTTTAGGGAACACAGTCATGCCTTATTTCAATTTAGCACTTTTTTACTAACAAGCAGCTGCAGCCAAGCGTTGGCATCTGCAGGCGGTGCTCTTGTTAGATTGGGGTACCTTGGGTCTCCTCCAGGGTGAAAAAGCTCAAAAGGGTCAATTTTACATGTGTATGTGCAACGTTAAACCAAACAAACAAACAACTTGATGACTTTGACCTAAAATGGATTTATAATGTAACAACCTTAAGAGCACATTATATTAATTCATTTCAGGAAACCTTCCAGCTCAAATGCATGAAGATGCAAGAGAAGACGACAGTGGTGTATTACAGACACCCCCTCAACCTGTATATGAAGAAGATTGCCTGGCTGCAGAATTTGACGAAACAGCAGAAATGGACAACTCCAGTGTAAATAGCAATGCAGATATGAAGATTCCAATATATACTGGCCACACAATGACTGTCTTCACCAGTGTTATACTTGTTTGGGTGTATGCTTTGACACACTCCATAACTGGAAGTCAGTTGTCTGACCTTCTAGTGCTCTTGAATGCCCATTGTCTCAGAGAGATTCCAGTGTATTCCAGTCTACAGTCATTTAAAAAGTACTTTGCAGATTTGAAGTCACCTTTGGTGAAGCACTACTATTGCAGTTATTGCCTAATAGCTGTACAAGAACATTCTATATTATGCCCTAATGCAATGTGCAAGAAAGACTTAAGAAAAAAAGGTGCATTATCTTACTTTATTGAACTACCTTTGGAGGCTCAGTTACATGATTTGTTTAAAAATAAGTCTTTCCGCGAAAATCTTAAACATCGTTTCAACAGAGTTAAAAGACATGCAGAGGGTACTGAAGACATATATGATGGAGAATTATATAAAAATCTTGCAAGTCATGGCAATCCCTTGTCAGACCCAAATAACATATCATTGACATGGAATACTGATGGTGTCCCAGTGTTTAAAAGCTCAAAGATTTCCATATGGCCTATGTTTCTTATGATAAATGAGTTACCATACAAAGAAAGGATTAAAAAGTCAAACATGTTGTTTTATGGATTGTGGTTTGGGGAAGAAAAACCAGCTATAAACTTGTTTTGTAGTCCTCTGCGTACAAGTTTACTGAAAATGGAAAAAGAAGGTGTGGATATTAATGTAGTTACACAAACATTTAATGTCAAGGCATTTTTGATATGTGGAACTGCAGATTTACCTGCAAAAGCTACTGCATTGAACATGAACCAGTTTAATGGCGAATTTAGTTGTCCACAATGTTTACAGAAAGGCATGAATTTGAAAACTGGACCTCGTGGACATGTTCACACATTCCCATTTAAACAAGAAAACCCCTGCGGTCCCAGTCGTGTTTCAGAAATGTGTACTTCAGATGCATGTGAAGCAATGAACAATTCAACGAAAGTTAATGGAATAAAAGGACCTACATTTTTTATGGGACTGAAGTTCTATGACTTTTCGGCATCTACTGCCATTGACTATATGCACTGTGTTTTATTAGGTGTTACTAAGAAACTGATAACATTTTGGTTTTCTGTCAGTTTCTCTTCAGAGCCCTTTTCTCTAGTCAAGCACTTAAATAAAATTGATGACCGTCTTTTAAAGATAAAACCAAACTACAACATTACAAGACGGCCAAGAACAATAAGTGATCATTTTAAATATTGGAAAGCTTCAGAATTAAGATCTTGGTTGTTCTATTATTCATTACCTGTACTTAGAGATGTAATGTCACCAGTGTATTTTTTTCACTATTGCTCATTAGTTCAAAGCATATGGATTTTATGTCAAGATAGCATTATGCCTAATGACATTGACCATTCGTATTATCTATTGAACTATTTTGTTTGTATGATGGAACCATTGTATGGTGCACGGTACATGACACTGAACACTCATAGTTTACTTCATTTGCCAAGATGTGTAAAAGAATTAGGACCACTTTGGGCTTATTCATGTTTTCCTTTTGAGTCTCTGAATGGAGAACTTTTGAAACTTTTCCACGGAACTCAGTCTGTTGAACTGCAAATCATTGGAGCAATCAATAGTCATCAGATCTTGCCGAGTTTACTTGATCAATTACCAAATAGTGTTAAGGAGAATGTCATTTTAAAAAAATTCATACATTCCTCACAGACAGCACTGAAACTTAAGATTGATCATAACATTTATACAGTTGGTGCCAAAAAGAAAATCAAATTAACTAATCTGCAAAAAAATGCATTTCACAAGAAACTTGACTTTGATCCAGTTTCACTGACATTTTATGACAGGATGAAGATAAGGAATATTCTTCTTCATTCAGAACTGTACAGCCGTGTACAAGCAAGAAATTCTTACACAGTTAAGTACATTAGTGATGATAATGACTTTTGCTTTGGGCATATTGTTCTCTTTGCTGTGCACAGATTTAATGACTGTTTATGCGAAAAGGTATGCACTTGTAGAAATGATATTTTTGCTTGTATTAAGGTTCTTGACAAACAGTCTGATAGTGTTTTAGATTCTTCACACACAGATTATCCAACCTACTTAAATCTTAAGGTTGATCACATCCATGAACTTAAATTCAATGGAAGAGTAGAAGTTATTCAGTTAAGCAGCATTGTATCATTGTGTGTGGACACATCTTATTCAGAGGAGGCTTTTTTTATTTGTGAAAGTCCTAATGTAAGTGAATGTGATTGAGACACGAAAACTATGATAGTAAATGAACTGACAATGTTTTGTAAACAGTATTCCATAACAAGGAAAAGTTTTCTTATAAGTCATAAATGGCTGATCCTTTCAACAGAGGTACTATAATAAAGGAGCACTTGACCTTTATACTTGTATAAGTCTTACTTTGTTGAACTCAGTCGAGTTGGTTAAATGAGCCGCACCACGAGAAAACCAACATAGTGTGTTTGCGACCAGCATGGATCCAGATTAGCCTACGCATCCGCGCAGTCTCATCAGGATCAATGCTGTTCGCTTAAAGCCTCTGCAATACACTACAAGGTCTTATAGCGAACAGCATGGATCCTGATGAGACTGCGCGGATGCACAGGCTCATCTGGATCCATGCTGGTCGCAAACGCACTATGTTGGTTTTCTCGTGGTGCAGCTCAAATTTATATCATAGTAAAAACTTTGATTATATAGGGAAATAAATTTTGTATGAATTTGCCTTTCTTTGTACATGTATATATGAAAATGTATCTATAACCACCTCATGTAAAGCCAAAGCTCAGTTATAGCTGTTTGGATGTGGTGAAACATGTATATAATGAAGCAAGTCCCAAGAATTTTGCTATAATTGAATTCTACTGTACATGTAATTTACATGATGTAAACATGATTTTATTTGAAATTGATTTGATGCAGTTGACAAATTCTCCTGTTTGTAGATGTATTGTTCAGTTAGCATTTTCAATTTTGATTTAAATATTAATTTTGCCCTTATAGTTACTAGACCTGATAATTTGTAGAAAATAAAACTTAGTAACTAAATTTGAGCTCTGTCTTTTCCATCAGTTTACACTTAAAATGCAGTTGTATAGCAAATGATACTGCCGGTTCTTACCTCGGCTACTCGAGGCATCTTGCGTCGTTTAAGTTTTTTTAAGTCCAATGTCTTTATTACTGATGATATTGAATTGAAACTGCCGTACCGTACTTATTTATAGTGACAAGGTACATCAGTGTGACATGTTGCATAACTCAATTTGCTGTATTGCATGAGTTTTGCGCCTTTTAAATTATATTTTTTATAGTGACAATACATATCCGTGTGACTAGTTGCAAAATTCTATCTGCCATATTTCTACAGTTATATGCCCATTTGTAATTCACAATTTTTGGTTACAGATTTACATAGGTAAATCATCTCCAAAATGAATAAAGATATTTTTTGAAACTTCGCACAAATATTTAAGATTAAAAAGTAAGGTCATATGATCAAGTCCTATAACTCTCAGTTCTGTATCGATCAAATTATGCCCCTTTGTGGGCATGTAAGTTCCTAGTTAAAGTTTTGCATGCCACCGTCTTAAAAACTTTATATGATCAAGTCTGATAACTCTTAATTGTATATTTTATCAAATTATGCCCCTTTGTTGTCTTAGAAAATCCTTTGATAGCTTTATGGTTTGATAACTCTGACTTATATTTGCACAAAATTATATCCCTTTCTTTGAGTTTAACAATTCAACTATATGTATTGACAAATATTCAAATAGTCGAGTGTGCTTTAATGAGACAGGTCTCTTTGTTGAAGTTCTAAATGTGATCATTTCGCGATTATGAAAAAAAGACTAAGTTTTTCATGGACTTTTGACCTGTATGAAAGATTCAAGTACTTTTTGTGAACAAACTGCGAATTGGTCATTTTTATAAAGTTTTAGATGTGAACATTCAGCGAATTGAGAATTATATCAAGTGCTTTCTGCGAACATTCTGCGTAATTTCCCTTTTTAACAAGTCCTTTTTGTGAACAAAGCGCGATCAGATTTTAATTGTGAACTATTTGCGAACTACTTTCATAACTGTTCGCAGATTGTTCGTATAAAGATGTGAATATTCCGCGAACAATAACTGTGAACACTGCTAATCGCGGAATGTTCGCAAATAGTTCGCAAATAGTTCACATTAAAAGGTCCATTCTGTAAGGGCGAATCAAGATAAACAAGACCGTAGTGAAAAAATGCAGCAATCAACAATATCGAATTCAATGAGCTTAGAAAGTCAAACCAGTGGAGGTCACTACAAGGTAGAAAGTATCTGGGTGTAAGATTATTGTACATTTCATACTGAATTGCAATTATGCGCAAGGGTACGACAAGATACTAAAGCAAACAAGTATCAACACATGCCGTCCATAATGGTTTTAAGTTATGTATATTAATAGTTTATGCAAGTAGTCCGGTCATCGCACAATGAAGTAGGAAGCATAAATGGACCAATAATAAACATGCCGCAAAGGCCAAACCTTTAAGTATCGTATAACTCCTATCTACTCAGACAACGTTTTAAATACCGTCTTGTATGCCTCGCGAATCTCGTCTGTTTCTGTTATAAGCCAGCCAAAGTGGCATCAGAAAGTTGCTAGTAAGTGCCCTTATCAGCATCATCTTTGCAATCGGTTTTCAGCGCTAGACTATCCTGACAAAGGCATTGTAATGTACGTTTGTTCAGGGGATCTTAAATTCATTTTCGGCCATTGTGCAACAATGAATTACAGTTAGGTCTGTTTATGTTTATTTCCGAATTGGAGAAAGTAAGATCAGAGGCTTTTAGTCGAAATGAATGATTGGAAACATCTCGACACAGTCTGTCACGATATTATTATTAATCACACTTCATGTCGTAAGCTACGGCATACTGTCTCCTCGATAGTCTAGTATTGGGCGTACAATTCGAATGCGACATGTCTCTGGTTGGCTCCCAAGATCGTTTGGGCATGATGTTTGTTAACTAGGTCAAGTCGCAGTAACGCCTTATCTAATCGCTTTGGGTTACGGTTCTGGTAAAATGATATTTGTTAAACTAGGTCATCCTGCTCATTTTCAGTGGGGGCTTAGAGAGCTATGTCGGGTCTTGGCTGCTTTTCTTTCGGGCATTTGGGATCACCGTTTTTGTGTTATTTCCTTGTGAAACTCGGTCATCCTGCTATTTTGCAGCAGGTATTTAGCAGTAGTATGTGTGGCCATTGTTCCGTGTAATTGTGTTATGTTGCGTTGTAAATGTTTTCTGTTTTTACATCAAAGTCAAACTAAAACGTGGCGCCAGTTATGTCCTAATTTATCCCTTTTTTAGTATTTAAATATGCATCAATAAATCAATAAGATAAATTATTTATACGGATGATATTTCCCTGTTTTGCAAACACAATTGTCAGCAATATGAATAACATTAATCATGATTACGAGGTTTATGGAATACTAGTATTATGAATTTATCAGAGAACAAATGAGATTGGAAGTAGTGAGTAGATGATAGAAATCAACATAACGTTCGCATTTTAGTACACTTGCGTAGCTATGCAATAATTTGATCGCTGAATGTCAGTACGGAAATGTCGCCTCCATATTCTGGAACTGATTTGCTTCTCTCCATTCTCCTAACCTCCAGACAAAAGTTATGCCATCTCATAAAATATTCTTTCTTCTTAATAGAGCATACTCAGAGGAATTGGCGATATCTGACATTCGAATTTAGGTAATTGTTTTTGCAATTATACCGCATAGAACACAAACGCATGGTCTATTTTTGAACTCATACCATTACGACTGGCAGACGCAATGAAAAAAGCAGCACAAATTGTACGACTTTCGTTTTTGGTTCCGCGACATGGTCTGGTCATGTTAATTTACGAATTGGAGAAAGTAGAATCAGACGCTTTTGGTCGAGATGAATGATTACGACACAGTCTGTACGATAGTATTTTTAATCACCCTTAAAGTAGTCTGCACATGCTTACACAACCCAGTTTAAAGTCACAATAACTCTGGTGCGTTATGTCTCCTAGATAGCCTAGTATTTGAGTGTCTTAATCGAAGCGATAGGTCTCTGAATCGATCCCAAGCCGGGTTGGTTTTTGACATGGTATTTGTTCATTATGTCAAGTCATATGATAGAAATCAACATAACGTTCGCCTAGATATTGTCAGATCGGTGCATAATCGTTTTTAAAATGCATAAATTATTGCCTCCATGTTATGAAATACTTGTGCTACTCTTCATTCTTCTTACGCCAGACAAAAGATATACGATCTCATAAAAATATTATTTCTTCGGAAGAAGCGTCCTCAGAAGAATTGGCGATTTCGGACACACATGTACGAATTGAGGTAATTTGTCTCCGCAATCAGACAACATAATGTACAGCACAAACACATCTTCTATATGTTGAACTAATGACATTACGACTGGCAATGTAAGAAAGCAGCACATATTGTACGGCGTTTGTTTGTTTTTGGTTCCGTGACATGCATTAAATAGAATATAGCCTGTGTACATAATTATAAGGTCACGACACATTGAGTCATTTCAGGAATTAAGTTATTCACTATGTTGTCAAAGGTTTGTACATTAAGTTACGTCTAGACTATTTCTACTTAAAGCCACACTTTATCATTTACTGGAGAATAATAACGTCTCTGACAAAACAGCGAATCACTAATTCCTGAAATGAATCAATGTGTCGCAACATGAAACGTATTCTATTCATGGCATGTTATGTGTTCTGTATACTGCCAATTTATACATGTACTATAGGTATACCATACATGTATATTTAAATTATGCACATCAAAGAAAGATCCCTGCAGTAATAATAATTATACAATGTAGTTATTTTCGGAGGAACGTGTTCTTAAAGTTTGGACCTATTTTAAATGCGTAATGTTATCTGAACGATTGTATGAGTATAATCAAGGACGGACAGTGTTGGTGATGTGCAGAATGTATATTCGTGTCATTTTTATATATGAAATTACTTTATGTCTGAAACTAAATTATAACATTTAGACAACCCTTTTTTCATGATTATGAGTACACTACTAGGGACTCGCAACTAGTGATGTAACATCACACATACACAACGGGGCAATTACCTTTGATAAAACCTTATAGTAATTGTACCATACAAAGTCATAAAAGGAAACCAAACCCCTTCAGAAAGTTTAAAATAGTTGTCGTTGGTATTGGCCAGCCTCTGTATAATGCATATAAACTCAAAATGAATGTCAGAATCTTTGGCAGACACGAGTACGCGTGCACTAATGAATGACATTTTTGAGTTAATCCCAAGCGTGTTCTTTGTCGCGATATGATGATGGCCAATGTAATTAATCAACACATTTGACGTAATAAGGTATATATCTCTTGGCCTACCAGACAATAGTTAATGAACACATTTATAAATACAAAGGAGAATAGACCAAATTCAGGAAATCAGTTTAAAAATATCAGCACACAGTGGACACAAATTAATAATATCGAATTACATGAGCCAATAGCATCATACAAGGCCAAGAGGTGAGCAATTAACACTACCAAATTAAATGAAGTTAGAAAGTCATACAAGGGAAAGTCCCTTCTAGATAGAAATAATCTGGATGTACGAGTAATGTACTTATAGGTATTATGTACTGAATTTCAATTATGTACAAAGGCACGGCAAGACAATACAGCGAACAAGCATCACCGCATGTCGCTCAGAATGGTTATGCAAGTAGTCCGGTCATCGCAAAATGAAGAAATGAAGTAGGAAGCATAAATGGACCGACCATTAAGCATTCTGCTTCTTCACAAACTTTAAGGATCGTATTATCTACTCAGACAACATTTTAAATCCCTTCTATATTAAAATTTTCATATGCAAGATCTCTTGTTACTCTTGTATGTCTCACGAATCTCATCTATTTCTGTAATAAGCCAGCCAAAGTGTTATCAGACAGTTGCTAGTATGTGAGCATATCAGCACCATCTATCTTAAGATAAGACGCTCTTAGTGGAAATGAGTGATTGAAAAGTCTCGACACAGTCTGTGACGAAAGTATTAATAATCACCCTTCAAGTTACAACACAGTGTATAGTCATTATACACCGGGGCTTACTTTCTCCTCGATAGCCTAGTGTTTGAGCGTCCGATTCGAATGCCACATGTTTCTGGTTCGATGCCAAGCCGCGTTGATTTTAGGCATGGTGTTTGTTCATTATGTCAAGTCATAATAACGCCTCCTGCACCTTTGCAGCGGGAACATTGAGAACTAGGTCGGGAAGTGGCTGCCTTTCTTTCGGTCGCTAAGGATCACCATTTCTTTGTTATTGTCTTGTGAAACTATGTCATCCTGCTCTTTTGTGGCGGGGACTAGGGCTTTTAATTATTTAGTTGGGTTTTGTGTTGGTATTACTCTTTGTAACTGTGTTATGTCTTGTTGTTACTGTTTTCTGTGCTCGGCTGGTTAAGTTGATTGCCGCCTTCCCTGTCCGATTTCCTCATATCTGTTTATATCATTTGAAGCCAAAATAAAGCGTGGTTCCAGCTAGCAGCATAAAACAATATAAAAAGACACTGACTACTCTAGTGGCATGGCTTCTCTTCCCTCGTATTCTAGTGATGTGACTTCTCTTCCCTCATACTCTAGTGGCATGGCTTCTCTTCCCTCGTATTCTAGTGGCATAGCTTCTCTTCCTTCATACTCTAGTGGCGTGGCTTCTCTTCCCTCATACTCTAGTGGCATAGCTTCTCTTCCTTCATACTCTAGTGGTGTGGATTCTCTTCATTCATACTCTAGTGGTGTGGATTATCTTCCTTCATACTCTAGTAGCGTGACTTCTCTTCCCTCATACTCTGGTGATGTGTGACTTCTCTTCCCTCATACTCTAGTGATGTGTGACTTCACTTCCCTCATACTCTAGTGATGTGTGACTTCTCTTCCCTCATACATTAATGGAATGGCTCATCTTCCCTCAAACTCTAGTGGCGTGGCTTCTCTTCCCTCATACTCTAGTGGCATGGCTCATCTTCCCTCATACTCTAGTGGCGTGGCTTCTCTTCCCTCATACTCTAGTGGCATGACTCATCTTCCCTCATACTCTAGTAGCGTGGCTTCGCTTCCCTCATACTCTAGTGGAATGGCTTCTCTTCCCTCATACTCGCGTGGTGTAGATTCCTTCATAATCAAATGGCGATGAATAACATCAGGAACGGTGGGATGAGGATGACAATTAAACCCTCAGATACGTACATATAAATAAATAAACAATCAATCTTTTACTAAAACCAATACTAGTATGTCTTTATGAGCGTGTCCAATGCTGAGTATTGTGTCCCTGTTTAGATATACATCATTAAGTTAGTAAGATAAATTATTCATTCAAATGATATTTCCCTGTTTATCAAACACAATTGTCAGCAAGATGAATGACAGTGATCATGATTACAAGGTTTATGGAATATTATGAATTAATCATAGAACAAATGAGATTGGAAGCATTGAGTAGATGATAGAAATCAACATGACGTTCGCCTTTATTCTAAGCATAGCAAGTGTAAGATAGTGTCACATCGGCACATAAAACCGTAACAACACGTACATTTGCGTAGCAAGGGAGATAGCTCGGCACTATTTTGAGTGCTGAATTTCAGTACGGAAAGGTCGTAAAATCATATCATTCATCACAGGATCACATGATCACAACAATTGTAATTACATTGAACGTCACATTGTATACTAGTATTCATTAAGGAAAGTGGTATGGCAGACTTTTCATCTTGTATTCGATATTGTCTTTTAAAATGTATGAAGTGTCGCCTCCATATACTGGAACAGGTTTGCTTCTCTTCATTCCCTAACGCCAGACAAAAGTTATGCGATCTAATAAAAATATTCTTTCGTCTAAAAGAAGCGCCCACGGAGGAATTGGTGATGTCTGACATACGAATTAAGTTAATTAGTCTCCACAATCAGACCGCAGAAGACACAAACGCATCATCTATATTTTGCACTTATATCATCACGACTGGCAGATGCAATGAATGAAGGAAGAACAAATTGTACGGCGTTTGTTTTTGGTTCCGTGGTATGCATTATGTAGAACATGGTATGGTGTCCCTCAATGTAGACTTAGCCTTTTTCGTAGTTTTGTTTCAGTAACAAGTAGTCGTGGATAATGTTTACAAAATAGATATTATGAGCTCACTCAGAAATTAATCAAGTTATTTAAGCATGTACAATTAAAGAGTATACGATATATATATATAAACCTCAAATCATCTCCATCATCTTTAATTTACACTACCATTGCATTAATTCGAACAACTGCATTGTGTTATGCACTTTGATTGTCTCGATGTTTACAAGTTATGGAGATGGGGTCATTCTTCATACGAACCCGTGTGTTTTGCGTGCAGATAATCGGACACTCCATCCTCACTTGTCATATCTGATCTTGGACGTCAGAACAACATGACATTTTTTGTCCCAAGGATAAAGTAATCCACAATGCTGCAAGGGAAAGGTTTGTCTTCATTTATTTCTCCAACTTTTCATGTTTTATCGGAACACATACTCGTACATAGAATCGGGTCTGTCGAATTGCTACGAAACACGAATAAGTTAATTGACGGTCTAAACTGTGTATCAGAACCGGAAGCTGTGTCATCCCCTTGTATCGCTTTCTTTGTTTAATTTGTTCGTTATTTTATTATATCTTTGTGTCTCACAAGGTGATGTTCGTTAATTAAATTATGTATAGTTAATTTATTGCTCTCCCCTTGCCTTGCAACGTGATAATGGTTATTTTTAATTGGTACAGTATTGTTAATTGGCCTCCCTTGTGTTTTATCGCTTATATAGTCTAGACCCGCTTTAAACTGATTTCCTAGCTATGGTATATTCTTATCGATATGCATTTGTGTTCTGTTGGTGCAATGCAATTAACTATTGTCTGGTAGGTCGAGATATATACCTTATTACATCAAATGCTTATATTAATCAAATCTACCATCAATATATCACTTACGAATGTGTCTAACAGAATCCTTTGGGTTATATTCAGTACGTAGACAGACCAATGCCCGAGGCAATTGTTATGAACATTTCCTAAGAGGTTCTTACTTTTGACTATTGCATTTTACACTTTCGGCTTTTTGACAGTTGAAACTGAGCTTCCGGTGGTATATTTTCATTT
Source organism: Spisula subtruncata (assembly GCA_963678985.1). Classification (NCBI taxonomy): domain Eukaryota; kingdom Metazoa; phylum Mollusca; class Bivalvia; order Venerida; family Mactridae; genus Spisula; species Spisula subtruncata. The sequence goes on along the minus strand of OY787664.1, from coordinate 40,223,362 downwards.
TTGACAATCAGTTGAGTGGTGATGAAGATTATCATTGTAGTCTTTTTTCTTTAATTGTATGTGTGCCTCTCGTTGAATTATCTTTTCATAAGTTAGGTAAGATATACGAATTGTTCAATTCAAACGATAAAATCATCTGCCTTCATGTGTAAGTTTTAATACTTTAACTTTGATGAAAAAAGTTGCGACCCACAATAACACAATCAAGAAAAGGTTGTCAATACAAGAAACATCTTAATGATACAAGTTCATATCAGACGTGGTCTTTTTGTGTCATATTTCATTCTATGACCATTAAGTTTCTTTCAAATTTAGTATGTTAAATGTATGATATTTGTAGAGATAAGATAAAGTTTAATTCCAATCAAGGGTCATATCACATGACATATTAATCAAAGATAAAACAAAATGGGTTGGAATATAAACATAACAACAAAGAACTTTTAAAGTAAATAAGGCTTGATTTTGATTAGGGAACACAAATAAATAAGGCTTTATAGCTTTTTGTATTAATAAACAGTATAAAATACACGAAGCATCAGCGTAGGTAAATAACAAGTGGTTTATTTATACATTTGTTTTGTATATACTACAAGTTCCATTGCTAATTAACATTTCCCATTTTTCCGTTATTCCACTCATTCTCACACCAAAGCATATTTCTTATCGTGCGAGCTACTCCCTCTCTTTCACCAATACTCGAAAGTCACGAGCACGATAAACAAGACCAGGGATTTGAGTAAGATCTAATTTCTCCCCGAGTGGCTTAATGAATTCACAACTTTGCATGATGGTCGCGAATGCCATGAACACATTCATCTTCGCCAGAGCTTCACCAACACAGCGACGACGACCCATTCCAAATGAGACAACATGGGAACACTTGTCAGCATCTAGGGTGTTGTCTTGGTTGAGAAAACGCTCAGGTCGGAAATTCTCTGGGTCGCCCCAGTATGTCTTATCGTGGTGCACCGAATGTAGATTCAAGATTACAACGGTTCCTTCGTCAATGTCGTAGTCTCCTATCTTGGCATCCATAATGGCTCGATGTGGTACAGAAAATGGCAATTGTGTGACTATTCTGCTCACTTCAAGATAGACGGCCTCTGTAAACAGTAGATACTTCTTGTCCTTAATTGATACCTTTCTCCCTTTGACCACTTCGTCGATTTCTTCATGCACTTTTCTCTGCACGTCTGGATAAGTTGTCACATAAAGCAGCATCCAAGTAATTGTCTTATTCGTGGTATCAAATCTGTAATGTTTATAAAAGCAATCATTACATCTTTACCCATTGCCAATTATATGAGGCGCAGAGACAATTTTATTACTTACTGGATAGGAAGAGCAACACTCAACCCTTTTCGTTTCACCCAGATTGTATGATGAGAAATATAACAAGTGACATAAGACAAAGAAGGCAGCTCACAACAGAAACTACAAGGCACGGATACAAACCACATATCACGATGAAAAACGAAAAATGAACAAGGAAAAGATTAAGAAACGTGTATCAAATCCTACTGTCGTGTGTAGTCCGATGAGGAAAATATGTGGTTGAAAGAAAATGAGAAGATTTTCTAAATATGGTGAAGGGAGACACATCACGCAAGAGTGCTAATGAGTGAACCGGCCATGCACGCGCGACGATAAAAGATAAACAACAAAATCATACCCAGCTCCTAGAAGATCAACTAGAGTGTTATTCAGTCTTGCACGAGACAACACGAAGCGATCTTTGTCTGCCTCATCGTCCGCATCACTGGCAAGAATTGCATCGGCTACATCTCTAACAGCGTCACGAGAAAATGTCTCGTAATGTTCGTGAACCTAAAATAATATTTCAAATTATTCATATTTGTGTATGTACCCTCGGTTTTGACTTCTTGGTAGTCGAATAAATACCCGATTCGTCAAATTTATAAGTACACATATATGGTAAACATTCAAAACGACGGATAAAAGGTATTTATGCACTTTAAAATTTATTGAGAGGGTTAGAAGGAAATTTGATCTTAAACATACGAACATGCATCAATATATGAACATGTAAGTTTTTTGGTCCAAAGGTTTAAGATGCAGTATGCGAACAGGTTTGTTTATTGTTCCGAAAATGACGAGATTGTAAGTATCCTCGTAATACATGGTGACGACTGTAGACAGAAAAGGGTGGTGGCTTTAAGCACATTTCACAGACACGTGAGCCGTGTCACGTTATGGGCAGAAATACAAAAAAAATATAAGTACTGAAAGCATTATTATTATTTCTGGTGGCGACTGTAAATCAACACTTGATGGTCCGTTTCAAAGTAAGCTTCCCGGTAAAAATAAGTTTGAAAAGATGATAAAATGTTCCATTTAAGATATACGAGGGGTGATCAATATATTCGAGGACTTTCCTTCTCAAGTTTTAAGTACAGGAACTAGAGTAATGAAATTATAAGATGATGTAGATCAATCAATTATCTCGCGATGTTTCTAATTTACTTGATGATAACGTCATAATTTACTTGATGACGTCACTTTTAGTTACCATGGTGAACTTAAGGACACACCGTCGAGCATCTCGGGCGTAACGTTATTTTTTAGAAAAGACATGCTATGAACGTTAACGCGTAACTTGTAAAATCCTCGCGATATCTCCAAAATGACATGACTGTTCATGGATTCTATACGCTCTCAATTGACCATTTTCATACGATTCCGTTGTTTATATGATTGTAGGGTCTCTGTCTCGCGGTTGAGTCGATAAAATAAGGATAAACAGCAAAAATAACACCGCATTAGGGACACTTTCCGTTAAATTCTGCGAAATAGGACTCACAGATTTAACCAAATGTAACTGGTGAAAACGAAGACTAGTAAAGGCTACAAAACATTAAATCGTTGACTCCAAATCAAAATGGTTATTTCGATATTGCGTCGTAAACCTGAAAGGTCGTGTTTCGTTCTTAATTGAAATAAACTAATTTTGTAAATCCAACATTCCTTTTCCGAGTTTTGTTACCAATAATGCATTGATATTCTTTTTATTCCACCTCACATTCCAGAATTGGCTATTAACTACTTATTTCAGTAGCAATAAAAAACCGGTCTCATACACGGGGCTTGGTATCAGTGCAGAAAGGAGCTATGTGCTGCTCCGACGGTGACGCTTGGAATGACGTCGCGCGACGTCAAACGTCACGCGCCGTTTGTATTAAGTAAATAATTATTAGTGCATTCTGTCGGAGACATCTTACTCTGAATGATGTTAAATGGCTTTAAGCCTTGCTGACAATATGAAGTTGCTAGATGAAAAGTCCTCGAATATATTGATCACCCCTCGTATCTATCTTTAAATTAAAGAAATATCACTAAATTTATACTTAACCTGTTCTTCTTGTATTTGATAAGGCTTTGAAAGCATTTTACGTAACTGGGTTATTTTCCAAGGCATGACGTATCTAAGCCAGGGCATAACATCAATGGCACTTCCGCTTCCGGTGAATTCATCAAATTCCTCCATGAATTCCGCCATTGCCTTGATTTTCCGTTCCATATTAACTTCGTTACCTCTACCGTAAATCAACTGGTACATAAAGCGTATTGTCATTGCCTGTACGCCAAATTCTACATATCCAGGAACTATCCCGCATTTTTCGAGCATCTGATCGACTAAAAAACTTGCTTCCGACGAAACAAACTCTTCAACTACTTCCGGTCTTCCGGATGTAAACAATCGGAGAGCTCTTGCCGCCATTTTCTGCTGCTTGACGTAAGCAGGGGTAAAGTCGCCAAATGCGAACGTTTCTTCGCCAATTCGCTCTGACAGTACGTCCATAGAGACGAAATTCGGACGTCCACTGAATGCATCCGCTGAATGATGTGTAACCTCCCTGATTGCAGAGAATCCATTGATGACAACAGCATTCCAACTTCCAAGTTGTATCCTAAATACGTCACCGAATTGCTGCCACCATCTGAAAAATGTCTCTGGTGGGTAACGTCCGTAAAAAGGCAAAACCCCAACGATTGGTAATCCAAATGGTCCGCGTGGATAGTTCTTTGAGCCGCGAGAGACTTTGTTTTTCAAAATGTACACAACCAATAGCACACATATTGTAACCAACGCGTATGATGTTATATCCGCCATGACTGTGTTATGTTTTCCAAATATGATACTTTATAAAACTACAGAGATAACCCAGTTAAATGACCGGTTCACATTATTTAGGGTGATATATCATAACATGTACTGAATACGTAGATTCAAACCAGGTTTGTGAACTACTGATAACATGCTGATAACATTGCATAATTTTTTTTTTAAAGTTTTTGTTCTTTTGCATTTTTATCTGCTCATAAATTTTTGCAAGTACATGATGAAGCATACATATAAATTGTCTATACTAGTATATAATTGTATCTATATAGTGTACAACTTGAACTATATAAACAAACCGTCAAGTTTAATATGTGCCTTTTTGAAGTAGTTGGCTATTTGATATAGGGTACACAGGAAAAACTTCCACGTATGAAAAACGTACGAAAAACGTACGTTTTCCATACGGTTGAAAACGTATGGTTATCCACAGAATAGTACGCCGTACGTTTTACGTACGGTTGAGAATATTAAAAAACGTACGTTTTACGTATGAAAAACATATGAAAAACGTACGGTTTTATAAACGTATGAAAAACAGAAAATAGTACACCGTACGTTTTACGTATGAAAAGTACACCGTATGATATACGTATGTTTATAATCCTTATTTAAAAGTACATTATACTTTTTTCTGTTATCCGCATGAAAACCAACAAATTAGGTCTTCAACCAGTATGTTTCTGTAGATAAGCTGCTCTACCCTGGTCAAACGGGTATATGTGATGTGCTTCTCATGACTATAATTGAAATAAAAACAGACAATTTTAATTTAAATAAAAACAGACGATTCATGTTAACTTTTCAATATCTTTATTATATATATATGATCAAATATTATTTCATTCGCAAACATACATAATAAGGCAACTTGGAATTGCAAGACTTAGTGATTCAGAAGTCGACACCTGTTTTAACTAATTTTCTATGTTTCATAATCTCCTTTTGGCCACCTCTTCACATACAAAGTTTCATAAACCTACATACAAAACTCTTACAAGTTTGACTGGCTCTAGGTTTTAAAGTATTTTCACTAAACTATTCGAGTTATGGTCAAATACAGATTTCTTGACAATCTGAATGAGGGCAAACATAGTCCCCTCCGGTTAAAAACTGGTAGGAAACTAATCACAATATATGTTCATAGCAGTGGCCATGAGAAATTATAGCAACTAAAGACTAAATAAAAAGACACATGAGGTATATAGATGATCTATCACTAGTGGTCACTTGATATAAATTTATATTAAACAAGTTTTGGAAATTTTATTAAGCCATTAATTGACCATGAGTGATAGATTCTTTCTATTATATGACACTAAAAACGCATACTAATATGCAAAGTTTTATTGGAAAAATACACCAAGTAGTATAACTTTATACTACACATGTTACATTGTAACGTACTATTATACTCATATACCTGTATATCACACGAATTTCCTTGTATCCAGGTTAGTATAACGAGTATGTATAACTTTATATGTAACAAGTGTAGTATAATTTTTAAATGACGTCACTTTATCTCCTAAATGACGTCATTGAATGCCGAAAATGATGTTATTTTGATATCTGTCACTGTCAAAAGGCACACAACCTTAGCATGAAGTAGGACAGAGTTATGTATCCTGCTTTACAGAGTAAGGTATTGATGGTGAATAAGTAATGAAGCAAGTTGACATAAAAATTATGTTGTGATTGTATGGTGATTACATGTTATACACAATACTGCTGGGCAGGTAGATGCCAGGACTATATAGAAGTGTTCAATATTATACAATTATTAATTGTGACAACACATTGAGAGTATAACAACTAACAGTCTAACGCTGCATTTAGATCTAAGAGCTAGAGGATATAGATTATGTTGAAAATGTAATAAACATTTATAATGTGAAAATAAAGCAATTACCATACTTTTTATTACAGATATATATCATAAGTAACAACTGTAATGATTAACATTAAATTGTCTGATATAAAATTTGTGTACCATACTTAACTAAAATTCCAGTTGGCAAATTTTTAATCTAAATAGATTTATCAGACCATTAACATATTTTAAAACCTTTATATTTAATAAGGTAATGATACAAATGCACATCTATAGGTACTCTGTGTACAGCTGGTTTTCTTTTTTACAACCAGTACATGAAAGCAATAGCCCACATAGTGAATGAGAAAAGTGGACAAAACTTAACCATAGTGGACAAAACTTAACAAAGACATTTTCTAATTCCAAAAAGGGGCAAAAACTCTAGCAAAATACAGATCAGGGTTATGGTTCTTGCATGACATGGTCAGGTATTGTTGGTGAACAAATATTGAAAGTTTCAAAGCAATAGCCCACATAGTGTATGAGAAAAGTGGACCTAATCACAAAACTTAACCAAGGAATTTTCAAAGTCCAATAAGGGGCAATAACTCATGCATAAATGCAGATCAGAGTTATGAGTCTTGCTTGACATGGTCAGGTATTGATGGTGAACAAGTGTTGAAAGTTTCAATGCAATAACTCTGACAGTTTAGGAGAAAAGTGGACCTAAACACACAACTTAACCAAGGCACTTTATTTTCTAAGTCCAAAAAGGGGCAATAATTATTACAAAATGCAGATCGGAGTTATGGGTCTTGCTTTACAGGCTTAGGTATTAAAGGTGAACAAGTGTTGCAAGTTTAAAAGCAATAGCTTTGATAGTTTATGAAAAAGGTTTACCTAAACACAAAACTTAACCATGACGATCAAGTGATGACAATAAATCATCTATTTTTAAAAAATCAGATGAGCTAAAAATATAGTGCTCGTTGTCAATTTATATAAACTTATATTAAACTTATAAAGGAAACATTATTAAGCTCGCCAAAGGCTCGCTTTAATAAAATTTCCAAAACTTGTTTAAAGTGTTTAGAGCTATATCTATCGGTAATTTTAATGTCAAAATAATTACTTGCATCGTTTTGAGTATGCTACTAGACTACCTTAATTGCAAATTCAAACTTTGGATGGGTTCCGTATACTTTGATTCAATCGTGGAAAAAATAGACGATTCTTGTAATTTCATGGGGTGTTCTAGAACACTTTCGTATGAAAACGTACAATTCGCATGTGTAATAAATCACAGAAAGAGTTTCTGTTAAAACTGAAGCGAAAAATGATCTAATGGATATTAAAGCATTATTGTTTTTCAATTTTTTAAACTTTTAAGAAAAATATCGTCTGATATAGCTCTATACACTTTAATGTAAGTTTATATCAATTGACAACACTTGATAGATACGCTTTATACAATGAAAGTCATATGATAAATAAATGTACAAAACATTGACAGAAGTCCTGCGCAGAGAATAATAACAATAACAAGAGGGCCATGATGGCCCTATATCGCTCACCTGATTATAAATGGGCGGGGCGGGGTCAATTTTGACCTCAGGGGCATAATTTGAACAATCTTGTTAGGGGACCACTAGATGATGCTACATACCATATATCAAAGCTCTAGGCATTGTAGTTATAGAGAAGAAGATTTTTATATGTTTTCCCTATATAAGTCTATGTAAAACGGTGACCCCCGGGGCGGGGCCAATTTTGACCTCAGGGGCATAATATGAACAATCTTTGTAGGGGACCACTAGATGATGCTACATACCAAATATCAAAGCTCTAGGCATTGTAGTTTTAGAGAAGAAGATTTTTATATGTTTTCCCTATATAAGTCTATGTAAAACGGTAACCCCCGGGGCGGGGCCAATTTTGACCTCAGGGGCATAATATGAACAATCTTGGTAGGGGACCACTAGGTGTCAATCAGGGGCCATTATTCAGTTAAAATGTTTGATAGTGTTACATGACTTTGAACTATAAGGGGCTTATGATGGTAAACGAATAATGCCACATTTGAAAGCAGTGCCTTGAACGACTTTATGTGTGATCTGGTGATACAGATGTTATGGTTCTTTGTCACTGCACTTCTCCAAGTTGCCATCTATTCATATACCAAGTTTCAAGTCAATATCTTAAACACTTTTGAAGATACACTCCTGTCAAAATTTGATTCTGAAAATACTAAAGGGGAGATATTTCAAAATTTAAGACAGACAGAGTTATGGTTCTTGGTCATTGCACTTCTCCAAGTTGCCATCTATTTATATTCCAAGTTTCAAGTCAATATGTTTAATAGTTTTGAAGATATACTCAGAGCAAAATTTGACTATAAAAAAACACTAAAGGGGAGATAATTCAAAATTTAAGACAGACAGAGTTATGGTTCTTTGTCAATGCACTTCTCCAAGTTGCCATCTATTTATATTTCAAGTTTAAAGTCAATACGTTAAATAGTTTTGAAGATACGCTCCTGTCAAAATTTGATTCTGAAAATACTTAAGGGGAGATAATTCAAAATTTAAGACAGACAGAGTTATGGTTCTTGGTCATTGCACTTCTCCAAGCTGCCATCTATTTATATTCCAAGTTTCAAGTCAATATGTTTAATAGTTTTTAAGATATACTCAGAGCAAAATTTGACTATAAAAAAACACTAAAGGGGAGAAAATTCAAAATTTAAGACAGACAGAGTTATGGTTCTTTGTCAATGCACTTCTCCAAGTTGCCATCTATTTATATTTCAAGTTTCAAGTCAATACGTTAAATAGTTTTGAAGCAACGCTCCTGTCAAAATTTGATTCTGAAAATACTTAAGGGGAGATAATTCAAAATTTAAGACAGACAGAGTTATGGTTCTTGGTCATTGCACTTCTCCAAGTTGCCATCTACTTATATTCCAAGTTTCAAGTCAATATGTTTAATAGTTTTGAAGATATACTCAGAGCAAAATTTGACTATAAAAAAACACTAAAGGGGAGATAATTCAAAATTTAAGACAGACAGAGTTATGGTTCTTTGTCAATGCACTTCTCCAAGTTGCCATCTATTTATATTTCAAGTTTCAAGTCAATACGTTAAATAGTTTTGAAGATACGCTCCAGACAAAATTTTATTGTAAAAATACTAAAGGGGAGATAAGTCTAAGTCCAAAATTAGGTCAAGGTGAAGGTCAAAATGGAGTCGGGTGATACAGGCGTGTGGAGAGTGGTCATATACAACATCCATGCAAGTATGAAAGCTTTGTAACAAGCCATTTTAATGCTAGAAGAAACGGTCAATTTGGGTTAACCAAGAATTTTACCTTTCAATAAGTCTAAGTCCAAAATTAGGTCAAGGTGAAGGTCAAAATGAAGTCAGGTGATACAGGCGCGTGGAGAGTGGTCATATACAATATCCATGCAAGTTTGAAAACTTTGTAGCAAGCCATTTTAATGCTAGACGAAACGGTCAATTTGGGTTAACCTGGCCGGACGGACGAACGGACGGAAGGACGGACGGACGGACAGGTGAATTACTATATGCCTCCCGATCTATCGATACGGGGGCATAAAAATGATCAGTAGTTTATGAGAAGATTCGATAAGGCCATACAGCTAAAACAAGCATCTGCCTTAAGATGAGCTTGATGCTTAAACACAATAACAGTGCTCAAACGCATTATGTTTGGTAAGTCATTGGGGCACTGAGCAAAAATAATATCAGCCATACATATCAGTATTATTAAACAAACTTACTCATGAGTGCTCCAATTCCCATGTGAGCATCAGTCACAACTTCTTTTACGTCAACTCCTTCATGTTCTAAATTCTCCATTGCTCTCTTAAATCCAACTTTCTCCATATTAACTGACTTCCTGTCTGTGACACGTTTGTCGAGTGTTTGAAGAGTCAAGATTTTCTTGGTATTATTTTCCATAAGGGTGTAAGAGCAGTACTGAGAACAATGGCCCGGTGAGTCATTTCTTCCATCACCTGTGACATGAATTAAAAAGTTTCAATCTGATTCCTAAGTTTGATGGTCATCATGTATTGATGACAATGTACTAGGTTAATTAATAATTGTAAAACATTTAGTTCATTAATTTTAATATGACATATAGTTAAGCATACAATATAACATGAGTTCAAGTATGGACTACATAGTCTATTAATTTCTGACCGAGACATATCTATCCACATATCTACTTTCTATGCACATTTGATTTAGGTTATCCACCTAGCATGTTTTCCTTAGAGATTTTCCGGTTGGATTTATTGCTGAATCAATTTATCATATCACCTGGCTTCGAACTCAGAATGTTCAGCTGATTGGTCTACTGGCTAGTTAAAAAGCACAATACTCTTTATACCATTAATTTCATAACAACATGCTGAAGCTGAAAACATGGATAAACACTTTAACCAAGTTTAATATTGCAGAAAAATATCCAAGGACCTTACCTAGTACTACGATTTGCTGACCACGGAAATTGTTGACAACCTGTTGTTGATGTTCCAGCCAATACTGATCAACAGTTGGTATCATGTATGTGGATTGTATACGGTGAAACTGATCTGATGAAGGAAATTTCAGATTTAACATCTGGGCCCAAAGATACATTTTCCCATAGTTGTTCCCTGATGTTAGGATGGTTCCACAGACTAGAAAATCCCCACTGTGGAGCCGTTTGTTTAGCACTGGCTGTGAGCACCACTCTTTGCTAATATGACCTTTGCTACATATCTGAAAATAAATTTTAAGATCATAAATTTTAGAAAAGTTTAAGATATTTTATTATTCTTCTTCTTTTTATATTATCTACGACAACAAGAGGTGTTTGTAGTACATATATGACCAAATGACTTACATTAGTCCATATTGTATTTCTACCTTCATTAAGGTCCAGTTACATTACTTTACCAGTGAAAACAGACCCAGTGGCCTTCACCTTCTGTCCAATTGCAGTAATTAGCCTCGATAACCTAGTGGTAGAGTGTTTGGTTTGAAAGCGGTAGGTCATGGGTTCGATCCAAGGCCACATCATACCAAAGACGAAATAAAAATGGGTATCAGTGATTTCCTTGATTGGCGCTCAGCATTTAAAGGAACCTTACTTCCCTTATCTCATACCCTCGTGGGGATAGATAACATCAAGAATGAGGCGTCATTGATAATATACAAGTATGATAACTTGTGTCACATTCTACCTAAAATAAATTAGTATAAACTTTTTGCTGTTAACCTCCATGTAAAGTTTGAAAACCCTAGGCCAAAACATACATTGGTTATTGAACAGAAACCATTTAGTATAAAAAGATGATTAAGGTCACAGTAATATTGACCTATTAAGTAAATAGGGATCAACAACTGTTGCTGACAAACCTCTGTGTGAAGTTTGAATATCCTAAAGCAAAGCGTTTGTGAGTTTATAAACAGACATCAAGACCGACAAACATAAGCAAAGCAATATATCTCCTCATCAACGATTTGGGGCATAAAAAGGGGCATTACTCCACTTATAAAGAAACATTTTTATTGGGTTTTGGTACCATCTATTCATGCCAAGTTTCAATGAAATCTGTGTAATGGTACTGGAGAACATGTGCAGAAAAAATTCTGAAGTCAAGCACAAAACCAATTATGCATCCCCAACTTGTTCAATAGTCCCACTGTGAGACATAGGATAATGAGTGAATTGCTGCACTTGAAAAAGTACTGTTGAATACATGGGTCCTACAATTCTAAATCATCTGGATTTGCTGCAATAGTCAGAATGATCTTTTCTGCACAAAATATAAGTTATTTGGTGAGAATATTCAATTATTTGACAAAGTTATGGTCATTTGAAGTTCCATAAACTAAATTTTAGTAATAAAACAACGTTTGAAGCCTTGTTAAGGTGTTGGGTGTGTTCATATGGCACCCAAACCGATTTGTGACTCGTTTTAACAAAACATGAACCAAAGTGTGATGCTTGTGTACATACCCATCTGAGGTAAAGGGCTGACCCCACGAAGTTATCTTTCAACGTCACCCCCTCCTTACATCCACTTGTCTGACAGGTGCATATGGATATGTTGGCAAGTAGTTGGAGTTGGGGAAGAAATGCCAAGCATAATGTTGAAGACGACAGATCATCACACTGGCTGTCAGTGGTCACCCTCATCACACCTGGCCTATCTTCTACTTCCTCAACATCTTCCTCATCTACTGTATTAGTGTCAATCTCTAAACCAAACCCGATCTCTTCATACGCATAGTCCTCAATGTCAGGCCTAAACAAAAATTTAATCAAATCTAATGTTCATTTAGAGTTTCTTTTATGTATCACAATTGACAAAGCTACACAGTCACTGCACAACATATATTTTTAATAGTAACCTTTCTGAAAACGACTAATCTACAGTGTTCACCTTCTGTGAAGTTAGTATTTTGCCATGCCAAATATACAATTATAATAGTATGGGTAGAGTTGTTGTTTCATTTCATATGTAATTGCCAACATGACATGTAAGGGATTAAAACATTTCTATAATGGATAATAATTATTAAACTGTTGATATATTTCACTATTCCCACTTTACTTACTTAGCCATATGATATGATCACTGTTGGGCAAATTGATTTACAATTAGTATAGTTTGATCTCCTATAAGCTTTGATCTTGAATCCATGCATTTACAGATCAGCAAAATATAACAAGGAAGATTCTAGTATACACACTATATATGCTTAAAATCATAAATATAACATGCTAAAGAATAAGGCTAAGAATTCCTTTTGAATCAATATACCATAGTATTCAACAATAATCAAACAAACGAATATTTATAAATGGAGACATCACCAACATTGGAATATCTGCCGGTGACAATAAATAAAAGCTATTAACTTCATCCAGGAGTAAAGATATTATTTACATCTCTGATACTTACAAATTTTCCGACAAGACAAAACTTGGTTCATATTCAGGATCATCTGATGCTTCATAGTTTGATTCATTATCATAGAGAGTGATATCAATGGAAACACTGAAAACAACAAAATAACATTATCTCAATCCATGCTTACATACTTATGAAACTCTTAGCAACCTATAAGACAAAAATATTTAAATCAAGCACTGTTTGTTTGATAATTTTCTACCTTCCATACTCCAAAGAAAGTATATTTTAATTCTTTTCTGACTAGGTCAGAACACTGTTATTACAATATTATAGTTGAAAGAGCATCAGCAATGAGTATCTATGAACAACATGTTAAAATACACTATACAACATGTATATAACTACTGAGACAAAACACAATATACACAACAGACAGACAAGCTGAAAGCAGTATACTGTAAAATCATTTAAAATTGATGGAACAAAACTTCCTGGTTTTGGGTAAAAAATATCATTTCAATGGGACCTTAATTCGTGGATTTTGCATTTCAGGTAATGTATACAAGGGCCACATATGTGTTCGATGCGATTTGATTTCGTGGTTAAAGGTGAACCACGAAATTTAATCACCCACGCAAATTAATGATTTTACAGTACCCCTTTACGATTTCCATTGCGCAGGGAGTACAACTAAAAGACCCTACAAGCAGTATTTTTTATTTAAGCCCTATACACCCTTTCAATTAAGACCGTAATTAAATTGTCTCCCTTTGATGACGTCAAACGAGGGCTCAAAGCGAATACACGAGCCGATTACCGTTAGCGTGTAAAGGAAATAAAAAATGTGTCAACTTTAAACCGCTGTAAATCACGTTTTACTCTGTCGATTTTTAAAAGATGAACACTTACGAAAACAAGATCGTATAGACTTTTTAATAATGCAACTTTTGTTAATGTATTTTCAATAATAAAACATAAAAAGCCATGTTTTCGGAACAAAAATTTCAAGGGCAAGAAAATGTAAAAATAAAGAACTGAATTCAATACTCAACAATTGGCATTTAACTTGCTCAAAATGTTTATTATTTGCAGTTTTAAGAACTGTGTAGACTAAGCTTTCCAACAATTATATTATTAAAAGATATTATTAAAGTTTTAAAAGGAGAGCCATGCTTTTCGAACCTAAATACCATGCATCACGCGCGCACAATCCACTCATTGAAACCTGACTTACAATTTATACTAGCATAAAGAAATTGTGTATTTTAATAATTCATCACACATCATAAAAGTATAGAATACTAGCTATATCATTTCAAAAGTACGACTATCCAGCCAGAAATTAAAACGTTAATTTACACAGGAGGAAATTTCTTTCTAGATATAGTTTGTACTAAAATCCGGGCGGCATGATTTTACATGTCCGCATGTGCTTACTTGTTTAGTGTTAACACGAGTACATTGATGTGTTGTTTACTACAATCAAAGAAAGTAAGGAATCACCGGAAAAGTTCACACGACGAATAACTTAAAATCAGAATCAATTCTATGTAAAATTTTGTTGTATGTAGGTAAAACTAAATTGTTTGGCAATACAATGTAGTCTGTTTCAAATCTTACTCTTCCATCATGAAACCTTTGTTCATTTGAAATTCATATACAAGTAAATGAGAAAAGTGCTTTATTTATCTTAAATGGTGTCTACGTGTAAAAATATTGCAATAAATTATATTTGAAACATCAAAATGAGCATTGTAGCACAAGTCATACAGGTGCATGTCCATTAATTTACACTTTTTGTTCGGACACGGAATTAAAGAGACCTCCGTGGTTTGGATAAACATAATTTATACTTTTTTATAAAAGTAACCAAAACGTTGATTTAAAGTGTCAATCAATGTCAATCATTTAAGGTAAAACACTGATCAATATACTGTAATAATAAGATGACAGATGGTGACAACATAGTACTGATTGGTTGTATATTAGTACCCTGCTGTGAAACTAATTTAGTGTATGGTCTTGGTGGCTTATCTTGATATTAGGGGATCTATGCTGTTTATTGTAAATCATTATATAATCTTATACAGCACCTAGAATTTATTTATGCGTTAGGGTTTTAGCACCTCATCATCCGACAAGATTTTATTTATGCATTAGGGTTTTAGCACCTTAACACCTGTCTCACTTTAATTTGTTATGTTTTTCCCATCACTCGAATTGCAGTTCAGGTCACTTTTTGTGAATTAAGATTTACAATTCTTATATTAAAAACAAAATATTGTTAATTGTGATGTTAGTTTGAAGAGCAGTTGTATATAAATAATGTATTTTTTAAATTAATTTATAACACTCAACTAATATCATAATCGTCATTTATACAGCTTTTTAAGCCGAATTTGCCCGAAATGGCACGTATGTAACCAGATAGGACATTCCAATAAATCGTTGTGGCTCTAATATACGTGTATTCAAAGGCCTAAATAATTATGTCTTTGTTTTATTACAATCCATAATAAACAACACATAACTTGTGAATTGTATTGATAAAAAGAAATGAGACATAGCAATGATCCAGAGTTAACTAGGTCTAATGGCGGTAATGATGTAGTAGTACTTATTGAAAGAACCAGGTGAACATACTTGCGCTTTATATTCCCGGCAAAATATACATTTATCAAAGTACAAATATACACTGTATCTTAGCACTAACGCTCAATTTAATGTACGAAATGTGCATGACAATCAACCGAATTACAAAACAACATTAATACAACTACAGATCTTTTTGGAAATTAACGCCCGATAATTGAGCATTGTTGATAGAAAAAAATCCGAGAAATCACACGTTTCCTCCACATCCATAACATGTAACATATTATACATACATTGTTAGTACATTATAAACATCTTTATTGAAAAAACAACAGCTACAAAACATGCAATTAACGAAAAAAGCGATTAAATAATCTCTTCGCTACTGCGTTTATAGTGTCGTTAATTTGTAGAGCCCTCGTTTGACGTCACATCCGGTTACGGGAGGTAACTCTGTACATACGATTATCGCTTAATTGAAAGGGTCTATACAGCTGTAGTTCTATATACTAAAGGAACATTAACGATCTGAGCATTTCATTGGCCAACGTTTTATCATGTACATATAAAAGAGAATTTAACTTACTCAAATGGATCTGCAAAAGATGACGATAATTTCTTTCGTTCAACTGTACGTCCAGCTTTGGTAGTAACTGCAGGAATATCTTTCGCTCTTTCGTCAGCGGATCTAAATAATTAATTACAACAAGAACCATGAATTATAGAGAACACAGAACTACAAAGCGATACACAAGATGTCTCTCTATTGCAATTTTCTTGTTGGGTAATATAAACAGTAGTTCAATGAAATACAACTATCAATTTGAAGTTTTTTCCTAATTTTAACATTAGATAATATAGCAAAGTAAGAATGAACTGCGAGAGATCATAGGTTATTACCCTAAACTGCTTTCATCAGACTGTATTCTTTCTACACCTGACATTTCTGGCTGGTCTCTGAAAAATAAAATTCAGTATTCTTTCAATATATTCTATTCATAATAAAAAATACTATCTCAATAATAAAGATTAAGCATGTATATTATTCAATTGTAATACAGATTCCATCAAAGCAAGTTTAGTTTGTGATCAGCATATTGTCATTACGAGGAAAGCAAAACTGAGTGCCAGACCTCCACCAGTTGTTCATAGGTCTTGAAACCTAGAAATGCTGGATTTATTCCAGAAGCATCAGGTCATGTGATTCGGTTAAAATAATTTTATGTTTCCTCCACATGTAGAAATGTTGTAGATTCCAGGCAAAAGTTTCCTCCACATGTGGAAAAGTTACTGATTCCACATGGAATATTTCTCAATATGTGGAGAATTTGTTGAATTCTAGTGGAAGGGCAAGCCTGTACTGGTTTAGAATATAATAGTCGTGGAAATCTGTTTATGTCCATTTGCCTTCATATACAAAAAGTAAACAATGAGAAACATCAACAGTAAAACAACAATAAACAAGCAGTTAGAGAATGAGGCAAATTACTCCCACTTATCATAATGAAACTACAAATGAGTATACCTCTCCGAGCCACCAACTTCGGATGCAGAAGATATTTCAGATACAGGCAGGTTGAACAGTGCCTTCAGTCTGTGTGGCATTGGACCTGGTGTTGTCTGTGGTCGGCTTTGTAGACCAGATGGACCAGGGCGAGGTGTACCAGATGGCTGAACTGTTGGATCAGATGGCCCAGGGGTAGAAGTAACGATTTTCTCGATGTTTGCTTCATCAAATCTAAAAAAGTAAATTACATGAATGTTCTTCATAACACTGTTTTACCATCAGCTGTCCCCTGCAGGCCAGGGAATGGCGGGTTTTACAACAAAGAAAGTAAAATCCAGACGTATGCACCTGACTGGTGCAAAACAATGATAACATACAATCAGATAATTCTTAATGAAAAAAACTTTTTTTCGAAAAAGTGAATATAAAAAGTTGAAGTCCATCGGACGATGTGAGCTTTGGTACGAAATTGCCGAGGACGAAACTGACTCGTTCTATTGTAAACTCGTTATTAGAGCACACGTACATTAAAATTCTGGTTTAGTTAACACAAGACAAAGTGAAAAGGTCAGGCATCTCAAAGTTCTAGGCGAATTATTTATTTATCGTTACTGGTAGCCTACCTGTCCAACAAAATCTTGGCGAGCTTCGCATCTGACTTTATTGACAGTCGACTCTTCAATAGTCTCCAGCGACCGAACTCTTTTCCAATGTGTACACGGGTCTTATCAAAAGCCAACATGTACGCGTGTTTCCGTCTTTTCTTTGCAGATTCCGTCACAACGGATTTTCTCTTTCTCTTGCGTGTTGCTGTTGTCTCATCCGCCATCTTTTTTGTGTATCTCATTAATATTCATGTCACATGGTAGGCTCTCGTAAATGTCCGTGTTACTTCGGTAATTTCCGCCACGTAAAAAAACTGGAAGTTTTTTTAATTTTATGAATATTTAAATTATTTTTTCGGCGACTTACAAGCAACTTTCTATTGATTTTACTGTCTTAATCGTCTTTATTAGTGATGCTTTAAATGTCTAAAATTAGTTTTTTCGCATTTAATCTTGTGAAATATGGGCCAGGGAAATCTTTAAAACTAATTGGCAGGTATCTGACATTAGGGCAGTTTTAAAATCAATGAAAATACAGGTGACTGCGAGTTACAAGGAATCAAGGTGCGCTACATATATCCAGCACTGACTGACCCTGGCAGTGCAGGGACAAATGAAATGTAAAAACCAGGCACCAGTCTCCGGCTATCCCCGTCTTATTTTGGTGGCTTGTGTTTCAATTGACTGGTGCAGCAGCATTAACTGCAATCATATCAGCAGCATTTGTTAGCCTGATCGACAAACAGTATGATATTTGGGTACCAGATTATGGGTCAGGGTTCGATACATCAGACTCAGTTTTATTAAGATACTGTAAAATCATTAATTTTCGTGGGGGATTAAATTTCGTGGATTTCGTGGTTCACTTCAACCACGAACTTTAATCCCAACGAACATTGATTTTGACCCTTGTTTTGTTACCTGAAATGCAAATCCACGAATTCAAGTGCCAACAAAATTGTCTTTTTTACCAAAACCACGAAATTTCGTCCCAACAAAATTAAATGATTTTACAGTACAGGGCTGTCGTTCCGCCGATTTTGGGGCCGATATTCGGCCCCATTCCCCCACTAAAAAAGTATGTTTTTTTCCCCTAAATCTGGCCTAAAATTCCCCCCTTCAAGAAAAAAAAAAAATATTGTGTCCCAAAAAATATCGTTGTTGTTTGTGATGACCACGATTTTTTATGTAGTCGTCATTATTTAATGGACTGGTTGTCCATTTCGCGCCTTTTTCACTAAAAACTATGTAGACTGTATTGAATCCGTAAGACAGTCTGCGGCCGTAAACAAGATGTCGCACAATAGTAAATCATATCGGCGGAAAATAACAACCAAATCGGCGTCTAAATGCGCGAAAATAGACGTCTTATTTAACAAACAAAAGCTTAATGAGTTGGCTAATACACCAAGCGCGGATGAATCACCTAGGGCTCCGGTCGTGACCTTGACGAAATCGAAAGAAAGCGATAATTCGGATACGTCGGATTCGGATACGCCCGAATTAGATAGTTCAGCTTCTGCTTCAAATTGTGTGGACAATAGAAGGTCTGACACGAGACGGTACGAACTTTCTCATCCCTGGATGTACCACAGTTCATATCATCGTAGAAGCTTGTTTGCAGACAGAAACCATTAAATGTCTATGTTAATATTATGTACTTTTGTCATTTTTCCTTTTATTCCTGAATACTAAAAATTCCCCTTTTGTAAGGAAAATAACGCATTTTTCCCCCCTCTGAGGGCCCCGGCCCCAGTCCCCCAAAAGGCAGTGACAGCCCTGCAGTATCTACAATCATGGCTGCAATGTTTGGCAATGGTGAACTCCCAGACTGGCTGTGTTCAGGTGTGGGGATGAGTCAGCTAGTCATTTTGCAACCATTTATTAATCTCTCCTGATCATAATTAAGCTTCAAATGTATATAACAGCAATTTTCAAAATGTTTATTGGTTATTGAAAGTTAGAAACCTGCTCTACTTTTGATCATTTAATGCAACACAGACATTCGGGAAAGTGCTGCACCATTTTTTACAGTCCTGACCACCAAAATTTGAACTTTTCTTGGACAATATTTATATTTGCCGATCAACCCAAAAGTTTACCTCACGAACAGTTCAACTTATAACATTTATCACAATAATCTATGGAGCCGTAGTCGCTATATGGTTTCTGTTGCCTATTTTGACTTGAGATAAGTCTTAATGATTAATATTTTTTTTAGCGTGTCGAATGTAAATGCTTCTTCCCGTTAAAGTACAGAACCCACTCTGGTAGTCTGGAGCGTCAACATACTTGTGATATAAATGTACAAGGTGAGCGTGAGGCAGGTAAACAAAGGTAATTGAAGGATAAAAACAGATAAAATTGTGACTAAGGTATATGTCTAGTGGAGAGTGGCCACTCCAGCCTTGAAGCTGTTTAAGGTCAGGGACATGACAATGGCTTTCGATGACTGGATATAAGGCAGAAAGAAGTCAGTGTCTGTCCGGCAATATAGCAAGAAGTGGAGGGCTGCTGGATGTAGGGGTGCCAACAGGGCAAAATTCAAAATTAGGAACATCATAAGTGGCCGAACATCTTTGCTAAATAAGGGGCCTTCAATGACATTATTTCCACATTTAACTCTGTTTTTATTAAAGAAAGCCCTTCTGAGCAGATTGAATTTACCATATCTTTGCTACTTCTTGAGATATTTTCATCAAATAACTTTTATTTTGGTCAGGAGGCATTGCCTTTTCATAAATGATAAATCCGGATTAATCAGGAAAATTGACACACTGTGGATGGAAGAAGTTCAAGGATTTCAACAAAGTTGTGTGTAAATCTGTACATGAGTAGCAGTTCGACTTCATCTCTCATTCTCTGCACTGTCATCTGGGTGGTGCTATTTGTTCGCCTTTAGTCCCCAGTGATAGGGGGCTGCTCGTCTGTCAGAACCACTTCCAACACTGTGATGTTGCTGGTGGTATGTGGATCCCTAGCTGCAGATGCATAATCAATAGTTGGCCTCACCAGCATCTTGAAGCCCTGCAACTTTGTACTTGTAGGACAGCTGGTGATGTTTCTCCTGAGCAATGAAAACTAGTGTTTGAGCATACAGTATGAGGTAGTTGAATCTGTGACCTCCGATTCATTGCAGTGGTTGGCAGGGGCATCAACAAAGTTGTATACAACCGGATACATATTATAGTAACCCATGCTAGAGCTCAGCGCTCCTGTAGTGAGGGCCATAAATTGCAGTTGGTCGAGCATGGCAGTGATGCTTCTGAAGTCTAAGAAGCCCTGTACTCAGAAACTCAAGCTTCCTGACATTTTGTCAGAGGTTAAACTGAATAGATCTACCGATTGTATGTAAAAAGACATGGACCGATAGAAAGGGGAGTTACTCTTGACCTGTCAACTTGACCATGGTTGATCATCTACTGCGTGATTTTGTAAATATCAACTTTTTTATCGTGTATTTTGAGCTTATTTTTCACTGAGATATTAATTTTAAAGCCAGCCAGTGGCAAACGATCTATTCAGTTGCTTAATAACACATAGAAAACATTAAGTGCCCCGATAGAGCGAGAATCTACGCAACTTTGTTCGCGAAATTTATCGTAAAAATAACGGTGCGATTAAACGACTGTATATATGCTAATTATCTTATACCTTCGGAAATGAATCTTCACAAGACTTCTGCCACATTTGCAGTCGACAAAGTCGTTCATTTAATCGTTTTCATTCCAAATTCAAGACCTGCAGCAGACGCACAACAACGAAAACAGACGCTGCGCGAGACTGAAGTACGGCGTCGTTGTTCAAATATCCCATGCAGAAAGATCCGGCGTATCTACTAAACGCCGGTATCTGCCGTACCTGTTTTCAGAAACAAAAAAGTCCTGCCTGTGGTAAATTAATTGTCCCCAACATAAAAACTTTGTATGGGTATTTAATACCACTTCTGTTCTCCAGGTGGAGAATCTATTGTTCTTTAGATTATTTAGGCATACTGTTACTACAGCATGTGTATACATACTGTATATATCATGGTTCTAACTCAAATTTCCACATGAATTCCAAATGTATTTTTAACACTTAGATCTAGATCTACTTACATGTAGATCCATTTTATACACTCTATATTTTAGGTTGACTGTGAAACTAATACTTTAAATAAATTATAAACACCTCATATCTGATGGTATACATTAATTGACACATGATATAAGAGACACAAGCTTATAGGGTATCGCAGATACAGAATCCCTCCATCTTTAGGTTTTATGCCAGGCATAGTAATTAACAAGGGAACAATAGGAAGCATGACCAGGTCTACAACTTCGACACTTCCCTTTACATGGTCAGTTCTCAACCATTGAGGTAAACAAGCGCCTACACAAAACTTGCCGCTACATATGTTATTAGATATTTTACATCCTTTTGTTTGTTTATTCAGGTTTTTCATAATTATAAGACGGTTTATTCATTTAACCAGTTTTCATAGACTTTAACATAACCAGTACAGTCAGTACTAACTTACCCTTCCATATATGGGAACCATCATCTACTCCTCTATCAGCAAGTTCTCCACATGTGGAGGAAAATATACTTTTACAAAAAGGAATCGAATCCAGATTACTGGGTTTCAAAATTCAGCACATTGAGCATGACTCCAGCTTAAAACACAGGATGACAACATTACTGGTACCATTTCTAGTATGATGCAGCCTCAGATGGAACCTGTGAGCTGCTATACTTAGGCACACACTCTTCTTCTAAGATATTTAAACAGTTGATTTTTACCTGTTTTACTAAAATCATATTTTTTATACTTTGCGAATAACCAAATTTCCTATGTAAAATGCATGAAAAATTATACATATGTTTTTCATATGAAAAACATGCGTTAACCATGCGTTTGACTAAACGTATGTTTTTCATACGTTACATGGTTTTCATACGTCAGTAAACGTATGAAAAACATACGGTTTTTTACGTATGTTTTTCATGCGTTGTGAAAAACGCATGAAAAACATGCGTTTCTCATATGAAAAACATACGGTGTAAGAAACGTATGGTAAACATGCGTGGAAGTTTTTCCTGTGTAGTGCGCCCAGGATAATGTGATGTTCATAAACATTGACCGGTTTAGCCTACTTTTGTAAAATCGGTTGCTCAGATAAACACATACGGACAATTTCGTACTAAAATAACACTGATAAATCGTGCTCACTTGAGCAATCCACCTTTATGGATTATTCTATTTTTTTACCGCATTTCACATTATCCTGGGCGCACTATAGCTAGCATTGTTTTATACTATCTGGTTTGCCAACGTTTGATATTCGATTTGATAGTTTGCATGAAAAGAATCGTGCACAGTTGTCCAACTTCCTTTAAATTGTTTGTTTTCATAGTAAGTCTTGTCATCTGACCAGCGAAACAAAATACTCGTTTCCAATGTGACAATGTGGCAATTTAAGTCATCAGTGTTTATATCAATTAATCGATGGTAAATTGTGCTACAAAGCAAGTTCTACTATCAACAGTTAACACTTGTTCATATTTGATAGTGTGTATTGTGTAGTAATGCAATGTTTCTAATGTTACGCCAACAATTTTATGTACGCCTGTATAACTAGTGCTACTGTCTGTTTCACTGGCTTGTTTCTGCTAAACTGATCTCTGAATTGATTTGCTTTCACATTGTACTCAAATATACGCATTGTACTTGTAAACGTATACATGAGCAATAGGATATGTGGAATTGTTTCATAATGCATGTTACATGTAAGGTAATTACTAGTAGTAATTCCATCCTAGATGATCTAGCTGTTTCGTTTCTTGTCTAGGTCATCTTCTGGAGGTGGAACACTTATGCCCGAATTCTAGTTCTACGTTCTAGTGCGTGATCTAAACTTGGTGCGACGTGGGTATGTTTGTGTGTGCGTATGAATATGTATATAATGTATCCTGTACAAATCCTAATATAGTTATGTATTGTAAATGGTTGTGTGCATGGCTGGTGTGTATGAATACAAGGGTTAGGAAGTGTGTGCGTATGAATATGTATATAATGTATCATGTACCAATCCTAATATAGTTATGTATTGTAAATGGTTGTGTACATGGCCGGTGTGTATGAATACAAGGGTTAGGAAGTATGTTTGCGTATGATATCTATGTGCTGGCGTGTGAGTGCTTAATGCACAGGTGGCAGTATCAGTGTTTTGTCCGCAAACGATTAAAAAAAAATAATAAAAAATACGGTCCATGTAGTGTATTAGCTCCGTGACAGATTTTTTCTTTTTCTTTTCCAAACACTGATACTGCCACCTATGGCTTAATGTATGTTTGCGTGCATTCTGTTGGTGCGCACATGTATGTCTGGAAAGTAATGCATTACTTTTTTTAATGAAAATATTATAATATATTAAATGGCACATTGTACTGCACTATGTATATAATTATGTTTTGTTGAAATGTGTATTTGTAATTGTATGAATATTCTTGCATATTGATGTTTCTTTGTATTCATGAAAATGATGATAGCTCTCACAGGTGGAGGTAAATAAAGTATCTATCGCTGGCTTATAATGAGAAGGTCATATTTTATACACAATCGATATTTTGAGAAAACAAGAAAAGAATCCCGAAAACTACTCTTTATCTGACGTGTGATAAAATAAGCTTATTCGACTTCAGCTTAGTCAACATTACATATCTTCCGATTTGCATGAGAATATGCTCATATGGAGCGCATAGTCTTATAAGTGTACGACCTTCTCATTCTAAGCCAGCGATATATGCCTATTGGATAGAGATGCGTGGTTAGCATATATTGGCTAAAGGTATTTGTATTTTCTGTTGCGCCAGCATAGTGTATGTACAGACACCATACCATTGGTATTGCTTCCACTTCAGGTTATAATAATTTAAGAAAATTACAAAACATGGTTTTGTTACTGTGCCTATTGTTTCAAGAGTTGGGTCTTGTGATGCGTGGTCGTTCTTGTAATTAACGTTAGTTATAATTTTATGTTTGATTTTTTCTCCGTTGTGTATTGAACTGATTGGTAAGATAATACACTTAACCGAATTTCTAATTGGCCAGTCAATGAAATATTATATTATGCGATATACTCAATCAATATTTCTAAAATTGTGGTTATTTTCATTCCATGCACTAATCTATCGATTTCAAGAAATAAATAACGCGTGCATGTATAAAATCACCCATGCGGAACAGTTAGTGCAAAATAGCTTACGAGCACGTGGTTCACGTGCCCGACATGTTTAATTTTTGAAATTAGTCAGAATGTATTCTCTGTCAATTGGCGTTTAATGAAAAGTATTGATACTGGTGAGAATGAGTAATATGGGGCGCGCTGGTGCCATTAGAATGACGAGTACCAGCACCGAAATCTAGACACGTACGTCAAAACGTCATATTGAAAAAAAAACGATATTTATCATAACGAGAGGTTTAGCTCGAATTTCTGAGAAACAAATTTTCTATCAATAAAATTGGACAGTATCGGGGGTTCGATTATTTGTATTCTTCTAAAAGCATTTTTTAAACTAATTTATAAAAACACGTGGCCAATCAGAAATTCGTTCAATGTATGCATGCATCTGACGTCATGAGCGTGTTCCACATGGCTCATTCTCACAAATTATAGTGTTTGAAGAAAAGTCAATCAACAGGGAACAAATTCATACCAAGAACGACACTATTCCAAGCTGTGCACGAGGTCAACATGCATAAAAGCAATTTCGCATTAACCGTTACGCATGGATGATTTTGCGCACGAATACGCAATTTCTTTCGGGAAGTCGATAAATTAGTGCGTGGAATGCACAAATAACACAGCCTAAGATTTATTGATATAGTATATCAGATGATATAATATTTTTTAGGGTGGCCAATTATAGTGTATATCTGTCCCTTCTCATTACCAGTTTTTTTTCTGTGTCCGCTCTGCTGAATGCAGCTATTCGCGCCATCATATATCATTTCTGTCCTAAATACGAGTAGCTATCTTTAAGTAAACATGTTTAGCTTACTGATTACTTCTTGGAATAAGTCTGTAAAGGCTTACAAAGTCGCATATTTTGCTTAGTGACTGTACATACCACTTATTCTAGTTTAATACAAGAAGCACATTGATCAATGATGAAAATATTTAGATATTTAGAGTAGTATTTAGCTTATAACGCCTACAGAGACAGCCATTTACATCTCCCATGATCATTGATGGCGTATTTTATGCCAGTCACTTATCATTTGTCTGCAGTACTCTACACTCCCGTTTTCCCAATTATAAAAGTAAAGGTTAACACCATATCAACGTATATAAGACGTGATTAACTCCGTAGATATACACAGCTTTTATTGTAAGATCCAGTCGACAGAAGCATCCGTGATGTCTTGTTTGAATTGTCTAAATTAATGAGGTTCCAATATGGCATAATCTGAATGGTCGGATCAAAGGAATGCCTTTTTGCACGCTTGAGATCGCAGTTTAGTATGGTCTTTGGAGTCATCCTGGGCCTCAGTCAAATCGCGATGGAGTCTGGTATTTTGGCACTTAATAGGTCACTGTTTTGGAATATCTTTATGGAACTAGGTCATTCAGCTTTCTGATACCTGGGACTTATGTATTTCATTTTCTCGTTTGGTTATGTGTGGGCAGTGTTTCGTGTATTTCTGTTATTGTATGTCTTCTGTGCTCGGCTAGTTACTTATCCGATTTTCTCAAATCGTTTTCAATAACACAGCTTATAATACGATGTTAATATAATATTGACATGCCTCGGAATGTCTTCTCTTTCTGTAAGTGCGTAAACTGCGTATTCGTGGAAGTATAACTAAGTACGGGAGCTATTAGGCCTTTGTCACATCAGTCTTGAAAAAGCATGTGCAATATACTTAAACACAATTAGTTCATGTATAAATATTCGTCGGGGGGGGGGGGTCCTATCTCCATCCTCCATTATTGACGCATTCACCAATTCCATGCGGATTTCACCATGTCATTGATAAATCAGATTTGTCACATCAGCGATTTGTATTCAAATACTTTTTTAGCAGAAGTTAACGCCAAATTTGATCCCAACTTGGTAGATGCACAAACAATACTACAGTAATGTTCCGCTAATAAGACCACTTTGATTTTTTTGAAATCATGCAGTCCAAAATATTAAATTTAGATCAAAAAAGGTCCGCTAAAAAGACCGATTCGCTATTAAGACCAACTTTTTGACTGGTCTTATTAGCGGAACTTCACTGTAATTGATACCTGAATAAAGCAGTTTATAAACCCACTCAGAAGTTTAGAACATAGACTCATAACATGTACACTATTCAAATCAGCGGAGGTCCTGCCGTTGGAATCCATGGAATAACACAGTGACCCATTCATTATACCTCAGGTATAAAACCCAGCATATTTGTGACAAAACAGTGAGTGCTGATATAAATGCAATAATATAATGCACATTAAACTACAATCTTTAGGATACTAAAAGCAGCACTATAGAAGAAATATCAGAATAAATAAATCATGTACTAAAGTTATTATTAACAAAAAGAAGGTGATCTATCTAACTGAAATGCTAGACAAGTCATAAATATATTAGATTTTAGAGTATTAACCAACTTCAAAGCACTCAGGCCCTAGTGCGAAATAATAAAACCCCAATATAATACAATATAAGCCCCGCGACATGAATTATTCCAACA
Organism: Spisula subtruncata; assembly: GCA_963678985.1. Taxonomy (NCBI): domain Eukaryota; kingdom Metazoa; phylum Mollusca; class Bivalvia; order Venerida; family Mactridae; genus Spisula; species Spisula subtruncata. Next base: position 40,196,033 of record OY787664.1, on the reverse strand, counting down.
ATATTGCAACAATAAATAAAGACATGAGTTGCATGCTCCCGATGCCTGGATGAGTGGATTTATAACCTGCATTAGCTTGAGGAGTTGACCTAAAAACAAAACAAAATTAGTCATCCTTACATTTACTTCCTTCCAATTGGATCAAAAATATATGTACAGTCAACCCTGTTTCAGTGGCCATCTGAAAACAATGGGTGCTCGTACAATCGGAGTCACCATGGACTTGTTTGTAGCTAAAAGAAGTACTTCAAAGATCGCAAAAGATCTCAAGAAAAACACTAATTTTATGCATTAACCCGCATTTTCCCGCGTGATGATTGGTGGCTAGAGATTTGTTTGCATTTTGGAAAATATTTGGAAGACTATGGATGGATAAGTCGGAAAAACACAATAACTAGTGGAAAACATGGTGCGTATGTCAAAGGAAGACTCCGAAAGATCGATGGGTATGCTCAAGTGTGGGGTATCCGTACTAAAAATCAAAGTTTCGTTGATTTAAATCATCAAAGTCATTATTCCATTCCTTTAACACAAGTTTGAATACATATACACCTGTAAAGATATAAACAATCATTAGAAATCATAGGATGTAAGAAAAAAAGTCTAATTCAAGTGCGATAACTCTTCGATAATTATCCCACTCTTTAAGAATAATCGCCAAACTTTTACACTAAATTGTATTATTGGATATCACTGAACTTGTCTACATGCTTAGGCTATGATGTTCATTAACATAAAGACATAATTGTGTTTTGGAAATTAAGTACGCATTCTAAAAGCGCATTTTTCTCGATTGAGGGCAGTAATCAGTCTAAAAAGCATACCTATAGCGTTCATGATATGCAATGTGCTGCCATCTTATGGAACGGTCTTCCTGTGGAAATCAGGCGCATTGACTCTCTGAAAGTCTTCAAAAAGACTTTAAAAACACATCTGTTTAAAGGTGCATATCAGTGAATCAAGTGAAATTGTTTTATACTTTTAATGAACTGTCAACTAGATGACTTTCGCATGTTAAGCGCTTTAGAGAATTGTTACATTTTTGTATATACGAGATTTATTTCTAGTAACAAATGGTAATACTTTTATCGTACTTAGGACAAATATAATACAGTTATATTAATCTCAAAACGTGCAGTTTGGAGCCGCTTACTTTGAAGCAGTGTCATAAAGAAACTGGCAAGTTCATTATTTAATATCTTTTTACTCCATGAGTTACCTCCCTTTCCCAATGAAAATACATCATGGCTCTTATATAACATGTTTTGGTTCTTTTAGAGGAAGTGCGCGAAATAGTGAGAATGCCCCTTGAAAGTACCTAAACTTCACATATCCCTTCTGCAAGAACGGAACGGCATCCCACAAGCATTCCATGAACGTTTCGTACGATTAATACGTCGTAGGTGCACACAATGCATTCCTCGAGACGGTGGTTTTGAAAGATTAAATGCGACCTTCTGTTTTACACTGACCAAAAGACAACTGGTACAACCCTATGTTGCTAATCCACTTTTCTGTTTCAAAGTGATATTCATGTGCCACGTGCATATATCTATTCAATGACAAAATTTCGCTATGCTTACATACTTATTAAATGTGTCATGCTATACTATGAAGGTGTTGCGTTTTCATTGCCGCTCAGTGTAATTTTCTCCCGTGTGTGTAGCTGTCAACATTGTTCTGCGGCGTCATGGTAATAGGCACTGCCAAAACAGGTACAAATTCACACCTTGGTAGAGTGGAGCATGTGGGTTATTCGCGCTCGGAGAAATTAACAAGTGATCCAGACGAGGGTTGAACCCGGGACCTCTCGATCAAAAAGTACGCACCCTACCTCTAGGTCATCGCTACCCATTCTATGTACGAACGAAAGTTGTTCTAATATGAACTTGTGCACAGCCTATTTTTGCAAATTTTATCTTAAACATCAAGAATAGTTTTTTACTGCTCAAGTGTATCAATTAAAACAAAAGCATTCGACTAATCGAAGGGGCTTTGACGGTGATGCTTGCATTACATTGCAATTCATCGTCAAAGCCACTAGTTCTTTAAAAGCTAACAGGTAAGCGACTCAGATTGAGTCGCGTTCGTTTTATTACAAAACGCGTGTTTTCAACAAAATTAACATCGTCGCCCCTATATGAATTGAACCATATTCTTCCAACGTACACCAAAAAACAAAATCTTTATCAATAAAAGATCACTTAGTTTTGGTATCCAGAACTAGCATTTGACATGTCATGAAATCGTATATAAATACGGAAAGGCTAAAAGTTGTAATAAAATTTAAAATTCTATAACGGCGTGCAAAGAAAACGCGGTAAAAATATGAAGTGCTAGACGCTGTCGCCGATGGGGTCGGGGATCGAATCCCATCCAACCGGGTGAGGGTTAATATGCGATTTTTTAAAATATGAAAGAAGAAATGACACGTACAAATGCATATAAAGTTTAAAAGATTTGAATAGAAAGTTGTGCATAGAACTTCAGTTCCGGTCATGAAGGCAAGCTCAATCCAGCTTCCATACATAGGTAGGTGGCATCTTTCACTCCTACATTAACTGTTTAAGAATAACTGTTATTCTTAAACAGTGAATGAGATAGTGGAAAACGATACAGACCCCTATGCTTCCATGTGGCGGTATCATGGAGAAAGACACAGCTGACGTAGCTCCGGTCTATCGAATGTACTTTGTAGCTATGCATGAAAATCTCTCCTTTAGAAGGTCAAATTGGAGAGAACATTCTTGAAAGATGTAGAATGAGCCTCAGCAATACTACGATGTATATATCGCTGAATTAGAATGAGAAGTACATAACTACTACATACGACCTTATAAGACTGATACATATTTAAAATTTGCATCACAAGGCGTCTCTTATGAGCCTATTTCCATGAAGATCGGAATTTGTCATGTTGACAAAACTGAAGGTGAAAAGCTTGTTTTACCATAAGTAAAGAGTAATTGTTAGACAGTTTTTCTTGTTTTCTCAAAATATTGATTTTGTAGATACGACTTCCTCTGCATCGAGATACAAAGCAGAACTTAGAGACTTCAGAAGCAGTAGATTAGTAGGATCTGCTTTCGTGATGTGATCTTTGTCTGCTTCTAATCGACATGATCGATGTCAACATATTTTGTTCTCCAGTGTGAACACTGACTGGTATCATGGATATTGGTGATTTAGTATGTTGATCTTGTTTAATTAGTTACAATGTACAGTAGTTTAATGGACCGTGGTAATTTGCCATTATTGTCTCTCTATGATTGCACTAGAATGCCCGAGTGCTTGCTGTCCATAACTCACGTGGGAGAGGAAGCAATTCAGAAAAGTTCCTGAAGAACGTACCGGCACTTCAAAATAACCCTGTCATGTTAATCAGTAATATAGTTTTAGACAGTCACTTTGTTTGTACGTGTGACATAATATTTTAACAAGAGGGTTGCTCACCTAATGTAATTGGCATCTATGGTGAATTAAGAATATACAGCTTTCGTTGCAAGTACAGGGTTTTCATTTTGCTTTGTTATTTACATCAGATAACCCATGTTGTCAAATAATGCCATAATTTGTGAACTCAAGTACCCTTCACAAGGCTTTTCTATGACTGACCTAGTTTACCACTCCAGATGAACGAACTTAGATTTTGTAGAGATGATCATTGTGACCAAGTTCCAATACATTGTATAAGGCCAACACGGAAACCTCTAGTACTACACGAGGGTTTTCCATAATTTGACCTAGTAACCTTGTTTTTTTACCCAAGATGATTAAAGTTTAAATATCAAACTTGACCTATATTTTGTTCAGATGATAATTTCAACCAAGTTTCATAAAATTAGGCCAACACACTTACCTCTAATGACTACACAATGATTTCACCTAGTGACGTAGAATTTTTCCCAGATGAACAAATATCCAACCAGATAGAGATTTTGTTCAGATAATCATTGTGACCAAAACGGTAGTGAGGAAATTGGACAGGGAAGTAAGAACTTAACTTAACCAGTCGAGCACAGAAACCAGTAACATCACAACACAACTACACAGAGTTATGTCCACACATAAGCCAAAAAGCATGATGACAAGCAAATGGTGGACGAACGGACCTCAGATGCATGATGGTCGGACGAAGAGTGATCATAAAAGTTCACCTAGTCACTCTGTATCAGTCACAGGTGAGCTAAAAATCTGGAGAGTATGCACTCAGACCCTGTGGAATAATAGTGACTAGGTACAGTCACAGGTGAGCTAAAAATCTGGAGAGTATGCACTCAGACCCTATGGAATAAGAGTGACTATGCAAAGTCACATGTGAGCTAAAAAGTCTGGAGAGTATGTACTCAGACCCTCTGGAATAAGAGTGACTATGCATAGTCACAGGTGAGCTAAAAAGCTGGAGAGTATGCACTTAGACCCTATGGAATAAGAGTGATGTACAGTCACAGGTGAGCTAAAAAGCTGGAGAGTATGCATTCAGACCCTCTGGAATAAGAGTGACTATGCATAGTCACAGGTGAGCTAAAAAGGCTGGAGAGTATGCACTTAGACCCTATGGAATAAGAGTGATGTACAGTCACAGGTGAGCTAAAAATCTGGAGAGTATGCACTCAGACCCTATGGAATAAAAGTGACTATGCATAGTCACAGGTGAGCTAAAAAGCTGGAGAGTATGCACTTAGACCCTATGGAATAAGAGTGATGTACAGTCACAGGTGAGCTAAAAAGCTGGAGAGTATGCACTCAGACCCTCTGGAATAAGAGTGTCTATGCATAGTCACAGGTGAGCTAAAAATTGGGAGAGTACGCACTTAGACTATATGGAATAAGAGTGACCATATACAGTCACAGGTGAGCTAAAAACAAACTGTAAAACAAGTAGCTTATATGAAACATAATTTATTGCAACTAATCATCTAAATCAGCGAATTCGTCCTCATCCACCTCTCCTATATCTAGATCTTCCATATCCTGAAATAATGACTCGTCCACTTCTACTGATTCTCCCTCTGTAAATATATCATAGCATTATATAGTATAATATATCATAGCATTATATAGTATAATAGTCAGTAAATATATCATAGCATTATATAGAATAATATTCATAAAATTATATTATAGCATAACATTCTGTAAATATAACACAGCATGTTCATATAATTATATATCATACCATTCTACAAATATATAATTGTATTATATAGTATACTATTCATATAATTATATAACATAACATTCTGTAAATATATCACACATGGTTCATACAGAATTCTCGCAAGAAAATTCAAGGACTTTTCAAGGTAAAATAAATATTTTCAAAGGATTGTTTCGAAAAACAGACTACTTGAAATTGTATGAATATGACCACTTGTTTGCGGACAAACAAGAATATTATGCATCAATAAAATTTGCAGGTTATCAATTAGGCACTTATAATTTATGATAAAACATGCGTTTCTGTTTAATTTTTTTATCGTCATAATGCGTCTTCTTGACAACTTCCATACAAATATTCAAGACTTTTTGTCAAATTTCAAGGGTTTTAAGTGAGATTAAAGTACTATTTTGTCATTTTTTCAAGGTAGCACTAAATTCAAGTATTTTTCGAGGTTGAAACCAAATTCAAGGACTTTTCACGTCAATATGTCTCTGGCTTAGAATGAAAAGACTTAATATTATAAATCTTGAAATTTGCATTACAAGGTGTTTCTTATGAGCTTATTTTCATGTAAATTGGAATGTGTCAACTTGACATTCTAAGCCAGTGATATACCACTAGTATAACCAGTCTTCGAATTTGGCCACTAGCCCGAAGCCCGAGGCTAGTAAAAACTGGGTCGGGCTAGTAATTGTCTCTAGGTGACTAGTCCAAAAGTCTAGTGAAAATTTAAAATAGTTTAAATAATTTAATGGTCTGACTAGTAAATATCTTCTCGGGCTAGTAAGTTCTGCCATGTTGGAAGCCCGATTGGCTAGCACTTTGAAAAGTTTTTCGTAAAGACTGGTATAACTTTCTGTAAATATAACACAGAAATATGATATAATGAATAAGCTTAATATCAAATTAAAATCTTTGTAGTACAGGCAACACAATGTTGTAGAGAATCATTCATGCCAAGTTTCCTCTATATCCAACCCACAGGTAACTGTATCATAAAAACAAAAACAAAAAATTATATTTTTCTAAATTTTCAAAAAAAATTTTTTTTTCGTTTTCAATGATACAGTGACCTGTGATCCAACCATGTATGCAAAAGATAAACTTTAATATACCTGCTTGAGGTAGACATTTCATCCCATGGTGAAACAATGTTTCTCTCTCTGTATGGCATATAATTAGATACAACCTTGTTTCACCAAAGAGACGACTTGTCATTTAGGCAAGACACACTCTCTCATTGAGATTAACATGAATGCCAATATAAGCAAGATTGATCATGCAAGTCAAGGTTATGGTCTGGATAAAATCAGACACACACCAAATGTGTTAAAGTAGTAAACAAGACTGCGTTCGATAAACGCTTATGCCCCCGTGGAAGCCATGTCCATAAAAAGCTAAGTCAATCAGGGGCCATTATTCAGTTAAAATGTTTGATAGTGTTACATGGCTTTGAACTATAAGGGGCTTATGATGGTAAACGAGTAATGCCACATTTGAAAGCAGTGCCTTGATCGACTTCATGTGTGATCTGGTGATACAGATGTTATGGTTCTTTGTCACTGCACTTCTCCAAGTTGCCATCTATTCATATACCAAGTTTCAAGTCAATATCTTAAACACTTTTGAAGATACACTCCTGTCAAAATTTGATTCTGAAAATACTAAAGGGGAGATAATTCAAAATTTAAGACAGACAGAGTTATAGTTCATGGTCATTGCACTTCTCCAAGTTGCCATCTATTTATATTCCAAGTTTCAAGTCAATATGTTAAATAGTTTTGAAGATATACTCAGAGCAAAATTTGACTATAAAAAAACACTAAAGGGGAGATAATTCAAAATTTAAGACAGACAGAGTTATGGTTCTTGGTCATTGCACTTCTCCAAGTTGCCATCTATTTATATTCCAAGTTTCAAGTCAATATGTTAAATAGTTTTGAAGATATACTCAGAGCAAAATTTGACTATAAAAAAACACTAAAGGGGAGATAATTCAAAATTTAAGACAGACAGAGTTATGGTTCTTTGTCAATGCACTTCTCCAAGTTGCCATCTATTTATATTTCAAGTTTCAAGTCAATACGTTAAATAGTTTTGAAGATACGCGCCAGACAAAATTTTATTGTAAAAATACTAAAGTGGGGATAAGTCTAAGTCCAAAATTAGGTCAAGGTGAATGTCAAAATGGAGTCAGGTGATACAGGCGTGTGGAGAGTGGTCATATACAACATCCATGCAAGTATGAAAGCTTTGTAGCAAGCCATTTTAATGCTAGAAGAAACGGTCAATTTGGGTTAACCAAGAATTTTACCTTTCAATAAGTCTAAGTCCAAAATTAGGTCAAGGTGAAGGTCAAAATGGAGTCAGGTGATACAGGCGCGTGGAGAGTGGTCATATACAACATCCATGCAAGTTTGAAAACTTTGTAGCAAGCCATTTTAATGCTAGACGAAACGGTCAATTTGGGTTAACCTGGCCGGACGGACGAACGGACGGACGCCCCCACGTTCGCTACCTTAGGTGGTCATTCCATTGTTTAAAATCAAAGGAATGACCACTTAAAGGACAAAAGAATTAAGTGGTCACGGAATGAATTGAATAGATTTCTATTGTGTTAGGCCACACCTCCGACCACCTAAGGTAGCGAACGTGTGTGCGGAAGGACGGACGGACGGACAGACGGACGGACGCCCCCACGTTCGCTACCTTAGGTGGTCATTCCATTGTTTAAGATCAAAGGAACGACCACTTAAAGGACAAAAGAATTAAGTGGTCACGGAATGAATTGAATAGATTTCTATTGTGTTAGGCCACACCTCCGACCACCTAAGGTAGCGAACGTGACAGATGGACGGACGGACGGACGGACAGGTGAATTACTATATGCCTCCCGATCTATCGATACGGGGGCATAACAAAACATTAAAACATAAAGTACACATATCCTGACACCTACCTTGTTGTAAAAACTCCACTTCTGAATCCATCATAGAGGAATCTTGTAAAAATAATTCTTTACCTGAAATAATAAAATAATTTTCTCAACATAAGTATGGTTTACATTTTGTGTATTATATTTCTAAACTAAAAAATTATACTACAGGCACAAAAAATCAAACAAGCTGTGAGCATTTCATATTTATAATTGTTATCATTTTATTGTCACAATACATTTTTGGCATTTATTATGTATAAATACAAAAGAGTAAATCAAATACATGAAGCATGGTCTCCCTTTATAAAGGAAAGTTGTATCCCTTGATCAACTACTACAGCATCGATCATTACTACTCAGGTCTTTCCGTGATGAATCCGGAAGCTGCCTCGGATGTATGTAGTGTAGTGATATGTGGAAAAATTCCACACGGTGATTCGGTTTGCCCGAAAATAAACCATAAAATATCCATTGCATATGTAAGCTATGATGTTTTTAAAGAACATAAATATATAAAACATGCTAAGTTAAGTGTATATTTATGCCCAAGATGTATAAACAGTGCCGCAAACAGTGCCGCAAGTTCCATTTTTAATCTGTTTACAAAACCGTTCTGGCTTCGCTAAAAACCGTTAAGAACAGTTTGAATAATGGTGACGTTCTATTTTACGTCCGAGAGATGATTCCTCTTAGAATTGTCAGAGGTGCCCCGATTGCTACAGCATGTACTACCAAGTAGTCTCCCTTTGTGAAGAAAAAAGCTGTATGATTTAGTTTTCAGCTGTAAACCAGACTGTGCAGTGAACCCTTATGCTCAGGTGTAAGCCTTGCCTAAAATAAATAGCTAAATAAATCAGGGCAGGTGTTTATAAAGCATAGAGTGAAAACTGAAATATTTCAACTTAAGGTTAATATATTGAGCTGCCCGTATTTCACAAGAAACAAAAAATAGCCCATGTTTTCTATATGATTACTATAGCTCTTTACATGATGCTTCTGAACAATGTAAACTGTTGTTAATATTCGTTTTCCTGTTTAGCTGATACACTTAAGAGACTTTAAGAAAACTCTAAGTTTTCCCTGAAGATGCTAAATAAATACCAGTCCAGGTGCCATTGTTGTTTTTTTAAATGTTGAATAGTGATTGTGATATTGGATATTGGATTTGTACATGGCTTTGACAATGTGACGTTTGAAGACATAAAAAAGTAAGCAAGGCTTTGAGGGACTTTAAAAACATTTGACTTTCAACAAATTGAAAATTAGATTTTGGCATCAGGAGAATGATAAATCAGACATATAAGACATTCAAATTATTCACATAAAATTAATATATACTGGTACCTGTTAATTTTGACTTAGAGTTATCTACGTCTACTTTTTTTTTATTCGATTTTTCAGCTGTTTCTGCATCAAACTTGGTTTTCCAGGCCAGAAAATTTTCTATCGTAACTACAGTGCCTTCAAATTTTTTCTGAAAAGATAAAGAATGAAGACATAAAATCATAATTTTCAAGATGTTTTTTTTCTCACTTTTTTCACAAATTCAAAGATTCACAAACAGTTATACTCATATCAACTTTATACCAAGCTTGTACATGTGTAAAATTTGCCAAACTAGAAAAAGTTGCGTCATGTTTAAAACACATATAAATTATCATTGATAAAAGATATAGTTTTTTACAGTTTTTATATACAATGCGATACAATACAATATCTTTATTTCCACCTTTAAAGGTGATATTCTATGTATATACAATACAATGGTTATTTACACATTAATTACAATGTTATATACATAATACAGTGGCAATATTGAACCTATATGATAATTGACAAATCAACACAAATATAGTATATAATTATGTAGAATGCTCACACAGACTCAATACACGTGTGTATGTTTTAAGCAGTTATACTCATAATTGAACGCACGTTTGAGAAATACATCTCGTACACATGTATGTTCATCTGACAAGTATAGTTCTGCCCCAAGAAGTGTTGAATAGAACTTATCCTGGGTCATATCAAGTAGTTCATTTGCAAAAATCATACTTATATCAATAACATCAGAGAAAAAATGCAAGCGTTCAGAATCGTATTCACTACAGTTAGATACAGAATGTTTGTTAATGTTTCTAGTCAGTAAAGCACAACTAGGACACAATTGCTCAATATTATCTGGTATTCCACACCACAATTTTGATACGAGTAGTCTTATATGCCTATGTGACTGCATTCGAGATACTTGGATGTATTAATCGAAATTGTCTATATTCTTCATCAGACAACATTTGTTGTGTCCACCTGGTTATTTTTCGCTCAATTACGAGTTGTTTAACTTTAGCATTCCATTGTTTTCTATTTGGTATTGATTCTGGATGCACTAATGCGTCATTGATGAAGCTTCATAGATCTAAAGTACACAGTATTTTACAGATATCTGGGATAAAACCAAGTACAATGTTTCGATCTTGTACAAATTGAAAGTATCTGCGTAGAAATATATTTCTTGTCACGCATTTTGAATTGAGACTGAGAATGAGGTGAAGAAATAGCAATTTTTTAATAATAACAGAAGCGCACAATTTATTCCAGCCTAACATTGATGCACACATATCTTTAGTATTAGTGTTATGGAGTAACCAGGGCTTTCACTAGCCTCCAAAAGTGAAGAGACAAAATGACTCATGGCCTTCAATTTTCAAGATTCATCACAGAATAGCAAGAAAATTTATATTATAAATATAGTTAATTTGACTCTTGACCTTAAATTTTCAAAACTGGTAGTCAAAATAGTTCCTTTTGTCAAATTCAAGAGTCAAAATGCAGTTTTTTAAGAGTCAAATGAAAGCCCTGAGTTACAATCAGTTCTAACCCTTTCCAACTCTTCCTCTTCCCTTTGTTTTCTTTCTACAGCATCTAGTCGTGCTTGTTTGGATTGTTCTATTAATGTAGTAAGTTCTTCTTGTACAGCTGATACTAACGTGAATACCATTGCCATACCTAGATTCTCTTCAGCCTGAAAATACAAAATACATGTACAAACAGAAATACATAGAAACTTAACTATATATTTGGCCCTGGTCTCCGGAAGCATCTCAAGCAGAAATCTCAACTCAAATTGAGATTTTGCTAAAATCAGAGTCACAATTAGAGATAAATCTGAAATTCCAGTTCTTATGCGTCAGGGGATCGGGGCCAGGACTTTGAAAGAACCGAATCCAAATATCTGCAGTTAATCCTATTTCTAAAGGTTCATAAAGTCAGGGTGGCCACAGAAAATGAAGAATAAAATTCACTGATAATTCCCTGATTTTTCCCTGACTTAAAGGTTATTTTCCATGATTTCATGCGATGTTCGCAACAACAGGTGTAGGAGCATCTTCAACATTAGGAGATGACAAATGTCTGTCTAAAGGTAATATAGGACCTGGTGCAAACTTACAATTTCTTTCTCCAGTGATCATAAAGCTCTTTGAACAGTCACATGATAACATGTTTATATAGATTATATTTATTTTGCGAGCGTAGCGAGCCCGAAAATGCACATTTCTGATGTTCATACTTTTTTACCGAGAAAAAAGGCAAATTACCTATTACAAGATTATAACAGGTACTCCAATTTGTAAAATTCCCTGATAATTCCCTGATTTTTGGCCAATTTTGAAATTCCCTGATTTTTCCCTGCAGGGAATTTATTTTGGTCATTTTCCCTGTTTTCCCTGTTTTCCCTGTTTTCCAGAGTCTGTGGCCACCCTGAAAGTAGACGTTTTCCAGGTGCCATAATTAAAGTGGGCACCATTTCTTGTATAAATGTATAGCAGCATTTTGGACATCAAGTTTGTGTTGGTTGTTTGTTGGAACTGTTTTTTCATCAATTTTACAATCAATTAGTTAACATGTCATTGACCAGTTTTAGTTTTACACAAATTATTAATCAAGACCAACAAACTCTGCTACTAAGCAAAGGACAATTTCTCCATGTACATGACTGCCACACCACCTATGCAAAGAAAATACAAGACATGTCCTGCCCAGTATTCAAACCTGAAATGACTTACAAGGCACACTAACAGGGTTCCCAAAAATATTCTAAGACAAAATTCCTGGACTTTTCCCTGATCTTTCCCTGATCAGACAGCAATTTTCTCTGACTTTTTTTTATTAATCAATTAATTTGTTATTTTCGTCATAGGTAATGACATTTATCAACATCTTTAATGAAGAATTCCCTGATTTTTCCCTGACTTTTGCTCAATTTCCAAATTTCCCTGACTTATTTCAAAATTCCCTGACTTTTCCATGACCTTGAAAAAAATGTTTTCCCTGACTTTTCCCTGACCGTGGAAACCCTGACTAACTGTACTTGATTTTACCTGACTATGTAGAAGGTCCATCACTTCATTTAACTGTTCATCTTCCAAGTTTTCTGACTCGGTAATTTCAACCAATGGTACCTCATCTGGATATTTTGCTGTATATGTAAACTTTATAGTGACTGTTGCTGTAAAAGATAAACAAACAATTATTGGAAAAACTTTTATAACATGTACAATTGGGTAAAGAATACTTATAATATTTAAACTACAGTATTGTTAACCATGTAAAACATGTATTAGTATTTTATATTGACTTCTTTAAAGCATTCGACTCATGTACGCATACCAATCTATGGAACAGTCTAATACGCAAAGGGGTGCCATCTGATAGCAAGATTCTGGGGATATTTAAATCAATGTATTCACAACTAAAGTCATGTGTGAAGGTCGGTAACTGCTTGACAAGATACTTCGAGTGTAATATTGGTACAAGACAAGGGTGTGTGACTTCACCGATCATATTTTCAATGTTCATTAATGATTTGATTGCATACTTAAAAGCTGAATATGCGCCAGGTATATATTTTACTAATGACATTGATGAAGTGATCAGTTTCATGTTCGCGGATGACGTTGCGGGGGTTACTGCCATTAAACTACAAAATCAGATCAGACATATTGAACGCTACTGTGATGCTACAGGAATGAGTTGATAAATCAAAGATAATGGTTTTTAGAAATGGCGGTCCATTACGCTCGTACGAAAAATGGTTTTACAAAGACTCTAAAATTGAAGTTGTTCCTTGTTACAAGTATCTTGGTGCTTATTTCACGTCTAAATTAAGTTGGACATATATGCTAGATGTTTTGTGTAAACAAGCCACAAAATCCATTGTTTATATTCTGAAATGTCAAAAGTATTTTGGATTTTTTCCACCATCTGAAGCATTCAAACTATTTGATACTATGGTACAACCATTTTTGTGTTACTCTGCTCAGGTCTGGGGTTACCAACCATACACGTGTATAGAACGGGTGCATGTTAGATTTTGCAAACGGCTTTGTGGGCTAAACAAAAATGTTGCTAACTTTTTGCATTGTCAGAGTGTGGAAGATATCCATTGCATGTGAACTATATGTCACAATGTGTTAAATATTGGTTGACTCTACTGAAAATGGACTCAAAACGCTACCCAAAACAGTGTTATAAAATGCTTCGTAATCTAGACATGTCAGAAAGCAACACGTGGTGTACAAAAGTGAGGGCAGTGCTATTTGAATACGGGTTTGGATACGCTTGGATAGCAAATGACGTTGGTGATGACGTGAAGTTTTTGTCCAGGTTTTGTGGTCGATTAAAAGATTGTGCTTTACAAACTCTGCATTCAAATATAGACAATATTACTAAGGCAATCCATTATAAGAATTATAAAACTCTACTTGATGTAGAACGGTATCTGTCGATGGACATGTGCTACAAGTACAAAAGAACATTAGCTAACTTTCGTTGCTCTGGTCATTCCTTGGTGGTTGAGGTAGGGCGGCATCAAAATGTTGATAGAGACTATAAACATTGTACTTTCTGTTTGAAGAACAATTTGCAAGTGGTAGAGGACGAAATGCATTTTTTACTTGTATGTCCCCTTTATAATAACATCAGACAGTGTTATTTTAAACAACAGTGGCTAAATAGTATTGTTTGTGAGAGGATGTTTTATAACGTAATGTCTGACACTGAATTTAGTAGTATCACTAGCATAGCCAAATATTTATACTTTGCAATGGAACATAGACGGGTCATGCAATGTAATTAAAATGCAATTCAGTCATAAAATCAGGTCGTTGTAATACATGTTATCTAGAACATAGCACGTGTATGTCTCTAAATTATAAACATTGTTTGTGTTGAATGTTTTGTTTCTAGCTAGTGTTAATTAGAAATGTTCATTTATATTATATATGTAAATGTATTGCTTAAAACATTGACTAGTATACAAAGATGATGCTTTATTTAAAATATGATTTTGTCACTCACTTGTATCATATGTAGAATGTGTGTATTTTGGGCCGGTGGCCTTGTATTACAATAAACTTGATTTGAGTTGAGTTGAGTTGAGTTGAGTATCTAACTGCACATATATGAAGATTTGGTTGTAATTTTTTGTATCGTTGTTTGCTTGAATAAGACAGTTGGAGGGAAGAGACAGCTTTTGTGATACAAGGTAACAAGGAGGCTAGATGCGCTACCCTAGGTCTCTCCAAATAGATTCCTTGCTTCTTTAAGCGAGTGAACAATACTGAAATACACAACCTGAGTCCTCTTTCAATGTTTCTGGCCTGTCGAGAGAATTATTAAAACTTCTTTCTTACACAGAGATAGTCTGGCATGTATCTGGACAGTTAAAGAACAACAAATCTATTCTGAAAGCGCTAGTGTATCACACAGATTCCACTAAGTAGAACTATCTTTTCCTTCAAAGATGTACGTCATGGGTCAATCTGCCAGGGGAAAAGTTAACAGAAGACCACTCCCTAATGAGTACTGTGAACCTGTTACCAAGTACTAGTTTACAGTCTAGCTTGGTTATTTTGACCTGAGCCTGACCTTAATGCAAAAACATATTACAAGGTTTTTGCTTTGAATATATCAATTTCCGCAAGCAAATCATGCGATATCGGTATTCCAAATTTGTGTTTGTATTACATCTTGAGCGTTTTCGTGATACTCCCCGACTATAAAAACATACAATCTATGTTGTAAAAAAACTTGTATCGTCGGTAATATATCGACTATTTATTATGCTTATCAAAAGGTCAGGCTCATGTCAAATTAGCCAAACTATACCTTAGTCAAAGCATACAAGCCATGCAGAGCGTTTGTAACTAAGGCTATATACCTGTTTCATCATCCTCACCATCATCTAACTTCTGTGATGTAATACACAGTTCAAACACCGCATAGGGAGATGTATCTATCACTGAAAGAGAAATACAACAAAGAATTACACGTTGATGAGGCAGACTCAGCTGGACATTTCAAACAAACTATTTCTAATTCAGATTAGAAAAATGGACGCATTTTCTAGTTAAAACAGCAAGCACAACTTAACTTTCTATTTCTTACAGACTTTGTTGGGTCGTTTTCCTTCGGTCCTCAAGT